>OX637573.1:18999252-19653222 GCA_951800085.1 Comarum palustre | reverse complement strand
AGGTGATTTCTTAATTAGGAGTAACCTGCATTACTCCGCTCGGATTTTCGACAAATTAGAATCATTAAAAGCTTTCGCTTAACCTCATTCCTTACAGGTATCAATGTTTTCATCATAGGAATGGACATGAAAAAAATCCCCACATATATTCGACATGGTCTCTACAGTTTGGTTGTCCCTTTTGAATCTAGATCTTGGGATCTCCAGTCAGCTAGGTTGGGTGTCCACTGTAATGATTTTTTATTCATGGGCTTTAGTCACATTCCCCTTGGTGATTATCAACTAACTCTCTATTTAATCCTTTGGTTAGTGGATCCGCAATGTTTTTCTTAGACTTCACATAGTCTATAGAAATAACTCTAGTTTAGATTAGTTGTCGAATGATATTATGTCGTCATCGGATGTAACGTGTCAGGACCCACCCTGAGTTAAATCCCTTTAACTAGAAGTAAATCCTGCGGGGACCACCTCAAGGAAATTTCTTACCGAAACCCCCTTGAAATGGACAACCCTTCCTATATACTAACTCCGCTCATCCATGAGAACTTAAAAACAAACCCTAACTCATGGAGGCCTCCTGCTCCCTAACCTACTTAACTAGCTAAACCGGGTTAGTCAGAGCAGTATACACAGAAGTTACCCTAAAGGATTTGCGAGCAGCAACGGATTGATCGACTATGCATCGACTTCTGTACGCGCGCGACCTCCGCTCAAGAATCCTGCACCACTGGGCATTTGAAAACGAAGGGTCCAGGGGAGAAACATTGAAAACTGTTAGAGTGAGTGGACGAAAAACAAATGTAAAAACTCTACTTTCCATTAATGCTCTCCCTTAGAGTTTTCTTCGAAAACTTTATGCACGCACCTCATAGACAATGAATAAATAAATCGATAAAACTCCCTTGGCTCAAATATAAATAATTATGTGGGGTATTAACCTCATCCACGAGAAATCCGACCTGCTCTACCACGAGAGGGTCTATTGACCGGCTCATCGGAGAGGGTCTCATGACCCACTCTATTCGGGAGGGTCTATTGACCAGCTATTACCGAAGAGGGTCCCGACCTGCTACTATCCGGGAGGGTCTAATGACCAGCTACCATCGGAGAGGGTCTCGACCGGCTACTATCCAGAGATGGTACCTGCTCCATCTGGAGAGGGTCCATGCTAGCATGCAATATATATATCCTTATCCTTTAAACTCCTTTAAAAACCTTTAAAACCTCGTGGGAAAAATAAATCCAAAATCAAGTCAAATCTCCCTGACTTTACCCCAAATACATTGGACTTAAAAACCTTTCCAGGAACCCAAAACCGGTTCTCTGCCTTTACTTTAAAACCCTTTAAATCCAAGAGCCAAGTTTCCCCTTTTTAAGACCTCCCTTTTCATAAATCTCAAAACGGTGATAATCGTAAAATCAAATCCAGGGAAAATCCATTAAAATCATGGGAAGGGTATGAACCTCTTACCCGGCTCATTTCTCTTTAAAATCATTGAATCCCATTTTCCCGAAATCACCGTAAACCATTAAATGGAGGAAATCACATATGCAGGAGAAACCAAATAAAGTCTATGGGCATGCAAATCAATTTAAAAGCAAAAGTCCACTCACAGTACTCATTGCGATCTTCTTCCTGCTCGGAAAGCTCCTCGAGCGAAACCCTCGAACTAACCACCTAGTCGAGCCCGTCTCACGTTCAACCAGAGACTGTACAAACAAATCATTAAATTAGTCATCCCAAAGTTGACTTGGTCTTTTCCTAGTTTGGCCAGGAAATCCTATTTGACCACAAGTTGACCAAGTTCCTTTCTTATAGCACTTTAACCTTTTTGACTTTCTTTCCCGGTTATCGACTCTTAACTCAATTTACCGGAAGTCCGACTCAGCTTCTGAACTTTCCTTTATCACCTTAACTTGACGTTAGGGTGTCACGTATTAATCAATATAATTAATCTTGAGTCGATTTACTGATTTACGTGAAATACAAACTTTACTTAACATGGTCAACTTGACAATTTCTCAGAGATTCCAGTTATCAATTTCCGATAACAATTTAACACTTTACCCATTTAACCAAAAAGTGTCACCTTTAATGAACTTCAATTCTTTAACCATTTTTCTGAAAATGTAACTTTCCCAAAATGGAAACTTTCCCAATTTAGCAGGTTTCCAAACATAGAAGGTTTCCTAAAATGGAAGGTTCCCAAATTACGGTTAGTTTCTGTTTTTCACGTTTCCTTACGTAAATTCCGACTTACGACACTTTAACTCTATTAAACGGAACCAACACATTTAAAGGGATCGAAGACTACCTCGGCATTTCAGCCAGATTTACTGCCGTCGGAATCGTTACCGGATTCCGGCAACTTTGCCGGAATTTCGCCAGAGTTTCCCTGTAAATTCGAATCTCCAAGTTCTCGACACAGGAAAACAAACAACCAAAACAGAGCAGATCAACAACAAATCAACAGCCAACACAGTAGCAATTACACAGTAGCTTAAAAACCAAGAAATCTGTCCCTCACCTCTTAACTCAAATCCAGCACCTTCCTCGCCAAATTCCTCAACTGGCAGAGACTCCGACTCGGCCTGCCCACCGCCAGGTGCTCCCAACACCCCATCTCGGTCTCCTAGCAGCTCTGCCTCCTCAAGACCGAACTGCTCCCCCTTCTTCCACAGCAGCCTAACAGCAGTAGCTGCTGCAACACCTCTAGACTCCCTAACAGCTTCACCTGAGCTCCAATTGGTCGCCTGAAGTCCAAGAACTCCTCGCCAGAGTCAAAAACTCAAGAACCCAGAAAAACCCAAAACACTGTGAGAATGAAGGTTTTCGATTAGGCCTCCTTTCGTTCGAAACAAGGCATCGGAGGGAAGAGCAGAAGGAGAGGAGCAAGAATATACCTTCAATTTGTCGAACCTCCGCCTGAGTCGCCAGTTTTCCGACGAGAACAGTCGCACTCCTCCTCGGCTAATCTTCTCCCAAACTGGAAACTGGAATGAATTGGTAAGGGGGTTTTGAAGAGGAGAAAGAGAGGAAGATTTTGGTGGTAGTGCGCCGGTGTGGGGTGGCCGGACGCGCCGGTGGAGGCTCCGTTCAGGGAGACGGGCGACGCTGTGTCGCGAGAGGAAGGGGGAGAAGAAACTCGGGTTTGACCCGATTTTGGTCTTTTGACCAAGTCAACTCATTACTCCCCTTTTTATACTTGAATGGACGGTCCAGATCAATTCCCCAAATGATCTTACGGTCCAGATTTAAAGAGAATGAAAAGTGAAAAGGTTAAATGGTAATTCTCCTTTTTACCGGATGGATAATTAAAAGTTACCATAAACTTCAGAAATTTACAGAAATTAGCCGGAAGCTCCGAAAAATATTCCGAAAATACCGGGAGACTCGTGTCGACACGTACTACAACATCGAGTCATCAATTCAGGTATTTGGAGTACTTTTAAAGACTCGAAAATTAACTCGAGCGATAACTTATCGAATTACCGATCGCAATTAAAAGTCCTCGGTAACTCGTAAATCTCTGTGAAAGGTAACTTTTGGGTATGGGATGTTACAATCTTCCCACCTTATGAAATTTCGTCCTCAAAATTCCAATTACACCACTCGACACCTTCGACCACTCTTCTCGGGTTAAAACTAAAGCATCTGAAGTCTTACCGTGGATCACAATGATTTTCTCTTGAATCATTGATCAACTGAATCACCGAATTCTTACTGTACTCCATCTCATTTATGAGGTGGAATACTACTCTACCTACTGATCCACCAACTGTAATCCTCGCGAAAGTCACTAATGTTTTTCACGAAAAGATGACAAATTCTACCATTCGCTGAAAACATCCTTTGGCAACAATTCCATGTTGTCTAAACCGGATTATAACCATATCCTAGAAAATCCAACTGCACAACACAACAACTTCGACCAGTAACCAACCTCCTATCCCTACTCGTTTAGCCAAACAAACACCAACAATTGTCCTTACCAACCGCATGTGACGTCGTCACAATACCGCTAATACTCATCTGATCCAATAACCACTCGCTTGCCGTGAGTAAAATTTCTTCAAGATTACTCGTAATCTTTCGTTGAACTTAGATATCAGCTCCCACATTCCCTATGCAGGAAATGATTACTACGCCTGAGGAGTAGGGTTCGATGTCACTAATTGATTTAAATCCTCTGGTAACACAATACCACGTGGAGTCAAATCTACTGACAACAAGTCCACGAGAAAACCATGATGACTTGTGTTACACAAACCATCACCTCATTTGAACTAGGCTCCCTGATCTGGTTTACGCTTTCTAGAAACCATTCTGTCAAGTTGTCCTGTTGTAGAGTAATTGTCTTCCCTTACTCTATCATTACTCAAACTACTTGCACACACAGGACATGAGTTGCCATGACTTTTAGCGTAAAACCAAAACCATAACCTTTAAATCAGGGAGATCCAAAAGCTCCAGACATCGAGATCCAACAATACTTACTCCTTGCATGAAGACCAATTGTCAGGCTACGTACCACACGCGTAACTAATCTGACAACACAAATCCTGACTTTTTCCCACAAGCCAAACATTAGGGTCGCCAACTCAATTATCACTTGTGAGGTTACATCTCCGTACTAACTCATAGGCGAGGTGACATCGACCTCCCTATCTCTTACATTTGCTTGGAATGACGCATTGTGCAGAACTTGCACTTCAACCATAACTGTGCGTCTAATAAACTTTATCTGCATCACAAACTGGAATAGACTTACCAATAAAGAATTCCAGAGCCTTACCCGCTCAATAAGGATATTTCCTTCATAGATGCCTCCATTACCAAATCGTCTGGTAATAACCGCCAAACTTGGACATCTAACCAGATCGGACATCTACATAAAATTTAGTGCCACTGGTGCACACCCAAGGTAACCCCTGATCAAAGCACTGGAAATTAATTCCACGCCGAACTTAGCCACACTACTCACCAAGCATCAAATCATTAAGGAACAATTCAACAAATGCCATCACCGCACTGGGCGAGTACACACCACAGAGTCAACTCGTACAACTAGACAGTCTCTAACAAAACTGTCCCCCATGCTCTGCAAGTTTACCATCCACCGCATCCTCTATTCGATAAGATTCAAAATTCCTAATCACTTACCGTTCTATTTAAAGAGGAGAAAATAACTGCGTTCGTAGGAATCAAATTTCCACTTCAGATCCTAGCATACAAGATCGACTGCCACACGTTAACATCCCCTCAGATCATAACTTAATCTGAACGTGGCTTAATCACTCCACGATTTCCAATGGAGTGTTGCTTAACTTAGCGACATACCTTACCAATCTCAGTAACAATTATTACTAAACTTGGACTCGTAACACTGTTTGAGTCATCAAGGGAAACCTTTCATAGTTCCACCGCAATTTACACTCACCGAAAAAAAATGTTGACAATTTCGAGAGTCACCTCCAATGACCTTTCTGCTACTACCCTACACTCGTGGTGCCAAGAACTGCCGCTAGGTCAATAATTCCTAAAAAGTAGGGTCACTACTCAAATGACCATAGCAACGGCAACAAAACTTTAATCCTCTTAGGATTTCCTTGAATTAACATCAATAATTGATACTCCAGATCTAATCCTCATTCCAATATTGAGAATATTGCCTGTCACTTCAGTGGATGTAACTTATGAGCCCCAACACGACTAAGTACACCTTCGGTTACAAAAATTGATTAAACCACAGCCAGTGAGTGCACAAATTCCCATGCCATCGAGCTCAGTTAATCACCCTCGAAGAAACCAAGTGTCATAACGGACGACTTTGGTTGCAGGTTGAAGCTTGAGCAACTACAAACATTCTCTCCTACTCCATGATTCAGTAAACCTTGCCCCACTGCTGTCACTTCACCCTTTCCGTGCGTTTAACTCAGCAGGCAATCAACCACTTACTAACAACATAAAATAATCTCGCTAACCATCATAAAAGTCGGAGCCACCAACAATAACCCACTTCCGACATATACTTAAATGGTTAGACCATTTCATTGACGTTTTGCACCGAACTTCTAACCAAACGTCCATAATCTCCGTTCTCAATAAATGGAACTCTCATGACAAATTCTTAAAATGATGTCATCATCAGCCTTAGTCACTTACCTGGTGTCATTTTGACCACACACCGCTGCACACAATAATTATGCCTTACCAGCATGTGCTACCCAAATTTCAACTTTACCACTTCCCTGCACAGGAGGATACACGTGCTCATGTGGGGCATACCCATGTACATCTTCAGCCGTCGAAACAGTGCCGTTTGCACGACTGGTTCCTACACCACAATAATACAAAGTCAATC
This sequence comes from Comarum palustre, assembly GCA_951800085.1. NCBI lineage: Eukaryota > Viridiplantae > Streptophyta > Magnoliopsida > Rosales > Rosaceae > Comarum > Comarum palustre. Next base: position 19,646,857 of record OX637573.1, on the reverse strand, counting down.
AAGACTCGTATCAGTATCTCCGGTACCCCGAGCACTTTTGGTCCATGACCCGGTGGCTTGTTGCCACTTCCAACATGCTCCTTTAAATTTCGAAACCGCTTACTTTTAATTACACTAGTAACGTTCGCTCGATCTGAAAATCGAATTCTAACGCCGCCAGCCTGGAGACCCCTCCATAGGTGTACTAATTAAAATACTTTGACCACAGGTGGGTAACTCACCTCATGGTTGACATGAGCCCCAAGATCTGGTGACACGATTTAATTTCTGCCTCCACGATAAATGGCCTCAATGACCATTGTCACCAACAATTCAAATCACGCTTGGACTCACTAACAATTCAAATCTTTCTAGTACCCCAATCATGGGTGGCTGGAGCGAAGAGGATCTGGTCATAGCTGATGACAACAATGTCAGCACCAAGGTGACCTAAACCATCAGTTTCAGTGGTTGTCCCTTCAAGCATCAAGTGACCAAACTAGCCTTTACTTCCTTAACATTTTCCAGTAGTGTCATGTCATGGACTCGTCACCAGAAACAAGTTCATCGATCCCAAAATGACTACACTCAATTTCCTTAAGTCATTCCACTTTCATATGTCCGTTGGTTTCTCTGAAACCACACTAATGACGATCCTCAACAAAATCGTGGCAATCGTCAAATCTCAATATTCATCCTCTCTGAATAATCGCGCTAGGCGACTTCAGCTCCTTTTTCCATGGCAGGATGCAAACTCTTTCATTAACTCGTACGACTCTTCACTTCTCAGAGTCTCATAACACGAACACCCAGGCCTTGCCTTAGGTTTCTACAGCATCCCTGTCAACAACCATGATAGCCTTCCAGGTATGAATTAACTGTTTCACCACCGAGTACTCACACCTAATGCTCAACGTTAAACAACGTGAGTTTCCAGCTCGAACCCCAACTCAAATCTCAATTAATCCATGGGGAACTCATAAAAGTAAATACGTAACGAGCTTACCTTGTTCCTTACAGGAGTTCACTGTGAGGTCGGCGTACTGAGGCATAGTCTTGAAGATTCGAACGTTTATAGGACCACTCGGTCCATATCTCAACCAGGAAGTACTACTCATATCCTTAATAAACACTAAGCGTCCAAAGCATAAAATGCCGATAGATCCGCCGCGGTCGGACCATCACTCTATAGACGCTAAGTGATACCAAGTACATGAGGTAGTAACAGGAAACGATAACCTAATGCTCTGATACCAATTGTCAGGACCCACCCCGAGTTAAATCCCTTTAACCCGAAGTAAATCCTGCGGGGACCACCTCAAGGAAATTTCTTACCGAAACCCCCTTGAAATGGACAGCCCTTCCTATATACTAACTCCGCTCATCCATGAGTACTTAAAAACAAACCCTAACTCATGGAGGCCTCCTGCTCCCTAACCTACTTAACTAGCTAAACCGGGTTAGTCAGAGCAGTATACACAGAAGTTACCCTAAAGGATTTGCGAGCAGCAACGGATTGATCGACTATGCATCGACTTCTGTACGCGCGCGACCTCCGCTCAAGAATCCTGCACCACTGGGCATTTGAAAACGAAGGGCCCAGGGGAGAAACATTGAAAACTGTTAGAGTGAGTGGATGAAAAACAAATGTAAAAACTCTACTTTCCATTAATGCTCTCCCTTAGAGTTTTCTTCGAAAACCTTATGCACGCACCTCATAGACAATGAATAAATAAATCAATAAAAATCCCTTGGCTCAAATATAAATAATTATGTGGGGTATTAACCTCATCCACGAGAAATCCGACCTGCTCTACCACGAGAGGGTCTATTGACCGGCTCATCGGAGAGGGTCTCATGACCCACTCTATTCGGGAGGGTCTATTGACCAGTTACTACCGAAGAGGGTCCCGACTTGCTACTATCTGGGAGGGTCTAATGACCAGCTACCATCGGAGAGGGTCTCGACCTGCTACTATCCAGAGATGGTACCTGCTCCATCTGGAGAGGGTCCATGCTAGCATGCAATATATATATCCTTATCCTTTAAACTCCTTTAAAAACCTTTAAAACCTCGTGGGAAAAATAAATCGAAAATCAAGTCAAATCTCCCTGACTTTACCCCAAATACATTGGACTTAAAAACCTTTCCAGGAACCCAAAACCGGTTCTCTGCCTTTACTTTAAAACCCTTTAAATCCAAGAGCCAAGTTTCCCCTTTTTAAGACCTCCCTTTTCATAAATCTCAAAACGGTGATAATCGTAAAATCAAATCCAGGGAAAATCCATTAAAATCACGGGAAGAGTATGAACCTCTTACCCGGCTCATTTCTCTTTAAAATCATTGAATTCCATTTTCCCAAAATCACCGTAAACCATTAAATGGAGGAAATCACATATGCAGGAGAAACCAAATAAAGTCTATGGGCATGCAAATCAATTTAAAAGCAAAGGTCCACTCACAGTACTCATTGCGATCTTCTTCCTGCTCGGAAAGCTCCTCGAGCGAAACCCTCGCTATAACCTCACATAATGTGAAGGGATGTAACCTCACAAAATGTGAAAGGATATAACCTCACAAAATGTAAAAGATTGTAACCTCACTAAAGTGAAAGGTTATAGTATAGAATGTCAATTGTTGGAATGCTAAGGGTTGTAACATATCAACCAGAATTCATGGCAATTCAAATAGTTGATGGTTTCCCCCATGTATAAATAGGTGACGCTTCCTTTGTTCTAAACACAATTGAAAACATCGTCATTCGAAATACTTTTTCAATAGTCATCTCCTCATCTCAAAGAGTTATTCTCTATCTAGTTTATAGCATTTTGATGATAGATTGAAGGTACTACAAGTTCGTCAGGTGTTCTTGGTAGCAGTGCAGCTCCAAAGAACTAGTAGTCATTGTATCTTGGAAGACGAGTGTCATCAAGCCTTTTGCACCGGTAGAGGAGGCATAATTTGTTTTAAGAAAATTGTGTGAAACACATGACTCGACTTCATCACTTTCTTCGTATCCTTCATTTGAGTTTGGAGTCATGATACGTTTTTGGTGTTCTGCGTACTAAGTGTTCCAAGAAACGTGATTCAGCTTTCACAGGATCCATTTCTCCTTGAATCAAGTGTGGTAACCAATGTTATTCATAATAATTAATTTTATGTTCATCATCTTATTATTTATAATTATTGATTAATTATAAATTGAATTATGTGAATATATATATATATATATCATCACTTTCTTCGTATCCTTCATTTGAGTTTGGAGTCATGATACGTTTTTGGTGTTCTGCGTACTAAGTGTTCCAAGAAACGTGATTCAGCTTTCACAGGTTCCATTTCTCCTTGAATCAAGTGTGGTAACCAATGTTATTCATAATAATTATTTTTATGTTCATCATCTTATTATTTATAATTATTGATTAATTATAAATTGAATTATGTGAATATATATATATATATATATATATATATATATATATATATATATGCAATAGGTAACCCCCTTTCTTGTTACATTTTTTTGGGTTGATGACAACTTCGGGTGGATTCGAACAAGCAAGATTGATTTTAGGATCTTTAGTTTTGTGCACATGTTATATCCAGGTCTGGCTGTAAAGAAATAAGGACATATTTACTAATTTGAAATAGAATTGAGAGTGGTGTACTTAATTCTGGAATGGATGAAATCCTGCGTTTACTAACATGTCAAGGTATTGAAATAGATGTGAGTCTCACTTGCTTATCAGGAATTGATTTCTGATGAAACCACTTATTCGATACCCAAGGGGGGAGATGGGTATCAAAATCAAGGTAAGAGAATCAACTTTTTCTCTCTAAAATATCCTCACATAATTAATAATATTTCTAAACTTTCCAACCGACAAAATATATTATAATATTTAAAATTGGGGATATTTCTAAATTGTATTATATTTATAATATTTCTAAATTACTCAACCTTCAATATGTATGTGTATGTGTATATGTGTATGTATATGTATATATATATATATATATATATTGTCGTTTAGTGGTATTTCGAATTTATTTATGGCAGGGGTATTTAAGTAATCAAATTAGTTTTGATTACGACTCTTTATGGTAAGTCAACATCAATCGTAATTAGTTTTATTACTATTTTGATTTCTTATTTTATTTTTCGTTTAGTGGTATTTCGAATTTATTTATGGCAGGGGTATTTAAGTAATCAAATTAGTTTTGATTACGACTCCCTATGGTAAGTCAACATCAATCGTAATTAATTTTATTACTGTTTTGATTTCTTATTTTATGTAAATAGTAAAATTGAATGAAATATTCTTATATCATTTTTATTGATTCTAATACTTGTTCATACTGATTCATGATAAGTTTCATTCTAAGTTAGTATACTTGCCCTAAAGATCCATTTGTTATAGGCATCAGGTGTAGTATTTTGGAGTAGTTTTGTAATGTACCGAGAATTAGGAAAAGTATACTATATATGACTATCTATAATATATATAGTTAATAATTGTTTTTGTTGTTTATGTTTAGGATTAATTTCAGCTTACCCACATGAGGTTTGGGGTTAACATCATTTCACCCCTGATACTCTTAATTTTAAAAGTTTATCTCCTAAAGTTTTTAATTTTCATCAATCATGCTCACTTGCTGAAATTCTGTGTAATTTTGATGTTAATTATAACTTTATAACACACTTTAAAGACAAATAGTCATCTAACAACAAAAATCGTCTTTTAGATCATCTATATTAACTTCTACGTTTTCTCGATTTTCTTTATTTTGAAGAAGATTTTGAGTGTTTTGCTTTAACAAATTCTATATATTTGCAGCAAACTCAATAATTTTATAGAAGGATTTGGGGAATGATCACGAAATTTCTAAAATGAAGAATCTGGTGGAGTTAAAGAAGTAAAATTGTTTAAAGCATTGACTTTTGTTTCCTCATTATAAAGAAATTATAGGGAAGTTGTTGAAGATGATCTAGAGTATGTTTAACAGCTTCCCTAAAATTTCTTTAAAATGAAAAAGAAAAACCCAAAATTTCCAAAAATATTATCCTTAAACTCCAATAGTTTCTCCATTTTAGAGATTCCAACATTTATTACAATAATAAAATATGCTACATCATTATTAATTATAATATATATATATATATATATTTCATTATTATTACAATACACTTCTCAAATAAAAATATTCTATATTTTACCTATTTCTTATTGGAACATGTGAAAAATTTAATTTTGGGGAATGGATCATTGTTTTTCTTCTCTTCCCCTATTTTTAAAAATGAGTTAAGAAAATTGTTGGACTGAAAAATTGCTCAATATTCCTTAAAATTAAGAAAATCGAGAAAATGAGAAAACTGTTGAACATGCTCTTATAACCACTTTTCTGTTTTTCAACTACATATTAGCATTTAAAGTCTAAATTAGTCAAAATTTCAGCAATTAGGTATTATTGATGAAAATTAGAAAGCTTAGAGGATAAACTTTCTAAATTAAGAGTACCGGGAGGGTGAAATGATGTTAGCTTCAAACCTCAGGTGGGTAAACTAAAATTAATCTTTATGCTTAAATCAGATAATCTTTTTAAAGAGTTTTCGATGATTTTTTTGTTACGTTGAGTTTGTAACAGTTCCAGAGAATTCTTCTAATACGAAAAGATATTGATGTAGTGACCCCAATTTTAGTATCAATTTACCTATAATATTTTGAGTTTACTAGGAGTTTTGATTGTGGGATTCTTTTCATAATGAGGAGTCGAGGCTCAAAACTTAGAAGAGTCACGTTTTAGATGACCAAAAGTTGACTTTCTTATACTCAACTTATTTCTAGAAACTCCTTTCACAAAGTTTGTAGTGCTCGACGACATGAATTCGTGGACATGCGGCACGCATAAAACGGACTTCGTATGTAAAAGTTACGATCAATAGAAGTTTTTAGGTATTATTTTTAGAAACCCTAATAAAAATTAGAAATCTCTCTCGCCTCCCTCCCGAGCACAGCGTGCGACATCGCCTTCGCCGGAGTTAATCTCGGCCATCAGGCAACCGTTCGGCACTTCGCCGGTCCCGATAGCTTCATAAGACCGTCACGTCCAAGTCTGGTGAGGTCTTGCACGATGTTTTAGGCTAGGGAGAGAGTTTTTGGTCTGAGAAGAGGCTGCCTTGAGCTCATCGGTGTTCACATCTGTTCTAGTGAGTATTGACTTCGTGGTTGGGTGTTTATTGAAGTGGTCTTCTTTCTGAACATTTCTATGCAATCCATTGAACCCAAATTTAGAATTTTTAGACCTTGGGCTGCAGATTTGAGGCTCAAAGATGTGGTGGCTTGTTAAGGCAATTCATGGCAGTTTCGGGTTCTGTCTCATGTACGAATTATGTTCCTCTTCACTGTGATTTACTTTTTAGGTGGGTTAGATTTGTGTGTTGCAGTGTTCGGGAGGCGCATGAGTTCACTCTTCGTCGCCTGTGGTGGCCTATGACAGGGCGCCTGGTAGTGCATGAGGTGTTAGTTGCCTTTTTATACTTATGTTCATGGTTGTGAGGGTGTTGAGGTATCGTATGGCTGGTTTGGGGCAGATAGCCTGTTTTGCTAGGTTTCCTGGTTGATTAGCAGTGTAGGAGGATTTCAGGGAATCTCTGTTCCAGCTGTGGATATATTGGTATGTTTTAACATTCTGTTAGTATTATGTTATGTTAGTATTTTGTCCTTAGTTTTGGGTGTTGTGAATTAGGATTTCTTCCTTGAAAACTTGGTTGTGTTGTTCTTGGTTGTTAGTTAGCAGGTTCACGATTTTATTAGTGAGGTAGTATTTTGGTGTTTTGGGAAGTGGTAAGCTATGAAAATATAAAACCTAGAGGCAGCGTCTTAGGCTGATGAGAGTTCAGTGACCTTGAGAATAACTAGGGACATATATGTATACATATACGTTATTTTGATAAGTGTTGTGTAGTGTCCTTGTGTGGGCTTGTAGACCTTCGGGTCAGTCACAGTTGGTGACATTTATTTATTTTGCACCTTTGGGTCGGTCACAGTGGGTGACGTTTTGTTTGGACATTCGGGTCGGTCACAGCAGTGATGATTTGACAGTATACGGGAACCAATGCCTTTGACCGGGTGATTGGTTACAATTAGTTAGAGCTCTAGTCTGTCTGTCGTTGCATACCATGAGACTCTTCGTGTAGTGCTCTAGGATGCATGTTTATTTCCAGTAGAGTGGAATTTGACTTTATTGTCGTTGTATGCCTTGAGACCCTTCGTGTAGGGCTCCAAGATACATGTTTTATTTTTTGATAGAGTGAAAAATATGATTGTGATGTGTGATGAAGTGTTGGTGTTTCGTAAAGCATTTAGTGACTCAAACTTGTTTTTTCTGCTTGAAATATTATTGTTAGTAACTGATTAAGTCATTACATTGTTTCTCACACGAGCTTTTAAAGCTTACCAGGTTTGTTGTTTTACAACCAGAAGCACCATTTCTTGGTGTAGAGGTTGGACCTGTAGGTGTTGATCCGCTGGCGTGACTTGGAGATCAGTTCATGATAGTTTTTGGGTAATTAGCTGTGAGGCTTGTATTATATTCTTTTTATTTTGTTTCAATAGAGAGTTGATATTTTCTCGAATTTCTAGTAACTGTGTAACCAGATGTATTATGCAACTCACTTGTTGAGATTGTATTTTATTTTATTACTCTGGATTTCTGTTGTTGGGTTTTGTTTGATTTGCAAGTTTGGTTTTATCAAGATGTTAGATGCTATCATGCCTAAATTTTGAAAAAAAATTACTATTTAAAATTGGGGTCGTGACAGTTGGTATCAGAGCCTAGGTTCACATATTTGGTAATAATTGGTACTTCAGTGTAATGATCCGACTGCAGCGGGCCACTATCATATTGCAGTATTGATCTGTCATTGGGTATGTGAAAGCGGTTAGGTGTCGTCTCCAAGTCATTAGGTTTTAGGAGTAGAGTTTACTCTGATAATGAGGTTTTAACTTTTGTGTTCCACCTCTAGTGGTGTCGTGATTAATGCAAATGCGTATCAGACTTATACCTTGATTTAAGTCTTATGCATATGTTAGTCAAGTGTTTTTCATGGCTCTTAGGTGATGGATGCTCAACGAGGTAGGGTTTAGACCGAGGTAGAACCAGGGGAGCATATAGGGCTAGTGGCAGAGGCCAAGCTCGACTTGTGAAGGAGTTTGGTGGGGTTGAGTTGGGAGGTGGATGTACGACTCTTCTAGGAGAAGTACTTCCTGACCACATTGCATGAACTGTTGAAGCTGAAACTAGATTAGGGGAGATATGAGGGTTATAGGGCATGAGGGCTCATTATCAGGCCTAGTAAAGTGGCGGCTGCATCTATTAGGTCTCTACCTATTAGGCCGGTAGTTCCAATTAAATTCTTCAAGTGTGATGAGTTTAGTTTCATTGCCCCTCTATGTTGTCGTTAGACTTGACAAATTTGGGTGGCTTTTGTCTATAACAAGTGAAAATAGATAGTTCTCTACATCCTTGATGGTGATTCCATGCCACTCCTTTGATGTGATGTTAAGAGTGGATTGGTTAAGGCCAAACCATGTCATGATTGATGTTTGGAAGATGGTAGAGTCTTTCTGTTTCCAGGACAACTAATATTTCTATATCGCTGTCCTCAGTCGAACACTGCCTTATGGAAAGGATGTTCTGAAGCAGGTGAGCTACACAATGTACTATAGGCATTGCAGATATTTTGGTAGTCTCTAAGTGTGGGAGGTGTTTTAGGAGGTCCCGGGGTTGCCTCCCTCCAAGTGTGATAATGAATTTTGCTGTAGATGTGATACTAGGAACATTGCCTATATCGTTGACTCTTTATCAAATAAAAATGATTGAACTTCAGGAGTTGAAGGTTCAGAAATGAGGGTTTACTAATGCAAGGATTCATGACTCAGTATTCCATTATGGGGAGTACCAGTGTGGTTATGAGGATGGAGAATGATACTCTGGTTGTCTGTGGATTACCGATAGTGGAGCGAGGTAACAATTATGAATAGGTACTCATGACCTATTTTTGTTTAACCAGTGTAGAGGAGCTATGGTGTTCTCAGAGATTGATTAGAGGTATTCTTCGTGGATGATATTTTGGTTTGCTTCAAGTTGTTGGAGGATCATGATAGACATCCACAGATTCTACTGGTTATCAGAAAAGCAAAGCTTGCTAAGTTTGGGAAGTGTGAGTTCTAGAAGGATGAGGTCAAGTTTCTTGGTCATGGGGTTTCGAAGGATGGGATTTCGGTGGATCCCTCTAAGATGGTGTGTTGAGTTGGAGTCATCCTACTACCCCTACTGAGATTCGTAGTTTCGTTTGGTTGGCAGGATACTACCGGGGGTTTATTGAGGGCTTCTCTATGATAGGAGCAATTTATGCCACGTTCTTAATACGTTTTTACCCTCATTTATGCTTTGTTTATCCATTATTAGTATAGTTTTAGTAGTTATTTAGCATAAGGGATTATTTGTAGAACATTGGCTAAAACATGTGTAAAATAGATAAATTATGTACAATATTGTTAAAAGCTGACTTATGAAGTTATCGTGTTATTTCTTATGATTCTGTAAATTTACACATTGTCATTACTTGATTAATTTTCTTTAATGTTTAGGTGACATGTATATGGACTTAAGAAACAAGAATCATGAGGATCAGACTTATGGAAGGTAGCAAAAGAAGCATGGAAAGACAAGAGGCCGAGAGCATAAATTCGGCACAAAAACAGAGGATTTCCAGAAACCATAACTCAACTTCAAAAATTTCCCTAGGACGATCCAGGAAACGTGCCATATATATATGGATGAAAATCTGTGGATGTCTAGTTTCTAAATCTTTTGGAATAACAGCAATCCAAGTTCTGAGGAGGAGTTATGATGGAAACAATGGCCGGAGGTCAGTCTGCTTGAAACAGGACAGATTTTGCTGAAGTTGTCTTCCGAGTTTGTGAGTGTGTTTCTTCCCCAAAATCCTTCCCAAGCATGCCAAATGATTGATGAAGAGCTTAATGATGATATGGGAAGTTGTTTAGAAGAAGAATCGAAGAAATCACCAAGGAGAAGCCGAAAACAACAACTAAGAAATTTATCCCGGTCAAAACAGGATAACTTGTTCTACCAAGACTATGGAGGGGATTCGGCTGTCCTATGGAGCCCAAAACGTGTAAGGGAGTCCTTCATTGATCCCTTAACATATAGGGGAGTCCAAGAAGTCAGAAAAGAAGTCTATCAATCATTATCCAAGTCAGCAAATTCAAGAGTCAAAGTTGTGTGCAACAAGGAAAAGCAAGAAGCCCAATCCGACATGGACAAGGAGTGGCTGCCGAACCTTTTAGGGTTTCTTTAGGAGTTTTCCTCTATAAATATACATGTAATACAACTGAAAAGTGGTCGTCAAGTTTGTGAAAGCCTTAGCTAGCCAACTCTACCAAAATCCCTCAAACACAGCCGAGACACAAAGTCTGCCGCCAACCTTCCCTTGCCGCCGATCACCATCCTTGCCTTAGCCGAACCTTTTAGGTAGGATTTAGTATGGATTCCTCCATGTCTTTGTGTAATTCTACTGTGTTTAATTCAATGTTATATATATATTGGTATTTCGGTTTCTGGTTTTATGTTATGAACATGTTTGTTTGTTTTTCTTTGTGATCTACTTATGAATGTGTTTGTTAGCATAACATTTAGGATGCATGCTAGGTTTTGGATTTAGAATAGGTTGTGTATGTTTATGTTATTACTGTTTTCTAATTGATTAATCACATACCTGAACACGTAATCGAACATAAGGGTAGTCTTGTGCATGGATGTTTCTAAGAGGGGAGTTTAATATGCCGTAGTGTTCTAAGGTTAAGTTCACCGATTGAGTTCTTGATTTTTAGGCATTGCTAAGGGTTGATAGGGTAAAGTGATTTACATGCTAATAGGATGAGTGACCCCATACCTAGGATCATGTCTCCAATGACTCCGCTCGTAAGTGTATTTTGTATTAGTGTCAGGCGATTGTAGGCACTGAACCAGATGACACATATATAAATTTAGGATCAGGCGATTGTTGGTCCTTTGTTTACATGAGAAGTCTAAATAGTTGGAATTAATTAGAATTCACGAAAACATATTTCATTGCATCTTGTTTGTGTGTAAAACTTATGTGTGTTTCTATTTGGTGTTAGCTATGTTTTGTGCTTAATAATTGATTGACCAATGTAAATATTAATCTAAGGTTTAGGAGTAGAAATAATTTAGAAAATAAATCTAAATCCCCATAATAAAACTTTGTAAACATGTAAGTAATTTGTAAATAGTTTTTAGTTATATTTGTATTTATTTTATACTTGTGCCGAAAATGTATGTATATGTGTATATTTATGTGATAGTATTTACTTGTGTATTATGTGACAGATAATTGTTTATACTATCTATATTTAGTTTGTATTTTTGTGAAAATTACTAACTTGTTTATAATACAGTAATAATCATTCCCTAGTGTCCCCGGCTTGAACGATCCCTACTTACAGTTGAGATTCTAGGCAACTCAGGAATCTTAGTCTCCGAGTTGGGTACTGTAAATAATTCGGATAATTTCTGTCAGGACCCACCCCGAGTAAAAACCCTTTAACCCGAAGTAAATCCTGCGGGGACCACCTCAAGGGAACTTCTTACCGAAACCCCCTTGAAATGGCCAACCCTTCCTACATCCCCACTCAGCACTTCTATGAGTATTTAAAACAATCCCCAAAACTCATGAGGCCATCCTGCTCTAACTTATTTAACTATCTAGGTTGGGTTAGTCAGAGCAGTCTAAATAGAATATTACCCTAATGAATTTGCAAACAGTAACAGATTGATCGACTATGCCTCAACTCTTGTACACGCGCGACCTCCGCTCAAGAACCCTGCACCACTGGGCATTTGAAAACGAAGAGCCCAGGGGAGAAACATTGAAAACTGTCAGGGTGAGTGGACAAAAATAAAATATAAAAGCTCTATTTTTCCGTTAATGTTCTCCCTCAGAGTTTTCCTAAAAAAATCCGCATTCAAGCAAATCATAGACAATAAATAATTAAATCATAAATAATTCCCTTGGCTCAAACATAAATAATTTAAATGTGGGGTGTTAACCTCATCCACGAGAAAACCGACTTGCTCTACCACGAGAGGGTCCATTGACCAGCTCATCGGAGAGGGTCCCATGACCCGCTCTATTCGGGAGGGTCCAACCGACCAGCTACCACCGAAGAGGGTCCTGACCTGCTCTATCCGGGAGGGTCTAATGACCAGCTACCACCGAAGCGGGTCAAACCAGCTACTATCTAGAGATGGTACCCGCTCCATCTGGAGAGGGTCCATGCTAGCATGCAATATATATATATCCTTATCCTTTAAAATCCTTTAAAAACCTTTAAAACCTCGTGGGAAAAATAAATCGAAAACCAAGTCAAATCTCCCTGAATTTACCCCTGATAATTCGTATTTGCACACGCATCAATTAACCCTGTACACAGTCATTGTTATCGTATAAAGCAAGTAAGGGTATCGTTATAAACCGGGGATCCAACCACAGGGTAGATCCATCTAATCTAATCAAAGATGTCGAAATAAACATAGAATTTTAAAGATTTGGATTTTATATTTTCGGAAAGATGCAATGAAATAAAGTCCTAGATTACTTTTGTACATATATACATGTGATCGATCAACAATTACACAAACCAACACCAAACAACAATGCAAGAATATAGAAAACAATTTCTAATCTCATATCAATCTATGCCGAAATACCTAAATCATGCTAGAATCGAAACATGCACATTAGGTTCCTACGTGGTTCCTAAGCCATTAGATGCATTCGAAATCGACTACTTGTTTCATTCGAAACCTTTCACACATCCATGCTCAACGTATCAAACACGAAATCTAACATACTAATTCACTTATGCAATTACGTATCACACAAATAAACTAACATGTTCATTAGCACCATCTAAATCCAATTCTAGCATGTAATTTTCGAACACAACAAAGAACACATCAACCTATCCACTACGTGTATCAAAGTCATGTAATTCTTTGAAGGATTAACTAATGCAACATCAACTACTTGTCTTAATCACATGTTAATATTATGAAGCAAATCGAAAATTAATAAAACCAAACACTAGGAATTATCGGCATAAACTTCAAATCATTGATTAAAAACTAAAAACTATAATTCTTACATCATTCAAAAGTACTTAATATCTCATAGACAAGAATTAAATCGTACTTAAACAAAAACCTAAATATCAACCATAACAAAGACATACCAATTCGAAAATAGCAGATGAATACACTTTAAAATATTCCTACGTGGTCTATTCTTCAAGTGCACGGAGATCCTCGGCTACGTGCTTCGGATCAAAGGATGGAGTATGGAAATCGGAATTGGGGTCTTTGAATGGTGATGGAATTTTCGGCAGCTGCTTTGGCTTCGGCTGAGTTTTGCAATGTTGATGATACCTTTTCTCATGCGATTACAAGGCTTTTTATAGGGAAAAATACTAGGGTTTGGTCGGCACTCAAGCAATCCCAAACCAAGATGGTTTTGGTTATTCCCATGTGCAAGTCATGTGCTTCTCTTTTCTCCCTTTACTTCGCCAGCCACTTTGATGAATCTTCAGCTTGAAGTTCTTCATTAAACACATATGGACATGTCCATCAAGCCCCAAGGTCCATGATTGTCGAAATTGTAATTTAAAAAGTCCAAAGAAACTTTCCTGATGCATCCAGGAAAATACTGCAGTTTTCGACAGCATGACCTTGCCTTAGTAATTCCAGCATATCTCCTTCTGTAGTGCTTCACTTGCCGTGATTCCAAGTCCCAGCGAAACTAGACTCGAAGACCTTTCAAATGGTATATGGCACGTTTTCCAGTTCCAAGTATTGCATCAGATACAGCCCCCGAAAGATCAGACACAGTAGCAGCGAAACTTCTTCAGTCCCTGGAACATTCTCTTCTCGGACTGCCAACTCCGGCATCGTTTGCAAGGTCTTCCCGTGCTCCAATTGACCTGAAATTTTAACACAATGTATTTCAGCAACCAAAGATTATATTCCCAAATTTTCATGCACTTCCACCATGTTTAAGTCACTGCGAACGCTCTTACAAAATCCTTGAAATCACACTTTTAACACTTAGCCAATTTTTTCAACACTTTAGCACATTTTACCAAAAACTCTTCCAAAACAACATTGAACTATATTATGACTCAATCTTAACCTAAATAGACTCAACAAAGCATAAACAAGAGTGTTTAGCACATAATAACGTCACCTTTTAGGCTCCTATCAACCCCAAATACATTAGATTTACCCAAAACCGGTTCTTTGCCTTTACTTTAAAACCCTTTAAATCCAAGAGCCAAGTTTCCCCTTTCTAAAAGATCCCCCTCCATAGTCCCAAAACGGTGAAAACCATTAAAAACCATAATCCGGGAAAATCCTTTAAACCATGGGAAAGGTAGGAACCTCTTTCCCGGCTCGTTTATCTTTAAAATAATAAATCCCCATTTTCCCAAAATCACCGTAAAACATTAAATGGAGGAAATCACATAAATAAAGGAAAAAACAAATAAAGTCTATGTCATGCAATTTAATTTAAAAACAAAGTCCACTCACAGTACTTATTGCGATTTCCTTCCTGCTCGGAAAGCTCCTCGAGCGAAGCCCTCGAACTAGCCGCGTAGTCGAGCCTGCCTCACGTTCGACCAGAGACTGTACAAATAAACAAATAAATTAGTCTTTACATCATTGACTTGATCTTTTCCTAGTTTGATCAGGAAATCCTATTTGACCACGTGTTGACCAAGTTCCTTTCTTTTTAACAACTTTTTCAACAAATAGATTTACTTCCAATTACCAACCCGACATTTTCCAGAATTTCCAGTTAACATTTCTTTCCGATAACCATAACACTTTACCAACTTAACCAACTAAACCCTATACTTAAGTCCACCCTTATTATATCTTATGCCGAACGACAATTACCGGGGTAACCCTAATTACCCGGTCATTCCAATTTCTTTACCAAGACTTTCTAATTTCCCTTTTTCAAACATACCTTTTACCCCAGGTAAAACCACAATTACCACCACAGTAATAAAATAATTATTCAAAAATCATAGGCAAAATGACCAAAATACCCCTTCACTGTGCAAACACAGTCGCCGGCCGGCGAGCCTCCGACCGACGATTTCCGGCCATCACTAGCACCGCCTCCTCTTCCACAACAACTTCTCTAACCACAACCCAACTTGAATCAAGGCCTAACTATCACAAATCAGCAATGAACAGTAAAAACTCCAAAAATCACAACCTGGAGCTCGATCTCCTTACCTGGCTTGTTAGAGGTTGTCTCCTTGCAAATGGAGCTTCAATGGAGGGCGGCGGTCCTTCCCTTACCCACCAAACTCGGCGCGAAGGGCCGAGGAGGTGGACCCATACGAGCTCCGACTGTAGCAGTTACTGTTGCAGGCTTCCTCTCCCTCTCCAGCGCTCCTCTGCCACAAATGGCCACCCAGATCGACGGCAGAGGTGGAGGCGTGTCAGGACCCACCCCGGGTTATGCTCTATTCGGGAAGCTCCACCGGAGAGGGTCTATGCTAGCATACAATCCTTATATCCTTTTCCCTTTTTAAAATCCCTTTTAAAACCTGTAAAACCTGTAAAACCTCGTGGGAACAATAAATCGAAAACCCCTTTAAATCCGTGAGCCAAGTTTCTCCTTTTAAAATCATCCCCCTCCATAATCCCAAACGGTGATAATCATTAAAACCATATCCCGGGAAAATCCTTTAAAATCACGGGAAGGGTATGAACCGCTTTCCCGGCTTGTTTGCCTTTAAAATCCTTAAATCTCATTTTCCCAAATCACCGTAAAACATATAAATGGAGGAAATCATATATGCAGGAGAAACCAATTAAAGTATATAGCATGCAATTTAATTTAAAACAAATGTCCACTCACAGTACTGTTGCGACCTAATTGTCACACCCCGAATCTTTTGAAGTTAATAAAAGTTACCTTTCACAGAGATTTACGAGTTACCGAGGACTTTTAATTGCGATCGGTAATTCGATAAGTTATCGCTCGAGTTAATTTTCTCGTTTTTAAAAGTACTCCAAATACCTGAATTGATGACACGATGTTGTAGTACGTGTCGACACGAGTCTCCCGGTATTTTCGGAATATTTTTCGGAGCTTCCGGCTAATTTCTGTGAATTTTCGAAGTTTCCGGTAACTTTTAATTATCAATCCGGTAAAAAGGAGATTTACCATTTAACCTTTTCACTTTTTACCTTCATTAAATCTGAACCGTTAGATCGAGTAGGGTTTTGATCTCAACCGTTGACTCGAGTATAAAAGGATTTAAGGGGAGTTGACTTCGGTCAGAAACTGAACTGAAGGGTTGACCGCAGCTGTTCTTCCTCTCGACTCCGTCTCTGTGCTCCGATCGCACCTCCGTCAAACGTTCATCCCTCGGCGGCGCACCGGTGACCAGAGCTTCGCCTCGCCGTCCCCAACACGTCTGTGGTTGTGGGTTTCCCTACAAAGCTGCAGAGAGAGAGAATCGGAGGAGAGAAGGCGACTGCCTTCGATTGGGTTTTACGGCTTTAGCCGCGACGGCGAGTCTGGATGGGTCCGGGAGCTTCGCCTCGTCGTCCTTGTGCTATCTGTGTCCTCAGTTTTCAAAGAAGAGGCCTGAGGAAGGAGTTCGAACGGAAGAAGACTTGAGTTTTCTCGGCCATGGATCGGTGTCCTCCGGTCACAGGCGAAGGTAATTGAGGTATGAAAAACTATCTACTCATGGAGCTCTACGTATCTGTATAATTGGATTGGAGTTTGATTAGTGTTTGGAGGAGTTGGGTTTTTGGCAGAGGACCACCGTGTGATGGCTGCTGTGCTTGGCAGCGGAAGCAGCAAGGTAGTGGTGTTGGTTGGAGCTGGAGGAGCTGCTGGGGTGGTCTTGGAGGTGGTGGACAGCATTGAAGCTGCTAGGTCTGTGTTGGTTCGAGTTGGAAGCACAGAAGAAGAGGGTAAGGTTTATTCCCTCTTTGAACTGTGGAATTCTTCATTTGTGTGGTTTTGGTTCTGTTGATGCTTGAGATTGTGTTGTTGTTGTGTGTTTGTTACATGTTGTCGTAACTTGGTGAATCGGAGGAAACGGAGAGGTTATGGCGAAATTCCGGCAAGTTACCGGAATCCGGTGAAACGTATTAGTTCCGGCAGAAAGCCGAAGAGGTAGAAATCGAATCCCTGTTAAGCTTTTAGTCTAGAGTACGGTTAATTCGTAATTGAGACAATTACGGAAAATTGGACGTAATTAGGAAGTTTCCATTTTGGGAAACCTCCTATGTTTGGAAACCTGCTGAATTGGGAAACTTTCCATATTGGGAAAGTTTCCATTAAGGGAAGTTTCCACTTTGGGAAAGTTGCATTTTCAGAAAAATGGTTAAAGGATTAAAGTTCAATGAATGTGACACTTTTTGGTTATATGGGTAAAGTGTTAAATTGTTATCGGAAATTGATAACTGGAATTTTTGAGAAAATGTTAAATCGGTAAATCGACTCGAGGTTATTTATATTGATTAATACGTGACACCCTAACGTCAAGTTAAAGTAATAAAGGAAAGTTCGGAAGCTGAGTCGGACTTCCGGTAAATTGAGTTAAGAGTCGATAACCGGGAAAGAAAGTCAAAAAGGTTAAAGTGCCATAAAAAGGAACTTGGTCAACATGTGGTCAAATAGGATTTCCTGGTCAAACTAGGAAAAGACCAAGTCAACGATGAATGACTAATATAATGATTTGTTTGTACAGTCTCTGGTTGAACGAGAGACGGGCTCGACTACGCGGTTAGTTCGAGGGTTTCGCTCGAGGAACTTTTTGAGCGGGAAGGTCGCAACAGTACTGTGAGTGGGCATTTGTTTTAAATTAAATTGCATGCTATATACTTTAATTGGTTTCTCCTGCATATATGATTTCCTCCATTTATATGTTTTACGGTGATTTGGGAAAATGAGATTTAAGGATTTTAAAGGCAAACAAGCCGGGAAAGAGGTTCATACCCTTCCTGTGATTTTAAAGGATTTTCCCGGGATATGGTTTTAATGATTATCACCGTTTGGGATTATGGAGGGGGATGATTTTAAAAGGAGAAACTTGGCTCACGGATTTAAAGGGGTTTTCGATTTATTGTTCCCACGAGGTTTTACAGGTTTTAAAAGGGATTTTAAAAAGGGAAAAGGATATAAGGATTGTATGCTAGCATAGACCCTCTCCGGTGGAGCTGGTCAGTAGACCTTCCCGAATAGAGCAGGTCGGGGACCCTCTTCGGTTGAGCTGGTCATTAGACCTTCCCGAATAGAGCAGGTCGGGGACCCTCTCTGGTGGAGCTGGTCACTAGACCTTCCCAGATAGAGCAGGTCGGGGACCCTTTCCGGTGGAGCTGGTCATTAGACCTTCCCGGATAGAGCAGGTCGGGTTTTCTCGTGGATGAGGTTAACACCCCACATATTTGTTTATAATTGAGCCAAGGCATCATTTATGTTTTACTTGCATGCGGATTTTCCTAGGAAAACTTAGAGGGAGAGCATTAAAGGAATTAAAGCTTTTATAATTATTTTTGTCCACTCACCCTGACAGTTTTTAAATGTTTCTCCCCTGGGCCCTTCGTTTTCAAATGCCCAGTGGTGCAGGGTTCTTGAGCGGAGGTCGTGCGCGTACAAGAGTCGAGGCATAGTCAATCAATCTGTCGCTGCTACAAATTCATTAGGGTAACTTCTGCGTAGACTGCTCTGACTAACCCAGTTTAGTTAGTTAAGTAGGTTAGGGAGCAGGAGGCCTCCATGAGTTAGGGTTTGTTTTTAAATACTCATGGATGAGCGGAGTTGGTATAGGAAGGGTTGTCCATTTCAAGGGGGTTTCGGTAAGAAATTTCCTTGAGGTGGTCCCCGCAGCATTTACTTCGGGTTAAAGGAATTTAACCCGGGGTGGGTCCTGACAAGGCGAGTCAACCGGGACGTGTGGCGCGTCAAGCGGTGGCCGGTGGAGGGAGAATAGCAACAAGCACAGTGCGGGAGGAAGAGGGAGTCGAGCGCGCGAGGAGGAAGAAGGAGAAAAGAAGAAAAAGAAAGAGAGAAAAAGAAAGGAAAGAAAGGAAAGAAAGAAACTGAGGAAAAAGAAAGGAAGAAGAGGAAAGAAAAGAAAAATGGAAAGTTTCTTGAAACAGAAACTTTTCTAACTCCTTTACCATTTTTCTTTCTTCTTCGAAATAGGAAGTCGTCAACCAAAATAAAATTCACCGAAATTTTCTAATTATCTTCTCAAAATCTACTCTCTGAGAATTTAATTACCGACACTTTTTCAAAATAGATACGGTAATTTCTATTAGTAAACAGAGAAGATAACTTTTATTAACTTCAAAAGATTCGGGGTGTGACAATTTCATACCGGATATATCGACTCATAACCCGTATTTGGTAAAGTGGTTGATTGGGTGTCCATAGTAATTCCACAAAATTACTATGTGATAACGTATCGTTAATAAAATAGTAAGGAAAGTCGATACGCTGAGATTACGAAGTCGGAAACCAAACTTCAAGTCGATATTTGGAATTAAGCGTATTGTTGAAAAAGTTGTTAAAAAGAAAGGAACTTGGTCAACACGTGGTCAAATAGGATTTCCTGGTCAAACTAGGAAAATACCAAGTCATGTATGGAATGACTAATATAATGGTTTGTTTGTACAGTCTCTGGTCGAACGTGAGACGGGCTCGACTACGTGGTTAGTTCGAGGGTTTCGCTCGAGGAGCTTTCCGAGCAGGAAGAAGGTCGCAATAAGTACTATGAGTGGACCTTGTTTTTAAATTAAATTGCATGCCCATAGACTTTAAAATGTTTCTCCTGTATATATGTGATTTCCTCCATTATATGTTTTACGGTGATTTTGGGAAAATGAGATTTAATGATTTTAAAGATGAATGAGTCGGGAAAGAGGTTCCTACCTTTCCCGTGGTGTTAAAGGATTTTCCCGGGGTTTATGTTAATGGTTATCACCGTTTGGGATTATGGAGGGGATGTTTTAAAAAGGGGAAACTTGGCTCTTGGATTTAAAGGGTTTTAAAGTAAAGGCAGAGAACCGGTTTTGGGTTCCTGGAAAGGTTTTTAAATCTAATGTATTTGGGATAAAGTCATGGGAGATTTGACTTGGTTTTTCAGATTATTTTTCCCACGAGGTTTTAAAGGATTTTTAAAAGGATAAGGATATATGTATTGCATGCTAGCATGGACCCTCTCCAGATGGAGTTGGTACCCTCTCTGGATAGTAGCTGGTCGGGACCCTCTCCGGTGGTAGCTGGTCAGTATGACCCTCCCGGATAGTAGCAGGTCGGGACCCTCTTCGGTGGTAGCTGGTCGGTTGGACCCTCCCAAATAGAGCAGGTCATAGGACCCCTCCGATGAGCTGGTCATTAGACCCTCTCGTGGTAGAGCAGGTCGGTTTTCTCGTGGATAAGGTTAATACCCCACACATTTATTTATGTATGAGCCAAGGGAGTTTTATTGATTTAATTATTCATTGTCTATGATATGTGTGCATAAGGTTTTTCTTGGAAAACTCTAAGGGAGAACATTAAAGGAAAATAGAGTTTTTATATTTGATTTTTGTCCACTCACGCTAACAGTTTTCATTGTTTCTCCCCTGGGCCCTTCGTTTTCAAATGCCCAGTGGTGCAGGGTTCTTGAGCGGAGGTCGCGCATGTACAAGAGTCGAGGCATAGTCGATCAATCCGTTACTGCTTGCAGATTCATTAGGGTAATCTTCTATGTAGACTGCTCTGACTAACCCAGTTTAGCTAGTTAAGTAAGTTAGGGAGCAGGATGCCTTCATGAGTTAGGGATTGTTTATAAATACTCATGGAAGTGCTGATTTGGTATATAGGAAGGGTTGTCCATTTCAAGGGGGTTTCCGTATGAAGTTCCCTTGAGGTGGTCCCCGCAGGATTTACTTCGGGTTAAAGGGGTTTAACTCGGGGTGGGTCTTGACAGTTGGTATCAGAGCATTAGGTTATCATTTCCTGTTACTACCTCATGTACTTGGTAGCACTTAGCTTCTATAGAGTGATGGTCTGACCGCGGCGGATCCATCGGCATTTTATACTTTGGACGCTCAATGTTTATCAAGGATATGAGTAGTACTTCCTGATTGATTTATGGACCGAGTGGTCCTATAAACATTTGAATCTTCAAGACTATGCCTCAGTACGCCGACCTCACCGAGAGTTCCTGTAAGGAACAAGGTAAGCTCGTTATGTATTTATTTTTATGAGTTTCCCAATGAGTAATTGAGATTTGAGTTGGGGATCGAGCTGGAAACTCACGCTATTTAACGAGCTTGAGCAGTTGTGTAAGTGCTCGGTGGTGAAACAGTTAATTCACGCCTAGAAGGCTGTGCTGGTTGTTGACAGGAATGTTGTAGAAACCTAAGGCGAGGCCTTGGTATTCGAGTTATGAGACTCTTAGAAGTGAAGAGTCGTACGAGTTAATGAAAGAGGTTGCATCCTGCGATGGAAAAAGGAGTGGAAGTCGCCTAGTGCGATTATTCAGAGAAGATGAATATTATGATTTGACGATTACCAAGAGTTTGTTGATGTTCGTCTTTAGTGTGGTTTCAGAGAAACTGGTGAATGAGTTAATGTAGAATGACTCAAGGAAATTGAGTTTTGCTATATTGTGGTCTGGATCTAGTGACGAGTCCCGATATGACATAATTAAGATATTAAGTGATAGTTTGATTGGTCACTTGATGCTTTATGGGACAGCCACTGAAACTAATGTCTTGGGTCACCTTTGGTGCTGACATTGTTGTAGTCAGCTACGATCAGATCCACTTCGTTTCAGCCACCTATGATTGGGGTACAAGCAAGATTTGAATTGTTAGTGAGTCCAAGCATGGTTTGAATTGTTGGTGGCAATGGTCATTGGGCCATATAGCGTGAAGGTAGAAATTAAATCGTGTCACCAGATCTTGGTGCTCATGTCAACCCTAAGGTGAGTTATCCACCTGTGGTCAAAGTATGTTAATTAGTATACCTGTGGAGGGGTCTCCAGGTTGGCTGTGTTAGAGTTCGATTGTCAGATCGAGCGAGTGTTACCAGTTGTAGCTAAAGGTAATTGGTTTCGAAATTTAAAGGAACATGTTGGAAGTGGCAACAAGCCACCGGGTCATGGACCAAGAGTGCTCAGGGTACCGGAGATAGTGATACGAGTCTGATAAGTGCGTTTTACGCTATGTTTTTAATGTGTTTTTACCCTCATTTGTACCTTGTTTATTCCTTAGTAATGTTGTTTTTACTTATTTTGAGTCAAAAGGGTTTTTCTGTAGAGTAATGGTTAATATGTGTCTTTATACAGAAATTTGTGCTTAAGTGTTGCAAATTCGATTTGGAACAAACACTTGGTTATTTCTCTTATGATTCACCGTACCTTTACATTGTCATTTTTGATGAATTTGGTTTAGTGTGTAGATGACATGTAAATGAGCATATGAGAACAAGAATCATGAAGATTGGACTCATGGAGGACAACAAAAGAAGCCATGAAAAAGAAGAAACTCCGAAACATAAGGTTTTGATCCGAGCAGGAATTTCCAGAAACCATAACTCAACTTCAAAAATTTCCCTAGGACGATCCAGGAGGAAACAGGGAACGTGCCATATATGGATGGAAAGCTGTGGAGTTCAGATGAAGGAGTTATGATCAAAACAATGGACGGAGGTCAAGCTGCAAAACTGGGCAGTTTCTGCCTAAGTTGTCACACGAGTTTGGGAGGATGTTTCTTCACCAAAATTCTTCCCAAGCATGTCAAAGGACTTAAGAGAAGCTTAATGAAGTCATGGGAAGCTACATTGAAGAAGAAGATTCGAAGAATGCATCATGGCAGCCGAAACAACCAAGTATGGAGCTTTTCCGGTCAAACCGGGAAAGTCTGTCCTTGCCGAGTTTGTCCATGATTTCGGCTGCCTATGAGCCCAAGAACTTGTGTATAAGGCCTACATGGATCCAATAACATGTAGAGGAGTCCAAGAAATCAGAAATCCAAGGTCCAAGTCGAAATCTTTGTCCAAAGATAAAAGGAGGAAACCAAGCTCAACAAGGAAGGTGTCTTCTTGAAGTTCCTGATTTCTCTAGGGTTTCTCTTCAATATTTCTGTATAAATAGGACCTATGTACATCAAATTTCGTGTCTTTCAATTGCTCTAAGCCTTAGTATAGCCAAACTCTACTTAAAAACCCTCCCTACACAGAAACACCATAGCCTTGCCGCCGCCAACCCCTTGCTGCCGACTGCATCCTTGCTGCCGATTGCATAGCTTTGCCGCCACCAATCCATTCTTCAATCCTTGCCAACTCTTAGGGTAGGTTTAGGTATGAATACAATCAAGGTTTATGTGTGTATCTACTGTATGGATGATGGTTATTTATATAAATATTTGTATTGGTTTTTGGTTTTACGTTATAAACATGTTTACTTGTTCTTCTTTGTGATTTTCATGTGATTGTGTTTATAATTGTAACGATTTAGATTGCATGTGAGGATTTTGATTTAGTTTAAGTTGTTTATGTTTGTGTTTAGTAGTTGTCGAATTGATTTATTGCTTACCTGATCACGTAATCGAACCTGAAGATAGTCTAGAGCTCAGATGTTTCTAAGGGGGGAGTTTAATCTGCCGTAGTATTCTAGGTTGAGTTCACCGGGTCGGGCTCTCAATTTTAGTTGCTGCATAGGGTTGCTAGGGTAAGTGATTTACATGCTAATAGGATGAGTGACGTCATGCCTAGGATCATGTCTCCAACGACTCATGAACGGTAAGTGTATTTTGTGTTAATGTGATGCGGGTCGTAAGCATTAAACAGGATGACACATAAACTTAGGATGATGCGTGTCGTAAGTTCTAAGTTACATGAGAAGTCTAAATAGTTGGAATTAATTTGCATCTATGATAACATAAACATAATAACTTGATCTTTCATAAAACTTATATGTTCTCTAATCGGTGTTTGCTATATCTTGTGCTTGAGTATTGATTGACAATGTATGTAAATATTTCTGTTTTATTTTCTTTAAATTTCGAACCACCCTTTAAATCCCCCATAATATTTTGTATATATGTTTATACTTGTATAGTTGTGACAGAATTGTACTTGTATGTTTTATTTGTGAATGTTACTAACGATTTGTTTTGCAGATATAATCCTTCCCTAGTGTCCCCGGCTTGAACGATCCCTACTTACAGTTACTACAATGATAGGGTTTTTTAAATTGCACAGGTCAACTTTTGACTCGTCAGTTTTTGGCGCCGTTGCCGGGGATGCTAAAAAGGATTTTTGTTTTGTGTATATATATGTTTGTGAATTAACCTTGTTTTCTTGTAGGTGCCGAAGCATGTGTGTGCCAAAACACATATGTTTTGAATGTATATTGTGTATTGCCAATTTGTACATTGTATATTTTTGTGCCGAATTTGTATATTTTTGTGCCATATGTGTTTTGTTGTAACTATTGTAACTTAGTAAATATTTAGGAGGTTTATTGTTTCATATGTGTTTGGAGTTTATTGTGGTTTTTAAAGTGTAACATGTAGGGAGAAGCCGCATTTGTTAATCTTAGCCTAAACCCTTCATGTTATTTGCGGATTTCATGAGGTTGAGGGCGGCTTTGATTAACACTTGTCGAGTGGTCTAGTGACCCGAGTTTGTTCCTAGCTGAGTAAGGGGCCGTTCTGTCATAGATATGGAATTCAGGTTTGTCCAATTGGATCTCAAGATCATGACTGACCACTCTTCTCGGTGAAGGGGTCGATAGGGGTCCGCCTCCTTGATCACAAACGAGTCCTGCCTGGTTCTTGTAGGGGGTTCGCCCCCCGTGACATTGACACTTGCCTTCTGAAACCACGGAATCCGCTCGAACTAGCCAAATGCTTGGGCCGAATTGTGCATGAGGAGGATGCCATTCCTATGTCCGAATCGTTCCCGGATGAACAACTGTTTCGAATGGAAGTTAAGGAACCATGGTATGCCGATTTGGTGAACTTCATAGTGACAAGGACTTTTCCATCAACTATGCCGAACCATACAAGGATCAAAATCAAGAAGGAAGCTCGACATTACATATGGGATGCGCCATATTTGTGGAGACAATGCGGGGACCAAGTCATTCGACGTTGTGTGCCAGACGAGGAGCATCAATCCATCTTGAATTTTTGCCATAAGGAGGCATGCGGAGGACACTTTGGACCAAAAAGAACAGCTAGAAAGGTGTTGGAAGCCGGTTTCTATTGGCCAACGTTGTTCAAAGACGCTTATACAACATGTGTTTCATGTGATCGTTGCCAAAGAACAGGTAACTTAGGTAAGAGAGATCAAATGCCCTTAACCCCTATCATGGTTGTCGAAATTTTTGATGTTTGGGGAATTGATTTCATGGGTCCTTTTCCTTCATCTAAAGGTTTTCTTTATATTTTATTGGCGGTTGATTATGTGTCGAAATGGGTGGAAGCAAAAGCCACCAGGACTAATGATTCTAAAGTTGTTGCAGAGTTTGTCAAAACTAACATTTTTGCTAGGTTTGGAACGCCAAGAGTTTTGATAAGCGATGGTGGATCACATTTCTGTAATCGAACTATTGAGGCTTTGCTCAAGAAATATGGAGTCACCCACAAAGTATCAACGCCATATCATCCTCAAACAAGTGGCATGGCTGAAACATCCAACAGAGAGATCAAGCAGATTTTGGAGAAGACTGTAGGACCAACAAGGAAAGATTGGAGTGATCGATTAGACGATGCACTATGGGCCTATAGGACTGCGTTCAAGACGCCGATAGGGATGTCGCCATTTAGACTTGTTTATGGCAAAGCATGTCATCTTCCAGTGGAGTTGGAGCACAAAGCGTGGTGGGCAGTTAAGAAATTCAATATGGCCAAAGACGAGGCTGGATTACATAGGAAGTTACAAATTTGTGAGCTTGAAGAAATCAGAAACGACGCCTATGAATCTGCCATGACATATAAGGCGAAGACGAAGGCGTATCATGATAACATGATACGAGGGAAGAACTTTGAAATAGGACAACAAGTCCTTCTGTTCAATGCTAGACTTAGACTTTTCCCAGGTAAGCTTCGTTCTCGTTGGCAAGGACCCTTTATTGTTACTAATGTGTTTCCTTATGGTGCAGTTGAGATTCAAAGAGCTACTTCGGGAAATAAGTTTAAGGTCAATGGTCATCGACTTAAACCTTATTACAGCACATTCAGGGAACATGTAACCGAGGAGATTTGTGTGACAGAGCCACCAACAAATGCAGAATGACGCCATCTAGGAGCAAGAAGAGAAGAGTCTAGGCTGACAGACTATAAACATTAAGCGCTGCATGAGAGGCAACTCATTTCAACCGTAGCAGTGGAGGAGTCATCAACGAGAGTTTGCATTTTTCTAAATCCCTTCACTCTTATGGTTGATATTTTGATTTATTTATGTGTTTATTATGTGACTTAGACACATGCTTAGGAAGTTATGACATGATTTTGGTTTTACATTGAGGACAATGTAATTTTCTAAGTGTGGGGTAGAGGTTACATAGTAACATATTTTTATTTGTGTGTTTTTCAATTTATGTCGAAATTTTCTTCCAAATTTTAATATTTCCCGTAATTTGCATAAAAAAAAAAATTTCAAAATTTAATTTTTGTTTTGAGTCTTAGGATATACCCTTAAAAGTCTATGATGAACTATATCTTTGAATGCATGATTGACGGTTTAACATTTATCTTAAGAAATTGCGAGTTTCATGGATTTTGTGAAGTGGTATGAACATTTGAGATTTTTGAAGAAAAAGTATGCATGTTTTGATAATTTGTTTCCATAAAAACCTATGTGAGAATTTGAGCCAACATACTTTCTTTTTGAGTGATAAATACCATATTTTTTTGAAATTTCACTATCTTATTAAACCTCATTATTCTTTGCATATTCAATAACTATGTGCTATAGCTTTTTAATGGACTCTAGAATTTACTAGAACTTGCTTATGTGATTGTCAAAGCTTTATAATCATAACATGTCTTGATTTTGAATATGATTGAATTTAATCTCATTAGGATCACCACCACAGCCAAATTAAACTTATGCCTATTTTGTGCCCGTCGTGAGACTCCTTAGTTAACCCCTTTGAGCTTACATTGAGCCTTTTATTTCATCACCTTTAAACAGAATTCCTTTGCCTAGAATAGCTAAACCTTTACCTTGTTATCAAGACTTGGCAAAGTACTTCTGATGGAGCTATAATGCGTGATGCTGTGGAGCAAGTGTGGGGTGGACAAGGTAATAAAAAGCAAGTGTGGGGTAAAACACCATATGATTATAAATGTATGTGCCATGTATGAACAAAAAAAAAAAAAATATGTCCGAAACAAAAGAAAAAAAAACAAAGAAAGAAAAAATTTCGGATAGAATTAAAGTTCAAGGCACAAATTCTTTCATGGTGTGTTGTAATGTTTTGTGAATTTGGAGTTAGTGATTATTTGAAGGTCTAAAAATGTTTATATGACCTTTGTCCTGTTCACAATATGGGGAGAAGTCAAGATTGACGTATGGGTCCAACATGAAGAAATTCGACCCTTGAAGCGAAGACATGAGGAGGAGTGAGATTTGCTAAGTCTTGGTGACATCTTAAGATCACCATTTATCCTAAATATTCCTACCTTATGAAACCAAGCCCCATTACAACCATATTATTGAGATTAATTCATGATTCTTAAGATAGCTAAATTTGATTTGTGGAGATTTTCTCATGAGTCAAGCATATGGTTTTGGTCCATTATTGCACATAGTTGTTATATGAGGTTTTTCCATGAATTTCTATTCACAAAGTGCTTTTATTTGATGAAATATGCAAGTTATTTGTTATCTTATCATCTTTTCCCTTGCATATACGATTGAGTGAATACCATAGATGAGTGAAAAAGAAGAGAGTATGCTATTGTGAGGTGAAACGGTTATCATACATGTTTGTGCTATATGATCTCATATCTTACTTGTTCATGCTATGATACATGCTTATGAACCTATGCAATTATGCTTTTCATTCGAATGTTCTAACTTGAAGGTTATGCATGATAAAGATCCTGAGACAAATCATTTAAGGGTATTAGAAGTTTTTAAGTCATTTGTTTTTGTTTTAGTTTTAGAGTCAGTTTGCTAAGGGACTAGCAAAGGGTAAGTGTGGGGTAGTTTGATAAGTGCGTTTTACGCTATGTTTTTAATGTGTTTTTACCCTCATTTGTACCTTGTTTATTCCTTAGTAATGTTGTTTTTACTTATTTTGAGTCAAAAGGGTTTTTCTGTAGAGTAATGGTTAATATGTGTCTTTATACAGAAATTTGTGCTTAAGTGTTGCAAATTCGATTTGGAACAAACACTTGGTTATTTCTCTTATGATTCACCGTACCTTTACATTGTCATTTTTGATGAATTTGGTTTAGTGTGTAGATGACATGTAAATGAGCATATGAGAACAAGAATCATGAAGATTGGACTCATGGAGGACAACAAAAGAAGCCATGAAAAAGAAGAAACTCCGAAACATAAGGTTTTGATCCGAGCAGGAATTTCCAGAAACCATAACTCAACTTCAAAAATTTCCCTAGGACGATCCAGGAGGAAACAGGGAACGTGCCATATATGGATGGAAAGCTGTGGAGTTCAGATGAAGGAGTTATGATCAAAACAATGGACGGAGGTCAAGCTGCAAAACTGGGCAGTTTCTGCCTAAGTTGTCACACGAGTTTGGGAGGATGTTTCTTCACCAAAATTCTTCCCAAGCATGTCAAAGGACTTAAGAGAAGCTTAATGAAGTCATGGGAAGCTACATTGAAGAAGAAGATTCGAAGAATGCATCATGGCAGCCGAAACAACCAAGTATGGAGCTTTTCCGGTCAAACCGGGAAAGTCTGTCCTTGCCGAGTTTGTCCATGATTTCGGCTGCCTATGAGCCCAAGAACTTGTGTATAAGGCCTACATGGATCCAATAACATGTAGAGGAGTCCAAGAAATCAGAAATCCAAGGTCCAAGTCGAAATCTTTGTCCAAAGATAAAAGGAGGAAACCAAGCTCAACAAGGAAGGTGTCTTCTTGAAGTTCCTGATTTCTCTAGGGTTTCTCTTCAATATTTCTGTATAAATAGGACCTATGTACATCAAATTTCGTGTCTTTCAATTGCTCTAAGCCTTAGTATAGCCAAACTCTACTTAAAAACCCTCCCTACACAAAAACACCATAGCCTTGCCGCCGCCAACCCCTTGCTGCCGACTGCATCCTTGCTGCCGATTGCATAGCTTTGCCGCCACCAATCCATTCTTCAATCCTTGCCAACTCTTAGGGTAGGTTTAGGTATGAATACAATCAAGGTTTATGTGTGTATCTACTGTATGGATGATGGTTATTTATATAAATATTTGTATTGGTTTTTGGTTTTACGTTATAAACATGTTTACTTGTTCTTCTTTGTGATTTTCATGTGATTGTGTTTATAATTGTAACGATTTAGATTGCATGTGAGGATTTTGATTTAGTTTAAGTTGTTTATGTTTGTGTTTAGTAGTTGTCGAATTGATTTATTGCTTACCTGATCACGTAATCGAACCTGAAGATAGTCTAGAGCTCAGATGTTTCTAAGGGGGGAGTTTAATCTGCCGTAGTATTCTAGGTTGAGTTCACCGGGTCGGGCTCTCAATTTTAGTTGCTGCATAGGGTTGCTAGGGTAAGTGATTTACATGCTAATAGGATGAGTGACGTCATGCCTAGGATCATGTCTCCAACGACTCATGAACGGTAAGTGTATTTTGTGTTAATGTGATGCGGGTCGTAAGCATTAAACAGGATGACACATAAACTTAGGATGATGCGTGTCGTAAGTTCTAAGTTACATGAGAAGTCTAAATAGTTGGAATTAATTTGCATCTATGATAACATAAACATAATAACTTGATCTTTCATAAAACTTATATGTTCTCTAATCGGTGTTTGCTATATCTTGTGCTTGAGTATTGATTGACAATGTATGTAAATATTTCTGTTTTATTTTCTTTAAATTTCGAACCACCCTTTAAATCCCCCATAATATTTTGTATATATGTTTATACTTGTATAGTTGTGACAGAATTGTACTTGTATGTTTTATTTGTGAATGTTACTAACGATTTGTTTTGCAGATATAATCCTTCCCTAGTGTCCCCGGCTTGAACGATCCCTACTTACAGTTACTACAATGATAGGGTTTTTTAAATTGCACAGGTCAACTTTTGACTCGTCAGAGTCTTGATTGACTTTGTATTATGGTGGTGTAGGAACCAGTCGTTGTGCAAACGGCACTGTTTCGACGGCTGAAGATGTACATGGGTATACCCCACATGAGCACGTGTACCCTCCTGTGTAAGGAAGTGGTAAATTGAAATCTGGGTAGCATATGCTGGTAAGACATAATTATGTTTTGCAGCTGTGTGTGGTCAAAATGATACATTCATATATTTCGAGGATGTATCATGAGAATTCTATATTTTGAGAACGGAGGTTAAGGACGTTTGGTTAGAAGTTTTGTGCAAACGTCAATTAAATGGTCTAACCATTTAAGTACAGGTCGGAAGTGGGTTTTTGTAGTCGCTTCGACTTCCAAGATGGTTAGTTAAATGTTGTTAGTAGGTGGTTGTTTGTTTTCTGAGATAGATGCACAGAAATGGTGAAGTGACAGCAGTGAGGCAAGATTTACTGGATCATTGAATATGAGTGAGAATGTTTGTAGATACTCAAGCTCAACCTGCAACCAAAGTTGTCTGTTATGACACTTGGTTTCACTGGAGGGTGATTAGTTGTGCTTGATGGCATGGGAATTTGTGCAATCACTGGCTGTGGTTTAAATCAAGTATTGTAACCAAAGGTGTACTTAGTCGTGTTTGGGGTTCATAAGTTACATCCACTACAGTGACAGGCAATATTCTCAATTTTGATCTGTGGAATGAGGATTAGATCTGGAATATCAATTATTGATGTTAATTTAATGAAACCCTGAGAGGATTAAGGAATTGTTGGCATTGCCATTGTCATGGGTCATTTGAGTAGTGACCTTATTTGTTAAATTTTGATCTAGCGGCAATCTTGGCGCCACGAGTGTAGAGTGGTAGCAAGATTAATCACTAGAGGTGACTCTCGAAATTGTCGACATTTCGGTGAGTATGAAATGCGGTGGAACTAGGAAAGAGTTTTCCTTGATGACTCAAAAAGTATTACGAGTCTAAGTTTGGTAATAATTGTTACTGAGATTGGTAAGGTATGTTGCTAAGTTGAGTAGCACACCACTAGTAATCGTGGTGTGTTAAAGCCACGTCCAGATTAAGTTATGATCTGGGGAGATGTTAACGTGTGACAGTGGATCTTGTAATCTAGGATCTGAAGTGGTATTGTGATTTCCTGTGCACGCAGTTATTTTCCCTCTTCAAATAGAATGGTAAGTGATTGTGAATTTTGAATCTTACCAAATAGAGGATGCGGTGGATGGTAAACTTGCAGAGCATGGGGGACAGTTTTGTTAGAAACTGTCTAGTTGTATGAGTTGACTCTGTGATGTTTACGTGCCCAGTGCGGTGATGGCATTTGATAAATTGTGCCTTGATGACTTGATGCCTGATGATCAATGTGGCTAAGTTCGGTGTGGAATTAATTTCCGATGCTTTGATCAGGGGTTACTCTGGGTGTGCACAAGTGGCATTATTTTGTGTAGATGTTCGATCAGGTTAAATGTCCAAATTTTGTCGGTTATTGCCAGACGATTTGGTAATGGAGGCATCTGTGACTGAACTATCCTTGTTGAGCGGGTAAGGCTCTGGGAATCTTTTAATGGTAAGTTTATTCCAGTTTGTGATGCGGATAATATTTAATAGACGCACAGTTATGGTTGAAGTGCAATTTCTGCACTATGCGTCATTCCAGGCTAATGTAAGAGATAGGGAGGTCGGTGGCACCTCACCTATGAGTAGTACGGTTATGTATTACCAGTGGTTAAGTACGCTGTAACCCCACAAGGTGATAATTGAGTTTACGATTCTATGATCGGCTTGTTGGTAAAGTCAAGATTTATCCGGTCAGAATAGCTTGTAGGCAGTGTGAAGCCTGACAATTTGTCTTCATGCGAGGAGTAAGTATTGTTGGATCTCGATGTTTGGAGCTTTTAGATCTCCTTGATTTAAAGGCTATGGTTTTGGTTTTACGCTAAAAAAAATTCATGGCAGTTCATGTCCTGTGTGTGCAAGTGGTTTGAGTAAGGATAGATCAAGGGAAGACAATTACTGTACAAGAGGACAACTTGACATAATGGTTTCTAGAAAGCGTAAACCAGATCAGGGAGCCTGGTTCAAATGAGGTGATGGTTTGTGTAACACAAGTCGGCATGGTTTTCTCGTGGACTTGTTGTCATTAGTTTTGAATCCACGTTGTATTGTGATTTAAATCCATTAGTGACATCGAACCCTACTCCTCAGGTATGGTAATCATTTCCAGCATAGGGAATGTGTGAGCTAATATCTAAAGTTCAACGAAAGAATACGAGTATTCTTGAAGAAATTTTACTCGCGACAAGCGAGGGGTTGTTGAATCAGAATGAGTATTAGCGGTATTGTGACGACGTCACATGCGGTTGGTAAGGACAATTGTTAGTGTTTGTTTGGCTAAACGAGAAGGGATAGGAGGTTGGTTAGTGGTCGAAGGTGTCGAGTGGTGTAATGATAGGAGCATTTATGTGACGTTTTATAGTGATTAATATTATAGTATTTTGGCCATATTTCTTATTTATCTTAGTTATTTATTTGATTTCTCGTATTTCGTAGGTTTCGGGAGCAAATATGGAGAAGTTGGCTTAATCCGTGACAAAGGAAGGAGTTCCAATCACTTGAGGAAACCTTGATGGACAAGGAAGACCGAAGCGTTCACATTTTAATCCATTGGGCTTTTCCTTGGAAGTTAAGAAGTCCACGACCATTAAGGAAGAGTCTAGGGTTGAGGAATCATATATAAAGAACCCTAATAGCAGCTGAAAAGAGGACTTTTGGCGAAAGAGAGACATGTGACAGCCGAGAGAAGGAAAAGAAAAGGGCAGCAGCTGTGCACCCAGACGTGCACCTCGCGCGCACCAGCAGAGCACCAGCGCCCAGTCGCTGTGCACCCAGACGTGCACCTCGCGCACACCAGCAGAGCACCAGCGCCCAGTCGCTGTGCGCCCAGACGTGCACCTCGCGCGCACCAGCAGAGCACCAGCGCCCAGTCGCTGTGCACCCAGACGTGCACCAGCAGCAGCAGGGCTGTACACCGGTTCTTCTTCCATCTTCATGTATTCTTTTGGGTTTTCGTTTACAGTCATGAGTAGCTAAACTTCTTGTAGTTAGGGCTAGATTGAAGCCCTAGACATGATTACCTTGATGTTTTGATATTCGGATTTATATAAGTGTTGTTTCCCGGATGATAACAATTTCATTGTTCGTAAACTGTTATTCTCTTATGTGTTTCTTTGATTCGCGACCTTAGGAGCATGTTTTAGGATCGACCAGCCATAAACACATGCGTGACGACCAGTATCATTGTGTGTTTTATTTGTGGCGCGACAAGAGCTGCGGTGCTTGTATGAAATTGTTTCAAGGATACTTAGGATACATACCATGTTCTAGGATTCTTGCTATGTTCATATTCTCTTAGAACTTAATGATCTCTGATGTGTTAAATCTGAGCATATACCAAGCAGGACTGCATGATTAGAGAATAGGTTATGACATTCATACCAAATGCTTAACATACTAAGTAAGAGAGAATGAATACGAGAGTGCATCCATATACCAAGGACCTTTCGTGAGCATAGTCATCCATGGGAAATTCAATACTCGTTAATCTGAGTTCATGATGTTGATGTATGATTGTTTGGTGGTGGATTTCGAAACCCTAGCTTCTCCATCTCATTGATCTATAAAACTGTGCCAATTCTAGTTTTATCATTTTCGTCAGTTTTCATTGTCTGTTTTCTATTTAGTGTTAAAAATATCAAATCAATTCAGAAAAATCTAAAACTTTGTCAGTAGTTAGTTTTACGTGTCTAGTTAGTTGTCTCCAAATTTCAGGTCATTTGGAGTAGTCTAGAGTCGTCAACTAGTCAGGTTTTCCTGACTGGTCAGTTCTGTCGTTTTTATTTGTTTTGAGTCATTGTAGTTGCAGCTTTATCCCAATCCCTTGCGGGTTCGATCCCTACTTTCATATACTATCTTCGACCATATATACCTTGTAGGGTAATTCATAAGTTATTTTTATGCACCCTAATTGGTGTGTGAAAATTCCTTTATCATGTAATTGGAATTTTGAGGACGAAATTTCATAAGGTGGGGAGATTGTAACACCCCGTACCTAAAAGTTACCTTTTCACAGAGGTTTTCGAGTTACCGAGGACTTTTAATTGCGATCGGTAATTTGATAAGTCATCGCTCGAGTTAATTTTCGAGTTTTTAAAAGTTCTCCAAATGCCTGATTTAATGACTTGATGTTGTAGTACGTGTCGACACGAGTCTCCCTGTACTTTCAGAATATTTTTCGGAGCTTCCGGCTATTTTCTGTGAATTTCTGAAGTTTATGGTAATTTTGGATTACTATTCCGGTAAATAGTTTTTACCATTTAACTAATTACTTTTTACCTTCCTTAAATCTGGACCATCAGATCATTTGTAGAATTGATCTGGACCGTCCATTCAAGTATAAAAAGGAAGTTAATGGGTTGACTTTGGTCAAAGCCAAAAATCGGGTCAAACCTGATTTTCTTTTCTCCCTCCCTCTCGCGACATAGCGTCGCCCCGTCGTCCCCGAACGTTATCTCCACCACGTCCGGCCACCCCACACCGACGCACCCCCACCAATATCTTCCTCTCCTTCTCCTCTTCAAAACCCCTATCACTAGTCACTCTAAGAAGCAAGGATGAGGGAGATCGACAGAGTTAGGGTGCGGCCGTCTTCGTCGGATTCTGACCATTCTAGGCGGCGTCAGAGCGCATGGGCGGTATGACTCTTCTCCCCTTCTTTTCTTCTTCTTCCTTTCTACTGCTTTGAGCCTCAGGTTAGAGCCCTAATTGAAAATCTCTCTCTTTCCTGTTTTCATGGTTTCTGGGTTCGACTGCGTGGACGCGAGCCCTTCTCCTGCAATTCCTGGTCGCAGCGCTGTCGTGGCAAGGAGTAGATGGCGGGAGGAGCAGCTTGGTTCAGCAGCAGCCGGGTGAGCCTAGGGACGGTGATCCCTGTTGAGACAGAGGGAGGAGAGATGCAAGTGAAGTTCTGTGTTCTTCGAAGAGGCAGGGCAACAAGGTAGTTTTCGAGGCAGGGTTGGGTATGGAGGGGGGCCGGGGAGCTGCTGGAGTGGGTCTTGGAGGTGGTAGGCAGCAGTAAAGCTGCTGAGTTGGTTTTAGGTTCGTGTTTGGATGCACAGGCAGAGGGTAAGACTCGTCCCTCTAAGAATTGTTGTTATGTGAAATTGTTGTTGAATTGTTGTTCTGGTGTTGAATTATGTTGTTTTTGTGCATGTTGTCGATAACTTGGTGAATCGGAGGAAACAGGAAAGTTATGGTGAAATTCCGGCACGTTGACCGGAATTCGGCAAAGACTCCGGGAATACAGTTAAACCGGCAGAATGCCGAAGAGGTAGAAATCATTTCCCCTGTTAAGCTTTTAGTCGAAAAGTTCGGTTAGTTCCTAATTTGAGTAATTACGGGAAATTGGACGTAACTAGGAAATTTCCATTTTGGGAAACTTCCCATTCTAAAGAACACCTACCGTTTTAGGAAACTTTCCCTTTTTGGAACATTTCCATTTATGGAAGATTGACCGATAAAAGTAAAAAGGGAAAGGTCAATCTTAATAACCGGTTAAGTTAAGACAACCGGATCTTTAAGGTGAGATTCTAGGCAACTCAGGAATCTTAGTCTCCGAGTTGGGTACTGTAAATAATTCAGATAATTTCATACCGGATATATCGACTCATAACCCGTATTTGGTAAAGTGGTTGATTGGGTGTCCATAGTAATTCCACAAAATTACTATGTGATAACCTATCGTTAATAAAATAGTAAGGAAAGTCGATATGCTGAGATTACGAAGTCGGACACCAAACTTCGAGTCGATATTCGGAATTAAGCGTATTGTTGAAAAAGTTGTTAAAAAGAAAGGAACTTGGTCAACAAGTGGTCAAATAGGATTTCCTGGTCAAACTAGAAAAAGACCAAGTCAACTATGGAATGACTAATATAATGGTTTGTTTATACAGTCTCTGGTCGAATGTGAGACGGGCTCGTCTAAGTGGTTAGTTCGAGGGTTTCGCTCGAGGAGCTTTCCGAGCAGGAAGAATGTCAGGACCCACCCCGAGTTAAATCCCTTTAACTCGAAGTAAATCCTGCGGGGACCACCCCAAGGGAACTTCTTACCGAAACCCCCTTGAAATGCCCAACCCTTCCTACAATCCAACTCAGCACTTTCATGAGTATCTACAACAAACCCTAACTCATGAAGGCATCCTGCTCCCTAACCTACTTAATTAGCTATACTGGGTTAGTCAGAGCAGTCTACTAAGATGATTACCCTAAAGAATTGTGGCAGCAACAGATTGATCGACTATGTCTCGACTCTTGTACGCGCTCGACCTCCTCTCAAGAACCCTGCACCACTGGGCATTTGAAAACGAAGGGCCCAGGGGAGAAACATTGAAAACCGTTAGAGTGAGTGGACGAAAATCAAATGTAAAACTCTATTTTCCGCTAATGTTCTCCCTTACAGTTTTCTCAGAAAAACCGCATGCAACAAATCATAAATGATGCCTTGGCTCAAACATAAATAATTTAAATGTGGGGTGTTAACCTCATCCACGAGAAAACCGACCTGCTCTACCACGAGAGGGTCCATTGACCAGCTCATCGGAGAGGGTCCCATGACCTGCTCTATTCGGGAGGGTCTATTGATCAGCTACTACCGAAGAGGGTCCCGACCTGCTACTATCCGGGAGGGTCCATTGACCAGCTACTACCGAAGAGGGTCCCGACCTGCTACTATTCGGGAGGGTCCATTGACCAGCTACTACCGAAGAGGGTCCATGCTAGCATACAATCCTTTTCCTTTTCCCTTTTTATAATTCCTTTAAAACCAGTAAACCTCGTGGGAATAATAATAAATCGAAAACCCCTTTAAAACCGTGAGCCAAGTTTCTCCTTTTAAAATCATCCCCCTCCATGATCCCAAAACGGTGATAATCAATAAAACCATACCCCGGGAAAATCCTTTAAAATCACGGGAAGGGTATGAACCTCTTTCCCGGTTTGTTTACCTTTAAAATCCGTAAATCCCATTTTCCCAAATCACCGTAAAACATATAAATGGAGGAAATCATATATGCAGGAGAAACCAATTAAAGTATACAGCATGCAATTTAATTTAAAACAAATGTCCACTCACAGTACTATTGCGACCTTCCCGCTCGGAAAGCTCCTCGAGCGAAACCCTCGAACTAACCGCGTAGCCGAGCCCGTCTCACGTTCAACCAGAGACTGTACAAACAAATCATCATATTAGTTATTCCAAAGTTGACTTGGTCTTTTCCTAGTTTGACCAGGAAATCCTATTTTACCAAGAGTTGACCAAGTTCCTTTCTTTTCACAACTTTTCAACAAATAGATTTAATTCCGATTACCCAACCGTAACACCGACTTTCTCTAATAATTCACTTGACAATAGGTTCACCCATAATAATTCGTGAAATTA
This sequence comes from Comarum palustre, assembly GCA_951800085.1. Lineage (NCBI taxonomy): Eukaryota > Viridiplantae > Streptophyta > Magnoliopsida > Rosales > Rosaceae > Comarum > Comarum palustre. The sequence goes on along the minus strand of OX637573.1, from coordinate 19,608,932 downwards.
CTATGGACACCCATTCAACCACTTCACCAATACCTCAGGAGTCCTTAAAATAATCCTTAAACCTTAACCGGCAATAATCGATGGTCGGAATAATATTTAATTATCCGCCAATAATACTAAACTAGAACAATTCCAAAACCTAACCAAAACTCCTCCAAAAATTACCAAATTTTAACCATAGACTCCTCACAATATGTACTAATTAATGGGCATGAAAAACTGCGCAAAAAGTGGCGGCACCGCCGCCAGATTCGCTGCCGACGGCGGCCGCCGGCAGAAATTCCGGTTAAAATTCCGGCGACCTCGGATCGCCACCAAATTTTACCAGCAGCTTCGTCTCATCATTTGGGACAACTTTCTAGTTCAACTCGAAGGCCAATTCGGCCTCTAACTAGGTCAAAAACTCGATGAACAGTAGACCCCGAAAATTTACACTTCAAAACTTCAAATCCTCAATTCTTCCTACACACTTCGAATCAAGCTACCAAATTCTAGGGGATTGTAGTACACCTAAAACCCATCCTAAACATATAAGGAACTCATCAAATGGTGATCTAGGGAGGGAGAAATTCGATCCCGAAATTCTACTGTACACATGAAGAACAAATCGGAATTTCTCCCGATTTACGGCAAGTTAGGTCGAAAAGCTTACCTAGGAATGAAGTAGACTCGGAGGCCGAACTTTTGGGAGCGGTGTGGTGGCCTGAGGTGGTCGGACGGCGGCGCTGTGGCGGCCGGAAGCTCCGGCACAGTTTTGCCCGATCGGAAGGGGAAAGACGCGGGGAGAGAGAAAGAGAGGCTGGGGTGAAAAATCTGATTTTTCACCCCGGTAACTCCTATATATAGCCGTTTTACCGCACAGTAACTTTATACTTTTGTTCATAACTTTCTCATACGAACTCCGATTTGAGCGTGCTACGTGTCCACGAACTCGTAACGACGCCCTCTACAACTTTCAAGAAGGAAGTTTTTCCAAATTCTTGACTTAACGAAAAGTCAACTTTACGATCATTGTACGGTTAAACGGTCACTTTAAATGGTAGAAGACCAAAGTAACCAACCGTAAAATAATTCCAGGATCGGGATGTGACAATTCTCCCCACCTTATAAAAATTTCGTCCTCGAAATTTCTATACTCGAAGTCCAACACAGTGGGGGATAGTACCACTTAAAATAATAATATTGTTCTCCAATATCCACTTCCTTCTGAGAACTCTTCTGAGACGCCTCACGAATAGCACTGTCAAAACCTTGAACACCTGCCCTTTACGGTCAACATCCTTACTTATCCTCCTTATAAGCCAATTTCCAGTACTAGCCGGAAGTCTATTGACCTAGGATGTAAGGTAGTAAACTTATTCCCGTAACAAGGACGTACGTGACACTAGGCATCCATTAACTCTACGGACACCCAACACATACATCAACTCATGTAACCTTGTCACATGTCACATCTAGCCAACGTAGCACTCTTTCCTACGTGGATGATAACCTCCAATACTTTCTCTTTGTCTGACACCCGACCACTCTTCCCGGGTCAAAACTAAAGCGTCTGTAGTCTTACCGTGGATCACAATGATTTCCTCTTGAATCATTGATCAACTGAATCACCGAATTCTTACTGTACTCTATCTCATTTATGAGGTGGAATACTACACTGCCTATCACTGATCCACCATCTGTAATCCTCGCGAAAATCACTATTGTTTTTCACGAAAAGATGACAAATTTTGTCATACACTGACAACATCCTTTGGCAACAATTCCCTGTTGCCTAAACCGGATTATAATCATATCCTTGAAAATCCAACTGCACAACACAACAACTTCAACCAATAACCAACCTCCTATCCCTTCTCGCTTAGCCAAACAAACACCAACATCTGTCCTTACCAACCGCATGTGACGTTGTCACGATACCGCTAGTAATCATTCTGGTTCAATAACCCCTCGCTTGCCGCGAGAAAAATCTCTTCAAGATTACTTGTATTCTTTCGTTGAACTTTAGATATCAGCTCACACATTCCCTATGCAGGAAATGATTACCACACCTGAGGAGTAGGGTCCGATGTCACTAATGGATTTAAATCCTCCGATATCAATATACAACGTGGGGTCAAAACCCATGACAACAAGTCCACAAGAAAACCATGACGACTTGTGTTACACGAACCATCACCTCATTTGAACCAGGCTCCCTGATCTGGTTACGCTTTCTATAAATTATCCTGTCGAGTTGTCCTGTTATAGAGTAATTGTTTTCCCTTGATCTATCCTTACTCAAACCACTTACACACCCAGGACATGAACTGCCACGAATTTTAGCGTAAATCCAAAACCATAGCCTTTAAATCAGGGAGATCCCAAAAGCTCCTGACATCGAGATCCAACAATACTTACTCCTCGCATGAAGACAAATTGTCAGGCTTCACGCTGCCTACAAAGCTATTCTGACCGGATAATTCTTGACTTTTACCCACAAGCCAAACATTAGAGTCACCAACTCAATTATCACTTTGTGAGGTCACAGCGTACCTTACAACTGGTAATACATCTCTGTACTATTCATAGGTGAGGTGCCACTGACCTCCCTATCTCTTACCTTAACCTGGAATGACGCATAGTGCAGAACTTGCACTTCAACCATAACTGTACGTCTATTAAACAATATCCGCATCACAATCTGGGAGAGACTTACCATTAAATGAATCTCAGAGCCTTACCCGCTCAACCAGATTATTTCCTTCATAGATGCCTCCATTACCACATTGTCTGGTAATAACCGACAAATTTGGACATTTATCCAGATCGTACATCAACATATAAAATTTAGTGCCACTGGTGCACACCCAAAGTAACCCCTGATCAAGCCTCGAAAATTAATTTCACACCGAACTTAGCCACAATGATCACCAGACATCCAGTTATCAAGGCACAATTTATCCCATACCACCAACCGCACTGGGCGCGTACGCATCACAGAGTCAACACGTACAACTAGATAGTTTCTAACACAACTGTCCCCCACGCTCTGCAAGTTTACCATCCACCGCATCCTCTATTTGGTAAGATCCAAAATTCACAAACACTTACCATTCTAATTGAAGAGGGAAAAACAACTAACTGCATGCACAAGAACAACAAATTACCACTTCAGACCCTAGATTACAAGATCCACAGCCACACGTTAACATCCCCTCAGATCATCACTTAATCTGAACGTGGCTGTATCACTCCACGATTTCCAATGAAGTGCTACTCAACTTAGCAACATACCTTACCGTTATTGTAACAAATATTACCAAACTTAGACTCGTAATACTTTTTGAGTCATCGAGGAAAAACCTTTCCGGGTTCCACCACAATTCACACTCACCGAAATGTTGACAATTTTTTTTTTTTTAGGGTCACTTCCAATGACCTTTCTTGCTACTACTCCACACTTGTGGCGCCAAGATCTGCCGCTATGTCAATAATTCCTGACAAGTAGGATCACTACCCAAATGACCAATGACCATAGCAACGCCAACAAAACTTTAATCCTCTTAGGATTTCTTTAAATTAACCTCAATAATTGATCTCCCAGATCTTAATCCTTATTCCCCATATCAAGATTGAGAATATTTCCTGTCACTGCAGAGGATGTAACTTATGAACCCCAAACACTACTAAATACACCTTCGGTTACAATATTTGATTAAACCACAGCCAGTGAGTGCACAAATTCCCATGCCATCAAGCTCAGTTAATCGCCCTCGAGGAAACCAAGTGTCATAACGGACGACTTTGGTTGCAGGTTGAAGCTTGACCATCTACAATCATTCTCACTCAAATTCAATGATTCAGTAAACCTTGCCCCACTGCTGTCACTTCCCCTTTTCCGTGCATTTAACTCAGCAGGCAATCAGCCACTTACTGACAACATATAATCTCGCTAACCCGCATAAAAGTCGGAGCGTCTATCAATGACCCACTTCCGACATATCCTTAAACGGTTAGACCATCTCATTGACGTTTGCACAGAAACTTCTAACCAAACGTCCTTAATCTCTGTTCTCAATAAATGGAACTCTCATGATACATTCTTAAGATGATGTCATCATCAGCCTTAGTCACTTACCTGGTGTCAATTTGACCACACACAGCTGCACACAATAATTATGTTTTACCAGCATGTGCTACCCAAATTTCACTTTACCACTTCCCTACACAAGAGGGTACACGTGCTCCTGTGGGGTATACCCATGTACATCTTCAGCCGTCAAAACAGTGCCGTTTGCACAACGATCGGTTCCTACACCGCAATTAATACAAAGTCAATCAAGACTCGTATCACTCTCTCCGGTACCCCAAGCACCCTTGGTCCATGACCCGGTGGCTTGTTGCCACTTCCAACAATTCCTTTAAATTCCGAAACCAATTACCTTTAGCTACAACTAGTAACACTCGCTCGATCTGTAAATCGAACTCTAACACAGCCAACCTGGAGACCCCTCCACAGGTGTACTAACTGAAATACTTTGACCACAGGTGGATAACTCACCTTATGGTTGACATGAGCCCCAAGATCTGGTGACACGATTTAATTTTTGCTTCCACGATAAATGGCCCAATGACCATTGTCACCAAAAATTCAAATCACGCTTGGACTCACTAACAATTCAAATCTTGCTTGTACCCCAATCATGGGTGGCTGGAGCGAAGAGAATCCACTCGTAGCCAGCAATGCAAGCATCTAGGGTAGCCCCAACTATTAGTCTTTGTGGTTGTCCCAACGACATCAAGTGACCGAACCAGCCTTTACTTCCTTAACATTCTCCAGTAGTGTCACATCATGGACTCGTCATCGGAAACAAGTCCATTGATCCCAAAATGACTACACTCAATTTCCTTAAGTCATTCTACTTTCGTACGTCCGTTGGTTCCTCTGAAACCACACTAATGACGAACCTCAACAAAATCTTGGCAATCGTCAAATCTAAATATTCATCTCCTCTGAATAATCGCGCTAGGCAACTTCAGCTCCTTTTTCCCATGACAGGATGCAACATCTTTCAATAACTCTTACGACTCTTTACCTTTAAGAGTCTCGTAACTCGAACACCAAGGCCTCGTCTTAGATTTCTGCAACATCCCTGCCAACAACCATGACAGCCTTCAAGGTGTGAATTAACCGTTTCACCACCGAGTACTCACACATAATGCTCAACGTTAAACAACGTGAGTTTCCAGCTCGATCCCCAACTCAAATCTCAATTAATCAATGGGGAACTCATAGAAATAAATACATAACGAGCTTACCTTGTTCCTTACAAGAACTCTCTATGAGGTCGCGCGTACTGAGGCATAGTCTTGAAGATTCCAATGTTTATAGGACCACTCAGTCCATATCTCAACCAGGAAGTACTAACTCATATCCTTAATAAACACTAAGCGTCCAAAGCATAAAATGCTGATGGATCCGCCGCGGTCGGACCATCACTCTATAGACACTAAGTGATACCAAGTATATGAGGTAGTAACAGGAAACGATAACCTAATGCTCTGATACCAATTGTCAGGACCCACCCCGAGTTAAATCCCTTTAACCTGAAGTAAATCCTGCGGGGACCACCCCAAGGGAACTTCTTACCGAAACCCCCTTGAAATGGCCAACCCTTCCTACAATCCAACTCAGCACTTTCATGAGTATCTACAACAAACCCTAACTCATGAAGGCATCCTGCTCCCTAACCTACTTAATTAGCTATACTGGGTTAGTCAGAGCAGTCTACTAAGATGGGTATCACATCCCGATCCTGGAATTATTTTACGGTTGGTTACTTTGGTCTTCTACCATTTAAAGTGACCGTTTAACCGTACAATGATCGTAAAGTTGACTTTTCGTTAAGTCAAGAATTTGGAAAAACTTCCTTCTTGAAAGTTGTAGAGGGCGTCGTTACGAGTTCGTGGACACGTAGCACGCTCAAATCGGAGTTCGTATGAGAAAGTTATGAACAAAAGTATAAAGTTACTGTGCGGTAAAACGGCTATATATAGGAGTTACCGGGGTGAAAAATCAGATTTTTCACCCCAGCCTCTCTTTCTCTCTCCCCGCGTCTTTCCCCTTCCGATCGGGCAAAACTGTGCCGGAGCTTCCGGCCGCCACAGCGCCGCCGTCCGGCCACCTCAGGCCACCACACCGGTCCCAAAAGTTCGGCCTCCGAGTCTACTTCATTCCTAGGTAAGCTTTTCGACCTAACTTGCCGTAAATCGGGAGAAATTCCGATTTGTTCTTCATGTGTACAGTAGAATTTCGGGATCGAATTTCTCCCTCCCTAGATCACCATTTGATGAGTTCCTTATATGTTTAGGATGGGTTTTAGGTGTACTACAATCCCCTAGAATTTGGTAGCTTGATTCGAAGTGTGTAGGAAGAATTGAGGATTTGAAGTTTTGAAGTGTAAATTTTCGGGGTCTACTGTTCATCGAGTTTTTGACCTAGTTAGAGGCCGAATTGGCCTTCGAGTTGAACTAGAAAGTTGTCCCAAATGATGAGACGAAGCTGCTGGTAAAATTTGGTGGCGATCCGAGGTCGCCGGAATTTTAGCCGGAATTTCTGCCGGCGGCCGCCGTCGGCGGCGGATCTGGCGGCGGTGCCGCCACTTTTTGGGCAGTTTTTCATGCCCATTAATTAGTACATATTGTGAGGAGTCTATGGTTAAAATTTGGTAATTTTTGGAGGAGTTTTGGTTAGGTTTTGGAATTGTTCTAGTTTAGTATTATTGGCGGATAATTAAATATTATTCCGACCATCGATTATTGCCGGTTAAGGTTTAAGGATTATTTTAAGGACTCCTGAGGTATTGGTGAAGTGGTTGAATGGGTGTCCATAGTAATTTCACGAATTATTATGGGTGAACCTATTGTCAAGTGAATTATTAGAGAAAGTCGGTGTTACGGTTGGGTAATCGGAATTAAATCTATTTGTTGAAAAGTTGTGAAAAGAAAGGAACTTGGTCAACTCTTGGTAAAATAGGATTTCCTGGTCAAACTAGGAAAAGACCAAGTCAACTTTGGAATAACTAATATGATGATTTGTTTGTACAGTCTCTGGTTGAACGTGAGACGGGCTCGGCTACGCGGTTAGTTCGAGGGTTTCGCTTGAGGAGCTTTCCGAGCGGGAAGGTCGCAATAGTACTGTGAGTGGACATTTGTTTTAAATTAAATTGCATGCTGTATACTTTAATTGGTTTCTCCTGCATATATGATTTCCTCCATTTATATGTTTTACGGTGATTTGGGAAAATGGGATTTACGGATTTTAAAGGTAAACAAACCGGGAAAGAGGTTCATACCCTTCCCGTGATTTTAAAGGATTTTCCCGGGGTATGGTTTTATTGATTATCACCGTTTTGGGATCATGGAGGGGGATGATTTTAAAAGGAGAAACTTGGCTCACGGTTTTAAAGGGGTTTTCGATTTATTATTATTCCCACGAGGTTTACTGGTTTTAAAGGAATTATAAAAAGGGAAAAGGAAAAGGATTGTATGCTAGCATGGACCCTCTTCGGTAGTAGCTGGTCAATGGACCCTCCCGAATAGTAGCAGGTCGGGACCCTCTTCGGTAGTAGCTGGTCAATGGACCCTCCCGGATAGTAGCAGGTCGGGACCCTCTTTGGTAGTAGCTGGTCAATAGACCCTCCCGAATAGAGCAGGTCATGGGACCCTCTCCGATGAGCTGGTCAATGGACCCTCTCGTGGTAGAGCAGGTCGGTTTTCTCGTGGATGAGGTTAACACCCCACATTTAAATTATTTATGTTTGAGCCAAGGCATCATTTATGATTTGTTGCATGCGGTTTTTCTGAGAAAACTGTAAGGGAGAACATTAGCGGAAAATAGAGTTTTACATTTGATTTTCGTCCACTCACTCTAACGGTTTTCAATGTTTCTCCCCTGGGCCCTTCGTTTTCAAATGCCCAGTGGTGCAGGGTTCTTGAGAGGAGGTCGAGCGCGTACAAGAGTCGAGACATAGTCGATCAATTTGTTGCTGCCGCAATTCTTTAGGGTAATCATCTTAGTAGACTGCTCTGACTAACCCAGTATAGCTAATTAAGTAGGTTAGGGAGCAGGATGCCTTCATGAGTTAGGGTTTGTTGTAGATACTCATGAAAGTGCTGAGTTGGATTGTAGGAAGGGTTGGCCATTTCAAGGGGGTTTCGGTAAGAAGTTCCCTTGGGGTGGTCCCCGCAGGATTTACTTCGAGTTAAAGGGATTTAACTCGGGGTGGGTCCTGACAAAGAAGGTCGCAATAATGACTGTGAGTGGACCTTATTTTTAAATTAAATTGCATGCCCATAGACTTTAAAATGTTTCTCCTGTATATATGTGATTTCCTCCATTATATGTTTTACGGTGATTTTGGGAAAATAGGATTTAAAGATTTTAAAGATAAATGAGCCGGGAAAGAGGTTCCTACCTTTCCCGTGGTGTTAAAGGATTTTCCCGGGGTTTGTGTTAATGGTTATCACCGTTTTGGGATTATGGAGGGGGATGTTTTAAAAAGGGGAAACATGGCTATTGGATTTAAAGGGTTTTAAAGTAAAGGCGGAGAACCGGTTTTGGGTTCCTGGAAAAGTTTTTAAATCCAATGTATTTGGGGTAAAGTCATGGGAGATTTGACTTGGTTTTTCAGATTATTTTTCCCACGAGGTTTTAAAGGATTTTTAAAAGGATAAAGATATATATATTGCATGCTAGCATGGACCCTCTCCAGATGGAGTTGGTACCCTTTCTGGATAGTAGCTGGTCGGGACCCTCTCCGGTGGTAGCTGGTCAGTATGACCCTCCCGGATAGTAGCAGGTCAGGACCCTCTTCGGTGGTAGCTGGTCTGTTGGACCCTCCCGAATAGAGCAGGTCATGGGACCCCCTCCGATAAGCTGGTCAATAGACCCTCTCGTGGTAGAGCAGGTCGGTTTTCTCGTGTATGAGGTTAATACCCCACACATTTATTTATGTATGAGCCAAGGGAGTTTTATTGATTTAATTATTCATTGTCTATGATGTGCGTGCATAAGGTTTTTCTTGGAAAACTATAAGGGAGAACATTAAAGGAAAATAGAGTTTTTATATTTGATTTTTGTCCACTCACGCTAACAGTTTTCATTGTTTCTCCCCTGGGCCCTTCGTTTTCAAATGCCCAGTGGTGCAGGGTTCTTGAGCGGAGGTCGCGCATGTACAAGAGTCGAGGCATAGTCGATCAATCCGTTGCTGCTTGCAGATTCATTAGGGTAATCTTCTATGTAGACTGCTCTAACTAACCCTGTTTAGCTAGTTAAGTAGGTTAGGAAGTAGGATGTCTTCATAAGTTAGGGATTGTTTATAAATACTCATGGAAGTGCTGAGTTGGTATATAGGAAGGGTTGTCCATTTCAAGGGGGTTTCGGTAAGAAGTTCCCTTGAGGTGGTCCCCGTAGGATTTACTTCGGGTTAAAGGGGTTTAACTCAGGGTGGGTCTTGACATCTGACGTATGTATTTCTTGGAAAAGATGACATTTTACTAGTTATTATGTCCTCAACGTTGACAAGCAATAAGAAAACTTTCTTTCTTGAGTGAATTCTGTGCCGATTTTTTAAATTTTTCGAAATTTTCACTACTTTCTCACTATCTTTTGAAACCTCATCATTCTTTGCATATTCAATAACTATGTGCTATAGCTTTTTAATGGACTCTAGAATTTACTAGAACTTGCTTATGTGATTTTCGAAGCTTTATAATCATAACATGTCTTGATTTTGAATATGATTGAATTTAATCTCATTAGGATCACCACCATAGCCAAATAAAGCATATGCCTATTTTGTGTCCGTCGTGGGACTCCTTAGTCTTAACCCCTTTGAGCTTACATTGAGCATTTTATTTCATCACCTTTAAACAGAATTCCTTTGCTTAGAATAGCTAAACCTTTACCTTGTTATCAAGACTTGGCAAAGTACTTCTGATGGAGCTGTTATGCGTGATGCTGAAGAACAAGTGTGGGGTGAACAAGGTAATAAAAAGCAAGTATGGGGTTAAACACCAATGTTTTGTATTGTATATGTGCCGAAATGTGTATATCCGAAAGAAAAAAAATTATTATGAAAAAAAAAAATTCTGAAAAAAAAAAAGAAATCGGAAAATAAAAGAGTTTCGGATCAAAAGTTCAAGGCACAAATTCTTTTATGGTGTGTTAAAATGTTTTGTGAATTTGGAGTTAGTGATTATTTGAGGGTCTAAAAGTGTTTATATGACCTTTGTCCTGTTCACGATATGGAGAGAAGTCAAGATTGACGTATGGGTCCAACATGAAGAAATTCGACCCGTGAAGTGAAGACATGAGGAGGAGCGAGATTTGCTAAAGTCTTGGTGATTTCTTATAGCACCACTTATCTAAAAATTCCTACCTTATGAAACCAAGCCCCATTACAACCATATTATTGAGATTAATTCATGATTCTTAAGATAGCTAAATTTGATTTGTAGAGAATTTCTCATGAGTTAAGCATATGGTTTTGGTCCATTATTGCACATAGTTGTTATATGAGGTTTTTCCATGAATTTCTATTCACAAAGTGCTTTTATTTGTTGAAATATGCAAGTTATTTGTTATCTTATCATCTTTTCTCTTGCATATATTATTGAGTGAATACCATGGATGAGTGAAAAGAAGAGAGTATGCCATTGTGAGGTGGAACGGTTATCATACATGTTTGTGCTATATGATCTTACTTGTTCATGCTATGATACATGCTTATGAAGCTTTGCAATTACGCTTTTCATTCAAATGTTCAAACTTGAAAGTTATGCATACTAAAGAATCTGAGACGAATCATTTAAGGGTATTAGTTGTTTAAGTGTTAATTGTTTTTGTGTCGTTAGTGTTAGTAGAGTCTTATATTTAGTTTGCTAGGGACTAGCAAAGGGTAAGTGTGGGGTAGTTGATAGGAGCATTTTACGCTACGTTCTTAACATGTTTTTACCCTCATTTATGCTTTGTTTATCCATTATTTGATTAGTATTAGTAGATATTTAGCATAAGGGATTATTTGTAGAACATTGGCTAAAACATGTGTAAAATAGATAAAGTATGTGCAATATCGTTAAAAGCTGAAATTGGAAGTGTTCGTGATTTTCTTAAGTTTCTGTAAACCGATACATTGTCACTACTTGATTATATCTTTTGAATGTGTAGGTGACATGTATGTGGACATAACAAAACAAGAATCGTGAGGATCGGATTTATGGAAGGTAGCAAAAGAAGCATGGAAAGACAAGAGGCCAAAAGCATGAATTCGGAACAGAAACAGAGGATTTCCAGAAACCATAACTCAACTTCAAAGATTTCCCTAGGACGATCCAGGAGGAACTAGGGAACGTGCCATATATGGATGGAAAGCTGTGGATGTCTAGTTTCTAAATATTTTGGAATCGCAGCAATCCAAGGTCTGAGGAAGGAGTTATGCCGGAAACAATGGCCGGAGGTCAGTCTGCTGGAAACAGGACAGAAATTGCTGAAGTTGTCTACCGAGTTCGTGAGTGTGTTTCTTCACCAAAATCCTTCCCAAGCATGCCAAATGATTGATGAAGAGCTTAATGATGATATGGAAAGTTGTTTAGAAGAAGAAGAATCGAAGAAATCACCAAGGAGAAGCCGAAAATAACAACTACGAAAGTTATCCCGGTCAAAACAGGATAACTTGGTCTACCGAGATTATGGAAGCCTTTCGGCTGTCCTAGGAGTCCATGAGCATGAAAGAGAGCCCAATGCCGATCCACACACATGAAGAAGAGTCCATGAATTCAGAAAAAGAAGTTTTTAAACTATTTTCCAAGTCAGCAAATTAAAGAGAAGGAAGACAAATCCCTTGAGGAGATTTTAGCAGCCCTCGAATCTCGTCCAATACTCCCAAGTAAGTCTTCTACCTTTATTTCCCTCCCTATTTCTAACGAAGAACTCGTGCCTTCTGTGATTCAGGCACCTACATTGGAGCTCAAACCATTGCCCGAGCATCTGAAATATGCGTATTTGGAAAAAGAGGAGACTTTACCTGTGATTATTGCTTCTGATCTGTCTTCGCTGGAAGAAGACAAGTTATTGCGAGTTTTGCGTAAACACAAGACTGCAATTGCATGGGGGATTGCAGACATCAAGGGAATTAGCCCAACTACGTGTATGCATCGTATACTTCTTGAGGAGGGAGCCAAACCTACTAGGGAAGCACAACGCCGATTGAACCCTCCTATGATGGAAGTTGTGAAGAAGGAGGTTCTTAAACTCTTGGATGCTGGAATTATTTACCCCATCTCGGATAGTAAATGGGTGAGCCCGGTACAAGTCGTTCCAAAGCGTTCGGGCATCACCGTGATTAAAAATGCAGAGAATGAGCTAGTGCCACAACGATTGCAGACAGGATGGAGAGTTTGCATTGACTACCGCAAACTAAATGCCACTACACGTAAGGATCACTTTCCCTTACCATTTATTGATCAAATGTTAGAACGTCTTGCAGGTCATTCGCACTATTGCTTTTTGGATGGGTATTCGGGCTACAATCAAATCGCCATTGCTCCTGAGGATCAAGAGAAGACGACGTTCACTTGCCCCTTTGGAACGTTTGCGTATAGGAGGATGCTATTTGGATTATGCAACGCACCAGCTACTTTTCAGCGGTGCATGATGAGCATCTTTTCTGACATGGTCGAGAAAATCATCGAGGTATTCATGGATGACTTTTCAGTTTTCGGTGATTCTTTTGATTTTTGTTTGGATAATTTAGCTCTTGTTTTAAAAAGATGTGAGGAAACTAACCTTGTCTTAAATTGGGAGAAGTGTCATTTCATGGTTCAACAGGGTATAGTCTTGGGTCATATCATATCTGTTAGGGGAATAGAAGTTGATAAAGCAAAAATAGATCTTGTGCGCTCCTTACCACCTCCCACTAGTGTGAGGGAGGTGCGCTCTTTTCTTGGACATGCAGGTTTTTATAGGCGCTTTATCAAGGATTTTTCAAAGATCACAAGACCCCTATGTTGTCTATTGCAAAAAGATGTGCCGTTCCTGTTTGATGAGGAGTGCAAGGCAGCTTTTGAGAAGCTTAAGGGGATGTTGACCTCTGCCCCCATAATCATGCCACCGGATTAGAGCCTCCCGTTTGAACTTATGTGTGATGCGTCAGATTATGCTGTTGGAGCAGTCCTTGGTCAAAGAGTGAATAAACTGCCTCATGTGATTTATTACGCTTCAAGAACTTTGAATGATGCTCAGTTGAATTACTCAACTACAGAGAAGGAGCTTCTTGCTGTTATTTTTGCCTTAGAAAAATTTAGATCTTATCTAATTGGCACTAAGGTTGTTGTGTATACAGATCATGCAGCGCTGAAGTACCTTATGACAAAGAAGGAGGCTAAACCAAGGTTGATTCGTTGGGTGCTTTTACTCCAAGAATTCGACCTTGAGATTCGGGATAAGAAGGGCAGCGAAAACGTGGTAGCAGATCACCTTAGTCGACTGGTGAATGGGTCTAATGATGAGAAGGATTCTCTTCCTTTACTTGAAACTTTTCCTGACGAGCAATTATTTTCTATTGTGGTTTCTGACCCTTGGTATGCAGATATTATTAATTATATTGTCACCAAGCAGGTTCCAGCGGATTTCACCCGTGCTCAAAAGGATAAGCTCATCAAAACTGCCAAGCATTATGTGTGGGATGATCCATATTTATGGAAATATTGTCCTGATCAGTTGATAAGAAGGTGCGTTCCTGAAACTGAATTTACATCTATTCTCACCTTTTGTCATACTTATGCATGTGGAGCCCACTTTGGGGCGAAAAAGACTGCTCTCAAAGTGTTGGAGAGTGGTTTTTATTGGCCGACCTTGTTCAAGGATGCGTTTATCTTCTGCTCTACATGTGATCGTTGTCAACGCACAGGTAATATAGGATCTCGAAATCAAATGCCTCAAACCCCAATTTTAGTTGTTGAAATTTTTGATATTTGGGGCATTGATTTTATGGGACCTTTTCCCTCTTCAAATGGCTTTATTTATATCCTACTTGCTGTTGATTACGTGTCGAAGTGGGTGGAGGCATCCGCCACTAGAACTAACAATTCTGCTTGTGTTCTTACTTTTTTAAAGACTAACATCTTTTCAAGGTTCGGAACACCAAGAGCTATCATCAGCGATGGAGGATCACATTTTTGCAATAAGTCATTTGAAGCTCTATTGAAAAAGTACAACATCACCCACCGGATTTCTACACCATATCATCCACAGACAAGTGGACAAGCAGAAGTGTCCAACCGTGAAGTGAAGCACATCCTTGAGAAGACCGTGAACCCTAGTAGGAAAGATTGGAGCTCGCGCTTAACTGATGCGCTGTGGGCATACCGGACAGCGTACAAAACTCCTATAGGGATGTCACCATTTCGTTTGATCTATGGCAAGTCATGTCATCTCCCGGTTGAACATGAGCATCGAGCTTATTGGGCAATAAAAAAATTCAACATGGATATGAAGGCTGCGGGTGACACACGGCGGTTGCAATTGAATGAGTTGGATGAGCTTCGGAATGATGCATATGAGAGTAGCCGCATCTACAAGGAGAAGACTAAGGCATACCATGATAAGATGATTCTTAGGAAGAGTTTCGTTGTGGGACAAAAAGTTCTTTTGTTTAATTCTCGCCTGCGGTTATTTCCCGGTAAGTTACGTTCTAGATGGTATGGTCCCTTTATTGTGATTGATGTTTCTTCTCATGGTGCAGTTGAGATTGAGCATTGTACCAAGGGCGAGCGGTTTAAGGTGAATGGACATCGTTTAAAACATTATTATGAGCCCTTCGTTCGAGCACCCGAGGAGAAAGTGTCTCTTCTGAATGCTACTTATACTTGACTTTTGGAAGAGCGTCAGGCTGACGACGTTAAAGCAAGCGCTTCTTGGGAGGCAACCCAAAGGATGAGAGGATGACTGCGCTTCATCAGATTTGCTTTCTTCATCCCTCTCTTTTCTTTCTTTTCTTTGTTCCATTGTGGACAATGTTTGGTTTAAGTGTGGGGGGGTATTCTTTATGTTTTGTTGCATTTGTGTTTTCTTAGTGTCATTGGGATGTTCTCTTTCTGATTTTATACCCAAATTCGTGTTTTTGGTATCTGCCCAGTAGCTATGCGTCCGGACGCCCATCCCGTAAAAAAAAAATTGAAAATCCAAAAAGAGTCATTGTTTTGTTTGTGTCTTAGGTACCTTCCACTACTATGATGAGATTGGGTTATATACATGACATTAAGAAGAGTTTAAACATCATTTTAGGTCTGGATGTTATTCTTTGGTTAATGATTATCTATGATTGTTATGGTCTAAACATATTCGCACTATAGCCTTGTCTTTGGTACAGAGAAACGCATGTTAGAATAAGTGAAATTCATATTACCTTTGTGAGATTTTGTGCTTTGTGCTTAATTTCTGTGAGAGTAATATATATTAATTCATGCTTTCTTGGCGATGACTTGTTGATCTCATTATCGTTTCACCTTGATTACTACTTGAATGATGTGCAATATGTGAACTAAATGCTAGAACTCATCCTTAGACCTCTCGAAACTTTGTGTCGATGGTGTGGCACCTAGAAGATGATTAAGGCACTAGGATTACCACCATTGCCAAATAAGCCTGTGTCCCCGTAAAAAGAAAAATGTCCCCTAGTTTAACCCCTTTGAGCCTTTATTGTGAGCTTTTTCTTTGTTAACCCACAACTCCTTACCCTTGAGCTTAGTATAGTGTTTCCTTACCCTACCCTAAGGAAGAGTGGAGCATCTTTTGAGAGACTTACATTGGTTTCAAGGTACTTTAATAAGCAAGAAGGTTGACTTGTCTCAAAGAGCAAGTGTGGGGAAAATTTTCATTGTAAAAATTGTCTCAAGAAGAAAACAATGGCTGAAAAAAAAAGAACAGCAAAGAAAGAAAGAAATTATGTCTTGAGTTGATTACTTATTGTATTGTGGAAAGGTTGGGTTCGAAAGAAATTAAAATTATTATTGCTTGCTTCAAGTTCCGTTGTTACTACCTTGAGGAGATTTCAAAGATTCTCATGTCTCTAGTTCTATATTGTGCTCTACAATTCCTTAGGATCCTTGTGATTTCCTATCCTCTCATTCATGGACCCTTAACTCTTGGCCCCATTACAACCTTTGTGAAGACCTTTTGATTTTAGGGGCTGCGCTATCAACTTGTGGAGACTTGTGTTGAGGGGTGAGCATATGGTGTCAATGGTTCCTCCATTCGAGTAGTGATATCCATTCATGAGATCATTTTAAAAAAAAATTCAGAAAGTGCTTTTATTCTTAATATTCATATGTGAGCTATTTGTTTCCTTATACATCATTCCTCTCACATATAACTTGAGTGCATATTTTTTTTTGAATTAGCCAGAAAATCTGAGTGAAGAAAGAGTGAATATCCTTGTGAGATTTTTTGAGTTTTCATTTGTTCGAAGCATGCACAGATATATTCACCATTGCTTGGCTATTTCACACTCTACACATGACCATGATGTTTATGGAGGGTTATTAATTTTCGAATGAATATGGACCTGTTGTGATATTTATATTACTCTTGATGCCATGAATTTTGAGATTCTCGGAGATGTGGAAGGTAGTAGGTCGTGTCTCGGTTTAGTTGGTTCGCTTGCGGACTAGCGAAGACCAAGTGTGGGGGAATTTGATAGGAGCATTTATGTGACGTTTTATAGTGATTAATATTGATAGGAGCATTTTACGCTACGTTCTTAACATGTTTTTACCCTCATTTATGCTTTGTTTATCCATTATTTGATTAGTATTAGTAGTTATTTAGCATAAGGGGTTATTTGTAGAACATTGGCTAAAACATGTGTAAAATAGATAAAGTATGTGCAATATCGTTAAAAGCTGAAATTGGAAGTGTTCGTGATTTTCTTAAGTTTCTGTAAACCAATACATTGTCACTACTTGATTATATCTTTTGAATGTGTAGGTGACATGTATGTGGACATAACAAAACAAGAATCGTGAGGATCGGACTTATGGAAGGTAGCAAAAGAAGCATGGAAAGACAAGAGGCCAAAAGCATGAACTCGGAACAAAAACAGAGGATTTCCAGAAACCATAACTCAACTTCAAAGATTTCCCTAGGACGATCCAGGAGGAACCAGGGAACGTGCCATATATGGATGGAAAGCTGTGGATGTCTAGTTTCTAAATCTGTTGGAATCGCAGAAATCCAAGGTCTGAGGAAGGAGTTATGCCGGAAACAATGGCCGGAGGTCAGTCTGCTGGAAACAGGACAGAATTTGCTGAAGTTGTCTACCGAGTTCGTGAGTGTGTTTCTTCACCAAAATCCTTCCCAAGCATGCCAAATGATTGATGAAGAGCTTAATGATGATATGGGAAGTTGTTTAGAAGAAGAAGAATCGAAGAAATCACCAAGGAGAAGCCGAAAATAACAACTACGAAAGTTATCCCGGTCAAAACAGGATAACTCGGTCTACCGAGATTATGGAAGCTTTTCGGCTGTCCTAGGAGTCCATGAGCATGAAAGAGAGCCCAATGCCGACCCACACATGAGGAAGAGTCCATGAATTCAGAAAAAGAAGTTTTTAAATTATTTTCCAAGTCAGCAAATTAAAGAGAAGGAAGACAAATCCAACAAGGAAAAGCAAGAAGCCCAATCCGACATGGACAAGGAGTAGGGTGCCGAATTTCTTAGGGTTTCTTTAGAAGTTTTCCTCTATAAATACACATGTAACACAGTAGAAAAAGTGTCTTTCAATTGCTCTAAGCCTTAGTATAGCCAAGCTCTACCAAAAACCCTAAACACAGAAAACTGCACAAGCTGCCGCCGCACCTACCGCCGTTACTTTCTTTCATCCGCCGCCGATTCCACCTTCTACCCTAGCCGATCTATATAGGTAGTCTAGGTATGAAGTTCATCAAGGTTTTGTGTAATAATCTACTGTGTTTTATCATGTTTTATTATAAATTATTTTATGGTTTTCGGTTTTATACGTTGCATGTGTTCTTAAGTTCTTCTTTGTGATTTTCTTGAAACCATGTGTGATGTATAATGTTCTATGTATATTTTAGTTTCATGATTTAGATTAAGTTGCTGTATGTTCTTGTGTGTAGTATGTGCTAATTGATTAATCATCACCTGATCACGTAATCGAACCTAAGGATAGTCTAGGCCTGGATGTTTCTAAGGGGGGAGTTTAATAAGCCGTAGTAATCTAGGATCAAGTTAGGCATATTTGATAGTTTGATTCTAGTTGCTGCAAAGGGTTGCTAGGGTGAGTGATTTGCATGTTGAATAGGATGAGTGACGCCATACCTAGGACCATGTCTTCAACCGACTCCAGTTCGTAAGTGTATCTTGTTTAGGTTAGGCATATTTGATAGTTTAAACAAGGTGACACATATGTTTTAGGTTCAGGCATATTTGAAGTTCCTAAAAACACATGAGAAGTCATAGGAGGTTGAAATCAATGAAAACATATGATAGTGCGAGCATCACTATTTAATCTTGCATGAAATTGTTATATGCTTATTGCGGTGTTTGTTATGTTGTGTGCTTGAGTATTGATTGACCGATGTATGTAAATATTTTACTTCTTTTCTTTATGTTTCGAACCACCTTATAAATCCCCCATTTAAAATAGTAAATATGTTAATACCTTTGTATTTGTGTATACTTGTATATTATGTGACAGATAATTGTATATGCTATGTATATGTGTATTTTGTATAAAATGTGTGAATATTACTAACGATTTGTTTTTGCAGAATATAAGTCCTTCCCTAGTGTCCCCGGCTTGAACGATCCCTACTTACAGTTACTACACGATAGGGTTTAAATTGCAGGTTGTTAACTAACGGCCTCGTCAGTTTTTGGCGCCGTTGCCGGGGATGCTAAAAAGGATTTATGTGTATATTTTGTGCTAACGGTTTTTCTCTTATATTTGTGTGTATTGTTGATTTGTACATTGTAGATTTGTGTATGTGCCGAATTCTTTTGTGTGAAAGTTGTATATTTTGTGCCATAATTTTTGACTAACAATTTCTTTCTTATATTTTTGTGTAGGTGCCGAATTTATGTGTATATTTTTGTGTCATATGTGTTGTAACTTAGTAAATATTTAGGAGGTTTATTGTTTCATATGTGATTGAAGTTTATTGTGGTTTTTAAAGTGTAACATGTAGGGAGAAGCCGCATTTGTTAATCTTAGCCTAAACCCTTCATGTTATTTGCGGATTTCATGAGGTTGAGGGCGGCTTTGATTAACACTTGTCGAGTGGTCTAGTGACCCGAGTTTGTTCCTAGCTGAGTAAGGGGCCGTTCTGTCATAGATATGGAATTCAGGTTTATTCAATTGGATCTCAAGATCATGACTGACCACTCTTCTCGGTGAAGGGGTCAATAGGGGTCCGCCTCCTTGATCACAAACGAGTCCTATTTTGTATATGGGGTCCGCTATGTATATGTGTATTTTGTATAAAATGTGTGAATATTACTAACGATTTGTTTTTGCAGAATATAAGTCCTTCCCTAGTGTCCTCGGCTTGAACGATCCCTACTTACAGTTACTACACGATAGGGTTTAAATTGCAGGTTGTTAACTAACGGCCTCGTCAAATATTATAGTATTTTGGCCATATTTCTTATTTATCTTAGTTATTTATTTGATTTCTCGTATTTCGTAGGTTTCGGGAGCAAATATGGAGAAGTTGGCTTAATCCGTGACAAAGGAAGGAGTTCCAATCACTTGAGGAAACCTTGATGGACAAGGAAGACCGAAGCGTTCACATTTTAATCCATTGGGCTTTTCCTTGGAAGTTAAGAAGTCCACGACCATTAAGGAAGAGTCTAGGGTTGAGGAATCATATATAAAGAACCCTAATAGCAGCTGAAAAGAGGACTTTTGGCGAAAGAGAGACTTGTGACAGCCGAGAGAAGGAAAAGAAAAGGGCAGCAGCTGTGCACCCAGACGTGCACCTCACGCGCACCAGCAGAGCACCAGCGCCCAGTCGCTGTGCACCCAGATGTGCACCTCGCGCACACCAGCAGAGCACCAGCGCCCAGTCGCTGTGTGCCTAGACGTGCACCTCGCGCGCACCAGCAGAGCACCAGCGCCCAGTCGCTGTGCACCCAGACGTGCACCAGCAGCAGCAGGGCTGTACACCGGTTCTTCTTCCATCTTCATGTATTCTTTTGGGTTTTCGTTTACAGTCATGAGTAGCTAAACTTCTTGTAGTTAGGGCTAGATTGAAGCCCTAGACATGATTACCTTGATGTTTTGATATTCGGATTTATATAAGTGTTGTTTCCCGGATGATAACAATTTCATTGTTCGTAAACTGTTATTCTCTTATGTGTTTCTTTGATTCGCGACCTTAGGAGCATGTTTTAGGATCGACCAGCCATAAACACATGCGTGACGACCAGTATCATTGTGTGTTTTATTTGTGGCGCGACAAGAGCTGCGGTGCTTGTATGAAATTGTTTCAAGGATACTTAGGATACATACCATGTTCTAGGATTCTTGCTATGTTCATATTCTCTTAGAACTTAATGATCTCTGATGTGTTAAATCTGAGCATATACCAAGCAGGACTGCATGATTAGAGAATAGGTTATGACATTCATACCAAATGCTTAACATACTAAGTAAGAGAGAATGAATACGAGAGTGCATCCATATACCAAGGACCTTTCGTGAGCATAGTCATCCATGGGAAATTCAATACTCGTTAATCTGAGTTCATGATGTTGATGTATGATTGTTTGGTGGTGGATTTCGAAACCCTAGCTTCTCCATCTCATTGATCTATAAAACTGTGCCAATTCTAGTTTTATCATTTTCGTCAGTTTTCATTGTCTGTTTTCTATTTAGTGTTAAAAATATCAAATCAATTCAGAAAAATCTAAAACTTTGTCAGTAGTTAGTTTTACGTGTCTAGTTAGTTGTCTCCAAATTTCAGGTCATTTGGAGTAGTCTAGAGTCGTCAACTAGTCAGGTTTTCCTGACTGGTCAGTTCTGTCGTTTTTATTTGTTTTGAGTCATTGTAGTTGCAGCTTTATCCCAATCCCTTGCGGGTTCGATCCCTACTTTCATATACTATCTTCGACCATATATACCTTGTAGGGTAATTCATAAGTTATTTTTATGCACCCTAATTGGTGTGTGAAAATTCCTTTATCATGTAATTGGAATTTTGAGGACGAAATTTCATAAGGTGGGGAGATTGTAACACCCCGTACCTAAAAGTTACCTTTTCACAGAGGTTTTCGAGTTACCGAGGACTTTTAATTGCGATCGGTAATTTGATAAGTCATCGCTCGAGTTAATTTTCGAGTTTTTAAAAGTTCTCCAAATGCCTGATTTAATGACTTGATGTTGTAGTACGTGTCGACACGAGTCTCCCTGTACTTTCAGAATATTTTTCGGAGCTTCCGGCTATTTTCTGTGAATTTCTGAAGTTTATGGTAATTTTGGATTACTATTCCGGTAAATAGTTTTTACCATTTAACTAATTACTTTTTACCTTCCTTAAATCTGGACCGTCAGATCATTTGTAGAATTGATCTGGACCGTCCATTCAAGTATAAAAAGGAAGTTAATGGGTTGACTTTGGTCAAAGCCAAAAATCGGGTCAAACCTGATTTTCTTTTCTCCCTCCCTCTCGCGACATAGCGTCGCCCCGTCGTCCCCGAACGTTATCTCCACCACGTCCGGCCACCCCACACCGGCGCATCCCCACCAATATCTTCCTCTCCTTCTCCTCTTCAAAACCCCTATCACTAGTCACTCTAAGAAGCAAGGATGAGGGAGATCGACAGAGTTAGGGTGCGGCCGTCTTCGTCGGATTCTGACCATTCTAGGCGGCGTCAGAGCGCATGGGCGGTATGACTCTTCTCCCCTTCTTTTCTTCTTCTTCCTTTCTACTGCTTTGAGCCTCAGGTTAGAGCCCTAATTGAAAATCTCTCTCTTTCCTGTTTTCATGGTTTCTGGGTTCGACTGCGTGGACGCGAGCCCTTCTCCTGCAATTCCTGGTCGCAGCGCTGTCGTGGCAAGGAGTAGATGGCGGGAGGAGCAGCTTGGTTCAGCAGCAGCCGGGTGAGCCTAGGGACGGTGATCCCTGTTGAGACAGAGGGAGGAGAGATGCAAGTGAAGTTCTGTGTTCTTCGAAGAGGCAGGGCAACAAGGTAGTTTTCGAGGCAGGGTTGGGTATGGAGGGGGGCCGGGGAGCTGCTGGAGTGGGTCTTGGAGGTGGTAGGCAGCAGTAAAGCTGCTGAGTTGGTTTTAGGTTCGTGTTTGGATGCACAGGCAGAGGGTAAGACTCGTCCCTCTAAGAATTGTTGTTATGTGAAATTGTTGTTGAATTGTTGTTCTGGTGTTGAATTATGTTGTTTTTGTGCATGTTGTCGATAACTTGGTGAATCGGAGGAAACGGGAAAGTTATGGTGAAATTCCGGCACGTTGACCGGAATTCGGCAAAGACTCCGGGAATACAGTTAAACCGGCAGAATGCCGAAGAGGTAGAAATCATTTCCCCTGTTAAGCTTTTAGTCGAAAAGTTCGGTTAGTTCCTAATTTGAGTAATTACGGGAAATTGGACGTAACTAGGAAATTTCCATTTTGGGAAACTTCCCATTCTAAAGAACACCTACCGTTTTAGGAAACTTTCCCTTTTTGGAACATTTCCATTTATGGAAGATTGACCGATAAAAGTAAAAAGGGAAAGGTCAATCTTAATAACCGGTTAAGTTAAGACAACCGGATCTTTAAGGTGAGATTCTAGGCAACTCAGGAATCTTAGTCTCCGAGTTGGGTACTGTAAATAATTCGGATAATTTCATACCGGATATATCGACTCATAACCCGTATTTGGTAAAGTGGTTGATTGGGTGTCCATAGTAATTCCACAAAATTACTATGTGATAACCTATCGTTAATAAAATAGTAAGGAAAGTCGATACGCTGAGATTACGAAGTCGGACACCAAACTTCGAGTCGATATTCGGAATTAAGCGTATTGTTGAAAAAGTTGTTAAAAAGAAAGGAACTTGGTCAACAAGTGGTCAAATAGGATTTCCTGGTCAAACTAGAAAAAGACCAAGTCAACTATGGAATGACTAATATAATGGTTTGTTTATACAGTCTCTGGTCGAATGTGAGACGGGCTCGTCTACGTGGTTAGTTCGAGGGTTTCGCTCGAGGAGCTTTCCGAGCAGGAAGAAGGTCGCAATAATGACTGTGAGTGGACCTTATTTTTAAATTAAATTGCATGCCCATAGACTTTAAAATGTTTCTCCTGTATATATGTGATTTCCTCCATTATATGTTTTACGGTGATTTTGGGAAAATAGGATTTAAAGATTTTAAAGATAAATGAGCCGGGAAAGAGGTTCCTACCTTTCCCGTGGTGTTAAAGGATTTTCCCGGGGTTTGTGTTAATGGTTATCACCGTTTTGGGATTATGGAGGGGGATGTTTTAAAAAGGGGAAACATGGCTATTGGATTTAAAGGGTTTTAAAGTAAAGGCGGAGAACCGGTTTTGGGTTCCTGGAAAAGTTTTTAAATCCAATGTATTTGGGGTAAAGTCATGGGAGATTTGACTTGGTTTTTCGGATTATTTTTCCCACGAGGTTTTAAAGGATTTTTAAAAGGATAAAGATATATATATTGCATGCTAGCATGGACCCTCTCCAGATGGAGTTGGTACCCTTTCTGGATAGTAGCTGGTCGGGACCCTCTCCGGTGGTAGCTGGTCAGTATGACCCTCCCGGATAGTAGCAGGCCAGGACCCTCTTCGGTGGTAGCTGGTCTGTTGGACCCTCCCGAATAGAGCAGGTCATGGGACCCCCTCCGATAAGCTGGTCAATAGACCCTCTCGTGGTAGAGCAGGTCGGTTTTCTCGTGTATGAGGTTAATACCCCACACATTTATTTATGTATGAGCCAAGGGAGTTTTATTGATTTAATTATTCATTGTCTATGATGTGCGTGCATAAGGTTTTTCTTGGAAAACTATAAGGGAGAACATTAAAGGAAAATAGAGTTTTTATATTTGATTTTTGTCCACTCACGCTAACAGTTTTCATTGTTTCTCCCCTGGGCCCTTCGTTTTCAAATGCTCAGTGGTGCAGGGTTCTTAAGCGGAGGTCGCGCATGTACAAGAGTCGAGGCATAGTCGATCAATCCGTTGCTGCTTGCAGATTCATTAGGGTAATCTTCTATGTAGACTGCTCTAACTAACCCTGTTTAGCTAGTTAAGTAGGTTAGGAAGTAGGATGCCTTCATAAGTTAGGGATTGTTTATAAATACTCATGGAAGTGCTGAGTTGGTATATAGGAAGGGTTGTCCATTTCAAGGGGGTTTCGGTAAGAAGTTCCCTTGAGGTGGTCCCCGCAGGATTTACTTCGGGTTAAAGGGGTTTAACTCAGGGTGGGTCTTGACATCTGACGTATGTATTTCTTGGAAAAGATGACATTTTACTAGTTATTATGTCCTCAACGTTGACAAGCAATAAGAAAACTTTCTTTCTTGAGTGAATTCTGTGCCGATTTTTTAAATTTTTCAAAATTTTCACTACTTTCTCACTATCTTTTGAAACCTCATCATTCTTTGCATATTCAATAACTATGTGCTATAGCTTTTTAATGGACTCTAGAATTTACTAGAACTTGCTTATGTGATTTTCGAAGCTTTATAATCATAACATGTCTTGATTTTGAATATGATTGAATTTAATCTCATTAGGATCACCACCATAGCCAAATAAAGCATATGCCTATTTTGTGTCCGTCGTGGGACTCCTTAGTCTTAACCCCTTTGAGCTTACATTGAGCATTTTATTTCATCACCTTTAAATAGAATTCCTTTGCTTAGAATAGCTAAACCTTTACCTTGTTATCAAGACTTGGCAAAGTACTTCTGATGGAGCTGTTATGCGTGATGCTGAAGAACAAGTGTGGGGTGAACAAGGTAATAAAAAGCAAGTATGGGGTTAAACACCAATGTTTTGTATTGTATATGTGCCGAAATGTGTATATCCGAAAGAAAAAAATTATTATGAAAAAAAAAAATTCCGAAAAAAAAAAAAAGAAATCGGAAAA
This sequence comes from Comarum palustre, assembly GCA_951800085.1. Lineage (NCBI taxonomy): Eukaryota > Viridiplantae > Streptophyta > Magnoliopsida > Rosales > Rosaceae > Comarum > Comarum palustre. Next base: position 19,583,765 of record OX637573.1, on the reverse strand, counting down.
TAAAAGAGTTTCGGATCAAAAGTTCAAGGCACAAATTCTTTTATGGTGTGTTAAAATGTTTTGTGAATTTGGAGTTAGTGATTATTTGAGGGTCTAAAAGTGTTTATATGACCTTTGTCCTGTTCACGATATGGAGAGAAGTCAAGATTGACGTATGGGTCCAACATGAAGAAATTCGACCCGTGAAGTGAAGACATGAGGAGGAGCGAGATTTGCTAAAGTCTTGGTGATTTCTTATAGCACCACTTATCTAAAAATTCCTACCTTATGAAACCAAGCCCCATTACAACCATATTATTGAGATTAATTCATGATTCTTAAGATAGCTAAATTTGATTTGTAGAGAATTTCTCATGAGTTAAGCATATGGTTTTGGTCCATTATTGCACATAGTTGTTATATGAGGTTTTTCCATGAATTTCTATTCACAAAGTGCTTTTATTTGTTGAAATATGCAAGTTATTTGTTATCTTATCATCTTTTCTCTTGCATATATTATTGAGTGAATACCATGGATGAGTGAAACGAAGAGAGTATGCCATTGTGAGGTGGAACGGTTATCATACATGTTTGTGCTATATGATCTTACTTGTTCATGCTATGATACATGCTTATGAAGCTTTGCAATTACGCTTTTCATTCAAATGTTCAAACTTGAAAGTTATGCATACTAAAGAATCTGAGACGAATCATTTAAGGGTATTAGTTGTTTAAGTGTTAATTGTTTTTGTGTCGTTAGTGTTAGTAGAGTCTTATATTTAGTTTGCTAGGGACTAGCAAAGGGTAAGTGTGGGGTAGTTGATAGGAGCATTTTACGCTACGTTCTTAACATGTTTTTACCCTCATTTATGCTTTGTTTATCCATTATTTGATTAGTATTAGTAGATATTTAGCATAAGGGATTATTTGTAGAACATTGGCTAAAACATGTGTAAAATAGATAAAGTATGTGCAATATCGTTAAAAGCTGAAATTGGAAGTGTTCGTGATTTTCTTAAGTTTCTGTAAACCGATACATTGTCACTACTTGATTATATCTTTTGAATGTGTAGGTGACATGTATGTGGACATAACAAAACAAGAATCGTGAGGATCGGATTTATGGAAGGTAGCAAAAGAAGCATGGAAAGACAAGAGGCCAAAAGCATGAATTCGGAACAGAAACAGAGGATTTCCAGAAACCATAACTCAACTTCAAAGATTTCCCTAGGACGATCCAGGAGGAACTAGGGAACGTGCCATATATGGATGGAAAGCTGTGGATGTCTAGTTTCTAAATATTTTTGAATCGCAGCAATCCAAGGTCGGAGGAAGGAGTTATGCCGGAAACAATGGCCGGAGGTCAGTCTGCTGGAAACAGGACAGAAATTGCTGAAGTTGTCTACCGAGTTCGTGAGTGTGTTTCTTCACCAAAATCCTTCCCAAGCATGCCAAATGATTGATGAAGAGCTTAATGATGATATGGAAAGTTGTTTAGAAGAAGAATCGAAGAAATCACCAAGGAGAAGCCGAAAATAACAACTACGAAAGTTATCCCGGTCAAAACAGGATAACTTGGTCTACCGAGATTATGGAAGCCTTTCGGCTGTCCTAGGAGTCCATGAGCATGAAAGAGAGCCCAATGCCGATCCACACACATGAAGAAGAGTCCATGAATTCAGAAAAAGAAGTTTTTAAACTATTTTCCAAGTCAGCAAATTAAAGAGAAGGAAGACAAATCCAACAAGGAAAGGAGAGAAACCTACCCGGTTTGGAACACAAGAGGCTGCCGATTTTCATTAGGTTTCTTTAGGGTTTTGTCTCTATAAATACACATGTAACACAGTAGAAAAAGTGTCCTCAATTTTGTGAAAACCTTAGCTAGCCAACTCTACCAAAAACCCCTCAAAACAGCCGAAGCACAAAGCTTGCCGCCGATCACCCTTTGCAGCCGCCAACCACCTTGCCCTATCCGACCCTTTAGGTAGGATTTGGTATGGATTCCTCCAAGTTTTTGTGTAATTCTACTGTATGTTATTCGATGATTTATATATATTGGTGTTTGGGTTTATGGTTTTGTGTTATGAACACGTTTGCTTGTCTTTCTTTGTGATCTACTTATGAACTTGTTCATTAGCATAACATTTAGAATGCATGCTAGGTTTTGGATTTAGAATAGGTTGTGTATGTTTATGTTATTTACTATTTTCTAATTGATTAATCCTCACCTGAACACGTAATCGAACTCTAGGTTAGCTTGAATCCGGACAAGTTAGCTATTAGGGGGGAGTTTCATATGCCGTAGTGTTCTAAGGGTTGAGATCAGGCGATTGTAGGTCTTGATTCTTAGTCACTACCAAGGGTTGCTAGGGTGAGAGATTTGCATGATGAATAGGATGAGTGACGCCATACCTAGGACCATGTTTCCAATGACTCTCGTTCGATCAGTGTATTTTGTCTCAATGTCAGGCGATTGTAGGCATTGAACAGGATGACACATATACAAACTTAGTGTCAGGCGATTGTAGGCACTAAGTTTACATGAGAAGTCTAAATAGTTGGAATTAATTAGAATTCAAGAAAACATATTTCATTACATCTTGTTCTTGTTTAAAACTTATGTGTTTTCTATTTGGTGTTAGTTATGTTTTGTGTTTAACAAAATTGATCGACCAATGTAAATATTAGATTTAGATTTAGAACTTTAAAATTCACCATAAAATCCCCATCATAATTCGGTAAATATGTGAATACTTTGTAAATAATTTAATTCTTTTTGTTCATAAATTTCGATGCCATGTCTATGTTTTATGGATTGTATGTGTGTATGTGTTTTATACTTGTATAGTTGTGACAGAATTGTACTTGTATGTTTATTTTACATTTATGAATGTTACTAACTTGTTTTGATGTAGATATAATCCTTCCCTAGTGTCCCCGGCTTGAACGATCCCTACTTACAGTTACTACAATGATAGGGTTTTAAATTGCAGGTTGTTAACCAACGGCCTCGTCAGTTTTTGGCGCCGTTGCCGGGGATGCTAAAAAGGATTTTTGTGTTGTATATGTATATGTTTGTGAATTAACCTTGTTTTCTTTTGTAGGTGCCGAAGCATGTGTGTGCCATAACACATATGTCTCGATTGTAATTGTGTGTATTGTTGATTTGTATATGCCGAATTCTTTTGTGTGAAAATTGTATATTTTGTGCCATATTTTTGACTAACAATTTTTCTCTTATATTTTAGTGTAAGTGCCGATTTTGTATTATGTTTGTTTATTTTCATGTCATATGTGTTGTAACTATTGTAACTTAGTAAATATTTATGAGGTTTATTGTTTCATATGTGATTGAAGTTTATTGTGGTTTTTAAAGTGTAACATGTAGGGAGAAGCCGCATTTGTTAATCTTAGCCTAAACCCTTCATGTTATTTGCGGATTTCATGAGGTTGAGGGCGGCTTTGATTAACACTTGTCTAGTGGTCTAGTGACCCGAGTTTGTTCCTAACTGAGTAAGGGGTCGTTCTGTCATAGATATGGAATTCAGGTTTGTTCAATTGGATCTCAAGATCATGACTGACCACTCTTCTCGGTGAAGGGGTCGATAGGGGTCCGCCTCCTTGATCACAAACGAGTCCTGTCTGGTTCTTGTAGGGGGTTCGCCCCCCGTGACATTGACACTTGCCTTCTGAAACCACGGAATCCGCTCGAACTAGCCAAATGCTTGGGCCGAAGCATCACCACACTTTAAACGCTAGAATTTACTTAGACATGTATGACGCCATGAACTTCAAATTATTTGACTTTAATTTTTGAGGTATATCGGACGAAGCATAACACTACCTTGGGCTGTATCAGTCCATTGCACAGTGGTCTTCCCTGCTCCACGTACCTTGAAAATTAGAGAGTTAATAAAATAAGCTAGCAACTTTACTAGGTTGCCGACACTTTTGTGCTTACATGTCATTGAATTCGAAACTTATGCCATGCCATGATGTTGCCGAAATTTTTATGTAAGCTAGGTTTTGAATTCTATCTAAGTTTTTGACAATGCTCACTTGATCTTTGTTCAATTGTGCCAGATTGGTTTTGCAGGTTCCCATAACTGACCAGTTCTGACGAGAAATTGTTTGGTGACGTTAGACGCAAGGAAGCCAAACCTGCTCATGATACCGTGCACAATGCTAAACAAAGTGAAGTAGAGCACGTTTTAAGGAAAAAAAAATTGAGCTGAGCCAAGCAAGGAAGACTTGGAAGCACTAAGAAAGATTGAGCAAGGGCCGGATTTGACAAGAATGGAGATGGGATGAGGAGGCGCAGCAGAGTCTGGAGCTGTCCATACTAGCAGTGGTTGATAAGCTTGAAGCACGATCCTACACTCAAAGGTATGATTCTCCTTTGTCAATTCCAATTATTACTAACAAAATGTTATCATCTTTGGAACAGGGCCCTAAGTTAGAATTTAAAGATCTCCCCGCGCACTTGAAGTATGCATATGTAGGAGAAGAGGACACTTTACCAGATATTGTGTCTTCATCGTTGAATGAGCAACAAGAGCACAAATGTTGAAAAGCACAATGTGGGAGAGCCATGGTAACAAAGGATGGCGCCATCAGAAAGGAAGAAGAAGTCTAGGCTGACAGACTTAAAACATTAAGCGCTGCATGAGAGGCAACTCATTCCAACCGTCGCAGTGGAGGAGACATCAACGAGAGTTTGCATATTCAATCTTTCTCCTTCACTTGTTTCGGTTTCGTTTTCAATTAAATCTTTTGTGCCGAATTTAATTTTTAGGATTAATTGTGTTTTTATTTTTATGTGTTTATTATGTGACTTAGACGCATGCTTAGGAAATTATGACATTATTTTGTGTTTACATTGAGGACAATGTAATTTTCTAAATGTGGGGTAGAAGTTACATAGTAACATGTTTTGTTTTGTGTCTTAGGATATACCCTTAAAAGTCTATGATGATGTTATCCTTAATTGCATAATTGATAGTTTGACATTTATTTTATGAAATTGTGAGTTTCATAGATATGTGAATTAATATGAATATTTGAGACTTGATTGATAATGAAGTATGCATGTTTGATTAGATTGTTCCAACATAACCTATGTGAGCTTTTGAGCCTAAAAACTTTCTTTCTTGAGTGAATTCTGTGCCGATTTTTTAAATTTTTCGAAATTTTCACTACTTTCTCACTATCTTTTGAAACCTCATCATTCTTTGCATATTCAATAACTATGTGCTATAGCTTTTTAATGGACTCTAGAATTTACTAGAACTTGCTTATGTGATTTTCGAAGCTTTATAATCATAACATGTCTTGATTTTGAATATGATTGAATTTAATCTCATTAGGATCACCACCATAGCCAAATAAAGCATATGCCTATTTTGTGTCCGTCGTGGGACTCCTTAGTCTTAACCCCTTTGAGCTTACATTGAGCATTTTATTTCATCACCTTTAAACAGAATTCCTTTGCTTAGAATAGTTAAACCTTTACCTTGTTATCAAGACTTGGCAAAGTACTTCTGATGGAGCTGTTATGCGTGATGCTGAAGAACAAGTGTGGGGTGAACAAGGTAATAAAAAGCAAGTATGGGGTTAAACACCAATGTTTTGTATTGTATATGTGCCGAAATGTGTATATCCGAAAGAAAAAAATTATTATGAAAAAAAAAAATTCCGAAAAAAAAAAAAAAGAAATCGGAAAATAAAAGAGTTTCGGATCAAAAGTTCAAGGCACAAATTCTTTTATGGTGTGTTAAAATGTTTTGTGAATTTGGAGTTAGTGATTATTTGAGGGTCTAAAAGTGTTTATATGACCTTTGTCCTGTTCACGATATGGAGAGAAGTCAAGATTGACGTATGGGTCCAACATGAAGAAATTCGACCCGTGAAGTGAAGACATGAGGAGGAGCGAGATTTGCTAAAGTCTTGGTGATTTCTTATAGCACCACTTATCTAAAAATTCCTACCTTATGAAACCAAGCCCCATTACAACCATATTATTGAGATTAATTCATGATTCTTAAGATAGCTAAATTTGATTTGTAGAGAATTTCTCATGAGTTAAGCATATGGTTTTGGTCCATTATTGCACATAGTTGTTATATGAGGTTTTTCCATGAATTTCTATTCACAAAGTGCTTTTATTTGTTGAAATATGCAAGTTATTTGTTATCTTATCATCTTTTCTCTTGCATATATTATTGAGTGAATACCATGGATGAGTGAAACGAAGAGAGTATGCCATTGTGAGGTGGAACGGTTATCATACATGTTTGTGCTATATGATCTTACTTGTTCATGCTATGATACATGCTTATGAAGCTTTGCAATTACGCTTTTCATTCAAATGTTCAAACTTGAAAGTTATGCATACTAAAGAATCTGAGACGAATCATTTAAGGGTATTAGTTGTTTAAGTGTTAATTGTTTTTGTGTCGTTAGTGTTAGTAGAGTCTTATATTTAGTTTGCTAGGGACTAGCAAAGGGTAAGTGTGGGGTAGTTGATAGGAGCATTTTACGCTACGTTCTTAACATGTTTTTACCCTCATTTATGCTTTGTTTATCCATTATTTGATTAGTATTAGTAGATATTTAGCATAAGGGATTATTTGTAGAACATTGGCTAAAACATGTGTAAAATAGATAAAGTATGTGCAATATCGTTAAAAGCTGAAATTGAAGTGTTCGTGATTTTCTTAAGTTTCTGTAAACCGATACATTGTCACTACTTGATTATATCTTTTGAATGTGTAGGTGACATGTATGTGGACATAACAAAACAAGAATCGTGAGGATCGGATTTATGGAAGGTAGCAAAAGAAGCATGGAAAGACAAGAGGCCAAAAGCATGAATTCGGAACAGAAACAGAGGATTTCCAGAAACCATAACTCAACTTCAAAGATTTCCCTAGGACGATCCAGGAGGAACTAGGGAACGTGCCATATATGGATGGAAAGCTGTGGATGTCTAGTTTCTAAATATTTTGGAATCGCAGCAATCCAAGGTCGGAGGAAGGAGTTATGCCGGAAACAATGTCCGGAGGTCAGTCTGCTGGAAACAGGACAGAAATTGCTGAAGTTGTCTACCGAGTTCGTGAGTGTGTTTCTTCACCAAAATCCTTCCCAAGCATGCCAAATGATTGATGAAGAGCTTAATGATGATATGGAAAGTTGTTTAGAAGAAGAAGAATCGAAGAAATCACCAAGGAGAAGCCGAAAATAACAACTACGAAAGTTATCCCGGTCAAAACAGGATAACTTGGTCTACCGAGATTATGGAAGCCTTTCGGCTGTCCTAGGAGTCCATGAGCATGAAAGAGAGCCCAATGCCGATCCACACACATGAAGAAGAGTCCATGAATTCAGAAAAAGAAGTTTTTAAACTATTTTCCAAGTCAGCAAATTAAAGAGAAGGAAGACAAATCCAACAAGGAAAGGAGAGAAACCTACCCGGTTTGGAACACAAGAGGCTGCCGATTTTCATTAGGTTTCTTTAGGGTTTTGTCTCTATAAATACACATGTAACACAGTAGAAAAAGTGTCCTCAATTTTGTGAAAACCTTAGCTAGCCAACTCTACCAAAAACCCCTCAAAACAGCCGAAGCACAAAGCTTGCCGCCGATCACCCTTTGCAGCCGCCAACCACCTTGCCCTATCCGACCCTTTAGGTAGGATTTGGTATGGATTCCTCCAAGTTTTTGTGTAATTCTACTGTATGTTATTCGATGATTTATATATATTGGTGTTTGGGTTTATGGTTTTGTGTTATGAACACGTTTGCTTGTCTTTCTTTGTGATCTACTTATGAACTTGTTCATTAGCATAACATTTAGAATGCATGCTAGGTTTTGGATTTAGAATAGGTTGTGTATGTTTATGTTATTTACTATTTTCTAATTGATTAATCCTCACCTGAACACGTAATCGAACTCTAGGTTAGCTTGAATCCGGACAAGTTAGCTATTAGGGGGGAGTTTCATATGCCGTAGTGTTCTAAGGGTTGAGATCAGGCGATTGTAGGTCTTGATTCTTAGTCACTACCAAGGGTTGCTAGGGTGAGAGATTTGCATGATGAATAGGATGAGTGACGCCATACCTAGGACCATGTTTCCAATGACTCTCGTTCGATCAGTGTATTTTGTCTCAATGTCAGGCGATTGTAGGCATTGAACAGGATGACACATATACAAACTTAGTGTCAGGCGATTGTAGGCACTAAGTTTACATGAGAAGTCTAAATAGTTGGAATTAATTAGAATTCAAGAAAACATATTTCATTACATCTTGTTCTTGTTTAAAACTTATGTGTTTTCTATTTGGTGTTAGTTATGTTTTGTGTTTAACAAAATTGATCGACCAATGTAAATATTAGATTTAGATTTAGAACTTTAAAATTCACCATAAAATCCCCATCATAATTCGGTAAATATGTGAATACTTTGTAAATAATTTAATTCTTTTTGTTCATAAATTTCGATGCCATGTCTATGTTTTATGGATTGTATGTGTGTATGTGTTTTATACTTGTATAGTTGTGACAGAATTGTACTTGTATGTTTATTTTACATTTATGAATGTTACTAACTTGTTTTGATGTAGATATAATCCTTCCCTAGTGTCCCCGGCTTGAACGATCCCTACTTACAGTTACTACAATGATAGGGTTTTAAATTGCAGGTTGTTAACCAACGGCCTCGTCAGTTTTTGGCGCCGTTGCCGGGGATGCTAAAAAGGATTTTTGTGTTGTATATGTATATGTTTGTGAATTAACCTTGTTTTCTTTTGTAGGTGCCGAAGCATGTGTGTGCCATAACACATATGTCTCGATTGTAATTGTGTGTATTGTTGATTTGTATATGCCGAATTCTTTTGTGTGAAAATTGTATATTTTGTGCCATATTTTTGACTAACAATTTTTCTCTTATATTTTAGTGTAAGTGCCGATTTTGTATTATGTTTGTTTATTTTCATGTCATATGTGTTGTAACTATTGTAACTTAGTAAATATTTATGAGGTTTATTGTTTCATATGTGATTGAAGTTTATTGTGGTTTTTAAAGTGTAACATGTAGGGAGAAGCCGCATTTGTTAATCTTAGCCTAAACCCTTCATGTTATTTGCGGATTTCATGAGGTTGAGGGCGGCTTTGATTAACACTTGTCTAGTGGTCTAGTGACCCGAGTTTGTTCCTAACTGAGTAAGGGGTCGTTCTGTCATAGATATGGAATTCAGGTTTGTTCAATTGGATCTCAAGATCATGACTGACCACTCTTCTCGGTGAAGGGGTCGATAGGGGTCCGCCTCCTTGATCACAAACGAGTCCTGTCTGGTTCTTGTAGGGGGTTCGCCCCCCGTGACATTGACACTTGCCTTCTGAAACCACGGAATCCGCTCGAACTAGCCAAATGCTTGGGCCGAAGCATCACCACACTTTAAACGCTAGAATTTACTTAGACATGTATGACGCCATGAACTTCAAATTATTTGACTTTAATTTTTGAGGTATATCGGACGAAGCATAACACTACCTTGGGCTGTATCAGTCCATTGCACAGTGGTCTTCCCTGCTCCACGTACCTTGAAAATTAGAGAGTTAATAAAATAAGCTAGCAACTTTACTAGGTTGCCGACACTTTTGTGCTTACATGTCATTGAATTCGAAACTTATGCCATGCCATGATGTTGCCGAAATTTTTATGTAAGCTAGGTTTTGAATTCTATCTAAGTTTTTGACAATGCTCACTTGATCTTTGTTCAATTGTGCCAGATTGGTTTTGCAGGTTCCCATAACTGACCAGTTCTGACGAGAAATTGTTTGGTGACGTTAGACGCAAGGAAGCCAAACCTGCTCATGATACCGTGCACAATGCTAAACAAAGTGAAGTAGAGCACGTTTTAAGGAAAAAAAAATTGAGCTGAGCCAAGCAAGGAAGACTTGGAAGCACTAAGAAAGATTGAGCAAGGGCCGGATTTGACAAGAATGGAGATGGGATGAGGAGGCGCAGCAGAGTCTGGAGCTGTCCATACTAGCAGTGGTTGATAAGCTTGAAGCACGATCCTACACTCAAAGGTATGATTCTCCTTTGTCAATTCCAATTATTACTAACAAAATGTTATCATCTTTGGAACAGGGCCCTAAGTTAGAATTTAAAGATCTCCCCGCGCACTTGAAGTATGCATATGTAGGAGAAGAGGACACTTTACCAGATATTGTGTCTTCATCGTTGAATGAGCAACAAGAGCACAAATGTTGAAAAGCACAATGTGGGAGAGCCATGGTAACAAAGGATGGCGCCATCAGAAAGGAAGAAGAAGTCTAGGCTGACAGACTTAAAACATTAAGCGCTGCATGAGAGGCAACTCATTCCAACCGTCGCAGTGGAGGAGACATCAACGAGAGTTTGCATATTCAATCTTTCTCCTTCACTTGTTTCGGTTTCGTTTTCAATTAAATCTTTTGTGCCGAATTTAATTTTTAGGATTAATTGTGTTTTTATTTTTATGTGTTTATTATGTGACTTAGACGCATGCTTAGGAAATTATGACATTATTTTGTGTTTACATTGAGGACAATGTAATTTTCTAAATGTGGGGTAGAAGTTACATAGTAACATGTTTTGTTTTGTGTCTTAGGATATACCCTTAAAAGTCTATGATGATGTTATCCTTAATTGCATAATTGATAGTTTGACATTTATTTTATGAAATTGTGAGTTTCATAGATATGTGAATTAATATGAATATTTGAGACTTGATTGATAATGAAGTATGCATGTTTGATTAGATTGTTCCAACATAACCTATGTGAGCTTTTGAGCCTAAAAACTTTCTTTCTTGAGTGAATTCTGTGCCGATTTTTTAAATTTTTCGAAATTTTCACTACTTTCTCACTATCTTTTGAAACCTCATCATTCTTTGCATATTCAATAACTATGTGCTATAGCTTTTTAATGGACTCTAGAATTTACTAGAACTTGCTTATGTGATTTTCGAAGCTTTATAATCATAACATGTCTTGATTTTGAATATGATTGAATTTAATCTCATTAGGATCACCACCATAGCCAAATAAAGCATATGCCTATTTTGTGTCCGTCGTGGGACTCCTTAGTCTTAACCCCTTTGAGCTTACATTGAGCATTTTATTTCATCACCTTTAAACAGAATTCCTTTGCTTAGAATAGTTAAACCTTTACCTTGTTATCAAGACTTGGCAAAGTACTTCTGATGGAGCTGTTATGCGTGATGCTGAAGAACAAGTGTGGGGTGAACAAGGTAATAAAAAGCAAGTATGGGGTTAAACACCAATGTTTTGTATTGTATATGTGCCGAAATGTGTATATCCGAAAGAAAAAAATTATTATGAAAAAAAAAATTCCGAAAAAAAAAAAAAAGAAATCGGAAAATAAAAGAGTTTCGGATCAAAAGTTCAAGGCACAAATTCTTTTATGGTGTGTTAAAATGTTTTGTGAATTTGGAGTTAGTGATTATTTGAGGGTCTAAAAGTGTTTATATGACCTTTGTCCTGTTCACGATATGGAGAGAAGTCAAGATTGACGTATGGGTCCAACATGAAGAAATTCGACCCGTGAAGTGAAGACATGAGGAGGAGCGAGATTTGCTAAAGTCTTGGTGATTTCTTATAGCACCACTTATCTAAAAATTCCTACCTTATGAAACCAAGCCCCATTACAACCATATTATTGAGATTAATTCATGATTCTTAAGATAGCTAAATTTGATTTGTAGAGAATTTCTCATGAGTTAAGCATATGGTTTTGGTCCATTATTGCACATAGTTGTTATATGAGGTTTTTCCATGAATTTCTATTCACAAAGTGCTTTTATTTGTTGAAATATGCAAGTTATTTGTTATCTTATCATCTTTTCTCTTGCATATATTATTGAGTGAATACCATGGATGAGTGAAACGAAGAGAGTATGCCATTGTGAGGTGGAACGGTTATCATACATGTTTGTGCTATATGATCTTACTTGTTCATGCTATGATACATGCTTATGAAGCTTTGCAATTACGCTTTTCATTCAAATGTTCAAACTTCAAAGTTATGCATACTAAAGAATCTGAGACGAATCATTTAAGGGTATTAGTTGTTTAAGTGTTAATTGTTTTTGTGTCGTTAGTGTTAGTAGAGTCTTATATTTAGTTTGCTAGGGACTAGCAAAGGGTAAGTGTGGGGTAGTTGATAGGAGCATTTTACGCTACGTTCTTAACATGTTTTTACCCTCATTTATGCTTTGTTTATCCATTATTTGATTAGTATTAGTAGATATTTAGCATAAGGGATTATTTGTAGAACACTGGCTAAAACATGTGTAAAATAGATAAAGTATGTGCAATATCGTTAAAAGCTGAAATTGGAAGTGTTCGTGATTTTCTTAAGTTTCTGTAAACCGATACATTGTCACTACTTGATTATATCTTTTGAATGTGTAGGTGACATGTATGTGGACATAACAAAACAAGAATCGTGAGGATCGGATTTATGGAAGGTAGCAAAAGAAGCATGGAAAGACAAGAGGCCAAAAGCATGAATTCGGAACAGAAACAGAGGATTTCCAGAAACCATAACTCAACTTCAAAGATTTCCCTAGGACGATCCAGGAGGAACTAGGGAACGTGCCATATATGGATGGAAAGCTGTGGATGTCTAGTTTCTAAATATTTTGGAATCGCAGCAATCCAAGGTCGGAGGAAGGAGTTATGCCGGAAACAATGGCCGGAGGTCAGTCTGCTGGAAACAGGACAGAAATTGCTGAAGTTGTCTACCGAGTTCGTGAGTGTGTTTCTTCACCAAAATCCTTCCCAAGCATGCCAAATGATTGATGAAGAGCTTAATGATGATATGGAAAGTTGTTTAGAAGAAGAAGAATCGAAGAAATCACCAAGGAGAAGCCGAAAATAACAACTACGAAAGTTATCCCGGTCAAAACAGGATAACTTGGTCTACCGAGATTATGGAAGCCTTTCGGCTGTCCTAGGAGTCCATGAGCATGAAAGAGAGCCCAATGCCGATCCACACACATGAAGAAGAGTCCATGAATTCAGAAAAAGAAGTTTTTAAACTATTTTCCAAGTCAGCAAATTAAAGAGAAGGAAGACAAATCCAACAAGGAAAGGAGAGAAACCTACCCGGTTTGGAACACAAGAGGCTGCCGATTTTCATTAGGTTTCTTTAGGGTTTTGTCTCTATAAATACACATGTAACACAGTAGAAAAAGTGTCCTCAATTTTGTGAAAACCTTAGCTAGCCAACTCTACCAAAAACCCCTCAAAACAGCCGAAGCACAAAGCTTGCCGCCGATCACCCTTTGCAGCCGCCAACCACCTTGCCCTATCCGACCCTTTAGGTAGGATTTGGTATGGATTCCTCCAAGTTTTTGTGTAATTCTACTGTATGTTATTCGATGATTTATATATATTGGTGTTTGGGTTTATGGTTTTGTGTTATGAACACGTTTGCTTGTCTTTCTTTGTGATCTACTTATGAACTTGTTCATTAGCATAACATTTAGAATGCATGCTAGGTTTTGGATTTAGAATAGGTTGTGTATGTTTATGTTATTTACTATTTTCTAATTGATTAATCCTCACCTGAACACGTAATCGAACTCTAGGTTAGCTTGAATCCGGACAAGTTAGCTATTAGGGGGGAGTTTCATATGCCGTAGTGTTCTAAGGGTTGAGATCAGGCGATTGTAGGTCTTGATTCTTAGTCACTACCAAGGGTTGCTAGGGTGAGAGATTTGCATGATGAATAGGATGAGTGACGCCATACCTAGGACCATGTTTCCAATGACTCTCGTTCGATCAGTGTATTTTGTCTCAATGTCAGGCGATTGTAGGCATTGAACAGGATGACACATATACAAACTTAGTGTCAGGCGATTGTAGGCACTAAGTTTACATGAGAAGTCTAAATAGTTGGAATTAATTAGAATTCAAGAAAACATATTTCATTACATCTTGTTCTTGTTTAAAACTTATGTGTTTTCTATTTGGTGTTAGTTATGTTTTGTGTTTAACAAAATTGATCGACCAATGTAAATATTAGATTTAGATTTAGAACTTTAAAATTCACCATAAAATCCCCATCATAATTCGGTAAATATGTGAATACTTTGTAAATAATTTAATTCTTTTTGTTCATAAATTTCGATGCCATGTCTATGTTTTATGGATTGTATGTGTGTATGTGTTTTATACTTGTATAGTTGTGACAGAATTGTACTTGTATGTTTATTTTACATTTATGAATGTTACTAACTTGTTTTGATGTAGATATAATCCTTCCCTAGTGTCCCCGGCTTGAACGATCCCTACTTACAGTTACTACAATGATAGGGTTTTAAATTGCAGGTTGTTAACCAACGGCCTCGTCAGTTTTTGGCGCCGTTGCCGGGGATGCTAAAAAGGATTTTTGTGTTGTATATGTATATGTTTGTGAATTAACCTTGTTTTCTTTTGTAGGTGCCGAAGCATGTGTGTGCCATAACACATATGTCTCGATTGTAATTGTGTGTATTGTTGATTTGTATATGCCGAATTCTTTTGTGTGAAAATTGTATATTTTGTGCCATATTTTTGACTAACAATTTTTCTCTTATATTTTAGTGTAAGTGCCGATTTTGTATTATGTTTGTTTATTTTCATGTCATATGTGTTGTAACTATTGTAACTTAGTAAATATTTATGAGGTTTATTGTTTCATATGTGATTGAAGTTTATTGTGGTTTTTAAAGTGTAACATGTAGGGAGAAGCCGCATTTGTTAATCTTAGCCTAAACCCTTCATGTTATTTGCGGATTTCATGAGGTTGAGGGCGGCTTTGATTAACACTTGTCTAGTGGTCTAGTGACCCGAGTTTGTTCCTAACTGAGTAAGGGGTCGTTCTGTCATAGATATGGAATTCAGGTTTGTTCAATTGGATCTCAAGATCATGACTGACCACTCTTCTCGGTGAAGGGGTCGATAGGGGTCCGCCTCCTTGATCACAAACGAGTCCTGTCTGGTTCTTGTAGGGGGTTCGCCCCCCGTGACATTGACACTTGCCTTCTGAAACCACGGAATCCGCTCGAACTAGCCAAATGCTTGGGCCGAAGCATCACCACACTTTAAACGCTAGAATTTACTTAGACATGTATGACGCCATGAACTTCAAATTATTTGACTTTAATTTTTGAGGTATATCGGACGAAGCATAACACTACCTTGGGCTGTATCAGTCCATTGCACAGTGGTCTTCCCTGCTCCACGTACCTTGAAAATTAGAGAGTTAATAAAATAAGCTAGCAACTTTACTAGGTTGCCGACACTTTTGTGCTTACATGTCATTGAATTCGAAACTTATGCCATGCCATGATGTTGCCGAAATTTTTATGTAAGCTAGGTTTTGAATTCTATCTAAGTTTTTGACAATGCTCACTTGATCTTTGTTCAATTGTGCCAGATTGGTTTTGCAGGTTCCCATAACTGACCAGTTCTGACGAGAAATTGTTTGGTGACGTTAGACGCAAGGAAGCCAAACCTGCTCATGATACCGTGCACAATGCTAAACAAAGTGAAGTAGAGCACGTTTTAAGGAAAAAAAAAATTGAGCTCAGCCAAGCAAGGAAGACTTGGAAGCACTAAGAAAGATTGAGCAAGGGCCGGATTTGACAAGAATGGAGATGGGATGAGGAGGCGCAGCAGAGTCTGGAGCTGTCCATACTAGCAGTGGTTGATAAGCTTGAAGCACGATCCTACACTCAAAGGTATGATTCTCCTTTGTCAATTCCAATTATTACTAACAAAATGTTATCATCTTTGGAACAGGGCCCTAAGTTAGAATTTAAAGATCTCCCCGCGCACTTGAAGTATGCATATGTAGGAGAAGAGGACACTTTACCAGATATTGTGTCTTCATCGTTGAATGAGCAACAAGAGCACAAATGTTGAAAAGCACAATGTGGGAGAGCCATGGTAACAAAGGATGGCGCCATCAGAAAGGAAGAAGAAGTCTAGGCTGACAGACTTAAAACATTAAGCGCTGCATGAGAGGCAACTCATTCCAACCGTCGCAGTGGAGGAGACATCAACGAGAGTTTGCATATTCAATCTTTCTCCTTCACTTGTTTCGGTTTCGTTTTCAATTAAATCTTTTGTGCCGAATTTAATTTTTAGGATTAATTGTGTTTTTATTTTTATGTGTTTATTATGTGACTTAGACGCATGCTTAGGAAATTATGACATTATTTTGTGTTTACATTGAGGACAATGTAATTTTCTAAATGTGGGGTAGAAGTTACATAGTAACATGTTTTGTTTTGTGTCTTAGGATATACCCTTAAAAGTCTATGATGATGTTATCCTTAATTGCATAATTGATAGTTTGACATTTATTTTATGAAATTGTGAGTTTCATAGATATGTGAATTAATATGAATATTTGAGACTTGATTGATAATTAAGTATGCATGTTTGATTAGATTGTTCCAACATAACCTATGTGAGCTTTTGAGCCTAAAAACTTTCTTTCTTGAGTGAATTCTGTGCCGATTTTTTAAATTTTTCGAAATTTTCACTACTTTCTCACTATCTTTTGAAACCTCATCATTCTTTGCATATTCAATAACTATGTGCTATAGCTTTTTAATGGACTCTAGAATTTACTAGAACTTGCTTATGTGATTTTCGAAGCTTTATAATCATAACATGTCTTGATTTTGAATATGATTGAATTTAATCTCATTAGGATCACCACCATAGCCAAATAAAGCATATGCCTATTTTGTGTCCGTCGTGGGACTCCTTAGTCTTAACCCCTTTGAGCTTACATTGAGCATTTTATTTCATCACCTTTAAACAGAATTCCTTTGCTTAGAATAGTTAAACCTTTACCTTGTTATCAAGACTTGGCAAAGTACTTCTGATGGAGCTGTTATGCGTGATGCTGAAGAACAAGTGTGGGGTGAACAAGGTAATAAAAAGCAAGTATGGGGTTAAACACCAATGTTTTGTATTGTATATGTGCCGAAATGTGTATATCCGAAAGAAAAAAATTATTATGAAAAAAAAAATTCCGAAAAAAAAAAAAGAAATCGGAAAATAAAAGAGTTTCGGATCAAAAGTTCAAGGCACAAATTCTTTTATGGTGTGTTAAAATGTTTTGTGAATTTGGAGTTAGTGATTATTTGAGGGTCTAAAAGTGTTTATATGACCTTTGTCCTGTTCACGATATGGAGAGAAGTCAAGATTGACGTATGGGTCCAACATGAAGAAATTCGACCCGTGAAGTGAAGACATGAGGAGGAGCGAGATTTGCTAAAGTCTTGGTGATTTCTTATAGCACCACTTATCTAAAAATTCCTACCTTATGAAACCAAGCCCCATTACAACCATATTATTGAGATTAATTCATGATTCTTAAGATAGCTAAATTTGATTTGTAGAGAATTTCTCATGAGTTAAGCATATGGTTTTGGTCCATTATTGCACATAGTTGTTATATGAGGTTTTTCCATGAATTTCTATTCACAAAGTGCTTTTATTTGTTGAAATATGCAAGTTATTTGTTATCTTATCATCTTTTCTCTTGCATATATTATTGAGTGAATACCATGGATGAGTGAAACGAAGAGAGTATGCCATTGTGAGGTGGAACGGTTATCATACATGTTTGTGCTATATGATCTTACTTGTTCATGCTATGATACATGCTTATGAAGCTTTGCAATTACGCTTTTCATTCAAATGTTCAAACTTCAAAGTTATGCATACTAAAGAATCTGAGACGAATCATTTAAGGGTATTAGTTGTTTAAGTGTTAATTGTTTTTGTGTCGTTAGTGTTAGTAGAGTCTTATATTTAGTTTGCTAGGGACTAGCAAAGGGTAAGTGTGGGGTAGTTGATAGGAGCATTTTACGCTACGTTCTTAACATGTTTTTACCCTCATTTATGCTTTGTTTATCCATTATTTGATTAGTATTAGTAGATATTTAGCATAAGGGATTATTTGTAGAACATTGGCTAAAACATGTGTAAAATAGATAAAGTATGTGCAATATCGTTAAAAGCTGAAATTGGAAGTGTTCGTGATTTTCTTAAGTTTCTGTAAACCGATACATTGTCACTACTTGATTATATCTTTTGAATGTGTAGGTGACATGTATGTGGACATAACAAAACAAGAATCGTGAGGATCGGATTTATGGAAGGTAGCAAAAGAAGCATGGAAAGACAAGAGGCCAAAAGCATGAATTCGGAACAGAAACAGAGGATTTCCAGAAACCATAACTCAACTTCAAAGATTTCCCTAGGACGATCCAGGAGGAACTAGGGAACGTGCCATATATGGATGGAAAGCTGTGGATGTCTAGTTTCTAAATATTTTTGAATCGCAGCAATCCAAGGTCGGAGGAAGGAGTTATGCCGGAAACAATGGCCGGAGGTCAGTCTGCTGGAAACAGGACAGAAATTGCTGAAGTTGTCTACCGAGTTCGTGAGTGTGTTTCTTCACCAAAATCCTTCCCAAGCATGCCAAATGATTGATGAAGAGCTTAATGATGATATGGAAAGTTGTTTAGAAGAAGAAGAATCGAAGAAATCACCAAGGAGAAGCCGAAAATAACAACTACGAAAGTTATCCCGGTCAAAACAGGATAACTTGGTCTACCGAGATTATGGAAGCCTTTCGGCTGTCCTAGGAGTCCATGAGCATGAAAGAGAGCCCAATGCCGATCCACACACATGAAGAAGAGTCCATGAATTCAGAAAAAGAAGTTTTTAAACTATTTTCCAAGTCAGCAAATTAAAGAGAAGGAAGACAAATCCAACAAGGAAAGGAGAGAAACCTACCCGGTTTGGAACACAAGAGGCTGCCGATTTTCATTAGGTTTCTTTAGGGTTTTGTCTCTATAAATACACATGTAACACAGTAGAAAAAGTGTCCTCAATTTTGTGAAAACCTTAGCTAGCCAACTCTACCAAAAACCCCTCAAAACAGCCGAAGCACAAAGCTTGCCGCCGATCACCCTTTGCAGCCGCCAACCACCTTGCCCTATCCGACCCTTTAGGTAGGATTTGGTATGGATTCCTCCAAGTTTTTGTGTAATTCTACTGTATGTTATTCGATGATTTATATATATTGGTGTTTGGGTTTATGGTTTTGTGTTATGAACACGTTTGCTTGTCTTTCTTTGTGATCTACTTATGAACTTGTTCATTAGCATAACATTTAGAATGCATGCTAGGTTTTGGATTTAGAATAGGTTGTGTATGTTTATGTTATTTACTATTTTCTAATTGATTAATCCTCACCTGAACACGTAATCGAACTCTAGGTTAGCTTGAATCCGGACAAGTTAGCTATTAGGGGGGAGTTTCATATGCCGTAGTGTTCTAAGGGTTGAGATCAGGCGATTGTAGGTCTTGATTCTTAGTCACTACCAAGGGTTGCTAGGGTGAGAGATTTGCATGATGAATAGGATGAGTGACGCCATACCTAGGACCATGTTTCCAATGACTCTCGTTCGATCAGTGTATTTTGTCTCAATGTCAGGCGATTGTAGGCATTGAACAGGATGACACATATACAAACTTAGTGTCAGGCGATTGTAGGCACTAAGTTTACATGAGAAGTCTAAATAGTTGGAATTAATTAGAATTCAAGAAAACATATTTCATTACATCTTGTTCTTGTTTAAAACTTATGTGTTTTCTATTTGGTGTTAGTTATGTTTTGTGTTTAACAAAATTGATCGACCAATGTAAATATTAGATTTAGATTTAGAACTTTAAAATTCACCATAAAATCCCCATCATAATTCGGTAAATATGTGAATACTTTGTAAATAATTTAATTCTTTTTGTTCATAAATTTCGATGCCATGTCTATGTTTTATGGATTGTATGTGTGTATGTGTTTTATACTTGTATAGTTGTGACAGAATTGTACTTGTATGTTTATTTTACATTTATGAATGTTACTAACTTGTTTTGATGTAGATATAATCCTTCCCTAGTGTCCCCGGCTTGAACGATCCCTACTTACAGTTACTACAATGATAGGGTTTTAAATTGCAGGTTGTTAACCAACGGCCTCGTCAGTTTTTGGCGCCGTTGCCGGGGATGCTAAAAAGGATTTTTGTGTTGTATATGTATATGTTTGTGAATTAACCTTGTTTTCTTTTGTAGGTGCCGAAGCATGTGTGTGCCATAACACATATGTCTCGATTGTAATTGTGTGTATTGTTGATTTGTACATTGTTTATTTGTATATGCCGAATTCTTTTGTGTGAAAATTGTATATTTTGTGCCATATTTTTGACTAACAATTTTTCTCTTATATTTTAGTGTAAGTGCCGATTTTGTATTATGTTTGTTTATTTTCATGTCATATGTGTTGTAACTATTGTAACTTAGTAAATATTTATGAGGTTTATTGTTTCATATGTGATTGAAGTTTATTGTGGTTTTTAAAGTGTAACATGTAGGGAGAAGCCGCATTTGTTAATCTTAGCCTAAACCCTTCATGTTATTTGCGGATTTCATGAGGTTGAGGGCGGCTTTGATTAACACTTGTCTAGTGGTCTAGTGACCCGAGTTTGTTCCTAACTGAGTAAGGGGTCGTTCTGTCATAGATATGGAATTCAGGTTTGTTCAATTGGATCTCAAGATCATGACTGACCACTCTTCTCGGTGAAGGGGTCGATAGGGGTCCGCCTCCTTGATCACAAACGAGTCCTGTCTGGTTCTTGTAGGGGGTTCGCCCCCCGTGACATTGACACTTGCCTTCTGAAACCACGGAATCCGCTCGAACTAGCCAAATGCTTGGGCCGAAGCATCACCACACTTTAAACGCTAGAATTTACTTAGACATGTATGACGCCATGAACTTCAAATTATTTGACTTTAATTTTTGAGGTATATCGGACGAAGCATAACACTACCTTGGGCTGTATCAGTCCATTGCACAGTGGTCTTCCCTGCTCCACGTACCTTGAAAATTAGAGAGTTAATAAAATAAGCTAGCAACTTTACTAGGTTGCCGACACTTTTGTGCTTACATGTCATTGAATTCGAAACTTATGCCATGCCATGATGTTGCCGAAATTTTTATGTAAGCTAGGTTTTGAATTCTATCTAAGTTTTTGACAATGCTCACTTGATCTTTGTTCAATTGTGCCAGATTGGTTTTGCAGGTTCCCATAACTGACCAGTTCTGACGAGAAATTGTTTGGTGACGTTAGACGCAAGGAAGCCAAACCTGCTCATGATACCGTGCACAATGCTAAACAAAGTGAAGTAGAGCACGTTTTAAGGAAAAAAAAAATTGAGCTCAGCCAAGCAAGGAAGACTTGGAAGCACTAAGAAAGATTGAGCAAGGGCCGGATTTGACAAGAATGGAGATGGGATGAGGAGGCGCAGCAGAGTCTGGAGCTGTCCATACTAGCAGTGGTTGATAAGCTTGAAGCACGATCCTACACTCAAAGGTATGATTCTCCTTTGTCAATTCCAATTATTACTAACAAAATGTTATCATCTTTGGAACAGGGCCCTAAGTTAGAATTTAAAGATCTCCCCGCGCACTTGAAGTATGCATATGTAGGAGAAGAGGACACTTTACCAGATATTGTGTCTTCATCGTTGAATGAGCAACAAGAGCACAAATGTTGAAAAGCACAATGTGGGAGAGCCATGGTAACAAAGGATGGCGCCATCAGAAAGGAAGAAGAAGTCTAGGCTGACAGACTTAAAACATTAAGCGCTGCATGAGAGGCAACTCATTCCAACCGTCGCAGTGGAGGAGACATCAACGAGAGTTTGCATATTCAATCTTTCTCCTTCACTTGTTTCGGTTTCGTTTTCAATTAAATCTTTTGTGCCGAATTTAATTTTTAGGATTAATTGTGTTTTTATTTTTATGTGTTTATTATGTGACTTAGACGCATGCTTAGGAAATTATGACATTATTTTGTGTTTACATTGAGGACAATGTAATTTTCTAAATGTGGGGTAGAAGTTACATAGTAACATGTTTTGTTTTGTGTCTTAGGATATACCCTTAAAAGTCTATGATGATGTTATCCTTAATTGCATAATTGATAGTTTGACATTTATTTTATGAAATTGTGAGTTTCATAGATATGTGAATTAATATGAATATTTGAGACTTGATTGATAATGAAGTATGCATGTTTGATTAGATTGTTCCAACATAACCTATGTGAGCTTTTGAGCCTAAAAACTTTCTTTCTTGAGTGAATTCTGTGCCGATTTTTTAAATTTTTCGAAATTTTCACTACTTTCTCACTATCTTTTGAAACCTCATCATTCTTTGCATATTCAATAACTATGTGCTATAGCTTTTTAATGGACTCTAGAATTTACTAGAACTTGCTTATGTGATTTTCGAAGCTTTATAATCATAACATGTCTTGATTTTGAATATGATTGAATTTAATCTCATTAGGATCACCACCATAGCCAAATAAAGCATATGCCTATTTTGTGTCCGTCGTGGGACTCCTTAGTCTTAACCCCTTTGAGCTTACATTGAGCATTTTATTTCATCACCTTTAAACAGAATTCCTTTGCTTATAATAGTTAAACCTTTACCTTGTTATCAAGACTTGGCAAAGTACTTCTGATGGAGCTGTTATGCGTGATGCTGAAGAACAAGTGTGGGGTGAACAAGGTAATAAAAAGCAAGTATGGGGTTAAACACCAATGTTTTGTATTGTATATGTGCCGAAATGTGTATATCCGAAAGAAAAAAATTATTATGAAAAAAAAAAATTCCGAAAAAAAAAAAAAGAAATCGGAAAATAAAAGAGTTTCGGATCAAAAGTTCAAGGCACAAATTCTTTTATGGTGTGTTAAAATGTTTTCTGAATTTGGAGTTAGTGATTATTTGAGGGTCTAAAAGTGTTTATATGACCTTTGTCCTGTTCACGATATGGAGAGAAGTCAAGATTGACGTATGGGTCCAACATGAAGAAATTCGACCCGTGAAGTGAAGACATGAGGAGGAGCGAGATTTGCTAAAGTCTTGGTGATTTCTTATAGCACCACTTATCTAAAAATTCCTACCTTATGAAACCAAGCCCCATTACAACCATATTATTGAGATTAATTCATGATTCTTAAGATAGCTAAATTTGATTTGTAGAGAATTTCTCATGAGTTAAGCATATGGTTTTGGTCCATTATTGCACATAGTTGTTATATGAGGTTTTTCCATGAATTTCTATTCACAAAGTGCTTTTATTTGTTGAAATATGCAAGTTATTTGTTATCTTATCATCTTTTCTCTTGCATATATTATTGAGTGAATACCATGGATGAGTGAAACGAAGAGAGTATGCCATTGTGAGGTGGAACGGTTATCATACATGTTTGTGCTATATGATCTTACTTGTTCATGCTATGATACATGCTTATGAAGCTTTGCAATTACGCTTTTCATTCAAATGTTCAAACTTGAAAGTTATGCATACTAAAGAATCTGAGACGAATCATTTAAGGGTATTAGTTGTTTAAGTGTTAATTGTTTTTGTGTCGTTAGTGTTAGTAGAGTCTTATATTTAGTTTGCTAGGGACTAGCAAAGGGTAAGTGTGGGGTAGTTGATAGGAGCATTTTACGCTACGTTCTTAACATGTTTTTACCCTCATTTATGCTTTGTTTATCCATTATTTGATTAGTATTAGTAGATATTTAGCATAAGGGATTATTTGTAGAACATTGGCTAAAACATGTGTAAAATAGATAAAGTATGTGCAATATCGTTAAAAGCTGAAATTGGAAGTGTTCGTGATTTTCTTAAGTTTCTGTAAACCGATACATTGTCACTACTTGATTATATCTTTTGAATGTGTAGGTGACATGTATGTGGACATAACAAAACAAGAATCGTGAGGATCGGATTTATGGAAGGTAGCAAAAGAAGCATGGAAAGACAAGAGGCCAAAAGCATGAATTCGGAACAGAAACAGAGGATTTCCAGAAACCATAACTCAACTTCAAAGATTTCCCTAGGACGATCCAGGAGGAACTAGGGAACGTGCCATATATGGATGGAAAGCTGTGGATGTCTAGTTTCTAAATATTTTTGAATCGCAGCAATCCAAGGTCGGAGGAAGGAGTTATGCCGGAAACAATGGCCGGAGGTCAGTCTGCTGGAAACAGGACAGAAATTGCTGAAGTTGTCTACCGAGTTCGTGAGTGTGTTTCTTCACCAAAATCCTTCCCAAGCATGCCAAATGATTGATGAAGAGCTTAATGATGATATGGAAAGTTGTTTAGAAGAAGAAGAATCGAAGAAATCACCAAGGAGAAGCCGAAAATAACAACTACGAAAGTTATCCCGGTCAAAACAGGATAACTTGGTCTACCGAGATTATGGAAGCCTTTCGGCTGTCCTAGGAGTCCATGAGCATGAAAGAGAGCCCAATGCCGATCCACACACATGAAGAAGAGTCCATGAATTCAGAAAAAGAAGTTTTTAAACTATTTTCCAAGTCAGCAAATTAAAGAGAAGGAAGACAAATCCAACAAGGAAAGGAGAGAAACCTACCCGGTTTGGAACACAAGAGGCTGCCGATTTTCATTAGGTTTCTTTAGGGTTTTGTCTCTATAAATACACATGTAACACAGTAGAAAAAGTGTCCTCAATTTTGTGAAAACCTTAGCTAGCCAACTCTACCAAAAACCCCTCAAAACAGCCGAAGCACAAAGCTTGCCGCCGATCACCCTTTGCAGCCGCCAACCACCTTGCCCTATCCGACCCTTTAGGTAGGATTTGGTATGGATTCCTCCAAGTTTTTGTGTAATTCTACTGTATGTTATTCGATGATTTATATATATTGGTGTTTGGATTTATGGTTTTGTGTTATGAACACGTTTGCTTGTCTTTCTTTGTGATCTACTTATGAACTTGTTCATTAGCATAACATTTAGAATGCATGCTAGGTTTTGGATTTAGAATAGGTTGTGTATGTTTATGTTATTTACTGTTTTCTAATTGATAAATCCTCACCTGAACACGTAATCGAACTCTAGGTTAGCTTGAATCCGGACAAGTTAGCTATTAGGGGGAGTTTCATATGCCGTAGTGTTCTAAGGGTTGAGATCAGGCGATTGTAGGTCTTGATTCTTAGTCACTACCAAGGGTTGCTAGGGTGAGAGATTTGCATGATGAATAGGATGAGTGACGCCATACCTAGGACCATGTTTCCAATGACTCTCGTTCAATCAGTGTATTTTGTCTCAATGTCAGGCGATTGTTGGCATTGAACAGGATGACACATATACAAACTTAGTGTCAGGCGATTGTAGGCACTAAGTTTACATGAGAAGTCTAAATAGTTGGAATTAATTAGAATTCAAGAAAACATATTTCATTGCATCTTGTCTTGTTTAAAACTTATGTGTTTTCTATTTGGTGTTAGTTATGTTTTGTGTTTAACAAAATTGATCGACCAATGTAAATATTAGATTTAGATTTAGAACTTTAAAATTCACCATAAAATCCCCATCATAATTCGGTAAATATGTGAATACTTTGTAAATAATTTAATTCTTTTTGTTCATAAATTTCGATGCCATGTCTATGTTTTATGGATTGTATGTGTGTATGTGTTTTATACTTGTATAGTTGTGACAGAATTGTACTTGTATGTTTATTTTACATTTATGAATGTTACTAACTTGTTTTGATGTAGATATAATCCTTCCCTAGTGTCCCCGGCTTGAACGATCCCTACTTACAGTTACTACAATGATAGGGTTTTAAATTGCAGGTTGTTAACCAACGGCCTCGTCAATAGGGTTTAAATTGGAGTTTGTTAATCAACGATCTCGTCAGTATGCTGATTTGGTAAATTTTATGGTGTCAAAGACGTTTCCATCATCAATGTTGAACCATACCAAGGTGAAAATCAAGAAGGATGCTCGAAATTACATATGGGATGCGCCATATTTGTGGAGGTAATGTGGGGACCAAGTCATTCGACGTTGTGTTCCAGAATAAGAGCATAAATTTGTCTTGAATTTTTGTCACCAGGAAAGGAAAAGAAAAAGATAAAAGGATAAGGAAAGAGATAGGTTTTTATAAAAGAATCAACGACCACGATTCAACGATCGAATCAACGACCACGATTCAACTAAACTTTTAAAATAATGTGTAAACCAAATTAATTTTTGAAAAAAACATTTAAATACAACCGAACATCAAATTAAATCGTAAAAATTATGCGAAAAATATGTGGAGTGCCGAAAAATATTCCGTAAATACTCTCACGCATGTGGCGACGTGTGTTCTAACGTAAAAGTGTTAGACAAAAATTACGACGTACCGAAAAGTAACCGGAATTAAATCCTAAGTGTGTCGGAAAATTAAATAAAATAATCGGGGCCTCAAATAAGGTTGGTGTTTGGTCTAAATAAAGATTGCAATGAAAGAAGAATTGTTGCATATGAGGTCTAGTCACCACAATAAAGGATTTTGGGAGCATGCACCCCTTTTTTTGCTTGCTTGATTGTAACACATGATCTTGGTTTTAGACCAAATCACTTTGGAGATTAACAGTAGATATATTGGCTTGGGGAAGGCTTGCAATAGGATTTTGATGGCGGGTTTTAATGCCTGCATCAAATAAACCATTTTTGTCGTTAGTAGCGTAAGGCAATAAGGGTTATCATATAGGGCCAGGGATTGAGGATACCTGCAAAATATCCGTTAGCATAAATCATAATAATTATTACAAATTAAAAAGAAATTACAAAAGTGACTATTGTTCCTAACGAACAACAGTTAAAAACCTAAATAAAAATCCTAACTTAAACTACTCAGAAAATTATGAAAATTTACAGGGATATAGTAGACATAAATATGAAAATATATACAAAATTTCAGGAGGATCAGAGATCGTTTGATACAAAAATAAAATAAAACAAAACAGTGGACAGAATAGTGACGAAAATCCTAAAACTAAAAAGAAAACAAACCTAAGCTACTATATACAATGGTCATCTCTTGCATACACACAACTTTAAACAAATTCATGACATCAATGATCGTACGACTTCAACTCAAGTGTTAAAGAATGCAAACAAGTGATAGACTCAAGTTCTAATGTTAAGAGCACTTTACCATCCCGGATTATTTCTACTCAAAATTCTTCTACATATCTCACCATCCCGGAATCAACACATAGAATCATTTAGAGCAAGAACTCAAACAAATTAGAAAGCCTTTTACCATCCCGGATTATTCTGACAATCTATGTCACGCCTTGGCCTAAGTTTACCTCTCTAAACCCGGGATAGGACGTGCAAGACCCATCCCAAGAGAGATTACTCGAAATCCCCCTTGAGAAGGGATAACCCTTATTCCCAACCATTTCCGACAATCCAAACAGTACCGGAATAGATCTTACAACCGGAAGTTATCCCGATTTCCGCATTTTGATTTTATACTAATTACTTTAGAGGACCGAGGGTTCTAATATTATTTGTGACTACAACCGAATCCCGGTTAGGCTGCCTACGTACCCTGTACTCAGAGATTAAGCCACACGTAACTCTTATTTTAATTAACACCCTAACCTGGCTAATCCCGTCTTTCTATTTTATTGGTAGAACCTATTATGGATGGCGTACGACTAAGGCCATTCCAGAGTTTAGCCTCTCCGCTGAGGTACACAAATACTTGCTATCTATTAACCGTAACAATCAACCATACTAACAAACACATCAAAACACATAAATATGATGTAAAAGACAACCGCGTAAATATATAAATCCCCTCAAGGGCATAAAAGTAAAAACACCCAGTAGTTAACTTGAATTGTCAGGGGCATTTAAGGAATTTTGACTTTGGTGACAACCTTGTAAATAGACGAAACCGCCAAGGGTATTTATGAGAATGCACCCTCAGTGAAAATTACTCACCTCAAAATCTCGCTGCGTTAACTACGGCCAAGCGGTAAATCCCCAACAATTAGTCGATCAATATACACCTAAAGTCATATAATCGACTTTAGTTACCACACGAAGGTAATAATGACTCAATTCGACTGAGCATCACACTAAACGATAACCGAAACTGGTAATTTATATACCCACGCGCTCGTATCAACGAGTACATGATCCTGGGACAACTCACTGCCCCTGAGGATGTCAAACGGGCCGCCACAGGCGGCTGCTCGTCGGCCCCAAGAGCCACCACCCTCACACCGGTCAACTTTACCCAAAAACCACTTACATGCAACCACAACAACCCTAGAAGTCCTATAGGAGCAAACAGAACTCCGAGAACTGTCGGGCGCGCCTACACGTGCAGCCATGGCAGGCGGCGCGTGGGCGTCACGCATCTCCACCCAAAACACTCAAAACATGAAATTTGTAGATCACAGCAAGGAGAACAACTTTAATACTTAAGGTTTTGATCAACTCAGCCGAAAAATGGCCTAAAACTGCCCCGAAAGGGCTGCCTCCACCTCAGCCGCTCCTGCTGCCGTGTTGAGCTTCAACACCAGCGGAGGTCCGCCCTGAACGCCTTGGGCGTCCTTTCTAGGCTGGTTTCATGCCTCGCCGCCGCCACAGGGAGTTCTGGTTATGAACTGGGTTTTGACGCCGTACTGTTCAAGGGCAGATGCGCTGTTCCAGGTCAAACTAGACCACGCCACCACCACAGGGAGGCTCGCACGGAGGAGAAAGCGATCCTGACCTACCTCAACGTCTTCGGTGATCGGAGCTCGCCGTAAAAGTCGGGTCGGTCGGGTACGGGTCGGGTTAGTTTGAAATTTTCGGATAGTGAGGGAAATGTACGCGTGTGTGGAACGAGAAGGAAAATGGGTTTTTCTATTTTTGGAAACCCATCCTTTCTATTTATATACTTTCTAAAAATAAAAACACAACTTCTGTTGACCATAACTTCTCAACACGATATCCAATTCATACATGTCACATGTCCACGGACTCGTATCGTCGAGCACTACAACTTTCATGAATGAAGTTTTCCGAGAACCTCGACGAAGCAAAAAGTAAACCTTTGACCCTTTAAATAAGTCATTTCCAAGCATCCCTTGACTCTGAATATTTTAGCACTCTTCTCGAAGGTACGAATACGCACCAATACCACTAAAATTTCCAAATTTTACATTCATTAATACTTCAGAGAAACTACCAGCGCAGTTACAACCCTTTGTAACCCGCTTAGTCCAGGTAAAAGGGTAAATTATTGGACGAGGTGTTACAAACTACCCCCTTACAAAAATTTCGTTCTCGAAATTTCCACTGCGGGACATTAAACTAACTGTCATGCCTAATGACACCATTCAGGTAAAGATGATCCACATTCCAAGACTTAATTTGTCCAGCCGTCAAGGAATGTCGTCAAATTCCACTGGATAGAACTTCAAGCAAACAAGAGTCACAAGCTCTATCTACCAATTTCTTTAGAAACCAAAGTCTACTCTTAGTTGCAACACGAGATATATAACTACGCTCGCTTTGAAACACTTTTTCGGGCACGATACCCTTGTCTCATAACTATCGTCGTAATTCGACTCCACAAGGCTTGCCTCTTAACTCTTCTCGAATTAATTCTCGAAATGGCCATTAAGACAAACTGGTAGCTTTCCGAGACATAAACGTAGACTAACTCGTAGTCAATACATATGTTACACTTTTACAACTATCACACTTAACACTTAACTCCAATGTCTTCCTCCTGGAAAGATGGAACTACCACAATTCAGGACCGTAGGGGAAACTCACGTCTCTCGCATCTTACGAGACAACAGAAACGTGCACTTTCTACACTAGGCCTTGAACCATGGACGTATTATCTCCTGCTTCCTTCACTCAAAAATTCTTATTTCTCGTTCCTTGTACACTAATTTTCGATCACAGGGCTCAATCTCGAAACTGCTCACTCGAGCTGATGAATCTACTAAGCGACTTCGCGCCAACATAGATGTCATCTTCACATACTTAGTCACAACGAATTTCCTCATCCTACTCCACTCTCGAAAAAGAGTTTATAGTAAGGCATTTCACAACAATAAGAACTAACAAGCTTGCACACTAACTCTTGTGTGCTCAAGTTCTACCTAAAGGACAAGAGTTCAACTCAAAATCTCCTTTCTCATGAGTGGGTTTTCCTCTAAGAGATACCATGATCTCTTTTACCAAAATTCAACCACCACTCATACCCACGATAACTCGCAAACCAAACCGTCTCCATCAATACCCGTAGAAACCCGGAGTACCTCACTCCTGAATCTTATATACCATCCATAACCAACGTGGACATGTCAGTCTCCTAGGCTAAAACTCGGAAGGCTTTAGAGTGAGTGGACCAAAAATCAATGCCAATGATAATGGTTCAAAATCATAATCTCAAATTTCATTTTCATTTTACCGAAAACAATCCAGGCCTTATGCCAAAAAAAATAATTTCTCAGCCCACGGCCAAATATAAATCCATTGCCGACATGCAGCCAATATAAAACAAATTCTGGCAGGTAGCCGAATATAAATCAATTCGTGGCCTGCGGCCGTATAAAATCAAATCATGGCTTACAGTCGTATAAAATCAAATCATGGCATGTAGTCGTATAAAATCAAATCATGGCCTGCAACCATATAAAATCAAATCATGGCCTCCAACCGTATAAAATCAAATCGGGAAAAACATTTCGCAAATGATCGATCACACATAACAGGGTCAGAGCTAAGAGCTCTAACGTACCTCTCAGTGAGGACGCAATCTCGCGTTAACACTACCATCTCCCCCAACGGAAGGGGAGCGCAACGAGTGGCACGCTTCTACTATGCCGAACGAGGAACGCCGTTTACTAGCTAATAACAACAATACATCTGACGACCCTTCATGACAGTGAGCCCCACATGCTAGGGTCGGAGCTAAGAGCTCTGGTGTCTCATCCACTGTCTAGTGAGAACGTAAATCTCGCATAACAACCACTCTCCGTAAGAACACATATCCCACGCTTCTACTCCGCCGAACGAGGAGCGCCCCCCGTTAGCTATAATCATTCAACGACCCTTTATGGTGAAATTAAAACAATTTCTCGATATTTTCATAAATCCAGGCCCGAAGCCCATTTATAAAATCTAGGCCCGAAGCCCATTTATAAAATCCAGGTCCGAAACCCATTTATAAAATCCAGGCAAATGCCAAACATAGAAATCCTAGTAAAACATCGGGTCTGAGGTCCCAACTGTACGACGGAACTCTCCTGTCAAAAACCATTCAAAACCAAAGTGAAAATAAGCAAGCTGAAATCCATAAATCAAATAGAAATAAACAAATAAAAACCCTCCATTGGGGTGCTTGTAAAACCAAAGGAATCAAAAATGCACAGGAACCCGAAAAATCATTCGTTCTGGAAACATTTTAAAACCATTTAATTATTAAACTATGGCATGTATTTCTTTAAAACAAATCAAAAGTCCACTCATCACACTGGCCGCGCATCTCCTGCTTCAGGTACGGTACTTTAACCGTCCTCATATTCAGTGACGTTTCTCTTGCCCGAATGCGGTTCCCTAACCGTCGTGAAATATTCCTCCTTGAGCTTTATCGACCCACCACGCGTCTGCTGCGCCACTATGATACTTTACATAACCTGTCTCTCTTGACCTCATCCAGCACCTCAATCACCGGATCATCCCTGGTCCTCCTTAAATATAATTACGCCACACTAATGTGTTGACATAAGTGACCATACCAACTCTTTTAACCCAGCAATCAAATGTAGGACGCGAAACGACTATCAAATAGTCTAACAGCCCAATTTTCCTAGTTTGACCAGGAAAAGTTTTGAATTTCACAAAGAATGAGTTCAAGTTTCTGTAGTCATTTAAAAGCTGTTGCATGCATCAATAAACAAAAAAGAATAATGAGGTTTCAAAAATTTATAGCCAAGAAAACTAAGTAGAATATGTCAATGAATCACTCAGAAAGAATAACATATATATAGGCTCAAAAACTCACATTTAGGGTTCATATGAATCAAAATTCATCTTAACATGCTCAATTCTGTACCATTGTTTTAAAACCACATCCACTACACTTCATATGATTTCCATTTATTTCAATTAACAGCTAAATATCAGTTGGAAAATCATCTCAATCTTGTGATCCTTTCTTATCCATAATTCTAGAGAATATAATCATCACACACAGTTCAGGGCTCCTAGGACTCAAAAGGCAACAAAACTGTTTTGGATTTTCAAATTTTTTGATTTTTAGTATTTTTCAATAAAAGACTCAACAAACATGTAAATATTCTAGGATATTTGATATATATATGAGTGTCTTGATACATGCCTTGTATACGGGCTTTATGTAGTAAACCATGTTGTAATAGGGTTTTACACATATCCATGTAATAGGCCCATTGACCTGTCATAACATGACATGCAATTTAAAAAACCCTATCATTGTAGTAACTGTAAGTAGGGATCGTTCAAGCCGGGGACACTAGGGAAGGATTTATATTCTGCAAAACAAATTGTTAGTACTTTCAAAACAATATGATATAAACATACAAGTACAATTCTGTCACAACTATACAAGTATAAACATATATATAAAATATTATGGGGGATTTAAAGGTGGTTCGAAAATAATGCAGAAAATAAAGACACTTATTTACAAAACATGGTCAATCAATACTCAAGCATAAAACAACATAGCACCATGAAGAAAGACATGTCACAGATTTCGCAAGTTTAAGAGGTCGCATTTACGTTTTCACAACTTGTAATTAATTCCAACTATTTAGACTTCTCATGTAAACTTAGTGCCTACAATCGCCTGACACTAAGTTTGAATATGTGTCATCCTGTTCAATGCCTACAATCGCCTGACATTGAGACAAAATACACTGACCGAACGAGAGTCATTGGAAACATGGTCCTAGGTATGGCGTCACTCATCCTATTCAACATGCAAATCTCTCACCCTACCACCCTTGGTAGTGACTAAGAATCAAGACCTACAATCGCCTGATCTTAACCCTTAGACACTACGGCATATGAAACTCCCCCCTAATAGCTAACTTGTCTAGATTCAAGCTAACCTAGAGTTCGATTACGTGCTCAGGTGAGGATTAATCAATTCAAGTTATTACTTACATGAACACAAACAACTTAATCTAAATCGTCATCCTAACATGCAATTCTACACGTTACAATCATAAACACAATCACATGAAAATCACAAAGAAGAACATGAAAACATGCTTATAACGTAAAACCAAAAACCAATACAAATATATATATATAAATAACCATCCTCCATACAGTAGATACACACATAAACCTTGAATGAATTCATACCTAAACCTACCCTAAGAGTCGGCAAGGATTGAAGAAGGGATTGGTGGTGGCAAAGCTATGCAATCGGCAGCAGAAGATGCAGTCGGCAGCAAGGGGTTGGCGGCGGCGGCAAGGCTTTGTGTTTCTGTGTAGGGAGGGTTTTTAAGTAGAGCTAGGCTATTCTAAGGCTTAGAGCAATTGAGAGACACGAAATTTGATGTACATAGGTCCTATTTATACAGAAAATTTCGAAGAGAAACCCTAGAGAATTCAGGAGCTTCAAGGAGACACCTTCCTTGTTGGGTTTGGTTTCCTCCTTTTATCTTTGGACAAAGATTTCGACTTGGACCTTGGATTTCTGATTTCTTGGACTCCTCTACATGTTATTGGATCCATGTAGGCCTTATACACAAGTTCTTGGGCTCATAGGCACCTCGCAAACTCGGGTGACAACTTAGGCAGAAACTGCCCAGTTTTGCAGCTTGACCTCCGTCCATTGTTTTGATCATAACTCCTTCATCTGAACTCCAAATGCTGCGATTCAAGAAGATCTGAAAACTAGACTTCCTTAGCTTTCCAATGATATATGGCTCGTTCTCAGATTCCTTCTGGATCTTTAGATATGATTTTCCGAAGTTGATATAGGGTTTCTGTAAATTTCTGCTCGGATCAAAATCTTTTGTTTCGGAGTTTCTTCTTTTCCATGGCCTCTCTTGTTGTCTTCCATGAGTCCAATCTTCATGATTCTTGTTCTCATATGCTCATTTACATGTCATCTACACATTAAACCAAATTCATCAAAAATGACAATGTAAAGGTACGGTGAATCAAAAGAGAAATAACCAAGTCTTATCCAAAATCGGTTTTACAACACTTAAGCACAAATTTCTGTATAAAGACACATATTAACCATTACTCTACAGAAAAACCCTTTTGACTCAATATAAGTAAAAATGACCTTACTAAGGAATAGACAAGGTACAAATGAGGGTAAAAACATATTAAAAACATAGCGTAAAACGCACTTATCAAACTACCCCACACTTACCCTTTGCTAGTCCCTTAGCAAACTGACTCTAAAACAAAAACAAAAACAAAACCAAATGACTTAAAAACTTCTAATACCCTTAGAAAGATTGTCTCAGGATCTTTATAATGCATAACCTTCAAGTTAGAACATTCGAATGAAAAGCATAATTGCAAAGCTTCATAAGCATGTATCATAGCATGAACAAGTAAGATATGAGATCATATAGCAAAAACATGTATGATAACCGTTCCTCCTTACAATGGCATACTCTCTTCTTTTCACTCATCCATGGTATTCACTCAATCGTATATGCAAGGGAAAAGATGATAGGATAACAAATAACTTGCATATTTCATCAAATAAAAGCTCTTTGTGAATAGAAATTCATGAAAAAACCTCATATAACAACTATGTGCAATAATGGACCAAAACCATATGCTTAACTTATGAGAAAATCTCCACAAATCAAATTTAGCTATCTTAAGAATCATGAATTAATCTCAATAATATGGTTGCAATGGGGCTTGGTTTCATAAGGTAGGAATTTTTAGATAAGTGGTGCTATAAGAAATCACCAAGACTTTAGCAAATCTTGCTCCTCCTCATGTCTTCACTTCACGGGTCGAATTTCTTCATGTTGGACCCATACGTCAATCTTGACTTCTCCCCATATCGTGAACAGGACAAAGGTCATATAAACACTTTTAGACCTTCAAATAATCACTAACTCCAAATTCACAAACTTTACAAAACACCATAAAAGAATTTGTGCCTTGAACTTTAATTCTATCCGAATTTTTTTCTTTTCTTTTCTTTTATTATTATTTTTTTTCGGACATATTTCTTTCTTTTTGTTTATACATGGCACATACATTTATAATCATATGGTGTTTTACCCCACACTTGCTCTTTAGCACATTGTTCACCCCACACTTGCTTCACAGCATCACGCAACACAGCTCCATTAAAATACTTTGCCAAGTCTTGATAACAAGGTAAAGGTTTAGCTATTCTAAGCAAAGGAATTCTGTTTAAAGGTGATGAAATAAAAGGCTCAATGTAAGCTCAAAGGGGTTAACTAAGGAGTCCCACGACGGGCACAAAATAGGCATAAGCTTTATTTGGCTATGGTGGTGATCCTAATGAGATTTAATTCAGTCATATTCAAAATCAAGACATGTTATGATTATAAAGCTTCGAAAATCACATAAGCAAGTTCTAGTAAATTCTAGAGTCCATTAAAAAAACTATAGCACATAGTCATTGAATATGCAAAGAATGATGAGGTTTCGAAAGATAGTGAAAATTTAGTGAAAATTTCGAAAAAATTTAAGCAAAAATCGGCACATAATTCACTCATGAAAGAAAGTTTTTGGGCTCAAAAGCTCACATAGGTTATGTTGGAACGATTTAATCAAACATGCATACTTCATTATCAATCAAGTCTCAAATATTCATACTAATTCACAATATCCATGAAACTCGCAATTTCTTAAGATAAATGTCAAACTATCAATCATGCATTCAAAGATATAGTTCATCATAGACTTTTAAGGGTATATCCTAAGACACAAAACAAAACAAAAATATTTAAAACAAATTTGAAAAATTTCGACAAAAATTAAAAAAAAATTCAGAAAATTTGAAAAACACACCAAATTACTATGTAACCTCTACCCCACACTTAGAAAATTACATTGTCCTCAATGTAAACCCAGAATCATGTCATAATTTCCTAAGCATGTGTCTAAGTCACATAATAACACACATAAATAAATCAACCATAAAAGTGAAGGGATTAGAAAAATGCAAACTCTCGTTGATGGCTCCTCCACTGCTACGGTTGAAATGAGTTGCCTCTCATGCAGCGCTTAATGTTTATAGTCTATCAGCCTAGACTCTTCTCTTCTTGCTTCAATGGCGCCATTCTTTGTTGCCATGGCTCTCCCACATTGTGCTTTTCAACATTTGTGCTCTTGTTGCTCATTCAACGTTGATGACACAATAACTGGTAGAGTGTCATCTTCTCCAAGAAAAACGTACTTCAAATGTGGGGGAAAAGCTTTTAGCTCTAACTTAGGGGCCTGTTTCACATATGGTAACAACTTATTAGTAGAAATTGGAATTGACAAAGGAGAATACCTTTCATAGATTGGTTGTGACTCAAGCTCCTTCACAACTTCAAGTATGGACGGCTTCAAATCATTCAAAGCCTCCTCATTCCGTTCTCCAAACTTGTCAAAACCGGCCCTTGCTCAATCTTTCTTAGTGCTTCCAAGTCTTCCTTGCTTGGCTGAGCTCAAAATTTTTTTTCTTCTTAAAACGTGCTCTACTTCACTTTGTTTAGCATTGTGCACGATATCATGACCAGGTTTGGCTTCCTTGCGTCCAACGTCACCAAACAATTTCTCGTCAGAACTGGTCATTTATGGGAACCTGCAAAACCAATCTGGCACAATTGAACAAAGATCAAGTGAGCATTGTCAAAAACTTAGATAGAATTCGAAACTTAGCATTAAAATTTCAGCAACATCATGTCATGGCATAAGTTTCGAATTCAATGACATGTAAGCACAAAAGTGTCGGCAACCTAGTAAAGTTGCTAGCTGATTTTATTAACACTCTAATTTTCAAGGTACGTGGAGCAGGAAAGACCACTGTGCAATGGACTGATACAGCCCAAGGTAGTGTTATGCTTCGTCCGATATACCTCAAACATTAAAGTCAAATAATTTGAAGTTCATGGCGTCATACATGTCTAAGTAAATTCTAGCGTTTAAAGTGTGGTGATGCTTCGGCCCAAGCATTTGGCTAGTTCGAGCGGATTCCGTGGTTTCAGAAGGCAAGTGTCAAAGTCACGGGGGGTGAACCCCCTACAAGAACCAGGCAGGACTCGTTTGTGATCAAGGAGGCGGACCCCTATCGACCCCTTCACCGAGAAGAGTGGTCAGTCATGATCTTGAGATCCAATTGAACAAACCTGAGTTCCATATCTATGACAGAACGGCCCCTTACTCAGCTAGGAACAAACTCGGGTCACTAGACCACTCGACAAGTGTTAATCAAAGCCGCCCTCAACCTCATGAAATCCGCAAATAACATGAAGGGTTTAGGCTAAGATTAACAAATGCGGCTTCTCCCTACATGTTACACTTTAAAAACCACAATAAACTTCAATCACATATGAAACAATAAACCTCCTAAATATTTACTAAGTTACAATAGTTACAACAAAACATATATGGCACAAAAATATACAAATATAACACATACAAGTTCGGCACATACAAATATACAATGTACAAATTGGTAATATACAATATACATTCGAAACATATGTGTTTTGGCACACACATGCTTCGGCACCTACAAGAAAACAAGGTTAATTCACAATATATGCATATACAAAACAAAAATCCTTTTTAGCATCCCCGGCAACGGCGCCAAAAATTGACCTGTCATAACATGACATGCAATTTAAAAAACCCTATCATTGTAGTAACTGTAAGTAGGGATCGTTCAAGCCGGGGACACTAGGGAAGGATTTATATTCTGCAAAACAAATTGTTAGTACTTTCAAAACAATATGATATAAACATACAAGTACAATTCTGTCACAACTATACAAGTATAAACATATATACAAAATATTATGGGGGATTTAAAGGTGGTTCGAAAATAATGCAGAAAATAAAGACACTTATTTACAAAACATGGTCAATCAATACTCAAGCATAAAACAACATAGCACCATGAAGAAAGACATGTCACAGATTTCGCAAGTTTAAGAGGTCGCATTTACGTTTTCACAACTTGTAATTAATTCCAACTATTTAGACTTCTCATGTAAACTTAGTGCCTACAATCGCCTGACACTAAGTTTGAATATGTGTCATCCTGTTCAATGCCTACAATCGCCTGACATTGAGACAAAATACACTGACCGAACGAGAGTCATTGGAAACATGGTCCTAGGTATGGCGTCACTCATCCTATTCAACATGCAAATCTCTCACCCTACCACCCTTGGTAGTGACTAAGAATCAAGACCTACAATCGCCTGATCTTAACCCTTAGACACTACGGCATATGAAACTCCCCCCTAATAGCTAACTTGTCTAGATTCAAGCTAACCTAGAGTTCGATTACGTGCTCAGGTGAGGATTAATCAATTCAAGTTATTACTTACATGAACACAAACAACTTAATCTAAATCGTCATCCTAACATGCAATTCTACACGTTACAATCATAAACACAATCACATGAAAATCACAAAGAAGAACATGAAAACATGCTTATAACGTAAAACCAAAAACCAATACAAATATATATATATAAATAACCATCCTCCATACAGTAGATACACACATAAACCTTGAATGAATTCATACCTAAACCTACCCTAAGAGTCGGCAAGGATTGAAGAAGGGATTGGTGGTGGCAAAGCTATGCAATCGGCAGCAGAAGATGCAGTCGGCAGCAAGGGGTTGGCGGCGGCGGCAAGGCTTTGTGTTTCTGTGTAGGGAGGGTTTTTAAGTAGAGCTAGGCTATTCTAAGGCTTAGAGCAATTGAGAGACACGAAATTTGATGTACATAGGTCCTATTTATACAGAAAATTTCGAAGAGAAACCCTAGAGAATTCAGGAGCTTCAAGGAGACACCTTCCTTGTTGGGTTTGGTTTCCTCCTTTTATCTTTGGACAAAGATTTCGACTTGGACCTTGGATTTCTGATTTCTTGGACTCCTCTACATGTTATTGGATCCATGTAGGCCTTATACACAAGTTCTTGGGCTCATAGGCACCTCGCAAACTCGGGTGACAACTTAGGCAGAAATTGCCCAGTTTTGCAGCTTGACCTCCGTCCATTGTTTTGATCATAACTCCTTCATCTGAACTCCAAATGCTGCGATTCAAGAAGATCTGAAAACTAGACTTCCTTAGCTTTCCAATGATATATGGCTCGTTCTCAGATTCCTTCTGGATCTTTAGATATGATTTTCCGAAGTTGATATAGGGTTTCTGTAAATTTCTGCTCGGATCAAAATCTTTTGTTTCGGAGTTTCTTCTTTTCCATGGCCTCTCTTGTTGTCTTCCATGAGTCCAATCTTCATGATTCTTGTTCTCATATGCTCATTTACATGTCATCTACACATTAAACCAAATTCATCAAAAATGACAATGTAAAGGTACGGTGAATCAAAAGAGAAATAACCAAGTCTTATCCAAAATCGGTTTTACAACACTTAAGCACAAATTTCTGTATAAAGACACATATTAACCATTACTCTACAGAAAAACCCTTTTGACTCAATATAAGTAAAAATGACCTTACTAAGGAATAGACAAGGTACAAATGAGGGTAAAAACATATTAAAAACATAGCGTAAAACGCACTTATCACCCATTGGCCCATACAATAGCCCAAGAGGCCCATGTATTTCTCTACATAAAGAGGCTTCATTCTATCCATATGGTTGATGTTTTTCAATGATTTGCTACGGTTTTATGGCAAGATTAACTAACCATATGATTTTCATGTGTTTCATGGTCTTCACATGAAACAATTCATGATGGAATTACGCGAACGATCGCCGAACGCGCATGGACTTGAGCATGGAAGCATGGAGCAGCTTATATAAATGCAGTCTATTTGGCAGACTAGCAAGCTTTACTTTTTGAGTAATTTCAAAGTTCAATAACCTCGGGGAGGATAAAATATGTTCCTCCCTTCTTCATTCTCAATCTATGCTTAGGACGTTTGTCTTTGCAGGTTATTACGAAAAATCCTAAAACATATGTGCATTTGGCTACCGGCATCACTAGCCCACATACTGCTCGTTGTGAGCTGTTGTCGAGCACTGTGCTCTGGCGCGTGCAGAGCTGCCGAGCGTTGCGCCCTCACACATGTGTGCTACTGCCGAGTGATGTGCTCTGGCGCGCGCACCTACTAAGGGCTGTGCCCCGACACACGTGCGCTGATGCCGAGTGATGTGCTTTGGCGCGCGCACCTACTGACCGTTGTGCTGTCGCGTGCACCTGCTGACTGTTGTGCTACCGCGTGCACCTGATGGGCACTGTTGCAAGGGCATGCCCCTGTGCGCGTGCACGCTGCTGCTAAGGCTTGCACCTGTGCACGCGTGCGCTGCTGCCAGGGCTTACCCCTGTGCACTCGTGCGCTGCTGTCAGGGCTTACCCTACTGTCAGGGCTTACCCCTGTGCACGCGTGCACGCTGCTGCCAGGCACTGTATGTGCACCTGCCTAGGCTCTGCCGCGCTCTACTGCCCGGCACCGAATGTGCACACATGCGCTGTTGCCAGGCACTATATGTGCACATGGGTACTAGCTGTCGAAGCCTTGCACACTAATTGCTATGCACTGTCGAGCGCTAACTGCCGATTGCGACCGATCGCTGCCTAGGGCAGCTGCCGAGCACTGTCGAGCACTAGCTGTCGAGTGACAAGCACTAGTTGCCGTGCACCATACACCGAAGCTGTTTTTAGGTCCACGTGAGATATCCAACGTTGGTTTGTGTTATGCTATTAAAAAGAGTTCGGAATTAGAGAATCATCTCATTCATTGAACCCGCGTTGTGTTTGATCAACGTTAGCACATTTCTCCGGGTAGAAGTCTTGTTGAGAATATGGTAGGAGAATCAGCTACCGGTGTAGGATGCCCAGCGTCTAGCTGCAGAGCACCACCGCCACGCTGCAGAGCATAGGCTGCCCAATTGCTAGCTGTAGTGCGCCTAGTGCCTAGCTACAGAGGACCAGTGCTGCATAGCTGCCGAGTGCTAGTTTCCAACCACTGAGTACCCAGCTGCCGAGCATGACATAGATTTTGCTTGAGATTTAGCCAATGTTTCCTACGCTGCACCTCCAACCTATAAAGCGAGATGACCACTCTCGAGTCTCCATAGTTTGGTTTTG
This sequence comes from Comarum palustre, assembly GCA_951800085.1. Taxonomy (NCBI): domain Eukaryota; kingdom Viridiplantae; phylum Streptophyta; class Magnoliopsida; order Rosales; family Rosaceae; genus Comarum; species Comarum palustre. The sequence continues at coordinate 19,542,452 of OX637573.1, read as the reverse complement.
TATGCATGAGCGAGGAAATTTGCCGCTCACTTACAATATTGACCCTTGAATGCCGCTCTAAGTCTCGAATGGAGATTAGAAGCTGAGCAACACTGTTTTATGCTAAAGGCATGCAGCTATTGAGTGCTGCCTAGGAGCTACTGAGCGCTACACAAGCTGCTGGCATGGTTGCCGAGCTGCCGTGCACGCTGTTGAGCCCATGTGCACCTGGCTGCCAACTGCCGATAGTCATATGCCTATTGCCGCCCAACGTGCCTGTTGCTAACCCTGTATGCTACCTACTGCCCCTTGATTGTTTTTGCTCCAATTGTGTGTCAGTTGCTTCATGTTTTGTGAGGAATGCCACCATCTTTTTTGTCAGATGTCGATAGTTATGTGTTTGTTGCTTTGTGCTCTACACATGAACTATCGTGCACTGCGCATTAGGTGTTGAGCACTAAGCACCATATGTTAGCATTGAACACAAGGAACCGTGCACTGATCACCAATGGTTGTGCACTTACATCACGGACAAGCACTAAGTGAGCTACATAGCACAGAACACTCGAGGACGTGCACAGGACACCGACTGCCGAGCACTGAGCACTAGGGCCAAGCTCTGTGTACCTCATGATGTGCACTTGAGACAAGCTGCCAAGCTCTCCCCACTGCCCCATACCATGCGCCATGGGCACCAGCGGTTGTGCTGCCACCGAATCTTGCCGAGTGCTCAGTACACTGATAAGTGCGTTTTACGCTATGTTTTTAATGTGTTTTTACCCTCATTTGTACATTGTTTATTCCTTAGTAAGGTCGTTTTTACTTATTTTGAGTCAAAAAGGGTTTTTCTGTAGAGCAATGGCTAAAACATGTATTTATACAGAAATTTGTGCTTAAGTGTTGTAAAACTGATTTTGGATAAGACTTGGTTATTTCTCTTATGATTCACCGTACCTTTACATTGTCATTTTTGATAAATTTGGTTTAATGTGTAGATGACATGTATATGGACATATTATATCAAGAATCATGAAGATTGGATTCACGGAGGACAACAAAAGAAACCATGGAAAAGAAGAAACTCCGAAACATAAGGTTTTGATCCGAGCAGAAATTTCCAAAAACCATAACTCAACTTCAAAGATTTCCCTAGGACGATCCAGGAGGAACCAGGGAACGTGCCATATATGGATGGAAAGCTGTGGATGTCTAGTTTCTAAATCATTTGGAATCGCAGCAATCCGAGTTCTGAGGAAGAAGTTATGCCGGAAACAATGGCCGGAGGTCAGTCTCGCGAGTGAAACTCTCCCGCGAGTGAAACTCTCCCGCGAATAAAATCTTACTCGCGAGCAGAAATCTCTCCCGCGAGCAGAAATCCTACATCAACTTTGGAAAATCATATCTAAATATTTAGGAGGAATCTGAGGACGAGCCATATATCATTGGAAAGCTACGGAAGTCTAGTTTTCAGATCTTTTTGAATCTCAGCATTTGGAGTTCAGATGAAGGAGTTATGATCAAAACAATGGACGGAGGTCAAGCTGCAAAACTGGGCAGTTTCTGCCTAAGTTGTCACACGAGTTTGGGAGGATGTTTCTTCACCAAAATTCTTCCCAAGCATGTCAAAGGACTTAAGAGAAGCTTAATGAAGTCATGGGAAGCTGCATTGAAGAAGAAGATTCGAAGAATGCATCATGGCAGCCGAAACAACCAAGTATGGAGCCTTTCCGGTCAAACCGGGAAAGTCTGTCCTTGCCGAGTTTGTCCATGATTTCGGCTGCCTATGAGCCCAAGAACTTGTGTATGAGGCCTACATGGATCCAATAACATGTAGAGGAGTCCAAGAAATCAGAAATCCAAGGTCCAAGTCGAAATCCTTGTCCAAAGAAAGAAAGGAGGAAACCAAGTCCAAGAAGGATTCCAAGTCCAACAAAGGTTGTGTCTCCTTGAAGCTCCCGAATTCTCTAGGGTTTTGTTCGAAATTTTCTGTATAAATAGACATGTATAGCTCTTAGTTTAGTGTCTTCAACCTTTGTAATATTTAGAGAGCCAAGCTCTACCCAAAAACCCTAAACACTTAGAGATACAAAAAGCTGCCGCATCCATTGTTCACCGGAGAGTTCAACCATTCTTCCGCCAATTTCACCCTACCTTTGCCGATTTTCTCTAGGAGGTTTAGGTATGGATCTATGTAAGCTTTTGAGTACTCTATATGTTTGTCGAATTTCATTGAATATATATATTGTTTTTGCGGTTTTATGTTTCAAGCATGATCATGTGATTCTTCTTTGTGATTTCTTATATGTGATTGTTTGAACATAACGATTAGAATGCATGTTTAGATTGTGAATAAAAGACTTAACTTGCTGTGTTTGTATGATTAGAGAACTTTAATTGATTAATCATCACCTGAGCACGTAATCAAACCCTAGGTTAATTTGAATGGTACCCAAGTTAACTATTAGGGGGGAGTTTAATCTGCCGTGGTAATCTAGGATTAAGTTAGGCATATTTGATGGCTTGGTTCTAGTTGTTGCATAGGGTGGTAGGGTGAGGGATTTGCATGCTATTAGGATGAGTGACGCCATACCTATGACCATGTCTTCAACCGACTCGTGAACGGTAAGTGTATCTTGTTTAGATTAGACATATTTGATGGTTTAAACAAGGTGACACATATATGTTTTAGGTTCAGGCATATTTGAAGTTCCTAAAAACACATGAGAAGTCATTAAAGGTTGAAATTAATTGAAGTGTTTGAAATTATAAATGTTGCTTGTTAATCCGATTCATAACCTTGCGTGCTAACTAATCGGTGCTTTGTGCTGTTCTAAATGTTGAAAGGATTGACTGATCACTTGTATATATGTTTGTTTATTATTGTTTATTTCTTTATATGTTTCGATCCATCTTTAAATCCCCCATAACATTTTGTGTATATGTTTATACTTGTACTTGTATAGTTGTGACAGAATTGTACTTGTATGTTTATATTATATTCTTTTGAAAGTACTAACAATTTGTTTTGCAGAATATAAGTCCTTCCCTAGTGTCCCCGGCTTGAACGATCCCTACTTACAGTTACTACAATGATAGGGTTTTAAATTGCAGGTCAACTTTTGGCCTCGTCATACACCGGCATATATGTGGCTCCTCATCAAAACCTTGGTCGAAGGAAAAAGAGTACAACGCACCAACTACTCAATTGAGAACTCGTCATGTGATGTTTCCCCTGATGTGTACTTCAATCTGATTTTCCTGATGAATGGTGCATTCCAACATGCTTCTCAAGAGTAGATGTGAGTCAAGACTTAAACAAGTATGCCATGATCAACCAAAAATGGGGATCAATGGTCTTAGCGGTGCATGCAATGTTACCTCGTTAAAAACCTTGTCAAGCAAAAACCCAGTGGGACAAAAAGCATTTCCGTGCTCAGTACACCGGCATGTGTGGCTCCTCATTAAAGAGTTTGAATCACAACCTAGTCCCTAGTGGAGTCATCAAAATGTAAGGTTCCTTTTTGAATTAAGCATGACTAGGTCAAGATTAACCCAATAATATGATGAATGGGGATCTTGTGTGTGAATCAAACAATGAATAAGGCTTGTAGCATGAAGTATGGTGTGGGAGCTAAATAGCACCGCAATGAATGAGAATTAGATTGGGCTAGGGATTTGGTTTCATGAAAAGGATGGGGGTTCAAGAATAAGGATTAAGAAGATGGCTGAGAAGGCTTACGGTTAAAAGAACATAAGGTAAGGCATGAGAGCTTAAGTGTTTAGAAAGATTTAAGGCCTGTTGTTTGTTCGGATGAAGACCTGAGAGCTTGATGGGTTTTTCTAGGTTTGAAGGTGAAGAACAAGAATTGAAATAAGGAATAGGGATTATTGCTTGAAGGCATGAAAGCATGAGTGTTTGGGAGGTTTTTCTGGGTTGTTGGATGATGATCTCCGCAGCTCCAAACCCCTCCTTTTATAGGGCTCAATGGTGGGTTTCTGGGATGAGTTGTAATGTTTTAGCTGCAGGGTGATAGGAGGTCCCTTCTTGAGCACATAACTTCAGCCTTAAAATCTGGGATGAATATGGTTTTCCTTTGTATAGAGTTGTGGGAGATCAGAGAAAGTGAATAAAGTCTTCTTTTGAGTGCTGAGTAAAGCTGCGGGGGGTTAAGAAAAGTGAAGAAAGTCTTCTATTGACGGCTGGGTAAAGCTGCCAGGGATCAGGGATAGTGAAGAAAGTCTTTTGTTGACTGCTGGGTAAAGCTGCTTAGGATAAGGGAATCTAGGCAATTGACTAATGCTGGGAGAAAACTGGTTTCCCAGAATAAAGGAGAGGATTTAGGCTTTTTTTCTAGGGAAGAGTCTTGGGCTTTTGAAAAGAGATGTGATGGGCCTTGGGTGTTAGAAGTAATTTTGGGTTTAGTAGGGTGTGTGATGTGCTCATATTATCCTATATTTATATGCCTCATAACCTTTGTATATGTGTTTAGTTCTATTGTTTGTGATCGATTTATGTTATTCTAATTTTTTTGTAGATTTTTGTCATAGAGAGAAGAAAAAAAGTTAAAATGAGCTAACAAGGATTGAAAGACAACTGCAATCCTAAGTGTCCAGAATCTGCTAGTGCAGAACAACCAACTTCGCCGAATGATTGGGAACAACTCAGATTGAATCAAACAATGAGCCTTACATTATTGGAAAGATACAGATGTCTACTTTTTGTAGGATTTTACGGATCTTGATTTCGATACTTCTAGACTGATTTATGGTTGTTTTAGTGAAGAAAAGTCACATCAGAAAATCTGCTCGGATTTGCAAGGATTTATGGATAACTTAAGTTCCATAGCACAAGATCTTGAATCCTAATGCTTCAAGGACAATGATGCAGACGAGGATGCAAAGAATACATGTTTTCCTACTTCTACAAAAGATTTTTCAAGGTTTTCTCATTTCATATCAAGAAAGGAGTCTGAATCCAAGTATTACAAGGAAATATGAAGTCAAAGATGAGTAGAAACTTCTCTATATAAAGGAGCACGAATTTCACATGAGAAAGGAGGTTTTGACGCGCATTGAATACGCCTAAGGGAGCATAGACCATCCATCCACCCTTCATCCATCTTAACCTTCATTCCTTTATGTTTTGTTTATGTTTTTGTTAGTCATGTTTAGTTAAACCTTTTCTAGGGTTAAGATGATGCCCTAACATGATTGTTTATGTTTTTGATAATTAATTAATAGATATATAGTTTCTTCATAATGAATGCTTAATCACTGGTTAAATTTTATGCTATATGTTAAAGTTCTTTGATTGATCACCTTAGGGCTTTGCATATAGTAACTTGAAAATAGGCTTGAAGAAGAGATGCAATATAGTTTATTTAGCTTCTTGTGTTTAGGTTTGGTGAATTATATTGTTGCTTGAGAGAGAATAATGGTTTGCTTGATTCCCTTATTTTCTAGTACATAAAGATTCCTGCATGTTAAATTTATACTTGAGAATGATAGATTGCATAGCTAGGATATACGACCTTTACCCGAGAGGGAAAGCATCATACACGTATGAAAAATTATGATCTAGAGTACCTGAGAAAGACTTAGATACAGGGATAATCATTTAGAGAAACAAAATAATCTATTAGTTGCATCATTACATAAGTAGGATTGTTAGTAGTTGATTCTGATACCCTAGGTTCTTCCATCTTTGTTTGTCAACATACTTCTGTGTTTGTTTGTGTCTATTTGAAAATTTCAAACATCATATTTTCGATTCTTAATTATTTTCTTGTTCTTAGTTTAGATTAATTAAGTTAGGATTTAAATTTATTATCAATCTCTTGTTGAAACGACAAACCCTTTCTTTCACTCACTATACTACATCCACCTTGTATACTTGTAGGAATACATCAAGTTTTTGGCGCTGTTGCTGGGAATCAAACCCGGGTTATTCGCGTGACAGGCAGGAATACTTACCACTATACTACAACAACCTTGTATACTTGCAGGAATATATCAGTGAGTAGTTCAATTTCTCTTGCTCTTTACCAATTCGCCATCAACTCAAGTCATTGGGCTTGAATTTCGGGCCCAAGACTGAAATTGTCAACGACGTTGAATTGACGGACGAGAATTATGTGTCTTCGTAACCTTCCACACTACACCCAATTCTACAAGCCCTAAGGATGCCTGGATGCGGCTTGGGTTCACATCAATGGGCATGTATGCTTGACATATTAAAATCTAGAATTTAGCTTAAGATTATAATAGTTTGCATGAATTTTTTGGGTATCAACTGCTACTGACCTTCATTTTTTTTGGTCAACTGAAACTACTGAACATTTTTGCAAGCTTAAACTGAAACTACTGAACCTCAATAACGAAACTAGAACATTGTTATTGAGGTTACATAGGAAATAAATATTTCAAAATCACAAAAGTAAAGAAATCAAAATCAACTCTCACCTTTAAATAAAGAGATTGAGCCTCCAACAATTTTCTCTTGAAGAAACAAGTACTTGTTATAGTTCAAAGCTCACTGATGGTCAATAACCTTAAGGAAAAATGAAAACTCTGTTAATTTTCTTAACAAACAAGTAACTCTTGGGTTATATAGCTACTAGGGGTGGTAACGGTTTGAAATTGTCCGGTTACACTACCAGAATAAGTATCATAGCCGATGAAAAAAAAATTAACAGGCCGACGAAATTTTTTTTCGTCGCCTAGGTGAAATTTTCGTCGGCTAAAGTGGACTTTTAGCCGACGAAAAAAACTTTCGTCGCCTAAGTGAACTTTTCGTCAGCTAAAGAGGACTTTTAGCCGACGAAATGTTGTGTCGTCGGCTAAAATAGTTTTTTTCGTCGGCTATAGTCTGTGAACTATAGCCGACGAAATTTTAAAACTTTGGCCGACGAAATATATAATTTCGTCGGCTAAAATGCTTTATATTTCCAGATCTAGACAGTGGCTGATTTGAAAGAAAAAACGAGAGAAAAAGTTTTGGGGTTGGCGAAATTGTTGGGTGTTGTCGAAATCTGTCCGAAATTAGTTTGTGGCGCTATATATAGGTACGTATATGTATATATGTTGTTTTTGAGTTGATTTAAGAGTTTTATTTTCGTTATGCACATTGATTTTGAGTTTTAATTAGAGTTGATTATATTGTGTTTTGAGTGTGATTGAGTTGATCGATTTGGGTTTGATAATATATATGAAGTTGTTGTTATATATTTATTAATTTGATTATATTAATTAGTAATTATTATATATATGCATGTATATATATATTAATTGTACGTTAACTGCAGATATAATATAAATTGAATGATTCGTAAATTTAATTAATTAGCGTTTATACATATATATTATGTTATTTTCTCAGGATATGGATAAGAGTTGGATTTCGCTTCCAAAATGGGACAAAAGATATGCTAAAGGAGTTGTTAGTTTTATTGAATATGTGATCAATAATGCTAAAGGGAATACAATTTTCTATTGTCCGTGCACTAAATGTCAGTGTCGCAGCGATATGTATCAATTTCCAATTGACAAGGTTTGGCAGCACCTTCAAAGTAATGGGTTTTGGGAGAAGTACACATGTTGGATATATCACGGTGAAACATCATCAAGGGGTCCGCATGATCATGGGCAATTTTCTGAGACGGGCAGTACATCCAACGATCCAACAACGGCCTTCATCAACGATATGTTTCCTTATGAGAGGGGTGTATGCTCTGAAGGACCGTATATGTCTGAGCCGGTGCAGCCCTTCCCTAGAGTTGTCAACACTGCTGGTATTGACAGGTACAACAAACTACTTGCTTTCCAACAGACCCCTGTGTACCCCGGTTGTCAGAAAACGGTTCTTGAAAGTGTGATGGACGTTATGAAGATTAAAGTTGAGACAAAATCGACTGTGAAGGCTGTTGATGAGTATCTACAGTACACTGCTTCGATGCTGCCCCACGGTCATCGTCTTCCTACCACTCATCATAAGGTCCGATGTATACTGAAAGATCTTGGGCTTTCCTACATCAAGATCCATGCATGCAGATATGATTGTGTTCTCTTCTGGGGTAAAGATCCAGAAGGGAATGACCTTGGTGACCTTGACACATGTCCAGTATGTCAGAGTGACAGGTATAAGTTGACTCCTGCAGGCAATAGGAAACCTATGAAGGTACTTCGGTATTTCCCGTTGAGGGATAGGCTGGAACGGTTGTACATGTCATCACACACGGCCAAATCTATGAGATGGCACGCTGATAGGGAATTGCAAGGCGAAGATACCCTTATACACCTTGCTGACGGGGAGGCCTGGAAGCATATAGACAGGGAGTTTCCTCATTTTGCGTCTGAGGTCCGAAATGTGAGGCTCGGGCTCTCATCCGACGGGTTCAATCCTTTTGGCAACATGAGTCTTCAATACAGTGTATGGCCGGTGATTTTGGTACCATACAATCTTCCTCCATGGATGTGCATGAAGAAGGAATACAATATGTTGAGTTTGTTGATTCCGGGACCCGGTTATCCAGGGAAGTGTCTCGATGTATATTTGAGACCCTTGATTGAAGAGCTTAAGTTTTTTTGGGACGTTGGTCATCCCACTTATGATAAGTTCATGCACGAGATGTTCCAGATGCATGCTATGGTTGTTGGTACCATTAGTGATTTTCCTGCTCGTGGGATGTTGTCGGGCAACGTTGTTAGGGGATACAAGGCTTGTCCAGAGTGTCTAAGCGATGAGGGGAGCAGTAGTCATTGCAACAAGATATGTAGATTGGGTCACCGTACTCTCCTTCCGTATGATCACGAATGGCGGTTCGATGACAAGGCATTTGATGGGACTGTAGAACTTGGTGTGCCTCCTAGAAGATGGACAGGGGAAGAAATTTTAGCAGTGCTTAATGAGTATGATTTTGGGCAGCTCAGCAATCATTCCGATATAGTGACGGCAATACCTGACAGACCCGACAGGTATAAATTTTAGACACATAAGAGCATATTCTGGGAACTCCCATACTGGAGTAAGTTGTTGATCAGGCACTACCTAGATGTGATGCACATAGAAAAGAATGTGTGTGACAGTGTGGTGGGAACCGTGCTGAACTTGGAGGGAAAGACGAAAGACGGTCCGAAGGCACGCATTGATCTTAAAAAAATGGAGATACGAAAACATTTGTGGTTGAAAGAAGGGAAGAAAAAAATGCCTCAAGCTCCGTACACCGTGAAGCCTGAACAGAAGAACGTAATTTTCAGGTGGTTGAGTTCTGTGAAGTATCCTTCAGGCTACGCAGGAAATATAGCCCGGTGTGTAAACATTCGGGACAATAAAATGTACGGGTTAAAGAGTCATGACTGTCATATTCTGCTACAACGTCTCTTCCCTATTTTCATTCGACCCTTCCTTCCCCGTCAGGTGGTGGAGCCGTTAGTAGCGTTGTCAAGATTCTTCCAGAAGTTATGCACAAGGGAAGTGACAAAATCTGATCTCCGGGAAATGCAACAGGACATTATTTATATCATGTGTAAATTTGAGAGAATATTTCCTCCAAATTTTTTTGACATCATGCCGCACCTGATGATCCATCTTCCCGAGCAATTGTTGCTTACCGGTCCTGTACACTATACTTGGATGTATCCTATGGAAAGGTATGTTTTTTACACCTAATGTTTTTATTGTACATGTTCATTGTATAATCGTAACATATGACAACAAATTTATTTATTTACAGACAACTTGGAGACTACAAAGCTTATGTGGCTAACAAATCCGCGCCTGAAGGATGTATAGCAGAAGCATATATTGCGCACGAGTGCGTCACCTACATGAAGTTGTATCTAGGAGCATTGAAGGAAACTCCACAAACCATACCGGTTGATGAACCGGAGTTTAACCTTTCCATAGTCTCAAATGATGTTGAAGTTTATGGAATTTTACCAGAGTCCTACAAGTTGCAACCCCATGAGCTCGTCATAGCCCATTGGTGGGTATTGATTAACTGTCAAGAAGTTGAATACTGGAAAGACATCCATCTACACTGTCCAGACATTCAAGGTGATCTCGACTACCACAACAAGGAGTTCGCGAACTATTTTGGCGATTGGGTATGTAATTCTTTAATTCTGTATGTTGCAAGTCTCCTTGATTGCATAATTATTCATATTTATAATACATTGAATCTTTGGTTGCAGATGAACCATATTCAATTTGATGGTCACCCAAATTGGTCTCACGAACTAAGACTTCTAGCTATGAAGCCGATAATGTCAAGAGTTTACCCGATGTGCAAGGTCAATGGCGTGCAATTTATATGTGAAATGAGAGACAACAGACGAAGAACACAGAATTCTGGGGTTATGGCGCATGGTGGCCGGAATGGAGTTGATTATTATGGTGTTCTTGATTCAGTGGTGGAACTCGTTTATGGGCAAGGCATGACCGTGCACCTGTTCAAGTGTAGATGGTTTGATACTAGAAGCTCGCAGAGCATGAAGATTGATCAGTACGGGATTTTATCGGTGAACACTGGTACAAGCTGTTACGAAGATGACCCATTTGTTTTTGCGACATCGGTGAAACAAGTGTTTTATCTTGATGACCTTGTTAAGGGTGACGCGTGGAAAGTAGTCAATCTTGTGCACCCTCGAAACATTTACCGGGCGGCTACACTTGGAGAGGCCGAAGACGAGGATGAAAATGTTGCGTATCAAGAACACAGTGCAATAGGTATTCCTGACTCCTCTACAATTCGCCTTAATAATTTTAAACCGGGTCATTCGGTTCGAATTCGTGATTTAGACGCTCGCCTTATTGATGTGGATCCAAATCAAGAAACAGACGACGACTCTTGTGATGTAGAAATGCATAGATTACCGGAAATTAATTCTGACACCGAAGAAGACTCATCGGATGATTCTGATTACGAGCCTTCTTAGTTATTTGAATTTGTAATACAATTTGATGTGTTTTATATGGTACAAGCTCTACAATTCATAATGTATCTTAATGTTGGTTATATATGCAGGAAATTGTTATGGGTACGGTTAAACCAACTGTTTTTTTATCTATTTGACAGTTTTAGCAGACGAAATTAGCACACTTTCGTCGGCTAAGATACTTTTAGCCGACGAAATCCATCATATTTCGTCTGCTAAAAGTATCTTAGCCGACGAAAGATGTTGTATTTCGTCGGCTAAAAGTATCTTAGCCGACGAATACACTAATATTTCGTCGGCTAAACCCTAAACCCTAAAGAATAGCCGACGAATACCCTAATATTTCGTCGGCTAAAGTTAAATGAATAAAATAATAATTTATACCGCTAGTTTCGTCTCCTCGATATGAAACTATTTGTAGTTGAAGGTCCGGACAGAATACGTAATTTAGGTGGCCAAATCACCGTTTGTTTGTGTTTAGGGGTTTCACCAACGGGATTGACCGTGCGGATCGAGACCGTACGTGTGTCCGATGATGCTGAAATTTTACCCTCACACATGTTTCAACATAATGCTGATATCTGACGGTCGGTTTTTCGTTTCACAAGATGGATTGTCACAATCAAAATATGCCTACTAATGTTGTATAACTAATTTACTAAGTGTTAAGTAAATGTTCCGTTTTAAAAACAAACTATACGTAGATGCTTCAAACAAAAAAAAGTCGTGAGATAAGATATGACCGGAACGATGAAATATGTCTACGGTTGAAATTTCACGTGATTCCGATAAGTTTAGGTGCCAATACTTGCGGTCATTGCATTTTTTCTATTCGTTCGCCATAGAGGACGCCCTATCTCCGACGGTTATTTTTCTTATAAATTTTATACCGCTAGTTTCGTCTCCTCGATATGAAACTATTTGTAGTTGAAGGTCCGGACAGAATACATAATTTAGGTGGCCAAATCACCGTTTGTTTGTGTTTAGGGGTTTGACCAACGGGATTGACCGTGCGGATCGAACCCTTACGTGTGTCCGATGATGTTGAAATTTTACCCTCACACATGTTTCAACATAATGATGATATCTGACGGTCGGTTTTTCGTTTCACAAGATAAAACAAATAAATTGTGCATGAACTTACTAAATAATTATAAAATATACTTTAGCCGACAAAATTACTAACATTCGTAGTAATTTCGACGGGTAAAAGTTGAACTATAGCCGACGAATTTTTTATTTCGTCGGCTATAGTTCTTCCTATATATTCGAACCCAGCGACAGAACCCCCACTTTCTCCACTTCTCCTTCTCGGCCGGACCCCTAAACCCTCTCCTCTCGATTTTCTTTCGCCATTTTCGACGGTTTCCGGCCTCCACTCCGCCTCCATCATCTCCCAAACCAATTAGGTATGCAATTTCATGTTTATATTGTATTATAGAACAAATTTCATTTGTTTTTTCAATATATTGCATTATATTGAATTGTGTTGAATTATATTGTGATAATGTTGAATTGTATTATGTTGTGATAATGTTGAATTATATTGGGTGTATTTACTGAATTTGGGTGTATATTTGGGTGAATTTGAGTGTATATTTGGGTGTATTTGGGTGTATTTAGGTGTATTTGGGTGATATTGGGTGTATTTACTGTATTTGGGTGTATATTTGGGTGTATTTGGGTGAATTTGGGTGAATTTGGGTGTATTTAGGTGTATTTGGGTGTATTTGGGTGTATTTGGTGATTTTTAATATATTTGGAAATTGAGTGTATTAAGTAAATTGGAAATTTTTAATATGGTTGGGTATATTAAAATATTGAATGGTATATTTAATATATTTGCGTATATTACAATATTAATTGGTATATAAAAATAAATTTTAGTTAATGTTGTTCATTTTTTATAATTTTATACATTTAACAAAATATTAATTATTTTATTTAGGATAAAAGGATTATTCAGCAAATCCAAGAATTCGAAGGGCCAAAGGGGTGAATCGTCAGAGGGAACGTCTAGCAACCCTCGAGGGTCGTTTCAGGGCCCAATGACGTCCCGACGGGCGTCTCTTCTGGAGCCGACACATTCCTCCAGGCAGCCAGATGGCCCTCCCGCATCCAGGCCGCCTAGCGCACCTCGCTCCTCAGGCCAGCCGGACGCCCCTCGCTCCTCCAGGCAGCCTAGCGCCCCTCGCTCCTCCGGCCAGCAGAACGCCCCTCGCTCCTCCAGGCAGCCTAGCGTACCGCGCTCCTCCAGGCAGCCCAGCGTCCCTCACTCCTCGAGGCAGCTGTGGCCTCCGACTCAGGCGGAGGTGTCTGCACCACGTATGCCTGAGATACATAGGGCACCGGCACCGGTCCCTAGTGCATCGGAGGGTGGGTCTTCCGGGGTACAGATGCCGCCGCCTCTTCTCTTCCTTCCGCGCTTCATACCGGCAATACCTGCAGTCGATGACTCAGGGGCGCCGATTTATCCACTACCCCCGCAGGTGACCCCATCAGCGGTGTATATGTTCGTGCCGTTTGCTACAGAGTTAATTTCTGCGAGGGTATCATCGTCGGCGACAGAGTCGGAGTCCGTCGCATCCGCCCCAACGCCCTCAGGTAATGATTATATAAGTAATTTATTATGTTATAATGTTATAATAAAATTAATTTACTAATCATCAATTTATAATAAGCACCGTCGGAGCCAAGCCGACAAGGAAGAAGAGAGGTCCGGTCACGGGGAAAGCTCTCGAGAAGGCAGTGAGTACATCGGGAAGGATCGTCATTGATACTGACGAGGATGGGACGTAGTATCGGGCGGCAAGACGAGGATGTACTCTGGCCGCGTGGGAGCGCTTATTAGGGATAGAGTCCCTATGTTGTGGTCAGACTGGGGCGAGGTCCCACAGGAGGTTAAGGACATGGTCCATAACGCCATGTCGGTAAGTATAACAAAATTCATATTTAACATTATTTATTACATTGTAGATTTATAAACGTCTAAACTAATAAATGTTTAAATGCAGGTGTGGTTTGACGTTCCCGAGTACCTGAGGAACACCTGGGCGGACGTTGTGCACGGGGGAAGGTACGTTGCAAAGTTAAGGACAAAAAAAACTATGTATAATTTATAATATTTTATAATTTTTTTGGCGTATTACAGGTACAAGGAGTGGAAGAACGAGTTACGGACCCACTGGACTACACATAGGAACGAACGTTCCGGCACCCCCCTTGAGTTCCAGTTCAGGGAGTACGAGTGGCGTTGGCTTCTGATATCGGAATTCAACAACCCACATAAACAGGTAATTAAAAATAATTATTTATTATATTGAATTATATTTAATACGTTTTAAAATATTTTACTAATTTGATTCCTTTGTAGGCCGTTTCTCGGGTGAACGCTCAAAACCGGCAACGCAACATGAGGAACCATCATGCCGGTTCTAGACCGTTCGCATCGTTGATGGAGGAGGCGGCCAGGGAACATCCAGAGGTCAACCGGTACGTCTATACGTACGAGAAGGCATATCCTGACTCCCAGGAGGATATTGTAAGTCGTTTTACGTTTTAAAATTTAGTAAATTATATGTATATATATATTTTAAAATGTTAATTAATTTTTTTCCTATCAAATTAGATGAGGGTGAGACAGGCTAGTGACGAGGTGATGGCTGCTATAGTCAGGGAGACATGGCCTGACACGCAAGAGGAAGACATGTCCGAAGCCATGTCCCGGATCGACAGTTCGGATTTCAGCGTTGGGGCCAGGATCATGGGCACAGCCTTCCCACCGTGAGGAAATAACTTCTACTGTCGGGGTCTGGGAAAGAAGGGCGAGGGGGTACTGAAAACCACTCCTGGGTTTCAGAAAAAAGGAGCCTCGACCAGCAGCAGAACGACTCAGCTTGAGGCGGAAGTTCAGATGTTACGGGAACAGCAAGCCGCCCAAGCAGCATATACTGCCGAGAGAGAGGCCGCCCAAGCAGCATATACTGCCGCGAGAGAGGCCGCCCAAGCAGCATATACTGCCGCTCTACAGGAGTACAATGTAGCAGTCTATGCCGCCCAGCAGACACAACAGCAGCAAATGTTCCAGTACATGCAAGATTTTTTAGCTGCACAGCAGCAGGGACTTCCGCTTCCGCCCATGCCCACGCCTATTGTCTTACCTCAGCCGCCGCAACCTCCCCAACCTCCCCAACAACCTCATCCTGGAGCAGATATTGATTTAGATGATATCGACTTCATTTAGTTTTTTAAGTTTATGAACAATTATTTATTTAGTTTTTTAGGTTTATGAACAATTATTTATTTAGTTTTTTAGGTTTATGAACAAATATTAATTTACTTTTTAGGTTTATGAACAATTTATGAATTGAAAATTTAATGCAAAATGTTTATGTTACTTTAGATGGTGTGTTGTTGTTGGTTATGAAATTGTTTCTGTAATTTGCAGCCTACTTGGATGGTAATGTATAAATTTTGTTTGGGTTTCTAGTATAAAAAGTATTATAGCCAACGAAATTTACCATATTTCGTCGGCTATGCTATTTTTTTTTTCTCAACAACCTTTAGCCGATGAAATTTGCCATATTTCGTCGGCTAAAAGTATCATAGCCGACGAAAGTGTGATAATTTCGTCGGCTATTCTCTGTTTAATTTTTAATTTTTAAAAACTTAAGCCGACGAAATATTAATATTTCGTCGGCTAAGTGTTGGAGTATAGCCGACGAATTTTTAATATTATTTCGTCGGCTAAGTGTTGGAGTATAGCCGACGAATTTTTTATATTATTTCGTCGGCTAAGTTTTGGATTATAGCTGACGAATTTTTTATATTATTTCATCAGCTAAAGTTTGGATTATAGCCGACGAATTTTTAATATTATTTCGTCGGCTAAGTGTTGGAGTATAGCCGACGACGGACTTTATTTCGTCGGCTATAAGCATAGCCGACGAATTATAGCCGACGACTTCTTAGCCGACGGTTATAGCCGACGAAAATTGTGAACAGGCCGACGAAAAAATTTCGTCGGCTAAAGTGCTTATCCTGGTAGTGTTAATTAGGGCCCAAATCGGAGATAAAATTTGGTCCTTTCAGGTTTTTCAATTTTAGTCGCACCAAACCGTGAACCAAACCACACTTGAGGTTCGGTCCGGTTTCGGTTTTTTTTTTCAAAAAAAACGACCAATAAAGAAAAACCGGACCGAACCAGATTAATATGGTATGGTTTTCAGTTTCGAAGTCCCACTCCTAATAGCTACTGACCCTTAATATGCTTATTAAAGACGAAAACTGCATCAATTTTAACAAAAACGTAAAAGAACTTCTCATAGTGTAAACCGACTAACCCTCAATATATCATAGTATAAAATGACAAAAATGCCACCAGTTTTAGCCAAACATACAAGAGCATTTCTCAAAAGAGAAAACTACTGACCCTCAATGTATCATAGTATAAAACTACTGGCCCTCAACATGCTCAATCATATATATAACAAATTCCATCAGCAATCATCAAAACATGCACAATGCAAATGATAGAGCTACTCATCTTATATAAGCTCAGTAAAATGACATGAGCTACACCCGTTTTTAGCAAAACATACAAAGAGCATTTCTCAAAACATAAAGCTACTGACCCTTAATATCTCTGGTAAAAAAATTAAGACTATCAATTTCCATCAAAACAATCAAGCAAATTTCAAAGAAAAAGGTTATTGAACCTCAATTGCATACTGACCAAATGCATAAGCCTAAAACAAAAATCATTTACCGTCAAATTAGAGCAGACTCGAATCCAAAGCATGCACAAGCTAAGTCAGATCCATTAACAAATTCCCCATATAGATGCATGATTAAATTTCATACGAACTCTAATAACAAACTAATCAATTTTAAAGCAGGCTACTGACCTTTAAATTCGAATTTCCACACTCTTTTCGATGTCGCGCGGCATCTCTTTTTCAAGTAGAACTGCTGCCGTTGGTTGATTCGCCGCCATAAAACTCTGCTTCGTCGGTCGATTATCCGTCGTCGAACGAACAAGTAAGGCATCACGACGGCGGATCAACCAACAAGGTAAGGCTTCACGGCCTCGTCGCTTCTTCCCCAGCCTCCTTCACTGTCTTCGCCGCCTTGCTAGCTCCGTCGGAGCTCGCTAGTCCTTTCAAGAGAGAAATGAGATCGCATATGAGTGGGTTGTGTTTAGGGTTATATATATACGAGTATTATTGTAATTTAGTTGAGTGGCGTTAACAGCAACGTCGTTTGCACTAGTTTGTCGATGGGCTACGGGAAAGTAGGCACTGCTAATGGTAATTATAGTTACAAAAATGTAGTTATAGGTAAATTTTTTTCTTCCTTTCGTTCGTGTTCCTCTGGATTTGCTACGATAAATCTCAACAATCAAACTAAGATTTATCGTCTCACCCATATCATTGCGATGATAATCAAAGCACTGTACATATGAATGTTTTGTTTAATAATAGATTGAAGATTGAAACTAGACCTGAGATTCTCTCTTCCACCACCAAATCAACTACCTCCGACGAATCAAGCCCAGTTTTCGAGCAGTTCGACGACATTGTGAAGGACTTCGCATGCCAAGTCAGCTCTGTCCAAAACAGTTTTCTTCTTCTTTGTCTTCTTTGTTTCTCCACCAATCTCTAGGCAGTTTTGGAGTTGAGCTCAGAGACATAATGCCCAGAGATTGACCGGGGTTTTTCTCTTAAAACAGGGGAGAAGGCACACCCATATGTTTTGATGTCCTCGTGTTGTTTGTTGTTTTTCTGGGTATGAAGCTTTCATGGTCCAACTCTGGTCAAGAAGTGGCTCAACATCAAGAGCAAGGCTAATGATTTTGACGCAGACGACTGTTTGGATCAGAAAGTCAGATTCTGAAGCGGCTCAACATAAAATGAATATTAGACGGAGGTATCTTGATGACTGCAAAATTATTACGTTTATTATATTGATACTTTTTAAAATTCGGTTATCAAATTAGACACAATAATTTAAGGACCGTTGCTGAATTTTTCTCTAAAATTAATGGCAAAGAAAATCTTTCAATAGTGTTACGGGCGATTCTCTATTTACTGATTTCTAAGGCTGAAGACAAATTCCCTAAACAAAACTTGCATGTGGCTTAGGAATAACGTGATACTAGCGATGTGTGTGACATCTCATTGGATTACACATATAATGAGAGTAAACTAAGGTGAGAAGTTACACGATCTTTTAACATTGTTTAATCATTCCAGCACTTGAGTTGGCCAAAGCTGCTTCCAAATGGAAATCTCTCCCCTTATCTGAAGCTTGCGGATTCCCCCATAGAAACCATCTGCCTCGTCTCCCTTTTCTCGATGGTTTTTCCGGCTAACTGTTGTACATCTCCACCTTGAACCACGTGCATACTGGTTGAACTCCAGCACCACATTATCTATACAAACATAGCAATTAAGTACTAATTGACTGGAATGTAATGAATGGAAAAATAATTCTAGTTAGTTTCTTTTTAAGGATGGAATTGAATTGATGTAGCATTAAGAAATGGTTTGGAACAATATATTGTTAATGACTTTCCAATAATACTCAATCAAATTAAATATGAAAAATAGTAAGTGAATTAAAGTATCATCAATTGATTAGATTTTAAATGAGACAATTTTAGAAAATTTTCAATTCTATCTAGGGTTTAGGAAACGAAATACCACCTATTTCACGTCCACTTCTTTTATAGAATTGGACTCTAGTCAACTCATTCAATTTAATTTTCTTTCCGGACAGTTTACATAACCAAACACAACAATTTAATGGAAATCAAATAAATTTCATTTTCATACCATGATTTCCCACCAACCAAATAAGGTCTAAGTAATGTCACATAAGCAACAAAACTAGCTGAAAAATATATGCAGCCAAGAGCAAGATTGCTTAAGTTATTAAGTTGCATACGTAAGGTAATATCTTTCTCCATAGGTAAACCCGCTGAGGAGTTAAGAGCTGATTATATATACATACAGAAAAAGCAAGACTAAAATGGATTATCATCTAACGTAGTTTAATAATTAACATACCTAGATTTCTCATCTGTGGCTGAAAGATTTTGTATCTTTCTCCATCTTTCTATCATACATGAGGAATGTAGATAAAAATAAACAATTGGCTATCTCCAACCCTTGTCTTAAAACCTATAATAGATTTAGCTTTTCAATTTTGCATCCCCAACCCAAATTTAACTTGAGCCAAAATAGTTTTAAATCTAGAAAACGTCCTATTTTGACTCAACGATAGTAGAAAATTCTAAATTTTACACTCATCAATTGGTTTAGGTTTTGACCGTAAAGGTTGGAGATGCAAAACCCATATAAAAAAATAGGTATGGGTGAGTCAAATTTTAAATTTGGGTAATAGGTTATAAGACAATGGTTTAAAATGCAAAACCCATATAAAAAAATAGGTTTGGGTGAGTCAAATTTTAAATTTCCGTATAAGTTATAAGACAATGGTTGGAGGTGTCTTTGCCTCTATGCCTTACTATGTGATAGGATCATAAAATGCGACATTCTTAATATGTTATTACCTCTATTTGTACCTTGTTTATCTCTTATTATCGTAGAATAAAGTCAAGAGTCTTTGGTTGTATAAGGATGAAAACGTGCTAAACATAGAGGATTTATACAGAATTTGACTAAGTGTTACATAAAATAACAAGAAACCGATTCAGTTTGAGGTCTTGACATGTTTTGTTGATTCTGTAAAGCTTTTGCATTGTCATAAATTAATTTAAGTTCTCTGATACTTAGGTGACATGTAAAAGAGTTCATGGGAGGAAGAATCGAGAGAATTGCAGTAACATGGAAAGGCCGAAGCATGCAATTTTAGCAGAAAGCAGAAATTTCCTAGGCACATCACCCAACTTCTAGAATTTCTCCAAGACGACTCACAAGGAACTAGAAGATGTACCATACATGGACGGAAAGTTGTGTACGTCTAGTTTACAGAACATTTTGAATCACATCCATATCTATTTTCTAGAGGGAGGTATGCCTGAATTAGTGATGGAAGGTCAGACTGCCAAAACAGAGTAACCTGCTGCCGTCGAGAGAAAATGATTCTCAATGGATCTAAGGAAGCAATTTGACTGATCCAAGTCACCATATCTATAAAGGAGAGGTCCAAAACAAGTCCAATAAGGAGGATCAAAATTCTATAGAATATCCAAGTCTTAAAACCCTGATTAATTTCAAAAAAAATTCATGTGCACGTATCTCAACTTCAACAGACTCTCCAGGACAGCTCATAAAGAATCAAAAAAAGTGTCATATATGGATAGAAAGCTACGAGAGTCTAGTTTCCAAATCAATTGGAATCACCTAAACAGCTATTTTCTAGAGGAAGTTATAACGTAATCATCAGACGGAGGTTATTCTGCCGAATTGAGAAAAACTAGAGAAACCTAAACCTTTTTGGTTTAGGATTCTCTTTGGCCGACCCCTATAGGGTTTCTCCTATATATAGCACGACATAGAAGGCAGAAGAACATCATCTCACAACCATAGAAGCCTTGCCGAAACCCTACCAAAATACTTCCAAGAAATACATAGCCGCACCACCGAAACCCTAAAAATCTTCCTCCATCTTTTCACCACCTTTTCCAAACCTCTTCCAAGGTTTTTAAAGTGTGACTATCATGGCTTTTTACTTTTAATTTAGTTTATGATTTTGTAATGAATTAATGGTTTTATTTTGGTTTTATACAATTAACATGTTTCGAATTCCATGATGATGTTTATGTTGTGTTGTATGATCTTGTCACTACCAGAATAAGTATCATAGCCGACGAAAAAAATATTAGCAGGCCGACGAAATTTTTTTTCGTCGGCTAAAGTCCATTTTAGCCGACGAAAAAAAATTTCGTCGCCTAAGTGAAATCTTCGTCAGCTAAAGTGGACTTTTAGCCGACGAAAAAAACTTTTGTCGCCTAAGTGAAATTTTCGTCGGCTAAAGTGGACTTTTAGCCGACGAAATGTTGTGTCGTCGGCTACAATAGTTTTTTTCGTCGGCTATAGTCTGTGAACTATAGCCGATGAAATTTTAAAACTTTGGCCGACAATATATATAATTTCGTCGGCTAAAATGCTTTATATTTCCAGATCTAGACAGTAGCTGATTTGAAAGAAAAAACGGGAGAAAAAGTTTTGGGGTTGGCGAAATTGTTGGGTGTTGTCGAAATCTGTCCGAAATTAGTTTGTGGCGCTATATATAGGTACGTATAAGTATATATCTTGTTTTTGAGTTGATTTAAGAGTTTTATTTTCGTTATGCACATTGATTTTGAGTTTTAATTAGAGTTGATTATATTGAGTGTGATTGAGTTGATCGATTTGGGTTTGATAATATGTATGAAGTTGTTGTTATATATATATATATTAATTTGATTATATTAATTAGTAATTATTATATATATTAATTGTACGTTAACTGCAGATATAATATAAATTGAATGATTCGTAAATTTAATTAATTAGCGTTTATACATATATATTATGTTATTTTCTCAGGATATGGATAAGAGTTGGATTTCGCATCCAAAATAGGACAAAAGATATGCTAAAGGAGTTGTTAGTTTTATTGAATATGTGATCAATAATGCTAAAGGGAATACAATTTTCTATTGTCCGTGCACTAAATGTCAGTGTCGCAGCGATATGTATCAATTTCCAATTGACAAGGTTTGGCAGCACCTTCAAAGTAATGGGTTTTGGGAGAAGTACACATGTTGGATATATCACGGTGAAACATCATCAAGGGGTCCGCATGATCATGGGCAATTTTCTGAGACGGGCAGTACATCCAACGATCCAACAACGGCCTTCATCAACGATATGTTTCCTTATGAGAGGGGTGTATGCTCTGAAGGACCGTATATGTCTGACCCGGTGCAGCCCTTCCCTAGAGTTGTCAACACTGCTGGTATTGACAGGTACAACAAACTACTTGCTTTCCAACAGACCCCTGTGTACCCCGGTTGTCAGAAAACGGTTCTTGAAAGTGTGATGGACGTTATGAAGATTAAAGTTGAGACAAAATCGACTGTGAAGGCTATTGATGAGTATCTACAGTACACTGCTTCGATGCTGCCCCACGGTCATCGTCTTCCTACCACTCATCATAAGGTCCGATGTATACTGAAAGATCTTGGGCTTTCCTACATCAAGATCCATGCATGCAGATATGATTGTGTTCTCTTCTGGGGTAAAGATCCAGAAGGGAATGACCTTGGTGACCTTGACACATGTCCAGTATGTCAGAGTGACAGGTATAAGTTGACTCCTGCAGGCAATAGGAAACCTATGAAGGTACTTCGGTATTTCCCGTTGAGGGATAGGCTGGAACGGTTGTACATGTCATCACACACGGCCAAATCTATGAGATGGCACGCTGATAGGGAATTGCAAGGCGAAGATACCCTTATACACCCTGCTGACGGGGAGGCCTAGAAGCATATAGACAGGGAGTTTCCTCATTTTGCGTCTGAGGTCCGAAATGTGAGGCTCGGGCTCTCATCCGACGGGTTCAATCCTTTTGGCAACATGAGTCTTCAATACAGTGTATGGCCGGTGATTTTGGTACCATACAATCTTCCTCCATGGATGTGCATGAAGAAGGAATACAATATGTTGAGTTTGTTGATTCCGGGACCCGGTTATCCAGGGAAGTGTCTCGATGTGTATTTGAGACCCTTGATTGAAGAGCTTAAGTTTTTTTGGGACGTTGGTCATCCCACTTATGATAAGTTCATGCACGAGATGTTCCAGATGCATGCTATGGTTGTTGGTACCATTAGTGATTTTCCTGCTCGTGGGATGTTGTCGGGCAACGTTGTTAGGGGATACAAGGCTTGTCCAGAGTGCCTAAGCGATGAGGGGAGCAGTAGTCATTGCAACAAGATATGTAGATTGGGTCACCGTACTCTCCTTCCGTATGATCACGAATGGCGGTTCGATGACAAGGCATTTGATGGGACTGTAGAACTTGGTGTGCCTCCTAGAAGATGGACAGGGGAAGAAATTTTAGCAGTGCTTAATGAGTATGATTTTGGGCAGCTCAGCAATCATCCCAATATAGTGGCGGCAATACCTGACAGACCCGACAGGTATAAATTTTGGACACATAAGAGCATATTCTGGGAACTCCCATACTGGAGTAAGTTGTTGATCAGGCACTACCTAGATGTGATGCACATACAAAAGAATGTGTGTGACAGTGTGGTGGGAACCGTGCTGAACTTGGAGGGAAAGACGAAAGACGGTCCGAAGGCACGCATTGATCTTAAAAAAATGGAGATACGAAGACATTTGTGGTTGAAAGAAGGGAAGAAAAAAATGCCTCAAGCTCCGTACACCGTGAAGCCTGAACAGAAGAACGTAATTTTCAGGTGGTTGAGTTCTGTGAAGTATCCTTCAGGCTACGCAGGAAATATAGCCCGGTGTGTAAACATTCGGGACAATAAAATGTACGGGTTAAAGAGTCATGACTGTTATATTCTGCTACAACGTCTCTTCCCTATTTTCATTCGACCCTTCCTTCCCCGTCAGGTGGTGGAGCCGTTAGTAGCGTTGTCAAGATTCTTCCAGAAGTTATGCACAAGGGAAGTGACAAAATCTGATCTCCGGGAAATGCAACAGGACATTATTTATATCATGTGTAAATTTGAGAGAATATTTCCTCCAAATTTTTTTGACATCATGCCGCACCTGATGATCCATCTTCCCGAGCAATTGTTACTTACCGGTCCAGTACACTATACTTGGATGTATCCTATGGAAAGGTATGTTTTTTACACCTAATGTTTTTATTGTACATGTTCATTGTATAATCGTAACATATGACAACAAATTTATTTATTTACAGACAACTTGGAGACTACAAAGCTTATGTGGCTAACAAATCCGCGCCTGAAGGATGTATAGCAGAAGCATATATTGCGCACGAGTGCGTCACCTACATGAAGTTGTATCTAGGAGCATTGAAGGAAACTCCACAAACCATACCGGTTGATGAACCGAAGTTTAACCTTTCCATAGTCTCAAATGATGTTGAAGTTTATGGAATTTTACCAGAGTCCTACAAGTTGCAACCCCATGAGCTCGTCATAGCCCATTGGTGGGTATTGATTAACTGTCAAGAAGTTGAATACTGGAAAGACATCCATCTACACTGTCCAGACATTCAAGGTGATCTCGACTACCACAACAAGGAGTTCGCGAACTATTTTGGCGATTGGGTATGTAATTCTTTAATTTTGTATGTTGCAAGTCTCCTTGATTGCATAATTATTCATATTTATAATACATTGAATCTTTGGTTGCAGATGAACCATATTCAATTTGATGGTCACCCAAATTGGTCTCACGAACTAAGACTTCTAGCTATGAAGCCGATAATGTCAAGAGTTTACCCGATGTGCAAGGTCAATGGCGTGCAATTTATATGTGAAATGAGAGACAACAGACGAAGAACACAGAATTCTGGGGTTATGGCGCATGGTGGCCGGAATGGAGTTGATTATTATGGTGTTCTTGATTCAGTGGTGGAACTCGTTTATGGGCAAGGCATGACCGTGCACCTGTTCAAGTGTAGATGGTTTGATACTAGAAGCTCGCAGAGCATGAAGATTGATCAGTACGGGATTTTATCGGTGAACACTGGCACAAGCTGTTACGAAGATGACCCGTTTGTTTTTGCGACATCGGTGAAACAAGTGTTTTATCTTGATGACCTTGTTAAGGGTGACGCGTGGAAAGTAGTCAATCTTGTGCACCCTCGAAACATTTACCGGGCGGCTACACTTGGAGAGGCCGAAGACGAGGAAGAAAATGTTGCGTATCAAGAACACAGTGCAATAGATATTCCTGACTCCTCTACAATTCGCCTTAATAATTTTAAACCGGGTCGTTCGGTTCGAATTCGTGATTTAGACGCTCGCCTTATTGATGTGGATCCAAATCAAGAAACAGACGACGACTCTTGTGATGTAGAAATGCATAGATTACCGGAAATTAATTCTGACACCGAAGAAGACTCATCGGATGATTCAGATTACGAGCCTTCTTAGTTATTTGAATTTGTACTACAATTTGATGTGTTTTATATGGTACAAGCTCTACAATTCATAATGTATCTTAATGTTGGTTATATATGCAGGAAATTGTTATAGGTACGGTTAAACCAACTATTTTTTTTTATCTATTTGACAGTTTTAGCCGACGAAATATAACATGTTTCGTCGGCTAAAAGTATCTTAGCCGACGAATACCCTAATATTTCGTCGGCTAAACCCTAACCCCTAAACCCTAAAGTATAGCCGACGAATACCCTAATATTTCGTCGGCTAAAGTTAAATGAATAAAATAATAATTTATACCGCTAGTTGCGTCTCCTCGATATGAAACTATTTGTAGTTGAAGGTCCGGACAGAATACGTAATTTAGGTGGCCAAATCACCGTTTGTTTGTGTTTAGGGGTTTGACCAACGGGATTGACCGTGCGGATCGAGCCCTTACATGTGTCTGATGATGCTTAAATTTTACCCTCACACATGTTTCAACATAATGATGATATCTGACGGTCGGTTTTTCGTTTCACAAGATGGATTGTCACAATCAAAATATGTCTACTAATGTTGTATAACTAATTTACTAAGTGTTAAGTAAATGTTCCGTTTTAAAAACAAACTATACGTAGATGCTTCAAACAAAAAAAAATCGTGAGATAAGATATGACCGGAACGATGAAATATGTCTACGGTTGAAATTTCACGTAATTCCGATAAGTTTCGGTGCCAATACTTGCGGTCATTGCATTTTTTCTATTCGTTCGCCATAGAGGACGCCCTATCTCCGACGGTTATTTTTCTTATAAATTTTATACCGCTAGTTGCGTCTCCTCGATATGAAACTATTTGTAGTTGACGGTCCGGACAGAATACGTAATTTAGGTGGCCAAATCACCGTTTGTTTGTGTTTAGGGGTTTGACCAACGGGATTGACCGTGCAGATCGAGCCCGACCGTGTGTCCGATGATGCTGAAATTTTACCCTCACACATGTTTCAACATAATGATGATATCTGACGGTCGGTTTTTCGTTTCACAAGATAAAACAAATAAATTGTGCATGAACTTACTAAATAATTATAAAATATACTTTAGCCGACGAAATTACTAACATTCGTAGTAATTTCGTCGGGTAAAAGTTGAACTATAGCCGACGAAATTACTAAAAAATTTCGTCGGCTATAGTTGGACTTTAGCCGACGAAATTAGGGTTTTGTCGTCGGCCAAAGTCCAACTATAGCCGACGAATTTTTTATTTCGTCGGCTATAGTTCTTACTATATATTCGAACCCAGCGAGACAGAACCCACTTTCTCCATTTTCTCCACTCGGCCGGACTCTTTCTCCCTCTCCTCTCGATTTTCTTTCGCCATTTTCGCCGGTTTCCGGCCTCCACTCCGCCTCTATCATCTCCCAAACCAATTAGGTACGTAATTTCATGTTTATATTGTATTATAGAACAAATTTCATTTGTTTTTTCAATATATTGCATTATATTGAATTGTGTTGAATTATATTGTGATAATGTTGAATTGTATTATGTTGTGATAATGTTGAATTATATTGGGTGTATTTACTGAATTTGGGTGTATATTTGGGTGTTTATTTGGGTAATGTTGAATTATATTGGGTGTATTTACTGAATTTGGGTGATATTTGGGTGTATACCGGCAATACCTGCAGTCGATGACTCAGGGGCGCCGATTTATCCACTACCCCCGCAGGTGACCCCATCAGCGGTGTATCTGTTCGTGCCGTTTGCTACAGAGTTAATTTCTGCGAGGGTATCATCGTCGGCGATAAAGTCGGAGTCCGTCGCATCCGCCCCAACGCCCTCAGGTAATGATTATATAAGTAATTTGTTATGTTATAATGTTATAATAAAATTAATTTACTAATCATCAATTTATGATAGGCACCGTCGGAGCCAAGCCGACAAGGAAGAAGAGAGGTCCGGTCACGGGGAAAGCTCTCGAGAAGACAGTGAGTACATCGGGAAGGATCGTCATTGATACTGACGAGGATGGGAACGTAGTATCGGGCGGCAAGACGAGGATGTACTCTGGCCGCGTGGGAGCGCTTATTAGGGATAGAGTCCCTATGTTGTGGTCAGACTGGGGCGAGGTCCCACAGGAGGTTAAGGACATGGTCCACAACGCCATGTCGGTAAGTATAACAAAATTCATATTTAACATTATTTATTACATTGTAGATTTATGAACGTCTAAACTAATAAATGTTTAAATGCAGGTGTGGTTTGACGTTCCCGAGTACCTGAGGAACACCTGGGCGGACGTTGTGCACGGGGGAATGTACGTTGCAAAGTTAAGGACAAAAAAAACTATGTATAATTTATAATATTTATATTTTTTTTGGCGTATTACAGGTACAAGGAGTGGAAGAACGAGTTACGGACCCACTGGACTACACATGGGAACGAACGTTCCGGCACCCCCCTTGAGTTCCAGTTCAGGGAGTACGAGTGGCGTTGGCTTCTGATATCGGAATTCAATAACCCACATAAACAGGTAATTAAAAATAATTATTTATTATATTGAATTATATTTAATACGTTTTAAAATATTTTACTAATTTGATTCCTTTGTAGGCCGTTTCCTGAGTGAACGCTCAAAACCGGCAACGCAACATGAGGAACCATCATGCCGGTTCTAGACCGTTCGCATCGTTGATGGAGGAGGCGGCCAGGGAACATCCAGAGGTCAACCGGTACGTCTATACGTACGAGAAGACATATCCTGACTCCCAGGAGGATATTGTAAGTCGTTTTACGTTTTAAAATTTAGTAAATTATATGTATATATATATATATTTTAAAATATTAATTAATTTTTTTTCCTATCAAATTAGGTAAGGGTGAGGCAGGCTAGTGACGAGGTGATGGCTGCTATAGTCAGGGAGACATGGCCTGACACGCAAGAGGAAGACATGTCTGAAGCCATGTCCCGGATCGACAGTTCGGATCTCAGCGTTGGGGCCAGGATCATGGGCACAGCCTTCCCACCGCGAGGAAATAACTTCTACTGTCGGGGTCTGGGAAAGAAGGGCGAGGGGGTACTGAAAACCACTCCTGGGTTTCAGAAAAAAGGAGCCTCGACCAGCAGCAGAACGACTCAGCTTGAGGCGGAAGTTTAGATGTTACGGGAACAACAAGTCGCCCAAGCAGCATATACTGCCGAGAGAGAGGCCGCCCAAGCAGCATATACTGCCGCGAGAGAGGCCGCCCAAGCAGCATATACTGCCGCTCTACAGGAGTACAATGTAGTAGTCTATGCCGCCCAGCAGACACAGCAGCAGCAGATGTACCAGTACATGCAAGATTTTATAGCTGCACAGCAGCAGGGACTTCCGCTTCCGCCCATGCCCCCGCCTATTGTCTTACCTCCGCCGCCGCAACCTCCCCAACCTTCCCAACAACCTCAACCTGGCGCAGATATTGATTTAGACGATATCGACTTCATTTAGTTTTTTAAGTTTATAAACAATTATTTATTCAGTTTTTTAGGTTTATGAACAAATATTAATTTACTTTTTAGGTTTATGAACAATTTATGAATTGAAAATTTAATGCAAAATGTTTGTTACTTTTGATGGTGTGTTGTTGGTTATGAAATTGTTTCTGTAATTTGCAGCTTGCTTGGATGGTAATGTATAAATTTTGTTTGGGTTTCTAGTATAAAAAGTACTATAGCCGACGAAATTTACCATATTTCGTCGGCTATGCTAGTTTTTTTTTTCCAACAACCTTTAGCCGACGAAAGTGTGCTAATTTCGTCGGCTAAAAGTATCATAGCCGACGAAAGTGTGCTAATTTCGTCGGCTATTCTCTATTTAATTTTTAATTTTTAAAAACTTTAGCCGACGAATTTTTATTATTATTTCGTCGGCTAAGTGTTGGATTATAGCCGACGAATTTTTAATATTATTTCGTCGGCTAAGTGTTGGATTATAGCCGACGAATTTTTTATATTATTTCGTCGGCTAAGGTTTGGATTATAGCCGACGAATTTTTTATATTATTTCGTCGGCTAAAATTTGGAGTATAGCCGACGACGGACTTTATTTCGTCGGCTATAAGCATAGCCGACGAATTATAGCCGACGAAAATTGTGAACAGGCCGACGAAAAAATTTCGTCGGCTAAAGTGCTTATCCTGGTAGTGTGTACATGTTTCGAATTTGTTTAATGATTTAGGGCAGTAGGTTTCGATATTCTTATGTATTTGTTTTGGTTTGTTTTCATGAATTTGTACATCAAAATCAATGCTTAGAGGCTGCCTCGGCCATGGTAGTTTTATAGGTTACGATTTCATATGCTAAGGTAAATTTGGATTAATTCATACACTAAGTTGTTTCATTCTAGATTATCTATTAGGGTTAAGCATTCATAAAACATGAAT
This sequence comes from Comarum palustre, assembly GCA_951800085.1. NCBI lineage: Eukaryota > Viridiplantae > Streptophyta > Magnoliopsida > Rosales > Rosaceae > Comarum > Comarum palustre. Next base: position 19,513,010 of record OX637573.1, on the reverse strand, counting down.
GTTAATATGATAGGTGACGCTATTACATGTTGCATGTTTCCAATTCGGCTTACTATGCTTATGTGCTTCTTTGTGTTTAATTTCTACGCTGGTGTGTCTTTAAACCGATTAGCATAATTTAGAATTATACGCTGGAGTTGATTCTAAATATATTAGAAGTCATAACGATTAGATGAATTGCTGGTGGTCTCTAATTAGAATTGAAATTGAAATAAGTATATGAATATGTCGAGTCTTGTTTGCTGCCCCTTGTTGTTTACAATTTTGTTACATGTTCTTGATGGTTTTTATGCTTGGTTATGTGTGTGGATGATGATCACATGTATATATGTTAGCTTTAAGATTTATTTTCGATATTTAGATTTTTAGAAATATCTTTCAAACCCCCCGTAATTCGATGTGAATATGTTTATATGTGAGTATATATGTTAATAATCTTTGTTTCGATCACCCTTTGGTTTTCCCGGATAGAACGATCTCTACTTATTCATACTACTAACAATTTACAGGGTAAATAAATTGAAGTTGTTTGACCCCGGTTACGCGACATCGTCCATTTTTGGCGCCGTTGCCAAGGACACGTCACTATGAAAGCCTACAATGATCCATTCACAGATAAGACACCTGCCAATTCCACTTTGGCAAATAGTGTGGACTCAAAGAAGCAACAGTTTGTGTTTGGTCTTGGTTGATGGCTATATATTGTGCTTAATAGAATATTGGTGACATTATGAAATACCGAAAGTGACAAATAACAGAAAATTAGTGGTCTATTTATAAAATATGGGCACTAAGTAATGAACAAGGAGGTTGTAAAAGTGAACATACTAGCAATGCTAGCAAACTCTCGTTATTAGAACTTTGAGAAGAGGAAATGAATGAATTAACTAACCACTTTTATGACAAAGACAGTAAGTCTCATTGCTATCACATGATTCAAGGTGACCTACAACACCATACCACCAACCTGCAATACAAAAATCATATGAAATAAAAAAATCAGGAGAACTTCATTTCTTTCACAAGTTATTCACCGCTATGCTTTCTAAAACATTTTAAGCATAAGACATGATTTTTTTCCTTTTGTGTATTTATTCTTTGAACAAAGTATATGACATTTGTATTACTATACTTTATAAACTAATAGTTGCGACATTTGTTGCAATAAGAAGAAAAAATCAAAAGCGAGCATATATTGACGGAATAAAAAGTAAATGGGGGCATAAAGTTGCTAGAAATGAAAATAAAAAAATCCTCTAATTATAAAGAAAAAGGTTACAAACCATAAGGAAATCCTCTGTTTCTTCTCCATTGAATCTCAATATGATCTCCAGGACTCAAATCATTCAGACAGTCAGAGATATGAAGATCATGAGGCAGAGTGTCAACAGGTGGTGCTCTAAGCCTTTCCCAAGGAACACAATTCTCAACTGCAACTGCTCTCCTTCCATGTGGTGGATATCTGTACATATATAATACAATGAATCTCACAATTGTTAAATTGAGAGTTTATTAATGAGGGATAAATTGCTAGCTACCTGGCTTGGAATGTGTCACTGCTAGGATCATAGCAAAGCTCAGCATCATAGCATGACAAGACAAAACCAACATGACCATTCTCTCGGTTGTAGACTTGTGCAGGAAACCAAAACTTGCCGGTCGTAAGAGCAAGGTACCAGGACATGACAGAATTCTCATATTGAGGAGACGGGAAGCAAGTCCTTCTGACAAATTCATCACGGTCGCTGGATGATTTAATCCACGACATAGGCCAAGAAAGAGATAGCGATAGAATTTTCATAAGGCCTTTGCCGGCTGCTTTTTGCAGTTTGGCCAGCTGATTCTGATTGGGGCTCTGCGTTTGATTTGCCATGGAATGCCACTGCCACTCCCTATAAGCTGCAGGACCAATTACTCTGCCCCATTTCTGTTTCATGTGATTCTCCCAAAGGTGGTCACTCACACATCTCTCCCTCAAAGAGGTACAAACCCCCCTTATTTTAAAAAGAGACTCGGCTGGAAGTCTCTCCAGAATGCATTCCAACGCTAATTCCGGCAAGTCCAGCAAACACACTTGTTGTTCAGTACTAATCCCATGGTCGCGCTTTGTGATACAAGTCGTCCTACTCCCTACTCCTATGGACATTGACCTTGCTGACTGAGTTTGAGAAAGAAAACCGATCGAAACAAGGCTTCTGATTTTGGAGGAGAAAAGGAATCCGAGCTCAAAAGCCCATGGCAGGAGTGGGAGGGACTTGAAAAGGAGGAGTGAGAGACAAGTAATGAAAAAGTAGACAAGCATTATACAGAATAGTCGATCGCTGGATGAGGGGTTTTTATTGGCACGAAAGAAGCCCACCAAAAACCCAAGGGCGGGCCTCCTTTTTTCTTTTTCTTTTTTTCAAAAGGAATAATCACAATTCACAAAACAAGAGTATGCTACTTACAATTCGTCTTATCCTCGACCTTATCTAAACTCTTGCCAAAAGTTTCTTCTTCGAGCCCAGCCGTACAGACAACCCCTAACACGTGTCACTGGCAGAGTAGTTGAAAGACTCGGATTTGCGGCACTAAAGACAAGGATATTTTATTAACATGAGTCTACATAGAGAGACCCGAATCTTTCTAATATCTAGTATTCTTTTCTTTTCAAACAAACAAATGAACATGTATGGATCTCAACGGTGGAAAAAACAAAAAACTGACCTGGGTACCAAAAAAGAGATTGATGAGGATTGCCGGTGATCCAAGTTGAGGATTGCCGGTGGGTTCTTGAACGGATTCTGGATTACAAGCTTGATGTCATGAATTTTCTTGCTTCCTTTCCCCACTCCCGTTCTCTAAACCACCCTCTCTCTCTCTCTTTCTCTCGCAAATTATCAACCAACAATTAGCGAGAGAGAGAGAGAACGAGAGACCGAAAGGAAAACAAGAGAAAGAGAAGGGAAACTGCTCAAGAGAGGCTTTATATAATAACTCAACTGAATGGGATGGAGGGAGGTTGGTTATTTGCTTAAATAGATTCTGGAAATGTGTGGATATTAATAGTGTTGCCAGACACCCACAACTCCAATTAATCAACGAGTCTCTTTCTATGAAGTTCGAGTTTTTGGGGCGCTGATTTTAACACACCTTATTTACTATCCACACACCTCTTTAATATTTTATTATTATTTTCTATCTAAACTTCATTTTTCAAAATACCCTTGTGTTTATTTTTTTTCTATTTTTTTTCTTTTCCATCATTTTTTTCGTTTTCTCATTTTTTCATCATTTTTTCTTTCTCATTTTTTCCTAAAATAATTTTTTTCTTCTGTTCAGAAAAAGTCTAAGAAAATATTATTTGTCTTTGACAAAAGCTTGGCCAATATAAACAACAAAATTCATTATCTCAATACAACTCTATCAAATCTAAAATATACAGAAGTTGCATTGCTTTATATGAACATCTAATGAGTTCCAATTCCTAAATTTGTTATAACAACCTCCAACATATGTCTCATCGATTAACAATCTCAAAAATATTGCTTCCTTTTCAACCATCTCCATTCAGCAAAACTCACCTATATGAGAAATATCCAAGTGCAATTGATATAACAAAACACAAATTCAACTTCTACATCATATTTCAATGTCTACGCGGGATAAAATTGTGCACATCTTAACCATACATCAAGTCCTATAGAACTCCATTTTTAGAGTACCAAATGGAGTTCTAAAGCTTCAAAACAGAAAGAGAACATATTTTCAGAACATAACATCTTAAACGCAACTTCACTAGAATCAAAAAGACCCAAAATTTGTTTTGGACACCTAAACTCAAGAACAAACTTATTATACAGCAAATCAAAACGATTATGTTCAAATCAACACCACCCACAAATCATGAGGCACAATATACTAACATAACGATTCTAATCAAAAAACACTACCCATAAAACGAATCTAATCAAATCAAACGATGATGTCCTTTGATCGACGGCGGTGCTCCTTGTTTTGACGAATTTGAGTGCGTCTTGGATCAGAGATCTTTTGTCGAAGGTTATGTTGACACATAGTGGGGTCGTCTTCAACTCGGGTTTGTCAAGTCATCGGTGGTCGAGATTAAGGAGCGGGTCTGGTTTCTAGCAAGCGTTCGATGGCAGGTGGGTTCATTATTTGATCTAATCTATGCTTTCATATCGGGTTTTGTCAAGGTTAAGGAGGCTTTGGTGCAACACTCGGTTCGGCATCTTTAAGGCTACAGGAGTCGGTTAGGGATAAGATTTGTCCTCCCTTAATCAATTTATTTTGCTTTTGCATTGGCTTGTTTTTGTTTAACTTTGCTTTCCTTTTGGTTGTTTTTCTGCTTTGGTTTAAACTTCATAGTAGCTCTAAAGTTGCCTATCATGGCTTTATTATCGAGCTCTTGAGGACAGGTCATGTCAGTAATCACCATTATCGTTTTGGAATGAAATGCTTATCGTACTTCTTCAAAAAATTTGTCTAGGTTTCCTATCTTCTTCATTGATGTTTGTATGGCACATGATCACCAACTGTCATAGTTTTTTTCCTTTTATTTTCATCAAGAGAACTTCTATTCATAGCTCCAAAACTGTATTTACACATCCTAACATTTTTGAAATTTCAAAAATCCTACTTTGCCCCTAAACCAATAAACTGCATACCAAGTTCACCCTAAGTCCCCAACCCAGGCATTTGCTTCGATGTAGCGTCATTATGGGCAAGCAATCACCACCTTGTTGATGACTATCTAAACAAATAACTCTAATACCACTAGTGATTATATCTCATAGCCGACAGAATATTTTCGTCGGCTAAGATAATTATTTTGTCTGCAAAGTTCCTAGCAGACGAAATTTCTGTCGGCTAAGATCCGTCGGCTAAGACGCGTCGATGAAGCTCCTAGCTGACGAAATAAAATATTCAGTCTACTAAGTTACATCCTAACCGACAAAATATCTTCCACCTAGCCGACGCACATAATCTTCGGTAAAGAAATTGTCGACTATAGTTCATCTTAGACGTAAAAAAAATTCTTCTTAACAGACAAAATATTCCGTCAGCTAGGATAGTTGCTTCTTAGCCGACGAAATATTTTCATCGGCTAAACCATAGCAGACGACAAAATTCCAATCTCAGCTGACGGAAATTCCATTTTTCTGTCGGTAAAAGTGAGATCATGCCGATAGAAAAGCTGTTCTTCCGTCGACTAGGATTACAAAAATATTTTTTAATTTTTTTTGTTTTTCTTTTATTTATTTTAGTTTTAATTTTGTTTTTCTTTCAGAAATTGTTATTTATTTGTTTTGGTTTTTAATTTATTTACCGATAAAATTCATATTGGTTTTTTTGTTATAGGAATAATTATAATATTTAAACTTAATACTAAATCATTAATAATATAAAAATTATGCATTAATAATTAAAATCGTTCATACATAAAAAAATATTTATACATTTAAATAATCATCGCGCGTCAAATGCATGAGAAGACTGTGCAAGAGGAGCCGAAGACGACAGTGGAAGAGGAGCCGTAGAAGGCTGAGGAGGAGGAGCCATAAACAAGTTGGGAGGAGCTTCTATACCTAAGTGAGAGAAGATGAAATCCATCCGTCCGTTTACTTCGACCATCTTATCATCATACCACACATTTCGTGCCTCAGCGTGCTCAATCTGATGCTTCTAATGCTGGACCTCTAATTCAAGTTGGTCTGTGATCTCTCAAAGCCTCTCTGTCTCTTCATGTGGAGGCGCACGACTACGCATTGTCGAGCTGGATGAGTACTGGCTCAAGTCTCACTGACCTTCTCGTCCCATTCCTTTAATCTCCTTATCTTTATGCTTGATCAACACAGCATCCAACACATCAATTTGTTGTGATGCTATGTTTTCCATGATTTGGTCCTCCGTAGCTTCAGGATTTGACTTTTTAAAGTTTTTTTTGGTATTTCTACCTCTTGAATCATCTTATCATGCATAAAAAAAATAATGCAATTGTTATTACTTAAACAATCATATATATACCAACCACATAATTCAACAAAAATAAAATTAACATTCTTAATTAATACTAAGTACCTAAATTAAGAAATATAAATAATTAAATTAATAATTAAAGGAAACACACTTACATATTTCTGGGGGCCTCTTCGTTCTCGGGTCTTACATAGCTCTGCTCGAATCCCTTGATGATTGGCTAGGGCTCCCTTTTTGTTCCTTAGATCCTCCATAATATAGACGATAGGAGAAGACCCGCTATGATGGTGCGCCATTGATAGGAGCATTTTATGCTACGTTCTTAATATGTTTTTACCCTCATTTATGCTTTGTTTATCCATTATTAGGTTAATATTAGTAGATATTTAGCATAAGGGATTATTTGTAGAACATTGGCTAAAACATGTGTAAAATAGATAAAGTATGTGCAATATCGTTAAAAGCTGAAATTGGAAGTGTTCTTGATTTTCTTAAGTTTCTGTAAACCAATACATTGTCATTACTTGATTATATCTTTTGAATGTGTAGGTGACATGTATATGGACATAACAAAACAAGAATCGTGAGGATCGGACTTATGGAAGGTCACAAAAGAAGCATGGAAAGACAAGAGGCCAAAAGCATGAATTCGGAACAGAAACAGAGGATTTCCAGAAACCATAACTCAACTTCAAAGATTTCCCTAGGACGATCCAGGAGGAACTAGGGAACGTGCCATATATGGATGGAAAGCTGTGGATGTCTAGTTTCTAAATATTTTGGAATCGCAGCAATCCAAGGTCTGAGGAAGGAGTTATGCCGGAAACAATGGCCGGAGGTCAGTCTGCTGGAAACAGGACAGAATTTGCTGAAGTTGTCTACCGAGTTCGTGAGTGTGTTTCTTCACCAAAATCCTTCCCAAGCATGCCAAATGATTGATGAAGAGCTTAATGATGATATGGGAAGTTGTTTAGAAGAAGAAGAATCGAAGAAATCACCAAGGAGAAGCCGAAAATAACAACTACGAAAGTTATCCCGGTCAAAACAGGATAACTCGGTCTACCGAGATTATGGAAGCCTTTCGGCTGTCCTAGGAGTCCATGAGCATAAAAGAGAGCCCAATGCCGACCCACACACATGAAGAAGAGTCCATGAAATCAGAAAAAGAAGTTTTTAAAGTATTTTCCAAGTCAGCAAATTAAAGAGAAGGAAGACAAATCCAACAAGGAAAGAAGAGAAACCTACCCGGTTTGGAACACAAGGGGCTGCCGATTTTTCATTAGGTTTTCTTAGGGTTTTGTCTCTATAAATACATATGTAATACAGTAGAAAAAGTGTCTTTCAATTGCTCAAAACATAGTATAGCCAAACTCTACCAAAAACCCTCCTTACACAGAAAAACACCAAGCCGCCGCCGCCGCCGCCAACCCTTGCTGCCAACTGCCCATCTTCCGCCGATCATCTTTTCACCCTTTGCCGATCTATATAGGTAGGTTAAGGATGAATAATTCCATGGTTTGTGTATGTATTTTCTGTGTAAAAACAGTTGGTTCTTTATATATATGTTTGTTTTGGTTTTTGGTTTTACGTTATAAACATGTTTGCTTGTTCTTCTTGGTGATTTTCATGTGATTGTGTTTATGATTGTAACGTGTAGAATTGCATGTTAGGATGACGATTTAGATTAAGTTGTTTGTGTTCATGTAAGTAATAACTTGAATTGATTAATCCTCACCTGTACACGTAATCGAACTCTAGGTTAGCTTGAATCATGACAAGTTAGCTATTAGGGGGGAGTTTCATATGCCGTTAGTGTCTAAGGGTTGAGATCAGGCGATTGTAGGTCTTGATTCTTAGTCACTACCAAGGGTTGCTAGGGTGAGAGATTTGCATGATGAATAGGATGAGTGACGCCATACCTAGGACCATGTTTCCAATGACTCTCGTTCGATCAGTGTATTTTGTCTCAATGTCAGGCGATTGTAGGCATTGAACAGGATGACACATATACAAACTTAGTGTCAGGCGATTGTAGGCACTAAGTTTACATGAGAAGTCTAAATAGTTGGAATTAATTACAAGTTGTGAAAGCGTAAATACAACTTCTTAAACTTGCGAAATTTGTGACATGTCTTTCTTCACGGTGCTAAGTTGTTCTATGCTTGAGTATTGATTGACCATGTTTTGTAAATAAGTGTCTTTATTTTCTTTGTATGTTTCGAACGACATCATATAAATCCCCCATAATATTTTGTATATATATGTTTATACTTGTATAGTTGTGACAGAATTGTACTTGTATGTTTTATTTGTGAATATTTCTAACGATTTGTTTTGCAGAATATAAGTCTTTCCCTAGTGTCCCCGGCTTGAACGATCCCTACTTACAGTTACTACAATGATAGGGTTTTTTAAATTGCTCAGGTCAACTTTTGGCCTCGTCAGTTTTTGGCGCCGTTGCCGGGGATGCTAAAAAGGATTTTTGTGTTGTATATGTTTGTGAATTAACTTTGTTTTCTTTTGTAGGTGTCGAATTATGTGTGTGCCAAAACACATATGTTTCGAATGTATTTGTGAATAATGTCGATTTGTACATTGTAGATTTGTGTATGTGCCGAATTTTTTGGTGTGAAAGTTGTATATTTTGTGCCATAATTTTTGACTAACAATTTCTTTCTTATATTTTTGTGTAGGCGCCGAATTTATATGTGTATATTTTCGTGTCATATGTGTTGTAACTTAGTAAATATTTAGGAGGTTGATTGTTTCATATGTGTTGGAGTTTATTGTGGTTTTTAAAGTGTAACATGTAGGGAGAAGCCGCATTTGTTAATCTTAGCCTAAACCCTTCATGTTATTTGCGGATTTCATGAGGTTGAGGGCGGCTTTGATTAACACTTGTCGAGTGGTCTAGTGACCCGAGTTTGTTCCTAGCTGAGTAAGGGGCCGTTCTGTCATAGATATGGAATTCAGGTTTGTCCAATTGGATCTCAAGATCATGACTGACCACTCTTCTCGGTGAAGGGGTCGATAGGGGTCTGCCTCCTTGATCACAAACGAGTCCTGCCTGGTTCTTGTAGGGGGTTCGCCCCCCGTGACATTGACACTTGCCTTCTGAAACCACGGAATCCGCTCGAACTAGCCAAATGCTTGGGCCGAAGCATCACCACACTTTAAACGCTAGAATTTACTTAGACATGTATGACGCCATGAACTTCAAATTAACTTGGCTTTAATTTTTGAGGTATATCGGACGAAGCATAACACTACCTTGGGCTGTATCAGTCCATTGCACAGTGGTCTTCCCTGCTCCACGTACCTTGAAAATTAGGGGTAAATAAAATCAACTAGAAACATTATAGGTTGTCGACACTCTATGCTTTTATGTGATGAATGCCGAACCTTGTGGTGATGAATGTTGAACCTATGTGTTTGTTGTGTGATTGATGAATGCCATGCCATGTCGAATCCTATGTATGTCACTAACACTTTTCGTTTTGCAGGTTAACCTCAACTTTATGTCGACATTTATTCTTGCATTACATGTTTTGTTTGCATCATGCCATATTGCATCTTTGTTTCATACTAACATGTCTGTGTCTGCAGCACATTCATGTTGCATTCATTTTTGCATTCATACTTGTGTTGCATTTCATATTGCATTTTGCATTTTTTCATTCTTGCCGAAGCCTTATCATATTTCTTAGTTTAGTTTCATTTTTGTTTTTGTTTTTGTTTATGACAATGCTCACTTGATCTTTGTTCAATTGTGTCAAATTGGTTTTGCAGGTTTTCATGAATGACCAGTTCTGACGAGAAGGTGTTTGGTGACGTTGGACGCAAGGTAGCCAAACCTGGTCATGATGTCGCGCACAATGTTAAACAAAGTGAAGCAGAGCACGTTTCATGGAAAAAAGGGAGCTGAGCCAAGCAAGGGAGACTTGAAAGCAACGATGAAAAGGGACTTAGAAAAAGACCCTGCTACATCCAAGAAGGAGAATGTGCCGAATTCTGAGGCACAAAAAGGTAACAACTCTAACACAAGTGAATTAGTTTCGACTAATCAATCTTCTTGTCTACCTTTTCCTTCTAGGTTCACAAAGAACAGAAAGGATAAATCCGACGCAGAAGTGTTGGACGTTTTTAGGAAGGTGAACGTGAACCTTCCCTTGTTGGAGTGCATTCGACAAATACCTAAGTATGCAAAGTTCTTGATGGAGCTTTGCTTATCAAGGAGACACACAAGGGAGACACAAGTGGTCAAAATGAGTGAGACAGTCTCTGCCATCATTCAACGAAAATTGCCGCCAAAAATGAAGGATCCAGGGAGTTTTTCTATCCCATATGTTATTGGTTCTACTCATTTTGAGAATGTCATGCTAGATCTAGGAGCTTCAATTAATGTTATGTCACTTAATCTTTATAAGTCTCTAGATCTAGGACCTCTTAAAACTGATAATGTTGTGATCCAATTGGCGGATCATTCTAACAAGTACCCCGAGGGGTATGTTGAAGATGTTCTTGTGCAGGTCAACCAGCTTATATTCCCTGCTGACTTTTATGTGCTGGAAATGAAGGCAACAATTTCTGAGTCGACACAGTTATTGTTGGGAAGACCCTTTATGAGAACTGCAAGAACTAATATCGACGTTTCTGGAGGCAATTTGACTATGGAGTTCGATGGTGAGACGATCAAGTTCAACATTTTTGACGCCATGAGACATCCAAGTGCCGAAATGGAAGAAACAAGCAGAAATGCCGAGCTATGTCAAGAAGGGGTTGCCGAAACTTCATGGAGATATGGTGGCGTTGCACCGTGTGCAATGACCATCCACCAAGCATAGCAATTAGCCATGAGCGAGGGGTCGGATTTGACAAGTTTGAAGAACGGGATGAGGAGGCTTTGAATGATTTGGAGCCGTCCATACTTGAAGTTGTGAAGGAGCTTGAGTCACAACCAATCTATGAAAGGTATTCTCCTTTGTCAATTCCAATTTCTACTAATAAGTTGTTACCATCTGTGGAACAGGCCCCTAAGTTAGAGCTAAAGGCTCTCCCCCACATTTGAAGCACGTTTTTCATGGAGAAGATGACACTCTACCAGTTATTGTGTCATCAACGTTGACAAAGCAACAAGAAGAAAAAAAAAAAAAGGAGAAGAGTCTAGGCTGATAGACTATAAACATTAAGCGCTGCATGAGAGGCAACTCATTTCAACCGTAGCTGTGGAGGAGCCGTCTACGAGAGTTTGAATTTTCCTAACCCTTCACTTTTATGGTTGATTTATTATGTGACTTAGACACATACTTAGGAAATTATGACATTATTTTTGTTTTACATTGAGGACAATGTAATTTTCTAAGTGTGGGGTAGAGGTTACATAGTAGTGTTTATTTTATTTTTCCGAAAATTTTTAAATTTTTTGTCGAAATTTTTATGTTTTTTCGGTTTAAAAAAAAAAATTGTTTCGAAATTTAATTCAATTTTTGTTTTTGTTTTTATGTTTTATTTGTTTTTGAGTCTTAGGATATACCCTTAAAAGTCTATGATGAACTATATCTTTGAATGCATGATTGACGGTTTAACATTTATCTTAAGAAATTGCAAGTTTCATGGATATGTGAATTAGTATGAATATTTGAGATTTGATTGATAATGAAGTGTGCATGTTTGATTGATTTGTTTCCAAAATAACCTATGTGAGAATTTGAGCCTAAATACTTTCTTTTTGAGCGATAAATTCTTAATCTTTTGAAATTTCACTATCTTTTAAAACCTCATTATTCTTTGCATATTCAATGACTATGTGCTATAGCTTTTTAATGGACTCTAGAATTTACTAGAGCTTGCTTATGTGATTTTCGAAACTTTATAATCATAACATGTCTTGATTTTGAATATGATTGAATTTAATCTCATTAGGATCACCACCATTGCCAAATAAAACATATGCCTATTTTGTGCCCGTCGTGGGACTCCTTAGTCTTAACCCCTTTGAGCTTACATTGAGCCTTTTCTTTCATCACCTTTAAACAGAATTCCTTTGCTTAGAATAGCTAAACCTTTACCTTGTTATCAAGACTTGGCAAAGTACTTTCGATGGAGCTGTAATGCGTGATGCGGTGAAGCAAGTGTGGGGTGACAAGGTAATAAAGAGCAAGTGTGGAGTTAAACACCAATATTTTGTATTGTATATGTGCCGAAATGTGTATATCCGAAAAAAATTATTATGAAAGAAGAAAAAAATTCCGAAAAGAAAAAAAAAAAGAAATCGGAAAATAAAAGAATTTCGGATCAAAAGTAAAAGGCACAAAGTTTTGGTGTTTTGTAATGTTTTGTGAATTTGGAGTTAGTAATTATTTGAAGGTCTAAAAGTGTTTATATGACCTTTGTCCTGTTCACAATATGGAGAGAAGTCAAGAATGACGTATGGGTCCAACATGAAGAAATTCGACCTGTGAAGTGAAGACATGAGGAGGAGCGAGATTTGCTAAAGTCTTGGTGATTTCTTATAGCACCACTTATCTAAAAATTCCTACCTTATGAAACCAAGCCCCATCACAACCATGTTTTTGAGATTAATTCATGATTCTTAAGAGAGCTAACTTTGATTTGTGGAGATTTTCTCATAAGTTAAGCATATGGTTTTGGTCCATTATTGCACATCGTTGTTATATGAGGTTTTTCCATGAATTTCTATTCACAAAGTGCTGTTATTTGTTGAAATATGCAAGTTATTTGTTATCCTATCATCTTTTCCCTTGCATATACGATTGAGTGAATACCATGGATGAGTGAAAAGAAGAGAGTATGCCATTGTGAGGTGGAACGGTTATCATACATGTTTGTGCTATATGATCTCATATCTTACTTGTTCATGCTATGATACATGTTTATGAAGCTTTGCAATTACGCTTCTCATTCAAATGTTCAAACTTGAAAGTTATGCATGCTAAAGAATCTGAGACAAATCATTTAAGGGTATTAGTTATTTTAAGTGTTAGTTGTTTTTGTGTCGTTAGTGTTAGTAGAGTCTTATATTTAGTTTGCTAGGGACTAGCAAAGGGTAAGTGTGGGGTAGTTGATAGGAGCATTTTATGCTACGTTCTTAATATGTTTTTACCCTCATTTATGCTTTGTTTATCCATTATTAGGTTAATATTAGTAGATATTTAGCATAAGGGATTATTTGTAGAACATTGGCTAAAACATGTGTAAAATAGATAAAGTATGTGCAATATCGTTAAAAGCTGAAATTGGAAGTGTTCTTGATTTTCTTAAGTTTCTGTAAACCAATACATTGTCATTACTTGATTATATCTTTTGAATGTGTAGGTGACATGTATATGGACATAACAAAACAAGAATCGTGAGGATCGGACTTATGGAAGGTCACAAAAGAAGCATGGAAAGACAAGAGGCCAAAAGCATGAATTCGGAACAGAAACAGAGGATTTCCAGAAACCATAACTCAACTTCAAAGATTTCCCTAGGACGATCCAGGAGGAACTAGGGAACGTGCCATATATGGATGGAAAGCTGTGGATGTCTAGTTTCTAAATATTTTGGAATCGCAGCAATCCAAGGTCTGAGGAAGGAGTTATGCCGGAAACAATGGCCGGAGGTCAGTCTGCTGGAAACAGGACAGAATTTGCTGAAGTTGTCTACCGAGTTCGTGAGTGTGTTTCTTCACCAAAATCCTTCCCAAGCATGCCAAATGATTGATGAAGAGCTTAATGATGATATGGGAAGTTGTTTAGAAGAAGAAGAATCGAAGAAATCACCAAGGAGAAGCCGAAAATAACAACTACGAAAGTTATCCCGGTCAAAACAGGATAACTCGGTCTACCGAGATTATGGAAGCCTTTCGGCTGTCCTAGGAGTCCATGAGCATAAAAGAGAGCCCAATGCCGACCCACACACATGAAGAAGAGTCCATGAAATCAGAAAAAGAAGTTTTTAAAGTATTTTCCAAGTCAGCAAATTAAAGAGAAGGAAGACAAATCCAACAAGGAAAGAAGAGAAACCTACCCGGTTTGGAACACAAGGGGCTGCCGATTTTTCATTAGGTTTTCTTAGGGTTTTGTCTCTATAAATACATATGTAATACAGTAGAAAAAGTGTCTTTCAATTGCTCAAAACATAGTATAGCCAAACTCTACCAAAAACCCTCCTTACACAGAAAAACACCAAGCCGCCGCCGCCGCCGCCAACCCTTGCTGCCAACTGCCCATCTTCCGCCGATCATCTTTTCACCCTTTGCCGATCTATATAGGTAGGTTAAGGATGAATAATTCCATGGTTTGTGTATGTATTTTCTGTGTAAAAACAGTTGGTTCTTTATATATATGTTTGTTTTGGTTTTTGGTTTTACGTTATAAACATGTTTGCTTGTTCTTCTTGGTGATTTTCATGTGATTGTGTTTATGATTGTAACGTGTAGAATTGCATGTTAGGATGACGATTTAGATTAAGTTGTTTGTGTTCATGTAAGTAATAACTTGAATTGATTAATCCTCACCTGTACACGTAATCGAACTCTAGGTTAGCTTGAATCATGACAAGTTAGCTATTAGGGGGGAGTTTCATATGCCGTTAGTGTCTAAGGGTTGAGATCAGGCGATTGTAGGTCTTGATTCTTAGTCACTACCAAGGGTTGCTAGGGTGAGAGATTTGCATGATGAATAGGATGAGTGACGCCATACCTAGGACCATGTTTCCAATGACTCTCGTTCGATCAGTGTATTTTGTCTCAATGTCAGGCGATTGTAGGCATTGAACAGGATGACACATATACAAACTTAGTGTCAGGCGATTGTAGGCACTAAGTTTACATGAGAAGTCTAAATAGTTGGAATTAATTACAAGTTGTGAAAGCGTAAATACAACTTCTTAAACTTGCGAAATTTGTGACATGTCTTTCTTCACGGTGCTAAGTTGTTCTATGCTTGAGTATTGATTGACCATGTTTTGTAAATAAGTGTCTTTATTTTCTTTGTATGTTTCGAACGACATCATATAAATCCCCCATAATATTTTGTATATATATGTTTATACTTGTATAGTTGTGACAGAATTGTACTTGTATGTTTTATTTGTGAATATTTCTAACGATTTGTTTTGCAGAATATAAGTCCTTCCCTAGTGTCCCCGGCTTGAACGATCCCTACTTACAGTTACTACAATGATAGGGTTTTTTAAATTGCTCAGGTCAACTTTTGGCCTCGTCAGCCATGATAGGTACACAATTATAAATTATTTATATTAAATTTCTCTATACTTCATTTGTTGTTTTATGTGTTTTATAATTATTTACTTTGTTTCTTTGTTTTCTAGGTGTCCCGAAGCAAATAAGAAGAAAAGAAGGAAAATAGAGATTGGAAGGCAAACTTTTGAAATCTGCCTATGAAAGTCAGTCAACTTCGACAGAATACTGAGGGCAGCTCGAGAAGAACCAGATGTATATCTTTGAAAAGCTACAGATGTTAGCTTTCTAGAACATTTTACGGTTTGTGAATAGCATTTTCCTAGAGGAAGTTATGGCCAATTTAGTAAGAGAAGACAATCTGCGCGTGAATCTGAATCTTGACGGAAATTTGTGTTTCGAGGCCTAAATCATACCGAGAATCCCATGGACGAGTTTATACTTCATATTTCAACTTAAAACTTTGATATGAAGCTGATTTTGAAGAATTAAATGAGTTGGCATACTTCTACTAGTCCAAGCCAACCAAGATATCTAAGGAAACCTTAATCAAGAAGAAGGATTGGTGGAAGGAAGCAATATAAACCCTACTCTATCATATTTGACTTTTCTCCTCTTCTTATTCCTTCTTTTTCTCCTCCTGCTCCTTCTCAATCTGCTGTGTTATCTTTTTATTATGTTTATTTAGTTTTCCTTAGTTAGGGGTTGCTTGAAGTCCTAAGACATGAACTCCATGATGATTTGAGATTTGATTTTTAGTTTCTTTCAATTCAAGATGAGACTTTGTTTACTATTATTTCATTGATGAATTATTTTCTTGTATGCTTTGAGTGCACTCTTAATATGCATGTTAGGGTTCTATAGCTTTGATTGTTTGATGCTAGTGTCAATATCGGACTCCTCAAATTATCTAAAGAAGCAATTGTTAGCTTTCGTTAGCAAGTAAACTAAGTCCTAGATTTAGCAAGACGCTAAATTTATTGCGATGCCTTGTGATGTCACAAACTTTTTTCGAACTTAATGATCTATGCATGTTTAATCTAATAAGCGTACCTTTAGGTTGCATTGCTTGATAATAGTTTAGGTGTAGAGCACTTCTTGCCTGGCGTACGAAGTAAGAAAGGGTAATAGGTTGTGTTTCAAGCGTACCGAGCCAACCTGAGCATCTTCATCTAGATTGATTGGATTAGATACTACAAAAATTGTCTTGTGTGTGATTGTCGGGGGTGGATTGCATCTTCCCTAACTATCATTACTTTCATTGTTTTCCAAAACCAAAACAAAAACCCAAAACAGTTTTCGTCACTCTTCTGTCCTCTATTTTTCCGTATTTATTTATCATTTCAGATGAACTTCGATTTGTCTAAAATTTTGTGTGCTTGTTCGTCTGTGTGTCTAGTTTGTCTCTGTAAATTTTCGTATTTTTCTAATTAGTTTAGGTTTGTCAAATAATTAGGTTTTCTACTGCTGGTCGCTAAGATCAGTAATCACTTTTGTGACATTTGTTTGAGTAGTTGGAATTCCTTAGTCTTCTGCGGGAAAGACCCTTATTTGAGTTTCTAATACACAATTTAATTAAAATATCATTTTTTTTGTAAACATATATTTACTAATATTTTATTCTAAATAAATAATATAAAGGTAAACTTAATTTACAAAATTGTATTATAATATTTGAAACACATACCTTCAACACGGGGGTCTCAAAATATATGCAAAGAAATATCCACTCATCCTCTCTCCCATTGAACTCCCCTAGCATCCCTTATGCTTCATGCTCCTTGTAGACATTGTGACACTGCCATTTCTACTCCTTATACCTTGATTGGGCAGTGTCCATAATCCACTTGAACATCACCTCGTCATTTTCATCTCAAGAGTATCATGGCTAAGAAAAAAATACAAATATTAATACCTCAAAAAATGTATATGAAATTGTCCAAATTAATCAAACTAAGTAAATTACGTGACAATTTACTTACCGACAATGCGTTCCACACCTTCCACTGCTCTGATTGCTCAAGGTCATGGAAAGTCTTAGCCCTGTTCCTAACTAGGGACCGTACGACCGACCCTATGTCCTTGATCAAAAGACTATTCACCCCTTCCGCTGTAGTCTCTTCATTCGAGGGCAATACTCTATTGATATCTTCCCCATATCTCTTGCATAAAGTCTCTGTCACCTTTTCACATACAAAACCCTGTTTATTTTTTCGTAGGGGACCTACAAGAAATTAAACAAAATTCTCGTAACTGAACTTATATTTGCAAACTAAAAAGGTGGCAAATTAATATAAGTAAATGAAGAAATTATATTTGATTTTTTATTAAATAAAATATTTTAAAAATAATAATATTAAAAAAAATAAGACTTGAAAAATAAAAATTTAAAAATTTAATTATATTTTTTTTATTTTATTATTACATTTTATATTGTATTTAAAAATAAAATAATTAATTATTATTAATTTATATTTTATTGTTGTTATTTTATTTATCAAAATAAAATAATTAATTTTCATAATCGATTAAGAATTATAAAAATAAATTTTTACATGTGCTTGTGACCTTCACTTTGCAGCGAGCACTAGGAACGGGTCTGCTCGTGTTAGAAGACTCTGTGGATAGTGCCGAGGTTTCGGTCGTCGGCTCAGCAATGGAAGCCATATTAGATGGGGTGATCGGTGACTTGATGATCAAAGAGGAGCCTCTAATGGTACTATTCCCCCGATAAAGGTGTCGGTTGCCAAGCAGTAGTCTGCCTACATATAGCCTTCATCAACTGTGAGGCCTTATCCGACCGTTCATTCCTCTTCTCAATGATCGATATCCTGAAACAATTCATAACACAATTCACCAACCAAAAAAACATGCATTAGATATGAACTTCATTTTATATAAGTCACATATATTAACTCCAATTGTAGACTTCTGATGGAGAATAATTTGGTCACTGCATATTGGCATACCATATTAACAGGAAGGACTATCACTCAACATCCTAACATCCTATCTCCTAACATTTAAGAACACATACAAGGTTGTCAAAGCTTATATATAGGCTATTTCATCCCCATAATCCAATTCCTAACACCACAATAGAAATTCTAATTCAGTCTTTGCACTTCTCTATATATAGAGGCAGCAAAACCTCAATTCCATGCATATTGTATAACAAATGTAGTAAAACCTCAATTCCATGCATATAGAGGTAGCAAACCAAAATTTTCTCACTCACTTAAATTCACAATTCTCTTCTGGTTGCTAGCAAAGCTTACATGCATATTGTATAACAAATGCAGTAACAGAAACCAAAAAACTCAATTCTAGAAAGATCACATATATAAGCAACAAAGCCCAACCCGAAATCTGTAAGTCCACTTGAAACTAATCAACAACAATCTCTAAGATCACATATATAGACTCCTGCCTATTCCTAAGCTAAACACAAAACGTATTCTGATAGGAGCATAAAATGCGACATTTTTAATATGTTATTAACTCCATTTGTACTTTGTTTATCTTTTATTGTCGTAGAATAGAGTCATAATGTAGAGTCGAGAGTTTTTGGTAGAGTTGTGTGTAAAACATGTTAAACATAGAAGAATAAAAGCTATGGAAGGCAGCAACATCAAAGAGACCGAGAGCATGCAGTTTCAGCAAAACGGGAATTTTCTGGGCAAATCACCCAACTTTAAGAATTTCTCCAGGACGACTCACAAGGAATTAGAAGATGTACCATATATGCATTCATATTTAGGATCAAGCGCAAAGATGGTTCTAAATACTTGAGAAGTCTTAACGATTAGATACCGCAATAACTCTAAATAGAATCAGAATTGGTTAGTGTCTAGGATAATTTGAACGTTACTGCCCGGCTTTGCATGAAATTGTTATGTGTTGCATGAGTATGTTGATCACTTGTATATAATAATCTTAGGTTTAATTTTTAGTAGGTTATTTGTTAGAATAAATTATTCATAAACTCCCAATATTCCGATGTATACATATGAATACTTGTTTATAAGTTGTTTGTTCTCTCTTCGTTCGATCACCCTTTGGTTTCCCCGGCTAGAACGATTTCTACTTGTCCATACTACTAACGATTGCAGGGTAATTAAATTTAAAGTTGTTTGGCCCCGGTCAGGTGACGACGTCAATTTTTAGAGCCGCTGCCGGGGATGCCAAGAAAAATCGAAGAAGATGCTGTATAGTTTTTTATTTTTGGGTTTCGGTTTTGTAATAATTTTTGAAGTTTCAATTTTGATTTGTGTGCTTGAATGCATGTTGTAATAAATTAGTTTAATTTCTAGGAAGTTTATGGTTTATGTATGCTTGAGTTTATTGTAGTTTCTAAAGTGCAACATGTAGAGGAAAGCCACTTTGGTTAATCTTAGCCTAAACCTTTCATGTTATCTTATGATCTCATGAGGTTGAGGGCGGCTTTGATTAACACTTATAGATCGATCTAGTGACATGAGTTTGTTCTCAACAAAGTAAGGTACAAGTTATTATTCATAGATATGGTTCTTAGGTTTGTTTAACTGGATCTCAAGGTCATAGACTGATATCTCTTCTCTGTGAAGGGGTCGATAGAGAGTTCGCTCTCTGTGACCACTAAACGAGTCCAGTTTGGTTCCTGTAGGGGGTTCACCCTCCGTGAATCTTAACAGCACTGCCTTCTGAAAACAAGAAACACGCTCGAGCTAGCCAAGAGCTTGGGCCAAAGCATCACCTCACTTTAGACGCTAGAAAATAACTTGACATATGTAATCTATTTTCTTCAATCCAATTTGTCTTTAATTTTCAAGGTATATTGGAAAAAGCATGACATTACCTTGGGTTGTATCAGTGTATAGCACAGTGATCTCCTCTGCTCCGCGTACTTTGAGAATTTGGGTTTTTGAATAAAATAAACTAGAAATAACTAGGTTGCGACGCCATGTATTTGAACATATTGATTGTTTTCGATGCTTGAAATTTGTTTTCATACTTGTAGTAATTTTCGATGCTTTGTATGAATAACGATTTGTGTGAAGCTTTAGAGATTTTGTTTGTGTATTTTGTCTTGAAAATTTCGAGTGATTATTGTATAAAAATATGAAAATTTCGTGTTTAATCCTTGTATAACCGATTATATGATTTTGTAAAGCTTGAAATATATTTGTTTTCATTTTACGACGATGCTAACTTGATCTTGTTCAAATGTGCCAGATTCATTTTGCAGGTTCCCATGAATGACCAGTTCTGATACGTGGACAAGAGATAGTAGAAACCGATTGAAGCATGTTTGAGAAGAGTACGATCTTGACGCTCTATCAACATCTCATCCGAGCCTACAATCAGTTTCATTACCAAGTTCACCAAGTTCTTCACCACCAAGATCACCTTCGTTGATTACTTTTCTTGTGAATCTTTGCATTTGGTTCACGAGAATCCTGAGTTTGAAGTTTTTGTTTTTGAACCCATCACTTTACCAACTCCAGAAGTAAGGATGGTTTCACTTAAAGAAGAGAATTGACATGTAAATGGAGCACAAGGGGCACCAAGGCCGAACAACATCACCTATCCAGCTGTTGCGGAGGGTAAGTCGGCTGATTTTGAGATGAGATGTGGTTTCTTCCACCAATTGCCAAAGTTTCATGAACTTAGTAGAGAGCATCCAAACCAACATTTGCAGTAATTTTAGTTTTGTTGTGAGACCATGTGTCCTAGAGGAGCGGATTTACAACATGTGAAGATGAAGACATTTTAGTTTTCACTTGAGGATTGAGCTAGGGGATGGTTCTTTGTGGTTCCGGCCGGTCGTACCACATCGTGGGCAACAATGATGAGCGAGTTTCTCCTTAAGTACTTTCCATCGTCTAGGATGACGCAAATAAGGATGCAGATAACATCAATCAAGTAAGATGTTGATGAGCCTTTTGATGTTTACTATGAAAAAGGTTTAAGGCTTTAGTTGCTTCACATCCAAATCATGGGATACGTGGGGGGCTTTTACTTCAATACTTTTATGAGGGACTTCGTCCTATGGAAAGACAATTAATGGATTCGGTGGCTGGACGATCTTTGATGGAGAGGAGCCGAGAGGATGCTAGCAATTTGTTAGAGATGAGAGCTACAAAAAATCAACAATTTGGATCATATTCAACAAAACGTGTTAATGAAACGAGTATCCTTGGAGAGTCAAGTGTTATTTCGAAACTTAAGGAAGATTTGGGAAAGTTTACTCTTATGGTGTCGAATTTGGTAAGAGGCAAAGGAGCTCAAGTTTGTGGAGTGTGTAGCATGAAAGGACACTCCACCGATCAATGCAACCAAGTGATCGGTGGCGGCTAATGTCGTCGGTTTTGGTGGGGAGCAAGGTGCATTTCAAGGACAAGGAGGGCAGCAACGTTTCCAAAACTTTAATCCAAGGTTCAACGACCATCCAAACTTTCGTTGGAACAACAATAACGTGCTTAACCCTCAACAATGTGCACCACAAGGGCAGCAGCCGAGTGGAGGACAATATGTGGCTCGGCCACAAGGGCAATTTGTGCCAAGGTCGTGTGTTCCTTACAACCAACAAGGAGGGCAGCCTAGTGGAGCAATTATGATGATAATTTAAAGAACATTGCCACTTCAACTCAATCTTTATTGGCCACAACTCAAACCAACACAAAGAACATTGCTTTGATGTCAAAGGACATTACCGAGTTAAAGACTCAAATGAGGCAAGTTGTGGAGTTCATGGGAAAGTTCAACTAGCAAGGAAAGTTGCCAGGTGGAGTTATAAGGAATCCAAGGAACGAACAAGCTCAAGCTATTGTTACGAGAAGTGGGAAAACACTTGTGCCACCAACAACTCCTAAAGGAAAGAAGACAAATGGCCTTGGAGTTCTTGACTTGGAGGACAATGATCAAGATGGAGCGGAGCAAGTTTCAAAGAAAAACAAAGGAGCCAAGCCAAGCAAGGGAGACTTAGAGGCAATGAGAAAGAGGGACTTAGAAAAAGATCCTGCTACTTCAAAGAAGGAGAGTGTGTCGATCTCTGAAGCACACAAAGGTAAAAATTCTAACTCTAATGAATTAGTTACAAATAATCATTCTTCGTGTTTACCTTTTCCTTCTAAGTTCGCTAAGAGCAAGAAAGAGAAATCTGGCGAGGAAGTGTTGGAGATTTTTAGAAAGGTAAACGTGAACCTACAATTATTAGAGTGCATTCAAAAAATTTCAAAGTATGCTAAGTTCTTGAAAGAGCTCTACACGATAAGGAGGCATACAAGGGAGACTCAAGTTGTTAAGATGAGTGAGACAGTTTCAGCCGTGCTCCAAAGGAGGATGCCGCCAAAGATGAAGGATCCAGGAAGCTTCAATATCCCATGTGTTATTGGTTCTACACGGTTTGAGAGTGTTATGCTAGTTTTAGGGGCTTCTATCAATATTATGTCTTACAATGTTTATCAATCTCTAGGTTTAGGACCTCTTAAAACTGACAATGTTGTGATTCAATTGGAGGATTGTTCTAACAAGTATCCTAAAGGATATGTTGAAGATGTTCTTGTGCAGATGAATCAACTAATATTTCATGCAGATTTCTATGTGGTAGAGATGGAGAAGTCAAGCATGAATTCGACACAACTATTGTTAAGACGACCTTTCATAAGGACAGTAAGAACACAGATCAATGTTGGTGAGGGAAACTTGACAATGGAGTTCGATGGTGAGGTGATTAAGTTCAATGTTTTTGATGCCATGAGGTACCCCATTACCGATCTCAAAGAGGGAGGAATTGAAGACATTGTGGAGGTCGTTGCATAATATGTGACGTCTTCATTTCAAGCATAGCAACTAGCTATCGAGCAAGGGGCCGGATTTGACAAAAATGGAGACTAGGATGAGGAGGCTCAGCGTAATCTTAAGCCAAGAATATGTGAGGTTGTTGCTGAGCTAGAGGCACAACCTTACATCAAGAGATACAATTCTCCTTTGTCAATTCCCATTATCACTAACAAAATTTTATCATCTGTGAAACAGGCCTCAAAGTTAGAGCTAAAAGCTCTCCCCAAGCACTTGAAGTATGTATTTTTTGGAGATGGGGACACTTTACCCGTTACTGTGTCTTCATCGTTGAGTGAGTAACAAGATATCAAGTTAGTTGACGTTTTAAAGAGGAACACGACTGTCATAGGTTAGACTTTGACAGACATCAAGGGAATAAGCTCTACTAAGTGTGTTCATAGGATACTATTAGAGGAAGGTGTGAAACCAACAAGAGAGGGACAACAACGACTGCATCCTCTGATAATGAAAGTTGTAAAGGACGAGGTGATTAAGCTATTAGATTGTGGAATGTTATATCCGATCTCAGATAGTCAATGGATTTCACCCGTCCAAATTGTACCAAAGAAGAGTGGAGTCACCGTCATAGAGAATGAGAAGAACGAGCTTGTACCAGAAAGGTTATAGACGGGGTTTCGGATGTGCATCGACTATCGAAGACTCAATGCAACAACGAGGAAAGATCACATGCCGTTATCATTCATGGACCAAATGCTCGAGAGGTTATGTCACGCCCCAACCCAAGATTACCTCTCTAACCCTGGGTTAAGACGTGCGGGACCCAACACAAGAGAGATTTACTCGAAATCCCCCTTGAGCCAGGATAACCCTTTTCTTCATAACCCAATTCAAACCGTCCAAACGGTGCCGGAATAAACCTCAAACCGGAGATTATCCTGTTTCCCACATATGAATCTCAAATGTGCCAATTAAAGAACCTAGGGGTTCTAATAGTATTTGTGACTGCACCTGAATCCTGGTCAGGCTGCCTACGTACCCTGTCCTCAGGGATCAAGCCACACGTAGCTCTTGTATTAACTAACACCCTAACCGGGCGAATCCCGCTATTCTAATTATCGGTTGCTTTCTAAATGTGGATAGCATACACCTAACGTATAACCTGAGTTAACCTCTCAAATGAGGCATCCACCGACCAACTAAAATCCTCGGAATTAAACCGAACATTCTACCATTCATAACAATAGCATCCATACCCGGCAAGACAGATAATAAAGGAAATCACACGATTACAAACCACCATCACACATAACTATAAACATAAAACATAGTGGCATCCACGTAAATAAACCAAACCACGGGCATTTAAGATATTTCCTCCTACTTGGCATCCCTGAAAAATAACTATAATTACCAGGGGTATTTATGGAATTACCATTTCAATGGCATTCCTGTAATTAGCCCAAAACTGTCAGGGGAAACATGGACAATCTAGCCTTAATGGCAGTTTCGTAATTAATCTGAACTACCAGGGCCTTTTAGGAATTTCAGCCTTAGTGGCAGCCCCGTAAATATACAATTCTGTCAGGGGTATTTCCAGGATTCCAACCTGGGTGGTACCCCTGTAATTACCCTAACCTGCCAAGGACAGTTCTGTCATTTTACCAACACAGTAAATCGGTAGAAATCCAGATCTACCGCGGTAAAAATCTAAGAATTTACCCTAACCATTTCCGGCAGGTCAACTGGCCGGATTCCCTCCTATTTCTAGCCAGCAATTCTCCCAGTCACCGCCAACAACACAAAGCCAACAACGTAACAACAATTAAAGAAAAACTCGAGTTCGTGACTCACCGAGGAGGCACGATTGCGCCTCAGCCCTCTCTGTCTCGATCAAGCTCCTGTCGCTCCACTAAACCCATGCCCTCGCCGTCGCTCCGCCTCCACACCGAGCGGATCGAATCTCCTCAACACCTCCTCTGCCTCGCGCCTGAGTCTCCAGCAACCAACTGCGCCTCTAATCCGGCAGCAGGTCAACCCAGCCAGGTGGCAGACGTAGGAGTGATCAGAGGGAGAGAAACTGGAGAGAAAGAGACTGTGGAAGAGATCCGAGAGGGATCGAGAACTCGAACGGAAGAGAGAGAGGAAGAGAGCGAGGGTGAGGCAGAAGGAGAGAGAGTGCGAGACGGAGTGTCTCCTCCCCCCCGAGAGCTCCCACCCGGTCAACTATATATCAACCAAAATCAACGGCCCAGATCTGCTATCACAAATCCAACGGTCCACAATTGCCAAAAAAATAGTTACCGTAAATAGTAAACATATATTTTTCTATTTACTTTTAACGTACGGTAACAACACATTATCCTGCGTAACTTTCACCTACGAACTCCGATAAATTCCTAGGGCATACCCACGAGTTCGTATTAACGTCCTCTACATCTTTCCCGAAGGAACTTCCTCAAATTCTCGACTTAACGCAAAGTCCCCTTTTTCTACGGTCAAGTAACTTAACATTTGTTACATCCGTAAATTGGATAATTCGTAACTAACAACTCGTAACTCCGGAAAATCTTCCGGACATACCGGGAAACTCGTAATAACATAATCTACTCGGAACATCAATTCTATTTTCCCCCAGAACCGAGAATATCTCGATATTAATTCAGGGAAAATTAACAATGCGGTTACCATTCTCTGTAACTCGCCTAATCCCGGTAAAAATGTTAATTTCGGGACGGGGTGTTACAATCTACCCCCCTTATAGGAATTTTGTCCCCGAAATTTCCACTGCGAAAGGTAAAACCAACTGTCAAGGAATGTCGTCAAGTTCCACCGAACAGAGCTTCAGGAAAACCAGAGTCACAAGCTCTATGTATCATTTCCTTTAGCATTCAGAGTCTCCCCGCATTTGCAATACGGAAAACATAGCTACACTCGCTTAAAACACTAGAGTACGATACCCTAGTCTCATCCTTTTCGTCGTAATCGACTCCATAAGACTTGCCTCTTAACTCTTCACAAGCTAATTTCCAAAATGACAATTTCGACAATCTGGCAGCTTTCCCAAACGTAACCCAAACTAACTTGAAGTCGACTCGAATGCTCTACTTACACGACTGCCACACTTGGCATTTAACACCAAAGTCTTCCACATGGAAGGGTAAAAATGCTACGGTCCATCACCGTGGAGGAAACTCATACATCTCTTGCACCTTTCGAGACTAAAGAGATATGAACTTTCTACACTAGGCCTTAAGACCACAGACGGATTATCTCCTGCGTCCATAATCAAAACTCTTCAACCCACGTTCCTAATACCCCAACTTTTAACCACAGGGCTCGAACAAACTCGCATATCACAATGCGACCTCAAACTGCTCACTTGAGCTGATGAATCCGCTATGCGACTTCGCGCCTACATGGATGTCATCTTCACATACTTAGAAATAGTGAATTTCCTCATCCTACCCCTCTCTTATAAAAGAGTCTTCAGTAGGGCATTTTCCAATAATCAGAGCTAACAAGCTCGCACACTAACTCATGCGGGCTAAAGTCTTGCCTAAAGGACGGAAATTTTTGGCCCAACATCCTATATGCATCTCATAGTGCTTCTATAATCAGTTTCCACTTTTACACCAATTAGCTCAACATCTACCATACCTCATGAGTGGGTTTCCCTCGAAGGGACATCCTGATCTCTTTCACCATAAATTCAACCACCACCCATGCAAACAATCGCGAGCAACCCGATCCGGCTCCAACTATACCCTTAGAAACAAGGCACCACGCTCCTAAATTGTATATATTATCCAAATCCAGTGTGAACTTGTCGACACTTCTGGCTAGGGTCGGATCCTCTCATACCCTAATGGTTTTCCACACTACAAGCTAATCCCAAGAGGAGCCCGCTCCACCGTAACTCATAAGGAATGCCGCTCTACTACCACTCGTAAGGAGGAGCACCCGCTCTACTACCAATAGCCATGGTCCGTATGTTTGATTCCAGTGAGAATCACCGACAGAATATGACAACCCAAATAACGCATAAATAGGGTCCGTACGCTCGGTCCCAGTGTGAATCACCGACGGAATCTAGCGACCCGAATAATACAATCCTTTTTAAACCTCGTGGAAAATATTCCGAAACCAAGTCAAATCCCCCATGACTTTACCCCAAACCTTAATCCTTATTAGAAAAGTTCACGCACACAAAAGAAATAATAAGTCTGACTTCTCAGACTAGGGTCGGAGCTAAGAGCTCTAGTAGCGCCATCACGCTATGCTAGCTAGATAAAATAATAACGGACAACCCTTATAGTATCCACCTGACCTCTCAGGCGTGTCTGTCCTCTCAGACCAGGGTCGGAGCTAAGAGCTCTGGGTATAATGGTAATGGACAACCCTCATAGTATCCACCTGACATCTCAGGTGTGTCTGTCCTCTCAGACCAGGGTCGGAGCTAAGAGCTCTAGGTAAAATGGTAATGGACAACCCTCATAGTATCCACCTGACATCTCAGGCGTGTCTGTCCTCTCAGACCAGGGTCGGAGCTAAGAGCTCTGGGTAAAATGGTAATGGACAACCCTCATAGTATCCACCTGACATCTCAGGCGTGTCTGTCCTCTCAGACCAGGGTCGGAGCTAAGAGCTCTAGTAGCGCCCTCACGCTACTCTAGCTAGCATATTCATTGACAACCCTTATAACAAAAATTCATAACAATACTTTACTCCATTACTCTTCCCAAAACAGTATTCCTTGTCATATAAGAATAAATCCAATTTCTAATATCATAAACGCATTAAACCTCCGAAGCCGGTGGTAATTCTCATCACAATCCACAACATACTGTACCCCCAACAACATAAATCAAAGAAAGAATTTATTTGATCCTCGCAATCCTTTGGTCCGAGATTTGAACCTAGGCTCTGATACCATTGTCACGCCCCAACCCAAGATTACCTCTCTAACCCTGGGTTAAGACGTGCGGGACCCAACACAAGAGAGATTTACTCGAAATCCCCCTTGAGCCAGGATAACCCTTTTCTTCATAACCCAATTCAAACCGTCCAAACGGTGCCAGAATAAACCTCAAACCGGAGATTATCCTGTTTCCCACATATGAATCTCAAATGTGCCAATTAAAGAACCTAGGGGTTCTAATAGTATTTGTGACTGCACCTGAATCCTGGTCAGGCTGCCTACGTACCCTGTCCTCAGGGATCAAGCCACACGTAGCTCTTGTATTAACTAACACCCTAACCGGGCGAATCCCGCTATTCTAATTATCGGTTGCTTTCTAAATGTGGATAGCATACACCTAACGTATAACCTGAGTTAACCTCTCAAATGAGGCATCCACCGACCAACTAAAATCCTCGGAATTAAACCGAACATTCTACCATTCATAACAATAGCATCCATACCCGGCAAGACAGATAATAAAGGAAATCACACGATTACAAACCACCATCACACATAACTATAAACATAAAACATAGTGGCATCCACGTAAATAAACCAAACCACGGGCATTTAAGATATTTCCTCCTACTTGGCATCCCTGAAAAATAACTATAATTACCAGGGGTATTTATGGAATTACCATTTCAATG
The DNA here is from genome assembly GCA_951800085.1 of Comarum palustre. NCBI lineage: Eukaryota > Viridiplantae > Streptophyta > Magnoliopsida > Rosales > Rosaceae > Comarum > Comarum palustre. Next base: position 19,484,431 of record OX637573.1, on the reverse strand, counting down.
GCATTCCTGTAATTAGCCCAAAACTGTCAGGGGCAACATGGACAATCTAGCCTTAATGGCAGTTTCGTAATTAATCTGAACTACCAGGGCCTTTTAGGAATTTCAGCCTTAGTGGCAGCCCCGTAAATATACAATTCTGTCAGGGGTATTTCCGGGATTCCAACCTGGGTGGCACCCCTGTAATTACCCTAACCTGCCAAAGACAGTTCTGTCATTTTACCAACACAGTAAATCGGTAGAAATCCAGATCTACCGCGGTAAAAATCCAAGAATTTACCCTAAACATTTCCGGCAGGTCAACTGGCCGGATTCCCTCCTATTTCTAGCCAGCAATTCTCCCAGTCACCGCCAACAACACAAAGCCAACAACGTAACAACAATTAAAGAAAAACTCGAGTTCGTGACTCACCGAGGAGGCACGATTGCGCCTCAGCCCTCTTTGTCTCGATCAAGCTCCTGTCGCTCCACTAAACCCATGCCCTCGCCGTCGCTCCGCCTCCACACCGAGCGGATCGAATCTCCTCAACACCTCCTCTGCCTCGCGCCTGAGTCTCCAGCAACCAACTGCGCCTCTAATCCGGCAGCAGGTTAACCCAGCCAGGTGGCAGACGTAGGAGTGATCAGAGGGAGAGAAACTGGAGAGAAAGAGACTGTGGAAGAGATCCGAGAGGGATCGAGAACTCGAACGGAAGAGAGAGAGGAAGAGAGCGAGGGTGAGGCAGAAGGAGAGAGAGTGCGAGACGGAGTGTCTCCTCCCCCCCCCCGAGAGCTCCCACCCGGTCAACTATATATCAACCAAAATCAACGGCCCAGATCTGCTATCACAAATCCAACGGTCCACAATTGCCAATAAATAGTTACCGTAAATAGTAAACATATATTTTTCTATTTACTTTTACCGTACGGTAACAACACATTATCCTGCGTAACTTTCACCTACGAACTCCGATAAATTCCTAGGGCATACCCACGAGTTCGTATTAACGTCCTCTACATCTTTCCCGAAGGAACTTCCTCAAATTCTCGACTTAACGCAAAGTCCCCTTTTTCTACGGTCAAGTAACTTAACATTTGTTACATCCGTAAATTGGATAATTCGTAACTAACAACTCGTAACTCCGGAAAATCTTCCGGACATACCGGGAAACTCGTAATAACATAATCTACTCCTCGGAACATCAATTCTATTTTCCCCCAGAACCGAGAATATCTCGATATTAATTCAGGGAAAATTAACAATGCGGTTACCATTCTCTGTAACTCGCCTAATCCCGGTAAAAATGTTATTTTCGGGACGGGGTGTTACAGGTTAGCCGTCCACGAATTCTATTGCTTTCTTGATGGTTATAGCGGCTATAATCAGATTATGATACACTCGGACGATCAAGAGAAGACGACGTTCACGTGCCCCTTTGACACGTTTTCATATAGACGCATGTCATTCGATTTATGCAATGTGCTAGGTACGTTTCAATGTTGTATGTATTCTATTTTCTCGGATTATATTGAGAATATCATTGAGGTTTTTATGGATGACTTTAGTGTCTATGGTAAAGACTTTGATGCATGTTTGAGGAATTTAGAATTGATTTTAGAATGGTGTGTAGAAACTAACCTTATACTTAATTGGGAAAAGTGTCATTTTATGGTTAATCAAGGGATAGTTTTGGGACATATTGTTTCGACAAAGGGAATAGAAGTTGGTAGAGATAAGATTTATATTATGCATCACTTACCCTCACCTTTAACGGTGAGAGAGGTTCTTTCGTTTCTTAGCCATGCAGGATTCTATAAGAGGTTCATCAAGGACTTTTCAAAAGGATGTGTCGTTCGAGTGGACGAAGGAGTGTGAGGATGTGTTTGTGCGACTTAAGGACTTTTTGACGTCGGCACCAATCATGACTCCACCAGATTGGAGCTTGTCATTCGAGCTCATGTATGACATCTCAGACTATGCGGTTGGAGCTGTGCTCGGCCAAAGGAGGGAGAAGAAGCCATGCACCATTTACTATGCTTCACGGACATTGAATGATGCTCAATTGAATTACTCTACAACGGAAAAAGAACTAATAGTGGTTATTTTTGCTTTAGAAAATTTTTGATCTTATCTTTTGAATTCTAAAGTTTTTATGTATAGTGATCATGCAGCATTAAGGTACTTGATGACAAAGAATGATGTGAAGCCGAGACTCATTCGATGGATTCTCTTGCTTCAAGAGTTTGATATCGAGATCAAGGATAAGAAGGGAACCAAAAACTAGGTGACGGATCACTTGAGCCGAATTGTGCAAGAGGAGGAGCAGATTCCAGTGTTGGAGACGTTTCCAGATGAGCAATTATTTCAGTTGGATGTGAAGGAGCCTTGATAATCTGATTTAGTGAATTATCTTGTGTCTAGGAAGCTTCCTAGCACCATGCTATATGCAACCAAGGTTTGACTCAAGAAGGAGGCTCAATATTACATGTGAGGCTCGATGTTTGTATAGTTAGATGCGGATGTTATAATTGGGGGCAGGGTGGCCCCATAAGTTTTGGACGGTTGAGTTGATTATAGAAGTGTGTGTTTTGGATTGTTGGTAAGGGTTTTCTTTTTTTAGGGGAAGTTATGCCTAAATTTTTCGAGTAATTCTCCCTTGAGATGGACCATGCGAGACTTACCCTGGGGTTTAGTGTGAAAATTCAGGGCGGGTCTTGACATTTAAAGTCCAATAGGACCCCTGACCAAGAGAAATGTCATTCTCAAAGCGGTCAAAGGTTTGGAAGAGAGACTGAGATTAAAACATCATGACGCGCAGTTCACTAGCATGACAGATCTTATGAATAAAGTTGGGAGTTATCAAAATGTGTTGAATGATCTAGATGAGCAAGCAAATTCATCAAAAGTCCCAATCCCATATGTCCTAGGAACTCTGAAGCAGCGATATGGACCAAATAGACACTATGTACTGTGGGGGCAATCTATTCTCATAGGGACCCATACTATGAACCACCTAATTCATATGATCCTTTGGTAAGAGATCAATGTTATCGGAATGATGAGGTAGCAATAGTGGAAATAGCTGGAAAACATGCAGCTAAGTCTCACAGCTTGAAGATTGTGAAGGAACCGATCAGAATATCAGGGGTGGCTTTTGCTAAGCCTGAGTTTGATACCTACACATACAATGCTCATAAGGCTCACGAAATCTTGGAGGAGCTGTTCACTCAAGATCGGATCCGACATGACTTTGGCGCTTTGTCCAAGCTAGAGCAATTGAAGGAAAAGAAGTACTGCAAGTTTCACAGTATGTGGAACCACAATACTGCTGACTGCATAAAGCTTAAGGATCAGATACAGATGTGGATCAACACGGAGAAACTGGAGACTATAAGTGAAAGAACAACGACATTAGTGGATGTAGACCCATTCTATGTTGTAAGTACCATCGAGATGCAACCTTTGAAGTGTCTGGTAAAGCCCAAGTTTGCTGAGTGCACATATGATGCCCGGACCGCACATCTCATCTTGGATTCTTTGATCCAGGATGGTTCTGTCGATATTCCTTAGGGGTCTTTTCCCACTGAGGCGGAGACCGCGGGCATAACTTATTTCAAATATCATAATTCTTGGACGCATACTACAAAGACACGTATTCACTTAAAAGACTAGATCAAATGGATCAGTGAGAGGTTGATATCTTTTAATAGGGATTAAACTCATATTATAGCAACAATCGGTGTTGTAGAAGAACAGAAGAAGACTGGTAAAAGATTAACCTTGCGGTTAAAGCCTACACCTATTGAGGTAGAGCAGCAATTCAGTAAACTCCAGATCCTAATGAAGTTGTCCCTTTCTAGATGTCAATCCTTGACAATAAAAGTCCACGACATGCATATAACCAGTCTGCTGCAAATATCTGATCAGACCTTTATATGGCTTCCTTTGCTTAATCAGATCATCCAGTGTGGAGTTGGAAATATTATCAATTTGACTCTGTTCCAGGGTACTTGCAAAGCAGCAGAGCGTACTCGCAAATCATAATATTCAAGGGTCTTGCTCCTGTTTCCCTCATGTTCGAATGTAATGATCTGAGAGGTCAACTTTCAGTACCATCACAACAAAACCAGAAACACAAATGTAAGAATATAGTCATGTCTTGATTCTAATCTGAAAGGGTAAATAATTAGATAAAAAGTATGAAATAAAAAGTGGGTGATGTGGATTCGCACTCTACTTTGCCTACTAATGCAAGGTGTTTATTTATAAATTTTTCTACTCTTGCCGTTTGCTAATTTAGAATAATTTATCACTCTTGTGGCCATGGAGTTATGATGGAGTTATGATGGAAACAATGGTTGGAGGTCAGTCTGCCGAAATAGGACAGCTTATTGCTACCGAGAGGAATAGTTCCAGATGGATCTAGGGAAGCAAAGCAGCCGATCCATGAAGCCTAGTCTATGAAGGGAAGTCTAATGAAAAGTTCAATGAAGAATTAGAAGTCCAAAATTCAGCCAAAGAAGCCTCTAGAATATCCAAGTCTTGTTGGCCAAGAAAACCAAGTTTAAGTAGGAAAACCAAAACCTATTTGGTTAAGGACTTGTGGCTGCCGACCGTATGTGTATTCCTCTATAAATAAGCTTGTATTTAGACAGAAAAACATCATCACTACCTTGCCATTACATAGACGAAATTCTACCAAACCCTATACAGAAAAATACTTAGCCGATTCATCCACCACAAGTCATACGACTCATTCCATCTTTCCACCGAATTCCCCACACTTGCCAAACCCTTTTAAGGTTGTAAGAGTGTGATTTTTTATGGATATTTATATTATTTTCTGTATAATTTTGAATTCTAATGTAATATGTTGTTCGATTTTGGTTTTATTAATCAAACATTGTTTTCGAATTTCTTTCATGGATATTAACCACACTTGCCAAACCCTTTTAAGGTTGTAAGAGTGTGATTTTTCATGGATATTTATATTATTTTCTGTATAATTTTGAATTCTAATGTAATATGTTGTTCGATTTTGGTTTTATTAATCAAACATTGTTTTCGAATTTCTTTGTGATCTTTGATTGTTCTATGTTTTGATTTATAACTTCTTGAACATATAATGATTTTGTGATTTAGGTTTAGGGGCAGTAGCAGGTTCTAATTGATTAATTTTCATGGATTTGTGCATCTAAATCAATCCTTGAGGCTGCCTTGGCCATGGTTGTCCTTAGGGTGTGGTTTCATCTACCATAATAATTTTAGATCGATTCATATGCAAAGTTTTCTTGGTCTTTGTTATTAACTTAGGGCAGATATAATTCTGATAATTTGCATGCTAATAGGATGAGTGACGCCATGCCTTAGATCATGTTTCCGATTGACTCTTGTGCTTAAGTGTTTTCTTGTTTAATCTCTACGTGTCTTTAAATGAGTTAGCATTCATGTTTAGGATCAATCGCAAAGATGGTTCTAAATACTTGAGAAATCTTAACGATTAGATAATCGCAACGGTTCTAATTAGAATCGGAATTGGTTAGTGTCTAGGATAATTTGAACAATGCTGCCCGGTCTTGCATGAAGTTGTTATGTGTTCTTGATGGTTTTTCGTGTTATGTGTTGCATGAGTATGTTGATCACTTGTATATAATAATCTTAGGTTTAATTTTCAGTAGGTTATTTGTTTGATAAATCAATCTTAACCCCCAATATTTCAATGTATATATGTGAATACTTGTTTATAAGTTGTTTGTTTTCTCTTGGTTCGATCACCCTTTGGTGTCCCTGGCTAGAACGATCCCTACTTTTCCATACTACTAACGATTGCAGGGTAATTAAATTGAGAGTTGTTTGATCCCGATCAGGCGAGGACGTCAGCCACAAGTCTCATCATTCTCTACACTAGGCTTAGGGTGACGTACAACTGTGAAACCCAACTCAATCTGAAATTTCGAACTAGAGAAAACTTCATTAAAGCCACAATTCCAACAGAATCATGAACATTACCAGTATCACTAAGTCTGGACAACCACATCTTTCTTTTACTTCAGGTGACACTATCAATAATGTCTGACGTCGTATCTCTAATCAATGACCACACTTCTCCTTCTACCTTCATTACTATTATTAAGTCTGATAACCGATCAAAATTCATCATCAGATACTCGAATCACATACACCTCCCAGGTGTGCACCACTTCTCGCAATAAAATTCTAGCTCAAAAATCCTACCGCATTGAACGTGCTATGAACATCAAATCACTTTTCATAAGGCAAAATAGTTTACATTAAGGAACCATCATCACAACAAGGTTTTGTCATCTTCTAAGTCTGATACCTCGGAAAAAGTCAAATTGCACGTCCACTTTTAGCTTCAGCTCGAGAGGAAGCCAAATTCTAACTTCAAACTCAAAAGTCCAGTACCTCGCCAACATCTATTAATAGTCCAATTAAAAACCGAAACCAGGACCATAAATCAACATAACAATTCGGCCAATTGTCGTAAGCTGGATGAATGGCCAAAACCGTAAACAACACTGATCTCACAGGTCATTCCTGAATCAGTATGGGATCCAACTCCACTACGATCCTTAAAAAGATCACCGCTCTACATAGAGGTAAATTTGTCACCTTCAATATTAAATCTCTTAATCATCCTTGAGTCAACCTCTGCTCCTGTAGCTCATACTCAACGTAATGCAGACAACTAATACATAAAACCTCACAACTCTCTCGCTGCATTACAACTTGTGGTTCCAAAATTTGTTACTTAATCAGACCTCGATTCACATAGGGTCATCACTTTAGTCATCCATAGCCTCTGATATTCACTCTGCAGTCAAGCCTGCACTCTCCCCGAGCACCTAACAAACCATCAAGAAACTCTAATTTTTTAATTATGATGCCCGCACCTCTGTAATTCTTGTTACTAACTTAGTTCAACCCGTGGTCAATAATACCATACGTCCACGAAATGATTTCAACCAATTACCCTAATACCGGCTGATGGATTCGTATTTAAAATGCGATGACCTCTCATGTCATATCAGGATTAGTAAATGGTCTCACCACTCAATGATACCCATAGGGAACATCGCCCATTTTTGTCAATCTGCTTATCAATTACAAATTTGAAATGAAAAATACTTTCCGCATCAACAGGAAAACTCCCCTAATGCCACATCCACTTTTTCATGCATCTAACTCAAAATGTATTAGCCCACTCGCTATCTACATTTCCTAAATTCTCTTAACTGTTATCACAAGTCGGAATAACCATAACCATCTCACTTTAAACGTACCACATAAATCTCAAGGCTATATACTTTATTGCCTTACTAGAACATTCAACAACTCTAGAAGCCTAACCTCTAACTCTAACTATCCTGGAGATCTCACCATGACCTCATAATTAGCAATTTTTCATTCTTTCTCCCTATAGGTAGCCCTATCTTCGGTGGTTATTTTCGTAAAATATTTATACGACTTGTTGCGTCTCATCGATTTGAAACTATTTCAGTTAAAGGTCCGGCTAAAATACTAATTTACATAATTTACACAGTCCAATAACTGTTTCCGTGCGTTTAGACGTTTGATTTACGAGATTGACCATCCGGATCGAGTCCTTAACCTTGTCGGATCAAGTTGAAGTTTTTCCCATACATGTATTTTATCATGATGCTCAGATCTGACGGTCGAATTTTCGTTTCTCAAGTTTGATCATCACAATTACAATGTGTCGAATGTATAAAAAGTACTATAGCCGACAATATTATTAAAAATTCATTGGCTATAGTTAATAAAATAAAATAAATCAAATGATAATAAAATAAATCAAATGAAAATAAAAAGACTATAGCCGACGATATTATTCAAAATTCTTCGGCTATAGTTAAATAAATAATATAAATCAAATGAAAATAAAAATAACTATAGCCGACGATATTATTGAAAATTCATCAGCAATAGTTAAATAAATAAATTAATTAAATTAAAATAAAATAAATCAAATCAAATGAAAATAAAAATAAAAAGGACTATAGCCGACGATATTATTGAAAATTCATCGGCTATAGTTAAATAAATAAATGAAATGAAAATAAAATAAATCAAATGAAAAAATTGACTATAGCCGACGATATTATTGAAAATTTGTCGTTTATAGTTAAATAAATAAATAAATTGATAATAAAAATAGTAATATGTATATGTTTGAATTTGATTTTGGTACTTCGGTATTCGAATTGTGTACTTCTGTATATGTGTATATGTTGTGATAATTCGATTCGAAAAGTAATATGTGTATAATTGGGGGTTTTGTAGAATTGAGTTTTGCAATTGATAATGTTAATTACTTCGGTTATTAAAAATTGAAATTGATAATGTTGTTGTAGATTTGGGTACTTCAGTTATTAAATATTGAAATTGATAATGTTGTTGTAGATTTAGGTTTCGCAGAAATTAAAAATTGAAATTGAATTGGAGGTTTTAAAAAAAATTAATTAATTAAATTGTTAATTAAAGATTGTTAATATATTGATAAAGATTGGTAATATATTAAACTGTTAGTTAAATATTGTTAATATATTAAATTGTTAATTAAAGTATTAAAAATTAAAAATTCAAATAATTTAGTGAAATATTAATGACATTTTCATTAATTTGATTCAAATTAATATTTTAAACATGTGTGGTCATTTTAGATCCATGAAGGGTTCAAATGGCCAAAGGTCCGAATTGTCTGAGGGAACCTCTAACAACCCTCAAACTTTGTTTCAGGGCCCCAAGACAGCCAGACGTGTGACCCTTATGGAGATGTTGTAGAGGCAGCCAGACGTCCCTCAGTCGTCGAGGAAGTTGTGACCTCAGACCCAAACGGAGTTGTTTGCACCCCATATGCCTGAGATACACCGGACGCCGACTCAGGATCTTACTGCTTCAGATAGTGAGTCATCTAGGGTAATATGTCGCCGCCTCATCTATTCCTTCCGCAGATGATACCGGCAATACATGTAGTGGATGCCTCAGAGACGCCGATTTATCCACTGTCCCCGCCAGTTGTTCTATCAACGGCGTACTGGTTCACCCATTTTGATACAACTCTTATTTTCGTGAGTGTATCATCATCGGCGACCGAGACGAAATCTGTCGCGTTCACCGCATCGCCCTCAGGTAATGAAAGATGAATAATTTATTTTCTTATAATTAATAATAAAGGGTCTCTGATTTTAATAATCAACTTGGTTTATTATGTGATAGGCACCGTCGGAGCCAAGCTGACAAAGAAGAAGAGAGTCCCCATCACAGTGAAGGCTCTCGAGAAGACCTTCAGTACCTCAGGGAGGATCGTCATCGATACTGAAGGGGATGACCACATAGTATGGGCAAGAAGTCGAGGACTTACTTCGGCCGCGTAGGAGAGATCATTAGGGATAGAATCTCTATGTTGTGGTCAGACTGAGGCGAGGTCCCGCAGGAGGTTAAAGACATGGTCCATAACGCAATGTCAGCGAGTTATAAACGCCTCAATAATATTATGCATTACATTGTTGATTTCTCGAAAAACTAAACTAATAAACGGTTAAATACAGGTGTGGTTTGATGTTCCCGAGCACCTGAAGAACAACTTGGTGGACGTTGTTGAGTTCCAGTACAGGGAGTACGTCATAATTCAACAACCCTCATAAACAGGTATTTTAAAAAATTAATTAGTTAATTTGTCATTAAGTACGTCCGTTTTTAAATATTTTACTAATATTTTATTTTTTTTCTTTGAATGTCTTTTTTCGAGCGAAAACTCAGAACCGGCAATGCAACACAAGAAACCATCATGTCGGTTCTAGACCGTTCGCTGTCTTCATGGACTAGGCGGCTAGGGAATATCCAGAAATCAACTGGTACGTCTATACGCACAAGAAGAAGACATATCTTGACGCCCATGAAGATATTGTAAGTCATCTTCTGTTTTTAAATTTTTAATTTTACTTATATATATGCCAAAATGTTAAGTAATCATTTTTTCTATCCAATTAAGCGAAGATAAGGGAGTCTAGTGATGAGTGTTATAGTGAGAGAGCATGGTCGGACACGCAAGAGGAAGAGATGTGCAAAGCCATGTCTCAGATCAACACTTTTGATCCAAGGGTTGGGGTGAGGATCATGGGCACAGTCTTCCCACCGTGAGGAAACACTTTCTATTGCCAGGGACTAGAAAAGAAGGGCGAGGGCGTCCTAAAGACCACTCCATGATTTCAACGAAAAGCAGCCTCGACCAGCAACAGGACGACTTAGCTAGAGTCGGAAGTTGAGAGACTACGGGAAAAGCAAGCTACTCAGGCTATCGCCCAGATCGCCTCCCAAACAACCTATATTGCCGCCATACAGGAGTATAATGTCGGGGTATATGTCGGCCGCTCAGCAGCAGCAGATGTTCTAGTACTTGTAGGAGTTTTCAGTTGCCCAGCTTCAGGGAGTTTCAGCTCTGCCCATGCCTACGCCTATACCGTTATCTCAGCCACCGCAACCTCCTCCGCAGCAGCCCCCAGAATTGGATATAGATTTAGATAATATAGATTTTGTGTAGTTCATCAATTCTATAGTTTTGTGTTTATGAACAATTTTTAAAATTTATAATGAAAAATGTGTTTTGTCACCATTTTTGGTGGTGTTAGTTATATGGAATTGTTTTGGTGTTTGCAGGTTTCTTGGAATGGTAATTTAAAAATTTCAGGTTTTTTTACTGAAATGAACTTATAGCCGACGAAACTTGACACAATTCGTCGGCTATAGTATTTTTTATGTTTTTTAAGGTTTAGCCCACGAAATATGACATGTTTCATCAGTTAAACCCTTCAAAAATTTTATTACACTAGCCGACGAATATTTTAAAAGTTGGAAATTTTTCATCTCAAACCATGGTCGATGAAATGTTGTTTCATCGACAATAGTCTGAAACTTTAGCCGACGAAACAGTTAAAATATTCGTCGGCTAAAGTCAGGGACAATAACCGACGATGACTTCTAGTTTCGTCAGCTAAAGTTATAACCAACTCTTTCCTGACAAAAACATAGTCGACGAATTCAGCTAACAGGCCGACAAAAGTTTTCGTCGGTTAAAGTTCTTGTCCTGGTAGTGATTGAAACATTATTAAGGGCTTTGACCCTATTGAGAAGCATAGTTATCTCAATTAGAGACCTCTTATAAGAATCAAATGACAAGAGAGTACCTTGACCCCTTTGAGTTGAAAGAATTCCTTATCATAACACACGATCTATCAGATTATACGGAGTACAGCCGAAAATGAGATAGCAGACAATAGATGTATTTCTTCATCAGTACTAGGTGGAATTCCTTTCTAAAAGAAAGAAAAGAAAGAGCTTGTTACTGGGAAAAGAGAAGTAAACAACAAATGAAAATAAGCAGACATGACCACAGAAAACAGCTAAAGAAGATAGCTACAACAACAAATTGGCTCGACTCCCACAACAATCCTTGCCAATCTAGAATATACACCCTAGGTACAGAGGCCCAAAGTTATACCTTAAATCTATTTATTAAATAAAAAATATAGATCTAAAATTTTCTCAAAACCAATATCTTCCCGTCTTTGAATTTACACAGTATCCTACAATGTTTCTTACCAGCCCCTAATAAATATACAACAGCTATAGGTATCAACAAGTAATTATACGTAGTTACTTTTTGCCTATTATGCAGTGAATGGAAAGAACCTAGTCTGAGAAATTTTACATCCAATTCAGGGAACCATGCATCAATTATATTAAACTGGGCAAGACAGGAAATTAGGAGGGATGGGGGGCGAAACCAACAGATTTGGAAAGAGGAAAAAGAAAAAAAAGGGCCTCAATAGACTCCTTGCTCACCCGAAGAGCTTGAGATGTCATATCTACTATTTTAACTGCATCATCCATCGGGTACTTCTTCAGGAGCTTCAAAAGTTCAGATAATCCACTATTAATTAGGAATGTGTCTTCTGTAGCAAAGCTTTGATTTATAGGTTCGCGGACATGGATGTTACTTGAGTTTCCTGGCAGATGGAAAACAACACAATGTGGATCCTCAATACCAACCTGCATTTTCTATTAAAAAATAATGATTAAACAAATACATTGTAGAGCTTAGTGAGCGGAATGAGAAAAAGGATAATTGCAATGTAAATGTCTAGCACAGTACCCTAGATATGAAATCAGACACCAAAACTCTAATGCTATGTGCATCTTCTGAGCCAGACATGCGAATCATAGTCCAGACAGCATTCATTGTTTCATCGTCGCAATGCCAGTATATGTCTTCCACCAGATCTGCTGTATTCTTTTCAATTTGAAATTTTCACCCAAAAGTAGCTTCTTCTGCAATGCTTGGAGAATGCAAGAACATATTAGTGCAGAGAGCATCTCATCAACTTAGAGAAACAGAACAAAGTAAAACTATGATCGTAGCAATAAAACACCAAACTAGCTCAAAACTGCAAATGCTCTTACTCTGACAAACAGACACGCACACATGCGCACCCTGATGAGGACATCATAGTCAAACCTTTTAATGTTTGAGCGGAAAAAATGGAAAAGGATTCTCTTTTAATATGGCTTGATTAATTGTTCTCAATATAATTTCTGCAGCTTGGAGGGAAATCTGAGTCAGCTTTTAGAAGTCTCTAAGCTTTCTGTCCTTTCAAATTTCTGCCTTGTGACTTTTCATATTTCCATTTCAGAATAGAAGTTTCATGTTTGCATTATCATTTATGCTTCAGTTTTGGAGATCTAAGAGTCCTAAAGAGTCTTTAATACTAGTTAATGTGAGCTATCTCCTCTCAAGTATATATAAGTGCAAGTGCCAAATGGTGAAGGCATGTTTTGATGAATAAGGATTATCAGAGTATTTCTTTGTTCCGACATTACCTGCTTTGAATCTTTCATCTAACTCTGAAATTCACTGAAATCGCCCTCTTTCAGCGCCTTCCTCAAACAACTGAGAATTCAACAAGTGAAAAGAAAGATGGATTAGGATGCTTGCACACTAAACAAATCAATAAATTGTGTGTGTGTTTTTTTTGCCCAACATCTCATTCCATGAGTTACCCATGCAAATTTTCATTAAAATGATTGGCTTTGATGTGCAGTTGATGACATAGAATCATCTCAAGCATGAGAAATCCCAGTTCACGCTCGCCAAGCAGCTTCATACTGTAATATAAACATTATGGAGAAGATAAGTCCTTGTAACATAAACTAATAACATTTCCAAATCAAGATTCACAAACTCAAATACATTGTTAATCAAGAATGCTTCCACCTCACACAGACAAAAAAAAGTTTCATAACCGAAACCTACAATTCAGTAAACTCCAGATCCTAATGAAGTTGTCCCTTTCTAGATGTCAATCCTTGACAATAAAAGTCCAGGACGTGCATACAACCAGTCTGCTGCAAAGATCTGATCAAACCTTTATATGGCTTCCTTTGCTTAATCAGATCATCCAGTGTGGAGTTGGAAATATTATCAATTTGACTCTGTTCCGGTGACAAATTCCTAGAAGCAAAATACATTGGTACCAAAGCAGCTGAGCGTACTTGCAAATCATAATATTCAAGGGCCTTGCTCCAGTTTCCCTCATGTTCGAATGTAATGATTTGAGAGGTCAACTTTCAGTACCATCACAACAAAACCAGAAACAAAGTACACAAATGTAATAATATAATCATGTCTTGATTCTACTCTGAAAAGAGTAAATAATTAGATAAAAAGTATGAAATAAAAAGTGGGTGATGTGGATTAGCACTCTACTTCGCCTACTAATGCAAGGTGTTTATTTACAAATTTTTCTACTATTGCCGTTGGCTAATTTAGAATAATTTAAAACTCTTGTGGCCTTGGAGTTATCCTCAAACTACAGTGTAACACGCTAAAATTTGCATAGTGATTCTAATTTGACTAAAATCCTTCCATATTGTATGCAGTTATATTCATTTATACATATGTCACGATTACTTTGGTCACTAAAAATAGTTTTGCTTCACTAAGAGCAGATAAATGCAGCTGCACACTCCCATTAGGAGCAGCAAGATCAAACACACAAGACTCGAGGATAGTTATGGTAGGTTGAACGTTAAGGTGGACTGCATTTTTTGGGTTCTGTTTAACCACACTCTATGGTCGATTGTGAAAAAAGCATCATCATTTAGCATCATGTAAGTCAGTTTGGATAACTTCAACTACCACATTCAAAACATCTATCTCGGCATTCATATCAAGTCAAATGGCCAAAAAAAGTCAGTGTTAACTCATCTATGCAGGAAGTACTGAATTAACTCAGTACAAAGAAACCAAACATATAAGCTTATAATCCCATATAAGCTGTCAGGTTCATTGATCTGGATAATTGCTGGAACAAGTATTTCAATGTGGCATGGCAACTGAAAAGTAGATGTTAAAGAAAACAGGAAAAAGATAAATACAACACATGCAGTTAAAAGAACCACTATATTCACAGAGCTGAAATAAAATCACAAGACCACAAATATTTTTCACATGGGGATGGAGATAAACCATACAGCCAACCCGTACTATAGCTTATCAGCTCGCGAAAAAGAATGTACCATAAAGGCACACCACATCATTGCAACCAATTCTGATTCCCTAGCTATATAACAAAACTAACCGTTTTGATGTGGGAGAAATCAAGGCTACCCAGTGTGAGGCCATTGAAATGTTCTTTGCACCAATGCTCCACATACATCACGGCAGTAACGTATGAGCCAAAAACCTAAGAATAAAAATTCTTGTCAAACATGGTCATAGGAATACCAGATAAAGAAGGTACGAAATGAAGTATCAGACAAAAGAACTGAAGTACAAATGATTGGAACTCACAACTGCTGACTTAGCAACACGAAAATCAATAGAAAGCCAATAAACCTGCCAACAAATAATAACTATCAGGAAATTAACAATGAAGCAAAAAAATCATTCATATTGAAACTAAGTTATTAAATACTTGAAATAAACTTGGAAACCATTTAAACATAGATAATTTGAAACAGTAAAAAAGCTATTGTATATAGCAGTATGTTTGTGAACATCATGTAGGAAAAAACCATACCATGTCCCATAATGATGTCAGCATTCCCATTGCAGCAGCAGACTCTCTAGCCTTTACAAAGGTGGAACGAGATTTAGAGCTATAACTAAAAGGTTTAGCACTCTGGAAAACCAAAATGCAACAATCAGACAAGGAGAAACTATATACAACCTATTTTTACAACATAAAAGAGAACCAGTAGACAGCAGCCAGTTTGCTTCAAAAAAAAAATTAATGAGATCTACACTAAATCGAAATGAGGTTCAGGACAAATACAGAATTTGCAGAAATGGAAAGTGCAAGGCCAAGGACTATCAAATAAAAATTTTAAGCTACCTTAAACTAAAATATTTTAGTTATCATTCTAATATAAAATATTTTTTCCTACTGTCAATGTATCTGTATTAATATATTCTCTTTACACGTTTGCATGCAAAAGAAAACCCTTCTCATTTTTTTTTCATTCCATTTCTTCTGTTATTTAATAAAATACACATATCAAAGGGGCAAAGAAAATACACATATTAAAGGGTATTTAATAAAAAATTCAGGACAATTACCGATTGCAGGGAAGTCAGAAAGGCTACTCTGATGTAATCATAAAGGGATGGATCAGCATGGACAGTTAGCTGAAACAGCAATGATAAAACCTGAGATGATCTGCAGCCAGAAAGTTACCCCTTAATTTCAGAGGGAATGCAACATGCCACCAACTTCGACACTAAGAACTGCATCAAGACACCTGAGTTTAGAGATGTTCTTTTCTTACTGAAGGGAAGGGAAGTGATGACGCAGAATAAGATAAAGTGATAATAAGTTAACAAATGAACCCAAGCCACCTGAAGTTGCTCACCTAAAACACTGATAATTTCTCTAGATGGATTACTTCTAAAAGTGTCCAGAAGCACAGATATGACACGACAGCATTTATCTTGTAAATCAAGGTAACCAATGAATTGCCAATCAGATTGAAAAGATAGCTGTGCACAACACACCAAATAATGAAAACTGGTAATGATTCTTTGAAGCATCAGATAATATCAAGATTCAGGTTTGAAGTGCAGATCAAAACATATTCCTCTTCTCCACATTTCTTACGTAATTTTACTTTTCTAACAAAAAAAGGAGGACGATGATTATATGGAAAAACATAGTTTTCTTCCTATTTGATTCCCCAACCTCATTTCCACCTGTTGTTGTTTTCGTTTTCTTTTTCTTAATATAAGATATAATTCCAAAATCGAAAATTGTCTCATTATATTCATATTGTAACTGTGTTCCTGTAGTAAACAAAGAAAAGGGGCAGTCAGTGTTGCAACCCCAAATCTATTTCAAACAAAAAAAAAGAAAAAAGGTATAGTAGTACATTAAGGAAATTATTATTGCTGGAATTAAAAATTATTTTTTCAATGATTTTCACTGAACAGAAATAATAACTAGCTATAGGTCATTCCTCTCATAAATCTAATGGCATATACTCGCATCAGCATAGGGGCATAAAACAATTACATAAGAACTCATTGTTCTAATTAGCTAATGAGTTCTACTGGGACACTTACTTGGAAGTGCTCGCAATAGCAGCTCTATGCCCAAGAACATCTATCAGCACCTCAAAATATCAGTTCATTAACAGATTGTGTTGAACATGCCAACTGAGCAGTGAATTAGGACAAATCTCTACTCTTTTGGCCATTTATGTACATTTTTAATTCAAAACAAGCATTGTTACCATGAAAACCCTATCTGGGCGAAAAATGTTAATCCTGTCAACAACAAACACACTTGTAGCATAATCCTCCCTACAGATGAACAAGAAACCATATAATGTTAGAATCCTATGAGAGGTGAGCAGGACAATGAAAAGAAAGCTAAGAAAATAACCCAAGTCTCCAAAAACCCATCAACAATTGTAAGAATTCCATGTGCAATCGTATCCCGAGAAAGGAATGGAACTGAAGGGTTTGGTGCTGCTGATGCAAGAGACAGAATGTGGCTTACAATGGATACCTATAAAATTTTACAGGCACGGCAACCTGGGTAAGTATTGCTGTTTTTCTTCAATAAATTACTTAGAAATTACTTTCAACTATTCAGTGCACTTAAACAAACCAAGTCATTACCAGTGCAAGCCTACAAACCCAAACAGCCAAGAAATATGAGTAGGTCAACGACAGAAAGTTAAGCAAAACGATATAGCACAGCACCTGGTAGAAGGGAAAGGAGTTTTGTGCTTCTCAGAACACATAGTTACCGTTAATTTAAATAGGGTGATTGTTGGAAATGAAACCACAAAAGTCTGCACCCATTTGACCAATTGGCAGAAGGAAACTATCTTTTAATCAGGCCAGATCTCTCTTCCTATCAGGCTAAAATAATACATGATTACAGAAAAGTATAGCAATGCAGTTAATACAATTGACGGTAATTCATTAACATGGACATTTATAGAACATATGACAAAGAAAAAAAAACTATACCATGAAGTATTCTATTTGCTTCCTTCATGCAGTTTGTGCATCTTAGAGCCTCAAATGGTGCCTACTCCGCCGGATGGAAACGAAAATAAGAACCTAGTAAGCAAAATTGCATACAAATTAAAACAACCCAACGGCATATAAATAGATCACCAGATCATATCTGTAAGTCTACCAAATATATACGGTTCCTTCATAATGGAGATACTAAGAAAACCTCGAACTTAGAGAGGTCACCAAATCATACATGTAATCAAATATGTAAGGCAATAGTGTTTAATGATGTCCAGAGATTCTCTCAAAAAAATGACGCCCAGAGAAAAGTAATTGAAGCAAAGTACCTAAATCGATTCGCTGGTTAGCTAGACAGTTGAATCTGCAATCAACGATTCTGGGTTTTAGTTTTCTCTCCTCATTCTGTGTGAGTTCCACAATAATGGTAATAAAGGAAAAAGAATCATATACCACATCATAGAAATAATTGAACAAAACGTTTTATTACCAAAGCCAGCTGCATTAAAACTGTATCTTTCATCACGCAATCCTCAAATGCAATCCCCAAAGAAGTACCCCTTAAGCTTAATTGGTTATGATCTTCTCTTCCATGCAGACCAGCACCAACCAAAAAAAAGTAGATTAGAATAACACAAGTAAAATAAAATCCAACTAATTTCAAACTCTCACATTGCAAAGCTGAAGTGATTACGGAAAAAGTAATATATAAAGATGTTTTCAAATAAATTGAAATTGTACCACAAAATTCATCCAATTCCTCCCTTGTTCTTCATTCAAAATCTCAATCTCACTTGCTCTGCATCGAATGGAAAAAAAAAGTTAAAAGAAGAAGAGGATTATGTTATAGATCTAAAAGAAAAGCATGAGAATGGTGTAGATATTGATTGATTTCACTGCCGATAACAACAAAGAACATAACTCTGGAAGCTTCAAGAGAGAACAAAGTCATGGAGAAAAGAAAAAAAATCTGAACGCATGCTGACAACATGGTCTTTTATATATGGGTTGAATGGCAAACTTGTTACTGAAAAACAAAAGGGTGAAATCGTCAGCGTACTGTTTCATCAGAACAGTAGCTGACAGTGTTTCATACAGATAAACTTGTACTGTTTATGTATGCCAAAAAATGACTAAGCACCTATGGAGACTGTCAAATTTACCTGAAAGGATTTTCTCTTCCCCTACGTATAGATGAACCTGCATATACAAAAGCATACTTTAGCATTGATAATAGGATCTAAAAGTAAAAACTATACTCCACATCAATTGCCCCATATCTTTGCATGTATATGAAACACAACAGCATATTAGTTTCTTGTTTCTTAAACTTTTTTCTAGGAACTGGATATTGATTCTCATTTCTTTACCTTGAATTTGAAAAACAGAATTGCATGGTTTTCAAATGTTACCACTTGGTTAGAATAAACTCCTAAGCATTTTATAATTAAAAGTACAGTAGATGGAACCCTAAGAACGCTAAATTTGCAACATACATGCATCAATATCAGAGGTCAAAACAGATTTATAGGCTCATAAATGAAATAAAACAAAACAATTTCTATGTGCTAAAACAGTA
Organism: Comarum palustre; assembly: GCA_951800085.1. Taxonomy (NCBI): domain Eukaryota; kingdom Viridiplantae; phylum Streptophyta; class Magnoliopsida; order Rosales; family Rosaceae; genus Comarum; species Comarum palustre. Next base: position 19,465,288 of record OX637573.1, on the reverse strand, counting down.
TCTACAGTAGTAAGCTTGTTGTTCAATTTGTAAATACCAAGTAGTTTTAATTATAGCAAGCAATGTGAATACAATAATCAATATAACAGAATATAGCAGCTTCCTTATATTTACGTTTTCTAAATTAAGCTTTTAAGAAAATGTCATCTAAATCAACATGTATATTAAAAACAAAACGTTTTATGCTTGAGCAAACCAATATCAAATTGTATTCATCAAAAGCTTTAATACAAAAACATACAAAAACACAATAAGATGGTAGAAGAAGTCTTTTAGATAATATTCATCAACATCTTACTCATACTTCCCTAACCTCCCTAGCAAGTATTCCAATGTTAAGCTTCCATTATGCAACTGAGATCTTATACTCCATTAATGACGGAAAGCATAACTTGTATAAAATTCAAAAAAATACAGAGGAAACAAAAAAAATCATATCCAAACTCTGATTCTCTGGTTAGCAAAGTACAACGTTAAGGAACTAGGTTTTAGAAATGAGAATTAAGAAACTAAGAAAATTAGGCATCGAGTATCTGCATATACTAAAGAAGCTGATAGCGTACATGATAAAAAGGATGCTTTAAAACTAAAAATGATAGAAAAGAGGGAAGGACCAATCATAAATTAAGTTGAATCAAGCTGAGGCAATAGTAAATAATCCTTGTCAGCTGAAGCTATGGGATACCTTAATATTATTAGTAAATTACATCTTTCAAATCACCTCGATGGCCCTGCAGCATTTATAAATATGCAGCGGTCAAGAAGCAAATAGTCACTGAAAACACACTTAAAAGAAACAAACCATGTTAGATCTCATTCGCAGCTGCTTACATTCTGACTCTCCAGCTCTCTTCTTCCTGCAAGAAATTGACATTAACCAACTAAACATAAAAAAAACTAAAGAATACATCAGGAAAACACATATTAAGGGACACAATATATTGTATTCTATTTAAATTCTGGTATACAAGTTTGTTATTCTTTATCTTCTTCATATTCTTTTCCTGATCCTTTTTTCTTTATCTTTTTATTTTTATGCTTATGTACCTGCAGTAGTTTTAATTTATTCATAAACAACAGCAATCCTACTCCTGCACTCCCAGGAATATATCTATACAAAAGATACAGCCTAAACCAGATTTTTCATGATCCTTTTTTCTTGATCTTTTTATTTTTATACTTACGTACCTGCAGTAGTTTTAATTTATTCATAAACAGCAGCAACCTACTGCACTCACTTCCAGGAATATATCTATACGAAAGATACAGCCTAAACCAGATTCGTCACTCATTAAGATTGGTTGTGCCATGAAAACCCTTAACTGGGCTTCTTCCATCTCCATCCTGTGTCTTTATTCCATTTCCCTATGTATTTCCTCCTCGTGCCTCACTAAGCTCTCTAGCAGGAAAGGTTCCGGCTTGTTACATCCCTTTGTGGTATATTTTCATTTGTTGCAAAGTGATATTCCTGAGGAAGTCGCATGTTTCTTGGCACTGATCTCCTTTACATTCAAATATCTACACATTATGATACAGGAAAACAAACAATTAGACCTTCTTGGTTTATGTTGGAGATATACCTTCTTATTCAAAGCTCTTGCCCTAAATGATGTATGTAGCACAGGAATTTTAGGTTCAGAAAGATGATGGATGTAAGGAGAATATCCTTAGTATGTCACCTTAACTGGTTTAGCAATATGAAGTAAACATAATTCTCTTTACCTGTCGTCGTGATACATCCGTTGAAGTTACTGAGGCTGTTTCTGCGTTTTTGCTAGTCTCTAAATGGAATTCCAGCATCAGAGCAATATGACAGGTTAGAACTATTCAACATGATAAACAATCTTGAATTTGCTTCTTATGATTATGCACAGTTCACTTTTAGCTTTACCTGAAATGCAGGTGGCCGTGGGGTACTTGTTCACATTGCAGGTAATGATGGTGCTTCAAGAATAAGTAACGACCAGCAAAGTTCAGTGAATCAACGGACATATCATGAATGAAAGTTGAGATCAGGCCATAACTTGGATGTTACAAAAGTACCTTCTTAAAACTCGCTTACTATCACTCAAAAATGGCTTTGCCCAATCAACCAACCAGTGTTTCCTCCACACTGCCAACTCTCATCATCCATTGCGTGTCTTCCTGATAGTAGCTCTAACAGCACTACACCAAAGTTGTACACATCACTCTTTGGTGTCAAATGACCTGCTCATTTTAAACCAGTTAATGAAGAGAGCAATTTATTCAATAAATTAAGCTTCAAAATATGATTAGATGTTGTGCATCTTTTGGCCAATGGAAGAAGGATTCCATTCAGAATGTAATTTCATCCTTGACTATGCTGAAAGGGTCATTGAAATGATTATTCATAAAGGAGCAGCAATGCAGTTCATATCTGGCATAATGGTTTACTTAGCTATCACTGTAAGCTATGAGAGGACGAGAAACAACTCAGAAAATTGATCCGAGCTGAAAAATTGTTGTAATAAAGAAAACTCGATTTACAAAATACAATGTATGCTCCGACTACTTTAATTGGTCTTGAAAAAAGAAGATCAGAATCAAACTGAAATAGAACAAAAGAATCTCTTTTACAGAGTAGAATGGATCATACTTCCACTTATCTGGACTGACCAGTTTTATACCGCATAGAAGGTAAACCATCAGAATAAGTGAGGAAGATAACTAGTGTTTTACATGTGGCCTAAACAAGTGGGAAAGAGTGCAAGGACATGATGTGTGTGTTAAATTGTAATTAGGTTTTACTTGGATAATGATGTTATGCATTACCACACACAACATAATGATGAGTTCCTTGTTTTGATGGAAATGAATAGCACACAACATGATTGACCAGATGTGTGATCCTTATCACTTCCAGGACTTTCCCTCCAATGACATGGAATAAAAGAATTATTATATGGCTTTATATCAATTGAATTATTGTTCTCTCTTCCAGGATTATCATCTACAAATGTTTAAGGATGTAATTCAAATGTAACACTCACCTGTAGTACCATATTCCGGGCAAGCGTAGCCTCAAGTTCCCACGACTCTATTTGAAACATGAGTGTTGTCTCCAGTAGGACCGTCCCTTGCTAAGCCAAAATCTGATAGCTTTGCACTGAAATCCTATATATAAATTACATCAAAATTAAACTCAATCATCAGGGTTATTTTCATGTGTTATAGTTGAGCATGGGCATGGTTTATCCACAAAGTAATAAGAGCTTAGTTTATAATTAAGAAAGCATACTGAATCAAGTAGAACATTGGAAGCCTTCAAGTCACGGTAGATAACATTAGCATCTAAACGATGCAAAAAGGACAACCCCCTTGCAACATCAACTGCAATACTCATCCGCATACTGTTTATTTTTTTTAATGCAAACAGGCAGAAAAGATCCAGATTCATGGAAAAGGACCAATTGAGAATCTTAAATTATTTCTGAAATTGAATTTTTTTTTTATTTTTCGGTTACAAACTAGGCCAAAAAGGCCTAAACAAAAAGCAAGAAAAACTAAACTCTTCTGTCTCTTGCAACAACAGCAAGATCATCATGAAAAGGATGAGCAACATGGACAGGGGGATTATCAAGCACAACCAGACCTAACTCATGAAGCAGACTGTTTTTAGCCAACGCATCTGCAGTCATATTAGATTTCCTGAAAATGTGGCTGATTTGAGTAGTTCTCATAGAAGACATGAAGCTCTTACAACCTTTAAGGAGAGGAAATTGAAATTTTCTTTCAAAATCTGTTTGTATTTTCTAAGGACACTACGAAATAAGAAAATATGTCTATATAGGAAGCTGCCGGCCTACATCCATCCACTTCATTATAACATTCACACATCATCTACTTCTGTACTTAGAATTTAGCTTCTTGTTAAGTCAAATCAACTGAATATCAGCTGGGGATTATGTATATATTTCAAAAAGACTCGTACATAAGATCTTTTCCAAGAGCAGAGTAGAATTACACAACTGAAGGACAATCAAGATCAAGCATTTTGTCTTTTCAATTATACTTGCTTACAAAACTAGGTTAATTAAAAACTAAAAAATAAAAGAGAAAAAGCTCAACACTTCATTAATAATGATAAGATATAGGATGGCCAACTGGTTTGAAGGAGTACAAGAGCCTAGCATCCATTCCATGCGGATAATGATAGAGATTCAAGTCATTCAACGGCACAAAATTTTCAGGAAAAATACTTTATTATTTAGTTAGATGATTCCAGCAGTCTAACCAGGAAAGATATATATATATATAACGTGTTCAATAATCATGAAAAACTGAGAAGAAGAACACTATAAATTACCAAATCAAATATAGAAAGAGGATATGTTACTTACTCCTAAACAAATGGTTCTCAAACTTCCCTTTAGGCATAAAATCGTAAACAAGAAGTCTATTGTCAGATTCTGAGCAATAGCCTATGAGTTTGACAAGATTTTCATGGCGAAGCAGACCAAGATAGTTGACTTCTGCCTGTCAAGTGTAAAACTGATTTAATTAACCTAAGAGTAGGACTAGCAGTAATTGGTCAAAGTATCTAAGACAGCAAAGGGTGCATCCAGATTGTACATACAAGCCATTCCTTGTGACCTTGAAAGCTTTCCTGCTTGAGCCTCTTGATTGCCACCACCATGCCAGTCCCTGGTCTAGTGGGAGCTAAGGTGTTTGCATCAATCCAGCCTTTGAAGACCCACCCGAACCCTTGCTTATATGAGTTTACCGATTAGTGAAAAGAAACCGTCACAACCAAATCGAATTTGCAACCACAACCTAAAAGATATCACACTAAAACAAACACAAGTACGTAACTGCAACTGAAACCCTAAGTACGTAACTGCAATTAAGGGAATCGAATTCAAATAAGAAAACCTAATTTGGAAAAGAAAGTAAAACCTCCAGATCAGAGAGAGAGAGAAGACGTACGGGATTAGGGTATGTTTAGGGGCTTGGCTTTGTTCTTTACGCCTTCGCTCTCCTACTTCATAAAATCCAAGAACTGCAGGTCGTAAACCTCCGTGGTCGTCATCATCGAGGTTCGCCTCCGTGATCGTCATCACCTGCTCCGTCAATCATCATCGAGGTTTGCGCGTCTGTGGTCGTCATCGCTTCATCCGTCGTCGCCGGCATCTGTAAAATTGTATCGGTCTGGATTTGGCGTGGAGAGAGAAAGAAAGAAAGAAACAGAGAAGAAATGAGAGAGGAGCGAAGAGAATTGGGGGAGATAGAGTAACGCTTGGGTAAGGAGGCTCTCTCCCTCTAAGGGTAATAATGTTTTGAAATGGGAAACTGGGAAGGAGGCTCTCGATCATCATTCGTATTGCCTTTCCATACCCGCATGAAGCCGAATTCAATTTTTTTCAGCTAGGCACCAAAAAAATACTACAGTAGTTTCCGGTTTGGTTTTGCTAGCTCGACGGATCTTTAATTTTTTTCTTTATTATTATTTAAAAAAAAATTATTTTTTATTTTATTCGTTTTTTTTAAATTGATTATAAAATTTATTTTATAAACCATGATTGTTGTATGTGACGTCTGTTCTAATAGTAGCTAAAGGTGAGAGGATGGTTTATAAACTTGATTTTTAAAGTATGAGACCATAGTATGAGACTTTGGCCGACGTAACATTTAAAATATTTGTTGGCTAATGTATTTAATAAAAAAATAACTATAGCTGACGAATTATAGCAAGTTTCGTCGACTAAAAACTACTTTAGCAGATGAAACTAGCCATAATTCATCGGTCAAACATTTAATAAAAAAATATTAAAAAATACTATAGTCGACGAATTATGGCCAGTTTCGTCGACTATAAGTTCATTCCAGTAAAAAAACCTAAATTTCTAAATTACCGTTTCAAACAACTTACAAAATACACCAAAACATTTTCATATAACCACAACATCAAAAATGGTGACAAAACACGTTTTTCATTATAAATTTTAAAAATTGTTCATAAACACATAAAACTATCTAAACTACAAAAAATCTATATTGTCTAAATCTATATCTGATTCTGATATATGCTGTAGAGGAGGTGGCGGTGGTTGAGGTAGCGGTATAGGCATGGGCGGAGCCGGAAGTCTCTGAAGCTGAGCAGCTAAAAACTCTTGCAAGTACTGGAACATCTGCTGCTACTGGACCTGCTGGGTGGCATATACCGCCACATTTTACTCTTGTAAGATACCCTACCTCTTAGGCGACGACATAAATATTTCGTCGCCTAAGAGAAACCTTAGGCGACGACATAAGTATTTCGTCGCCTAAGAGAAACCTTAGGCGACGACGGCCACATTTCGTCGCCTTAGAGATGAATGTAGAATATAGAACAAAAAGTACAAAGAAGTGGTAGGGGGACTAGACCAATACTTACCGACCTCAAGAATGAAAACATGACGTACCCTAATGCTCAATTAAAACGATGATTCCAGAAAACCTAAGGCTCGTAATCGGAATCATCCGATGAGTCTTCGTCGGTGTCAGAATTAATCTCTGGTAATCTATGCCTTAATTCATCGTCGGAGTCTTGGTCTCTTTCTTCATTTGGATCAACATCAATAAGGGTTGACTCTTCATGAGTTGGCACTGAGCGACTCGCTGGAAAATTATTTTGGCGAACAGTAGAGACGTCAGGAATACCTATTACGCTGGGCTCCTGATACGCATCATCTTCGTCCTCGTCTCCGGTCACTCCAAGTGTAGCCGCCCGGTAAATTTTTCGAGGATGCACAAGGTTGACTACTTTCCACGTGCCACCCCTATAGAAGTCATTAAGATAAAACACTTGTTTGACTGATGTGGCAAAAACAAACGGGTCATCTTCGTAAGCGCTTGTAGCAGTGTTCACCGATAATATTCCGTACTAATCGATCTTCATGCTCTGCGGGCTATTATCAAACCACCTACACTTGAACAGGTGCACTGTCATGCGTTCCCCACACATGAGTTCCACCACTGAATGGAGAACACCGTAATAGTCAGGACCGTTCTCATCACCAAGCGCCATCACCCCTGAATTCTGTGTGTCTCCGTTTGGTGTCTCTCTCTACATGTACAAATTGGACGCCATTCACCGTGCACATGGGATAAACTGTAGCCCGTATTGGCTTCATCGCAAGAAGCCACAGTTCGTGCGGCCAATTTGGGTGACCATCAGATTTGATCATGTCCATCTGCAACCAACCATTCAACTGTAAATATGGATAATATGCACTAAACAGAAAATTATTGCATACATATTAAATTACGTACCCAGGCAAGAAAATAGTCTACGAACGCCCTGTTGTGGTACTCCAGATCACCATCAACTTCTAGACAATTAATCAATACCCACTAGTGGGCGATGTCCATCTCGTGTGGTTGCATGTTGTATTCGCCTGACAATATTGCTCCACCAACTTCAACATCATTGGAGAGTATGGAAAGATTGAACTGTTGTGCACCTTCCTCCATGGTTTGCGGAGTCTCCTTCAACGCTCTTAAATACAACTTCATGTAGGTGACGTATTCGTGCGCAATATAAGCTTTAGCTATACATCCTTCAGGCGCAGATTTATTAGCCACATAATCTTTGTAGTCTCCAAGTTGCCTATAAATATAAGAATGCAGAGTGTTATGATTATTGAACATGTATATATATTGAGGAATTTAGGTGATTAAAACGTACCTTTTCATGGGATACATCCAAGTGAAGTGTACTGGACCGGTAAGCAACAATTGCTCAGGAAGATGGATAATCAGGTGAGGCATGATATCAAAAAAATTTGGAGGAAATATCCTCTCAAAATTACACATGATATAAATGATGTCCTCTTTTATTTCCCGGAGGTCAGATTTTTTCACTTCCCATGTGCATAACTTCTGTAGGAATCTTGCCAACGCTACTAACGGCTCCACCACCTGACGAGAGCCAAAACGCACAAATTACCATCAAATCCAACACATTTTTTAACTAACCAATTGATCGAACCTAAGGGATGATAGGAGCATAAAATGTGATATTCTTAATATGTATTTGTACTTTGTTTATCTCTTATTGTCGTAGAATAGAGTCATATTATAGAGTCGAGAGTCTTTGGTTGTGTAAGGATGAAAACGTGTTAAACATAGAAGATTTATACAGAATTTAACTAAGTGCTACATGAAATAACAAGAAACCGATTTAGTTTGGGGTCTTGACATGTTTTGTTGATTCTGTGAAGCTTTTACATTGTCATAAATTAATTTAACTTATCTCATACTTAGGTGAATTGTAGAAGAGTTCATGGGAGGAAAAATCAAGAGAGTTGGAGCTATAAAAAGGTGGCAACATCATAGGAGACGATGCATGCAATTTCTGCGGAAAGCAGAAATTTCCTGGGCACATCACTCAACTTCTAGAATTTCTCCAGGACGACTCACAAAGAATTAGAAGATGTACTATATATGCACGGAAGATGTGTGAGACTAGTTTCCAGAACATTTTGAATCGATTCCATATCTATTTCCTAGAGGGAGTTATGCCTGAATTAGTGACGGAAGGTCAGACTGCCGAAACATAGTAACATGTTGCCGCCGATAGGAACTGTTCCTGATGGACCTAGGGAAGCAATTTGATTGGTCCAAGTCACCATATCCATAAAGTAGAGGTCCAAACCAAGTCCAATAAGGAGAAGAAGATCAAATTTGGCAGAATATCCAAGGAATATCCAAGTATTGAAAACCCTAATTAATTTCAGAAAAATTCCTGTGCACGTATCTCAACTTCAACGGACTCTCCAGGACAGCTCACAAAGAATCAGAAAAATGCCATATATGGATAGAAACCTACGAGAGTCTAGTTTCCAAATCAATTGGAATTATCTAAATAGCTATTTTCTAGAGAAATTTATAAGGTAATCATCAGACAGAGGTCATTCTACCGAATTGAGAAAAACTAGGGAAACTTAAACCTTTTTGGTTTAGGATTCTATTTGGCCGACCCCTATAGGTTTTCTCCTATATATAGCACGATATAGAGGGCAGAAGAACATCATCTCACCACCATAGAAGCCTTGCCGAAACCCTACCAAAATACTTCCAAGAAATACATAGCCGCACCACCACCGAAACCCTAAAAATCTTCTTCCATCTTTCATCCGATTTCACCACATTTGTCAAATCTCTTCTAAGGTTTTTAAAGTGTGACTCTTTCATGGCTTTGTATTTTCATTTAGTTTTCGATTTTGTAATGAATTATTGGTTTTGTTTTGGTTTTATGCAATCAACATGTTTCGAATTCAATGATATTGTTTATGTTGTGATTGTATGATCTTGTACATGTTTTCAATTTGATGAATGACTTAGGGCAGTAGGTTTTATGTTTTTATATGTTTATCTTGATTTATTTTCATGAGCTTGCACATAACAAATCGATGCATGAGGGCTGCCTAAGGCCATAGCTTCTCCTTGTGTATCGGTTTCACATGCCAAGAGAATTTAGATTGCATCATACACTAAGTTGTTTTATTCTAAATTGTCTAAATGGGTTATTATAGTTATGAAAATATGCATGATTCAAATATGATGAGTGACGTCATTACATGTTTGCATGTTTCCAATTCAGCTTATTGTGCTTATGTGCTTCTTTGTGTTTAATTTCTACGCTGATGTGTCTTTAAAACAATTAGCATAATTTAGGATTATACGCTGGAGTTGATTCTAAATATAGTAGAAGTTTTAACGATTAGTTGAATCGCTGGTGGTCTCTAATTAGAATTGGAATTAAGATAAGTATATGAATATGTCGAGTCTTGCTTGTTGCCCCTTGTTGTTTACAATTTTGTTACATGTTCTTGATGGTTTTCGTGCTTGGTTATGTGTGTGGATGATGATCACATGTATATATGTTAGGTTTAGGATTTATTTTCGGTATTAAATTTTTAGAAATATCTTTCAAACCCCCCATAATTCGATGTGAATATGTTTATATGTGAGTATATATGTTAATAATCTTTGTTTCGATCACCCTTTGGTTTCCCTGGCTAGAACGATCCTTACTTGTTCATATTACTAACGATTTGCAAGGTAAATAAATTGAAGTTGTTTGACTCCGGTTACGTGACATTGTCAATTGACCGTTAAACTTTAAAAAATTTGGCTTTAAAAATTAAAAAATTACCTGACTATTAAGGAACGGTCTAATGAAAACAGGGAGGAGACGTTGTAGCAGGATATGACAGTCATGACTCTTCAAGCCGTACATCTTATTGTCCCTGAATTTCACTCAGTTAGCTATATTTCCTGCTTAGTCTGAATGATACCTCACACAAGTCAACCACATGAAGATTTGGTTCTTCTGATCAGGCTTCACTGTGTAAGGAGCCTGAGGCATCTTTTTCTGCCCATGTTTCAACCACAGATGTTTTCTTATCTTCATATTCTCAAGATCAATGCGTGCCTTAGGACCGTCTTTCGTCTGCCCCTCCAAGTTGAACACTGTACCCACCACACTGTTGCAGACATTCTTCTCTATGTGCATCACATCTAGGTAGTGTCTGATCAATAACTTACTCTAGTACGGGAGTTCCCAAAATATGCTCTTATGTGTCCAGAATTTGTACCTGTCGGGTCTTTCAGGTATTGAGGTCACAATGTCGGGATGATTGCTGAGCCACCTAAAATCATACTCATTAAACACTGCTAAAATCTCTTTCCCCGTCCATCTATGCGGCTTCACACCCATTTCTACGGTCCCATCAAATGCCCCGGTATCTTCCCGCCATGGGTGATTATGTGGAAGGCGAGTACGGTGACCCATCCGAACTATATTATTGCAATGATTGCTGCTCCCCTCCTCGCTAAGGCACTTTGGATAAGCCTTGTATCCCTTAACAACGCTGCTCGACAACATCCCACGTGCAGGAAAATCACTGATGGTACCAACAATCATGGCCTGCATCTGGAAAATCTCCTGCTTGTAGGAGTCATAAGTGGGATGACCAACCTCCTAAAGGAACTTACAAATAACCGGGCTCATATACACATCGAGACACTTTCCTGAATAACCGGGCCCCGGAATCAACAAGGTCAACATGTTGTATTCCTTTTTCATGCACATCTATGGAGGAAGGTTGTAAGGTACCAAAATCACCGGCCATATACTGTATTGAAGACTCATGTTACCAAAAGGGTTGAACCCGTCGGATGACAACCCGAGTCTCACATTTCAGACCTCTGACGTAAAATGAGGAAACTTCCTATCTATATGCTTCCAAGCCTCCCCATCAGCAGGGTGTACCATAGTGTCTTCGTCATGCAACTCCCTCTTAACGTACCATCTCATAGCTTTGGCTGTGTGAAGACATGTACAACCGCTCCAGCCTATCCCTCAACGGGAAATACCGAAGTATCTTCACAGGTTTCTTGTTGCCTGCAGGAGTCCGCTTATACTTGTCGGTCTCACATACCGGACAACGATGAAGGCCTTCAAGGTCATTCCCGTCTGCATCTTTACCCTATAAGAGAACGCAGTCATATCTGCATGCATGGATCTTGAAGTAGGAAAGCACGAGATCTTTCAGGATACGACAGATCTTATGATGAGTGGTGGGATGACGATGACCGTCAGGTAGCAACGAACCAGTGTACTGTAAATACCTATCAACAGCCTTCACGGTCGATTTTTCCTCAACTTTGATCTGCATCACCTCCATCACACACTCAAGAACGGTCTTCTTAGAACCGGGGTACAGAGGGGTCTGTTGGAAAGCAAGCAGTTTGTTGTACTTCTCAATACCAGCAGTGTTGACAGCTCTAGAGACGGCCTGCACCGACGCCTCAGAAATACACCGCTCTCATGAGGAAACATGTCGTTGATGAAGGCCGTTGTTGGATCGTTTGATGAACCGCCCCTCTCATAAAACTGCCCATGATCATGTAGACCCCTGATGATGTTTCACCGTGATATATCCAACATGTGTAACTGTCCCAGAATCCGTTATTCTTCAGGTGCTCCCATACTGTGTCCATCGAAAATTGATGCATCTCGCTGAGACATTAACATCTCTTGCACGGGCAATAGAAAAGTGTACTCCCGCCAGCATTGTCTAACGCATATTGCACAAAACTTAAAACTCCTTTAGCATATCTTCTGTCTCATCTTTGAAACGAAATCCCCTTAATCAATTCAAGTTTAACATGCATAAAAACATAAACTACTGCCCTAAATCACAAAACCAACAAATACAACATAACGTTACATACTACACACATTCACATGCAAATCACAAAGAAGAACATGCAATTGAACATAGAATGTAAAACCAATAAAACCAAAAGATGAATAATATAAATAAAACACAATTACACAGTAAAATTACACAAACCTTATGAATATCCATACCTAACCTACCTAGATTAGATTGGCTAAAGAATGGTTGAGAATCAGTGGAGGATTGGCGGCGATCGGTGGCGGTGAAGTGGTGGCGGCAGATTTGGAAATTTTCTGTGTTTAGGGTTTTTGGGTAGAGCTTGGCTATTCTAAGCAAAAGTAAATTGTTTGACGACTACTAAAACTGAACTAATACATGTCTATTTATAGAGAGAAACCTTATAAAACACGGCAACCCCTTGTCCACATTGGATTGGGCTTCTTGCTTTTCCTTGTTGCACTAGACTTTGACTTCTTCAATGGCTGACTTGGATAGTACTCCATGGACTTATTTCTGAATTTTGGACTCCCCTACATGTTAAGGGATCAATGAAGGACTCCCTTACACGTTTTGGTACCCCTAGGACAGCTGAATCTCATCCATAGGCTCGGTAGAACAAGTTATCCTGTTTTGACCGGGAGAACTTTCCTAGTTGTTTTTTTCGGCTTCTCCTTGGTGATTTCTTCGATTCTTCTTCTAAACAACTTCGCATATCATCATTAAGCTCCTCATCAATCATTTGGCATGCTTGGGAAGGATTTTGGTGAAGAAACACACTCACGAACTCGGTAGACAACTTCATCAAAATCTGTCATGTTTCCAGCAGACTGACCTCCAGCCATTGATTTCATCATAACTCCTTCCTCAGAACTTGGATTACTGCGATTCTAAAAGATTTAGAAACTCGACATCCACAGCTTTCCATCCATATATGGCACGTTTCTTGGTTCCTCCTGGATAGTCCTAGGGAAATTTTTAAAGTTGAGTTATGGTTTCTAGAAATCCTCTATTTTTGTTTCGATTTCATGCTCTCAGCCTCTTATCTTTCCATGCTTCTTTTGCTGCCTTCCATAAGTCCGATTCTCATGATTCTTGTTTCGTTAAGTCCATATACATGTCATCTGAACATTAAAGAAAATTAGTCAAGTAATAACAATGTACAAATTCACAGAATCATAAGAAATATCACGATAACTTCATAAGTCAGTTTTTAACAAATTAGTGCACATTTTCTCTACTTTACGCACATTTTAGCTATTGCTCTACAGAAAAACCCTTATGATAAATAACTAACAATACTAAACTAATAATGGATAAACAAAGCATAAATGAGGATAAAAACATATTAAAAACGCAGCATAAAATGCTCCTATCACAGCATTATTGGCAAACATATTCTGGTGAGATCTTTGATATTGTTAATCAGGCTTTCAGATCTGGTTCAATTCCTCCTAGTTTAAATCATACCATCATTTCCCTTATCCCAAAAATTGATGGCCCCCAACATATGGTCAATTTTAGGACTATTAGCTTTCTAAAAATATTGTGGCTAAGCTTAGGCCTTTAATGAAGCACCTGATTAGTCCAAACCAAGTTAGTTATGTACTGGTAGGCAAATCTTAGATAATGTTATGATTGCTCAGGAAATGCTCTACAAGTTCAAAAAATCTGGTGGGAAATTCTTCGCTTGGAAAATATATTTGTCAAAAGCGTATGACAAGTTAAGCTGGTCATTTATTAATCAAGTTCTTTATGATGCTAAATTCCCCCCCCCCGCCCCTAACATGATTAAGCTGGTCATGAGTTGCATTTCCACTACTAGCTTCCAAATTTGTTTTAATGGAGAACTCACCAATTCTTTCAAAGCTCAGAGGGGAATTGGACAAGGGGAGCCTCTTTCCCCTTATATTTTTGTCCTTTGTATGGAGAGACTTTCTCACATTATTAATGTTGTTGTTGAAGAGGGTTATTGGAAACTAGTGAGAGCTTCTATTTTTGGTCCCAAAATTTCTCATCTCTTCTTTGCTGATGATTTAATGTTATTTGCTAAAGCTTCTCCCTATCATGCTCATGTTATTAAATGTTGTCATGATGCTTTTTGCTCTCTTTCTGGTCAGGTTGTGAGTTTTGAGAAATCTTTAATTTTTTTGTTCTCCCGGTACCCCAAAACTCTTGCTCGTTTGATTAGCAGAAAGTGTGCTTCTCCCTGGACTTATGATCTTTAAAAGTATTTGGTGTGCCTCTTATTCATACTAGAGTTAATAAACACACTTGTGATAACAATTTTGATAGAGTCCAGAGCAAGTTGGCCAGTTGGAAAAGCAAAACTCATAGTGTGGCTAGCAGACTCACTCTTGTTCAATCTGTGACTTCTTGTATCGCTATTTATTCTATGCAAACTATGAAGCTCCGTGTGAATTTGTGTGACAATATTGATAAACTTAACAGAGATTTTTTTTAGGGGTGACAGTAATGAGAAGAAAAAGGTTCACCTTATTAATTGGGAAATTGTTTACAAGCCAAAATGCCTTGGTGGTTTGGGGATTAAAAAGACTGTTGATATGAACCAAGCTATGTTAGCTAAGGCTAGTTAGAGGATTTTTCAACAAGATTCAGGTTTGTGGGCTTCTAGTTACTCTAAAAAAATATCTCAAGAATTGCAGCATTATTGAGCAGTCTTATGCAGCTCCTTCTGATTGTTCCAATAATTGGAGAGGCGTTATTCATGGTGCTAAGCTTTTGACAAAAAACTTAAAATGGCGTGTTGGTGATGGTAAGAGAATTAAATTTTGGTTTAATAGTTGAGTTTTGCATGTTTATCTTGTTCAATTTGCCTTACCCCATGTTGTCATCGATTTTAACGCTGTTATTTGTGATTTCTGGTGTGATACTGGATGGAATATTGAGCTGCTTTTTGATATGGTTCCTAAAAAGATTGTTAACCAGATTGTGAGTTTTCTAACTGGTTTTGAAGATAGTGGTCTTGATCAACTAATTTGGGGTGCTTCCTCTAATGGAACTTTTTCTGTTAAGTCTGCTTATAACTCTATGTTTGACATGTCTGAGTCTCAACACCCTTACTGGAATTTGGTCTAGAAGTTGAACTGCCCTCCTAAATTGAGAACTTTCTTTAAGACTGTTCTGCATAAAAATATTTTGACCAGTGTTCAAAGAACTAGAAGATGCTTCACCACCAATTCTGCTTGCCCTATTTGTAATTCTAGTGAGGAAAGTCTTTTGCATTTATTTAGAGATTCCTTCAGGTCTAAAGAGATTTGGAGGTCTTTTCTTCAACCTGGTCATATTTCAAATTCTTTTATTTTGGATTGGAATGGTTGGCTAGTTGCTTAGGTGAATTGCCATACCAATGTTAAGAATGACATTAAATGGTGCAACCTCTTTGTCTTTGTGTGCTGGTTCATTTGGAAATGGAGGAACAAATCTGTTTTTGATCCTGACCTTAGTATGCATGTTAATCCTGCTTTGATCATTTGGAATTATGTTGAAGAATGGACTAGTGCTCAGTCTAAGCCTAAGAGTGATAACATGTTCAGTTACACTTTACGCAAAATGTGAAGCTCTCTCATATTTTCAGAGAATGCAACATGGCAGCTGATTCTCTAACCAATAACAGTATCTTCAATGAGATTGACTTGATCACTTTTGATGAACCTCCTCTCATGTTGTCCAAGCTTACTTTGATGACTTTTCTGATGTTAGAACCAGGATATCTGGTGTCAATTCCAACATTTAGTTTTGTCTTTGGGTCTTTTAGGTCCATCTTGTAACCAAAAAAACTATCTACGTCTACGGCCTATCCACTTCAAAACCTTCCTTCACCCTTGGAAGTGCTCATATATGTAGGAGAAAGAAACAGTAAAATCATGTTAGGCATTAAAACTACAGAATTGAAAGAGACTCGTAATTTGTTAACTGGAAAGGCTTCCAGAGTTCTAGGGAGCTCTGATGCGTTGGGGAGAGAGGTATTATTTTGTTCTAAGCTTGTTCAATTGTACCCAACCCACGAGCAAGGCTTGTAAAAGAATACAAACGGCCGGACTGCCAAGAAATCCACAATCAGGCAATGTTGACGATGAATCTAACAAAACACAATTGTCCCCAGCTCCAACGTCAATTATCCCAAACTCTGACATTGATAATATACAACTATCTGTGGACACGTTTCATTTACAAGGCAATTTGATTTTCATTTTGTCATGTCTACTTGTTGTCACGATTCTGTTTGCATTTCATTCTTCCTAATTCATCTGCTTTCGAAAAAAAATAAAATTGACTTGTTGATCCAAATAACATATCTTTCTTTATTTTCTTGTTTCGTTTTCATGTCTACCATGGATAGAGAAATTCACCAAGATTACAGTTCGCAAGAGCAATCAACTGGGTTTCACATTACAATATCCATGTACAGATCATGCAGTGCACTAACCAGTCCTCAATCACAGTGGCAATCACCTTTCCAACGAGTATTGTTCCCAAAACATAAAACCAAATTACAAACAAAATCAATGCTATCACAAAGTTTTTAATACAAGAGGGAAACAAAATTCAATAATTACCTAACGGGAAAAAAACTAGTTACATTTTGAGGACAAATCTTCCGATACCCCTTAGGTTCCTAAAGGTGCTCTGTCATCTGGCCCAGCTAGCATGATCTGCCACACAATGTCATATATATGATATTATTAATCTATTTCAAAACAAACCACGTGTATACTAATATAACAATAAACATGCACAAATTACCCAAAAATTGACATACATTACAGTCGAAAGCAAATCTCCTTGCAAGCATGATGGCTGCATTTCTCTCTCGTTCTGATTCAAATGCCAATACAAAAGAAAGACCTTGCTTGACCTGCCAAAACAATGCCTGAGCTGCAGCATTCCCACCTCCTCTAACTCCGCACAGCTGGAGCAAATAACAAATTAACATCGTAGACATCGTTTAATTACATTGAAACAGAAATAAAATTGCAAACTTCCGCACTTAGAAATCAGATTTTATATAAAAATAGATAACAGTGATACTGGAACATTTACAGATACAAAAAAGTATGTCACTTTACGCACACATGGCGTGCCTTTAATAGCTCAACTTAAACAACAAGACTAAAGTTTCACTACTGTTCTCATAAAATGCATCGTTCAACAACTGTCCTATTTAACTCAAATAAGTAATTGATGCAGCAATGCTGATGTAGCACAGCCGATGCAGAGATGACATTAGCATTTAAGCTTACTGTAATCATGTTTTGATATATTTTCTTTGTTGATAATTTGCTCGACCTTGATTTCTAGAAATAAGTTCTTGTAATTTGAACAACTATAATTTGTAACAGCTGATTCATTGAAAAATAAATTCTTGCAAACGGGCCATAAAGCACGGGCACCGCACGAGCACGGCACGTTTAAAAGGGGTCTGACACAGCACGAGCACGCTACCGGCCTGGCACGGCCCAAACACGTTATCTTAATGGGCCGGACCGAGCCTAGAAAAATGAGCCAACGGGCCCAGCCCGGCCCAAGCATGACAAGTTAAGGCCCACGGCCCGGCCCGCTTTAAAATATATATTTGTTCTTTATAATATGAAGATTATATATTTATAAATAATATAAAATTTGTTTTAAGTGTGAACAATAACTTATAAATACTAATAATTATTCATTTTGATTCTCTTGGACCCATAAAAAGTTTTGCTAAAACATTACCAAGTATAAATAATGATCATATGATTCATATATCATATATTTCTTTAGTTTGTTAGCAAAGAAAACATGATCGATAGAAAATGTGAGTTATTTTTCATTTGTTTTTGTATTGGTATACTATGATATCAATTTTTGTCTAATTTTTATTTTTAACTACAAACGGGCCCGGCCGAGCACGCCCAATATGTTATGGGCTTAGGCCGAGCTGGGCCTTAGATTTGAGTAAATGGGCCGGCCCGAGCCCGCTAAGACGTGCCCGTTTGCCACCTCTACATGTATCTTTTGTCCTCTAATTTATTTATTTTTCTAAATTTCTTACATTTGCTTTCTTCTGGTGCATCAACATGCTTTAACCAAAAACATTAAAAAATATTTCTGAAAGAAGATAAATACTAAAATATTATGGTCGCTTAATAAAGTTTGTATACCCTTTACACTCGTCAATTATGTTCTCTATTCTTAAAGCTAGAAAAATACATGAACCGGAAGGATTCATTTTAATACTTGATTACATAAAGAAAAAACATGTAAAATACCTGCATTGAAGCAGAAAAGTATTCTTTAGCAATAGTTGTCTTTCCCTTGCACAGTTTAATCCTCATCCTTCCCACATGAAATACATGAATAGATTCTGACAGATGGTTAACACCATTCATCTGGGTGATTACTACCTGCAAGGTAAGAAACAAATGAGAGGCCAAAGATTAATGAACCTGATAAATACAACAGTTCTCCTGACTTTCACAATGTCCAACCAGAATAGATATTGTTTGTAAGCTAGACATAATTGAAACTTGGCGGACAAACAAAATGACTGCAATTTTTTTTTCATAAACACTTTTATATTTAGTTCTAATACTTTCAAAGTTAACGATGTCCAAAAGAGCATCTATTCTTCTTCAGGCACCTATCCCATAAATGATACATGAAGAGACTACAACAGCAGAATTTGTTCCCATACCACACAAAGGACCACCAGATAACACTACTACTGTTATTTAGACACTAGAAACTACTGGCATTAACAAATAACTAGAAATAATTAAATATAAATACATAAATAAAGCTCCAATGTGTATAAATGATAACTCTGAAATAGATGGTTATAAAATATACATTGAACTCAATATCATGTTTCCGCACAAGTGCCTCTACATAACTTCCCAAACCAGCAGCTGCAGATTGTAGATAACAACAAAAGCAATCATTTTAGCAATATTACACAGTGACATATTTGAAAAACTGAAAAGAGAAAAAAGAAGAGTAGAATGTATGGATTTGAAATACTAAAACAGGATGAAATATCTAAACCATACCGGGATCAATGGGGCCAGCGGTGGTCAGTGTTAGTCTTTGGCCATTAAATACAATATCTGCCTGCAAGAACCGTCCAACATCAAAAGGCTCTGGGGCATACACTGATTTTATTGCTCCTGGCACAGGAAAAGGTTGAATGAGATATGAACAGATATATTATGTGGAAGTTATAGCAAAGCTTTTGATCTATCATAAATTTATTATTTTTTTCATCTAAATATATGAGAACCTCTGTGTGGATTTCCAATCAGTGTTCAGTTGGCTGCTCCAACTTTAACATGAGCAATTCATTCACATTAAATACGTTAAAAAAAGTATGTGCGCTCAGACCTTAAATAAAAATCATATAATAAATACTAAAAGCACTGTAACAAATAACTATCAAAAGCACATGCCAGAGACAGTAACTTTAAGGTTGGCAATCCTATTCAACTAAATATTTTAAAGTTAAACAATGGTTGCTTCTAATTTAAAGATAAACAATCCGGAACACCCTTGTCCTACTATAATAATAAGGAAAGCAAAGAGAAATATATGCAGTTTCAATCCTTTAGACATAAACCATGTGTTCCTTTGGAATTTGAAAAGCCTATATCGTCATATTTTAGTTTTACAGTCCAAAAAACTATTAAAAAAGAGGATCATGAGTAAACTGCCTAAACAAACATAAGAATAAATACACAAATACCTGATATAAGCTCCTTGTTGGCACAATCACATGACAGACGATACCACTGTATTGCGCATGTAGAAAGTTCTATTGTATCATCAGACAAAGACTTGATACGCAAATATGAACCTAAAGCTTCAGCGCCATCTAGTCGATATGGTTGAGAACTTTTCTCCAAGCCTCTCTTGCTATTTGCCAGCTGAAAGGTACTCCGTGAGGGCATTGGAAATATACAGTACAACAGAAAGATAATGAAGACCAAATATATTACTAACCCCATTATCAAGGTTTAAAATGTCAATCATAACAAAAACATCGGGGATTCAAATCAAATGATATATCATATAGATTGATACACAGGAATTAGTGGTAGATATCATAGGTCATAATTTATGAAATAAATGATTAGACACCAAACATCTGGCATACTATGGAACAGAAAGTGCGCCAACGTCCAGAAAAGTATCGCATAGTGGTATAAGACCGAAGCAGGTCCATAGTCATACTAATCCATATGAAAAAATCATGCATAAAGAAATGAGATTTTAAGGCATTTTCTTTATACTAGAAGTTTAGGATAACATTGGGGTGCATAGTTATGTCCACAGTAGAAGAAATGAATAGATAAACAAATACGAAGATTAATTGGCAGAAAGCATTGACTTGGTAATGTATCTAGAAAAGCTAAATTAATTGGGCAACAAATTATATTCTACCTAATAGAAGACCAGCTTATGTTGAGATAACCTTTTTACACTATGGATATTGGAGCACCAATTGTTTAATTGATGCATGGTGACGGAACAGAAAACCAGTCTGAGCAGATTCCTTTCCACTTAAAAGGTTCCTCATAGCAAGAAGTTGATTTTGTAACTTCTGATTATATGCAATTTGAGTTGTGATTCAATGATGTAAGATCTTCGAAGCTGTAGAAGATGATTTTACATTGAGAGAGGGAAATGGTTGAAAACTAGATTATAACATAAACCTCAGGGTGAGCCATGTAGATCCTTATGGTTTGTGTTATAATCATTGTCTTTCTCAACTGTAACCTACTTATTTCAGAGTAGACATGTCGCTACCACCCAAGTGGATGAGCACAGTAAAAAATAACCAATGAAAGAAACCCAGGAACAGGAGTAGCAAGAAAATGCAGATACAATAAAAGAAAAAATTACAAAGCTAAAGCGGAAATGTAACCTCTATTAAAGGACGGATTTGAACCACCCATAATGTCAACGTTAAACACACATGAAGAAATCTTGAATGCAACAACAAAATTTATCAAAGTAGCACACACCTTAAGAATAGTACACAAACCTCTTTCTGAAGGCGAAGAGAATTTTCAGACTTTTGTGTGAGTTGTGCTCTCAAAGCTCGAAGCTCATGTTCCATGTCCAGGACCTAGAAATCAAGATTATATTCTTAAAGATCAAAGATAATTTAACATAATAACATTCAAATTAACAAGCAAACAATTTGAAGAAACGAATATTGAAGAACTTTAAGTTCAATAGAAAAGATCCAAAAAAGACAAGTAAATTATAGAAAACTATCAAAGATTATTGAAGGACGGACTTGCGCAAAATGAGCAGTCATGTATCCTTTTACCATAATGGACTGTTTTTTTGTTTTGAGACCATTTCTGCCATTTCAAGGCGAATGTTACAGCTGTTTTTGTCGATTACTTCCGAGCTCGCCTGCTTTAAAAATATGTTTCCAAGATGGCCCAAAGGGGATATATAATTGGCCCAAACTATTATGTTTGAAAGATAGAAGAAACTGCCTTCTATATTGTCAAACCACCATAATCATCTTGTTAAATGTGCCTTTCTTTCAATATTAAACTATATGTATTAGTAACGAACTGTAATTATGTGAGTGCCCTGTAGCTATATTTTAAATCTCAACCACCAAGTGGTGAAGTAGGAGCTTTCAGGTTTGAATCCTGCTGCACTTACTGGAGTATAGATCCCAATCTGTTGCATGGCACGCGCGCAGGAGCGGGGGGGTGGGATAGTTTTGATGTGACCTCCGGACACAGATTAGATTCTAAAGTAAACAAAAAATATATTTGAATTCTCAGCACAGTAGTTCATCTAACAGCCCTCTATACTGAAAGGAATCCACGAAATACTTTATACTTTGATATGATATAAGAGCAGATACCCTTCTTTGTCCCTGCGTTTTCTGCCACAAAGTATGTGTTTACTTCTCCAAAAGGAAAATAAATAAATAGACATTCCAGATTCCCCAAATTCTATAGAACTGTTACCACATAAACTGGCCGCTGCTACCAAGCCTACTGGTGCTAGCCCTTGCAACTAAACACCCCCACCACTGTTTCCAAGCGCCGCTGGACCACTTTTCTTTTTTCTTTTTTCTTGTTCTGTTTCTTTTTACTCTGCAGTTCTCCTTTTTCTAAATTTATAGTTTCAATGTTTCATACTGAATCAACCTACAAATATTATACCTAAATCAATCTACAGAGCTCATTAATTATAGTTAAGAATCTTGGGGCTGCATTCATGGTATCAATGTCCAATTCATGCTTGAAGACCTGCCATTTTAGATCTTGATGCTCAAATGAATCTTTGATATATGTCACTTTTCGTAGGTCATAGAGAAACATCGAGCATTATAATCTAAGATCTCACTCTTTCTCCTATATACCTATTTTCTCTTGTAAAGTGGCATTGTATGACACTTTATTAGAGTTAACAGACTTCTTGGTGAAGATTATTAAGTTTTTGAAAGATATCGGAACAAGTTGTGAGGGCGAAGGTGCATAGCTCAGATAGAAAAAGAGGGATGATCTTGAGGGGCAGATATTGGAGTCACAGCAGAACTTGGATGGGATTTCATGCAGAGTTAGATTTAATAAAAAGATGTTCTGGGTTTGGTAGAACAGAGAGAATAGAGTGCTTAGATGAGCCATTTCTCAGCTTCTTGCCATGTCTATATCGTAAATTTGGATGCACAACCCATTTCTTCTCAAAGCTGTTGTACTCGGTTCTGAATTTATTGTCCACTTCTTTACCTTGTTAAGCCTGACAAAATTGTTATCGGAAAACAGAAGATGATTTATGAAGACTCATTGATAGAGTCTTCATAAACAGAAGATGATGCCTATATCGTAAATTTGGATACACAGCCCATTTCTTCTAAAAGCTGTTGTACTCGGTTCTGAATTTATTGTCCACTTCTTTACCTTGTTAAGTCTGACAAAATTGTTATCGGAAAACAGAAGATGATTCATGAAGACTCATTGGTTGAGTATTCCTAATCAGCCATGTATGCCTACATCCCCTCAACATTATTTCAGGTGAATGCCTTGATAAGTGATGGCAGTATAGCACTTCCAAAAAAGAAACATGTCAAAGAAACTAATTCTGAGATCATGGTCACCATAGTGACCTTATCTGTGAAAGATGTATAAAATTGCCGGCAAAAAAAGGTAAGAAGAGATTGGACCCCTCCACCAATTCTCAAATTGTAGTAAGATGATGCTTAAATTCTAAGAATGTAAATATAGTTTTCACATAAATGAACCAGAAGGAAATCTGAAGAATCATGTTTTGAAACATAAAATCATGAAAGTGACTAATGCTATTTTTGCAAGTCTACAAAGTCAAATGAAATCAATACGATTTAAAACTCACTTTGCTTGGTTGATGCAGCATTTTGATTCGCCTAGCTTCTTGAACCTCTTTCATCAGTTCTTCCAAGTCCTAAATTTATCATACAAATTATACTTGTAAAGACGATAGTATATGAAGACATGTTATTGAGTGCTTCAAACAAACAATAAAATTAGAGAATATAAAAATATAAATGTAACTACTGTCCAAAATGAGTAGGCATCTGTTAAGGTGATAATGAAGCAGTAAATATTTATATCAAACAAAAAGAAACAACAAATACATAAAAAAATAAAAAATAAAAACAAAAAGCTCACAAGTATAACTGTTGAGTGCTCTGACATATATGGATATTATAAATGTAGACAAGGGCTGCATGTTCAAGCTATCCCTTCAATACATTATGCAATAAACAGAAAAATTGAATTGACTAAGTGTCAACAAATTATACAGTCCTGGACAAACCTGCTTCCCTGAAGCCCGCGATGTCTGTTCTTGCTCCTTAAGTGCTTCTTCCACTCTTTGAACAGCAGCTTTGGCATTTTCAATTTCAGCATGAGCAAAGGCTCTTTCTTCATCAGCAAGCTTCTTAGCATCTTCTGAAGCCTACAAAAGTGAAGGATAAAAAATATTTCTCCAAGCGATCTGACGAATGACGAAGAAGCCCTAATACTTTCTAACAATAACAGATGTAGGAAAACACAATTAATCTCCATATTCCTAACTGGCATGACTGTAATGCATGTATAGTGTGCACACAAGCTCTTTCCCAAAAAGAGGCAAAAAAAGATGAATGACATCTCAAACTACTTTCTGATAAAGATGAATACCTAGGGATTGAAAATTTGAATGACCATGGACTGCAGCAACAAATGTGTACATGTTTTATTCCTTCATAAGTTTTTCTTATTCATTTTTTCTGATTACAGATTGAATCAATGACAACTAGTTGGTCCATTATTTCACAACATGGTACACGTAATGAACCTGCATATGTTATTGATAAAGACAAAGAGGATGAATGAACATATTAGTCTCTTTTTAATGAAGAAATGGCCACTTTCTGAATTCTTCAGCTCCAAGACCAAATATGAGCAAATACAATAACTAAACCACTGAATATGCAAAGAACAACAAACTTGTTGCAGAGGTTCGACTGTCATTGACCCACATCCACAGGCAATGGTGCTGGCTGATCCACGAACTAAGAAGAATGTTTTGGTTCTCGAACTCTTGGAATAATTTCTCTCTAACACAAACCCAAATTTTCAATATAGAATTCTCTAAGACAACCGATGTCTCAAGCAACTCTGAAATCTCAGAACCGTCACTTATCCGCACATGGATATCTCTAAACGGAGTCCCATAAGGCACCTCCTCGATGTTGTATTTCAACCTTGATCTCTACATAGGGTCTCCACTGCACCCTTTTGACTGAGTCTCCTTCAACCCACGATCCGAGAATCTTCATACCCACATAACCTCTCTAAAGATGTCTCTCAACTTCCAGAACAAAGCAATATCCCTAACTAAAGGTGTCCCTCAATCTCTTCATCTCCTTTGAAATTGATATTTTCCATTACTGAAACTAAACAGGCCTATTCTTCCCACTAACTCCAAATAAGAAATAACTCAAAAACACAAAATAAAACAAAAACATAAATTAAGAGTGAGACTCCTCATTATTGTATGTGTTCTTGTGATTGGGTTCAATGAAGGTTCCTATAAACGAAAAATTAAAATTAAAACAAGGTGTACATACAAAGACTGTCATTCAAAACAAGGGTTGCATCAAAAGTAATACCCAAGAACGAGGCAAATTGGTTTTAAAGTAGACTCCTTGTTCATAGTATGTATCTTGTGCTAGCCTAGTAAAAGTTTCTTTACAAGGGACTGCATAAATGGATAAACGAAACAGAATGTCATTCATCAAAGCCTGCAGTTTGCCAAACTAGTACATAACAAATATCATTTTAATATAATTTTAATCTACAACAGAAAGAAAATACATTTGACCACCTAGACTAAATCAAATTACCTGCTTTAGAAAATTTGCTAGTTTCTTCACTTCAGCTTTTTCTTGCATCAACTCCCCTTCTCTTTGAGTCAACTGAACTGCTAAAGCCTCCACCTGCAACAAGTGATCATAAATTGGTGAATTTGTCGCTTCATTTGAAGTAGCATAAGTGCACTGACAAGGAACCAAAAAGATCAAGACAAATGGGTGAAAGAATCAGTCAGAAATAGAAACACCATTGCGACGTGATTTGATTATCGACTTGCTACTTGTTATCTTCTTCAATAAGCCAGAGTCTTGTGCAACTGTGAATTTCATGAACATTAACTATTGGGACATGATTTGATTATCGACTTGCTACTTGTTATCTTCTTCAATAAGCCAGAGTCTTGTGCAACTGTGAATTTCATGAACATTAACTACCCCCACACAATATTGTGAGGCCCAAAAAGTGAAAAATGAGAGCCAAGATCTCTTGATCTGACTACATATGAAATGTGAAACTACTACGGAACCAAGAATAGACCAATAGAGAGGCATTTTGGCCTAAATGGGGTTAAAACAAAAATAGCTGAGATAATTGCGAGGTAGACTGATGTAAACCCGAAAGCTATCAATGGAAGCAAAGGGAAAGGAATTGGCTTTGGCTCCTTACCTTGTGAAACCAATGTTACCTACTGAAGCTTAAGTAAACCAGTGTATGTGGATTTAGAGTTCTCATCTCGTTTGTAATCCAAAAGGAAGATAAAATTTACAGACATTTAAGTTTGTATTTCATAGAAAATTATCTCTCTCTCCCTCTCACTCTCTCGTTTTACTATCTCTTTTGCAAACTCATCTAAAAACAATAATTACGAAATGATATTTAAACGAAAGAAGAGTTAATGTTAGAGGCCAATCAACATAAAGTGTTTTAATATTTTGTTTAACCATGGAACAAGACTATAATAAATTCAGGAGAATACAATAAAATTGGCATATTCGGAACAACATGACCAACAAAAAATACAAAACGTTATTGTATCTTTCCAAGAAAATTTTCCAGCCAAAGAGTTGAATGCTAAACTTGGTTTCCCATTAACAGTTCAGAGAAGGTATTAGCCAAAGCTTGATACGTGGATTGAAGTACTCAGAGGAATTCTGAAATGAAGCAAGATACAACTAACCATTGAAATAGCTTCCTCCACATCATCCTTGTTTCTGCCCACCACACGTCCTTTTAATGATTCAAGAGCATCTCTAAGCTTCTTCAAAAGGACATGCTTTTCCAAAGAAGCTGCCGCTCTTAGTCTAGCCTGTACACATCAATAAAGTAGGTTAGAATTCGCAAACATACTTTATTTAGTTGTTAATGTTCAAATCTTCCCAGCGTGGGGAGGTGGTTCAGCATTCAAAATGTCAAAACAGATACCAAAGAAGCTGCACAATTTATTGTCAGAAAACAGATTTTGACTAAACAGAAATGAGCTTAACCTCTTCAGACAACTTAGCAGCGGCAGCCAACCCCTTCTCGAATTTACTGGCAAGGTCCCGAACTGAAAGACGTTTCTGCTGTTCCAGTAATTGTGCTGTCTCGCATGCAACAACTTCCTTCATTGAAAGTACCTTTTGGTCTAGATTTCCCTCCACACCTTGATTGTTAGGTCCAATTTTGTAATCAGGAAATCGACTGGATGCAAATGTTACATCAGCTGAAACTGGCGAAAAGGCATCCTTACGCATCGTGTCCCCAAAATCTCGGCCTACCCTCGTCATCTCTCCTTCCAACTTACTGTAACAACCACCAGAAGATAACATTAACAATGCACAATAACTAACAGAGAAATATACAGTTGTGAACAGATGGGGTCAAACAAACAAGTTTGGGACAAGTCATCTAAATTAATCTCGCAGCTTCAGAATTGTCTTTGTTGGCCTTGACTTTCAACCATCTTCAACATTTGAAAGAGATAGTTTTCAACAATTGCATTGTCACAAGTAGAAATCTCAAAATTCTCCAGACTAGTCCAGCTAGGAAGTAGAGCAGAATCTAATACTTGACAAAGCAAAATAGTAGTTACCGATGCAGAAGTGAGCTGGAACAGAGCTTCAGAGCACTAGAAGGGGAACCCTAGCCTTCGTCGATTGAGTCTTGGCCAACTGTTCAAAAAGACTTAACTGTACTACCCAACAACGACAAAGGTGAGCGATTCTCGGATCAGACCAAACTGCTCTGATCATCCCACAAATCTACGGAGAGAGAGAGCGCAGGCTGGGCCTTGGTTTGGATGCTTTTCAAAAGCAGACAGGAGAGACTTTGAAAAGCAACTTCTGTATGTGTAATTTTGTAACACACTCGCATCCACAGTTCCGCACACTATTTTAATTTCCTTTTTTCTTTTTTTACGACCAATAATTTCAACGTGATGAGAATTTATTCGGTATCAGGTGTTTTGTACGTAATTAGAAAGTTATTAGTCACGAAAAACTAAATGTAATATTTTCAGCTCAATACCATCTTTTCATAATCAATGACTTAGAAGGCATACATCCTTGCGTGGAATTGAAAATAAAGAAATGACTGGATAAAGAAGATTTTCTACTTTACTTACATATAATGGAATGAAAGTAAGTGTGGATTTCACCTCCTAATAAGCAATCGATTCCTTAACAACCCTAAATTCAAATACCATAGATAGAGGTGGGTATAGGAATGATTTCATCATGAATCAACTTCTATACCAAAAATACTAGGTCTCATCATTTAGCCCTTCGACCCTAACCCGCTTTATCTTTTAGGGCCGAAGCCCTACCCAACCCTCTATTAGGACGGGCCGTCCCTAGCCCTTCTTAAGTAGGATAGAGTAAGGGTTAAGCAAATGAAACCCGGCTCTACCCTACGGCCCTACCCTAATGAGTCATTTAGGGCCGAACCCGGTCTGGCCCTAAAAGCCACCCTTTAGGCCCTTATAATTTCTTATTTTTTATAATATTGTTTTAATATGTTTCTTATTTTTTAGATACAATACAATTAATCTTCTCTTTTGTAGTTGATTTGCTAGCTTTGTTCCTTTGATTTCTTTTTGTTTTATTGATTAACGATTGTATTTTGATGATTTAGACCAATAGTTCGTGAGATATATGAGTATAACCACTTAGTTTATAGATAGATGTTTTAAATTAAGTATAATGTGTATGCATACATGTTAAATATTGTTACGTCCCGACCTAAGTTTACCTTCCTAAACCTAAGTTAGAACGTGCGGGACCCATCCCAAGAAATGATAACCCTTATTCCCAAACCAATTTCAAACGGTCCAAATGAAACTGGAATAGACCTCACAGCCGGAGGTTATCCCGATTTCTGCTTTTGGATCTCAAACCAATCATTTTAGATGACCTAAGGTTCTAATATTATTTGTGACTGCACCCGAATCCCGGTCAGGCTGCCTACGTACCCTGTCCTCAGGGATCAAGCCACACGTAGCTCTTACTTTTACTAACGTCCTAACCGGACAAATCCCGCTTTTTCTAATTATCATTCGATCTAATAATATGGATAGCAAACGCCTAATGCATATCATGAGTTTAACCTCTCAAATGAGGTATCCACCCACCAACTAACTCTCGGGATTATCCCGAACATAACATCGAACCTATATAAAACAACTATACATATACAAACAGAATATAACGGCAATCGCATAATTATAAACAACATCCACGCATAAATATATAATACAAAGGCATCCACGTAAACAACAAATCCTCCAGGGGCATAATTGTAATGTCAACTGGAGGGTACCCTTATAATTATCTTAAACTGTCAAAGGCAATATAGTCAATTCAACCTCAATGGCAGTTTGGTAATTATGCTATGCTACCAGGGGCATTTCTAGAATTTCACCCTTAAGGGCAGCCTTGTAATTAACTAAAACTATCAAGGGCAGTAATGTCTTTTTGGCCTCAGTGGCAGTCTTGTAAATTTACAAATTTGCCAAGGCATTTTGGGATTTCAGTCTCAATGGCATACTTATAATTATCCAAAACAGTCAGGAGTAATCCTGACTTTTCATACCCACGGAAAATGGTAAAATACTAGATGTACTGCGGTAAAAACCTGGAGATTTACCCATTTTCACCTAAAATCATCCCTGCCGGCCTACATCCTGTTTCGACCATTCTTCCGGCCACCTCCCTGCCCTAACCAACTCAACAACCACAAAACACAACAACAACCATTAGAACCAAAATCAAAGGGAAACAGTGTCTCACCTTCTCCTCCTAACTCTGTCGAGAGAGAGCCCAGAAACCCCACCACTGCATCCCCAAAATGTTTCTACCCTCCCAACAAGCGCTGCCACCCTCGCCTAGGCTCGAGAAGCTCGCCAGAAGCCCAAAAAGTTCCTTGCCGGAGTTGAGACCCGAGAACCCAGAAAAGAAGAAAAAAACAAAAAAACATTGGGGTTTCGAATTATGTAAAGATCAAGGGTATCAAACACCCGAAAATGAAGGAGGAGACGAGAGAAGACGAATCGTATCGATCACGCGCCCTAGCGTCGCTTGGATCGCCGGAATCCAGCCAACACAGTCGATCCTCCTCCTCCCTCGATCTCCAACTATGGTGGTTGTTTGGTGACGCGCCCGTTACCGGACACGTGACAATTTAAAACCCTTTTTGTCATATTGTAGCATTGGTAAATAGGGTACGATCAATCCAGGAACTTTAGGGCGTTCCTGCGGTTAAAACTCAATTAAGTTAGTATCTAAAAACTAAGATGATTACATACAACATATTAACAACAAATACATTTTACACTTTACAGATTTCATGGGGGGTTCGGTTTGGTTTTCTAATTCCTACAAAACAGAAAATTAATTTATTTACAATTGATCAACTTCATTCCACTTCCAAATCAAGATATCAGAGTTATAAACACATAAATATCAAGTTTCAAATCCAACAATCTGAAATCATTGTAAATTTAAATTAAGAGAAATAATCTCGAAATACAAGCCTGAAGAGGTCATGCATCCCTTTAATTCTTCTTACTTTATCTCCTAAGCATAGAGAAGTCTAGAACCTAAGATATTTCATGCAAAGGCTGTGATCGATACTCAGCGTCGACTCAAAGTACCCGTCCACACAAAACATGAATCATTAAGATCTAAAGAATTCTGAGATTAAACACAACTATGTCTGAGAAGTCGTAACATGTAATTATGTAGTTTATGTTTTCAACCATTATCACATAGTTTCCACCACTTTGAATCTATACTTGAAGAAGCTTAGTACAAATCCTGGCAATAAGCTGACATGCATACTAGCTTTAGTAATTAAACAAAAACATAACCTTTCAATTATTAAGAATCACAAGAATAGATTATAAGAAAATCATAAACATACAAAGTCATGCACAAATAAATTTGAAAATTACTAACTCATCATGTTCTTCTACCAAGCAATACGAAATCCAATCCGGAAACAAACAACAAATTTATGAGGCATAGTGTTACACTTTTTGTCGATCTTTGAAGATGACAAAGGTGCTCCTATACGTCAAAAACTCCAATGGCAGCAACTTGAGGAAGCTCTAAGGGGTGCCGTCGGCTTGATTCTTCTTAAGAAATGTTGCACCACTATTGGAGATGCTAGGGAGAGCAATTTCTGATTTTTCTATGGAAGAAGTGATGTCGAATTTGGTTGCTCTTGTCCTCCTTTTATAGTGTTATGTCGTCTCCTAGGAGTTCTCTCATCCATTGATTTAATCTTGATCTAACGGTTAAGGAAAATTGCTCAACAAATTAATAAAAACTTGTTAGGAAATTTTCAGAATTTCCTTATACACATAGCTGATGAATTCAACTGCATTTGTAGGCTAGATTCATTTCTTGTTCTCCACACAAATCAGCCCCTTTAGTTCCTTTCCATATTTTACCGAAAATTAACTCCATTCCTCCAATTTTGGTATGCCAATTAATGTTCTAAAAAGGAAAGGAATTTGTTAACATAAAATCTGAATAATTTGGCTTTTAGACAAAAGGAATTTAAGGAATTAATTTCATAAATTTCAGATTTGAATTGCAAATTATCTCCCTTAATTTAGACAATGAAAACTTGTCTTAAAAAGCCTTTTAATTTCCGCAAGAAAACCCTATCCTTCTCCTTGATTTGTGGTGACACATCTTAGTCCTAATCTATATAGGATTTGACTTCCTTGCTTCATGTGGAATCCCTGTCACAAAAGGAAAGAAAGTTTTCAATATAAATTAGGAAAGTCAGAATAAGAAAGTTTCAAAGATAGTAAGTTTCTCAAATCCAATAAGGAAAGTTTCTCTAAGAAAATTAGGAAAACTTTCCAAAATGAAATAGGTAACTTTTCCCTTTTCAAAATAGGAATGTTTCCTAAACGACTTATCCTCGTCTTTTGCGACTTATTAAGTTTCCTAGTTGCACTAGGAATCTTTCTTTGATTAGGAATCTTCTCATTTCCCTCGTTTTAGCCTTCTTTCGTGTAAACCCGTCTTTATTGACTTTAAAACACAAAACATGTTAGAAATGAAGTTATTAAGGAAATAACGAAACTAAATAGAGTAGGAAATACATTAAGAATGTAGCATAAAATGCATTTATCATTTAGTAGATTGGAGGACCGGGTTAGATAGATGAGGAAGAGGGGAAGAGGATGGGAGTGGTCCGCCGGCGAGTGGTGGCGGGAATCGCCGGCGCTGGGTGGAAGACGCAGGAGCAGAAAGAAAGCTCGAGAGAGCTGGTTTAACCGAAGTGTGAGGTTTGACAGAGTCAAACCTCTAACTTATATTTTATAGGAAAATGGACGGTCCAGATTTAACATAAAAAGTTACCATAGGTGTAAATTGATAATTTACTATTAATTTTTACCGCGGAGTAACTAAACAATATCCCAAATAACTTTCGCATATGAACTCCGATTAAGTCATAGAACATACCCACGGGTTCGTATTAACGTCTTCTATATCTTTTCCAAAGGAAGTTTCCACAAATTCTTGACTTATCACAAAGACATCTTTTTACAGTAAAGTAATTAATATTTATTACTTCCGTAAATTGAATAAATCTATATTAAACAGCCCTTAGCTCTGGAAAATGTTCCAGACATACCGGTGGACTCGGATTAATATAATCTACCACCTCAGGACATTAATTCTATCTTTCTCCAGAATCGAGAATATCTCGATATTAAACTCGAATATTAATTCTGAGAAAATTAACAGCGCAGTTACAACCCTCTGTAACCCGTCTAATCCCAGTAAAAAGGTAAATTTCGGGACGGGTTGTTACAAACATAACCAAAAAAATAATGTTTATTACATATAATTCTAAAGCTAAATTTTGAGAAAAAAAATAACAAGCTCATCTCAGCCATGTTTAGCTCTATTTACAGGGCCGACCCCACTCGGCCCTATTAACCCTAACAAAATGGACCGCTAGGATTGGCTAAGGGCTTACATATTCAAGCCTCGGTCCTAAATTTTTGTTGACTTTGACCGAGCCCTACCCTACCATACCCTAAGCCCTAAAATTTAGGGTCAGGTCAGCCCTAGCCCGACCCATGATGAGGCCTAAAAAATACCAGTGGGAGTTATTTTTGTGCATTTGATCATTTTTCCATTTATTTAAGATGCTAGTAATTTCATTTTTTTCTTAGAACTTCTTTTTTATATGCTAATAGTAATATGTTATTTATTTCAAACATATTTTGTTGTTACAAAAAAATTGTGGAAGTTGTTTAATTTTGTTTTTATTTATAAAATTGTTTGCTTTATTTAAATAGAGTATTACTAAAATATGTTAATATGTTATTTTATTTTGTTGTTCAACACTGGCATCTTAGATAGAGTCAAAATGCTAGTACTAAATCAAAATGATTAGATAAATCATGGTAGAAGAGAGTTTATGCAAGGATAAGATTGCAATATATTGTACATAAGAACACACGCCTCTATATTTTATTATTATTATGTAAACGAACTTGGATGGTCAAAAGGACTTTGATCTCCTTCACCTCCTTCTCATGCTCTTCTTCTTTTTCTCCTTCACCGCGGCTCCTCCTCCTCCTTCAAACACCTCCGAACAATGGTGTGGTTGCGGAAAAACGAAAAGAAGAAAAAAAAGTAATAGAAAATAAAAAAAGAAAATAAATAAAATAATTATTTTTAAACTTTTTTGGCAAACAATTATTTTTTAAACTTTAGCCGACAAAATACAAACTTTAGGTGACGAAATTCAAACTTTAGCCAACGAGTTTGTTACTCTTTTGTTGACTATTTACATTTTTATTTCGTCGGCTAAACTTTTCAAGTCAAACTTTTTGACCAAGGTTTAAGGTTTAGCCAACGAAAATTTTGTGAAATTTCGTTAGCTATAGTTTAAGACTAGGGGTGGGTGTCGAAACCCAGAAACTCAAAAACCCGGCCCAAAAAACCCGAATAAACCCGATTCGGGCCAAAACCCGAAGCCCTAAACTCGGTCTGGTCCAAAACCTGACTTGTTCTCTTTAAAACCTGTTCGGGTTTGGGTTTGAAATTTAAAGGGCCCGAAAGCCCGGCCCAGCCCGTTATTATGTTTATTAAACATTTTAATGATTTTACCCTAAACTGATTTACTATTTACTAATTACCATATGATTTTACCCTAATAACCTAACTTATTACATCTCACTACCACCAGCCCACCACTTCTCTCTTCTCAATATCCACGAGACATGCTCTTCGCTTCTTCAAATCAGATTCC
Source organism: Comarum palustre (assembly GCA_951800085.1). NCBI lineage: Eukaryota > Viridiplantae > Streptophyta > Magnoliopsida > Rosales > Rosaceae > Comarum > Comarum palustre. The sequence continues at coordinate 19,430,970 of OX637573.1, read as the reverse complement.
CTCTCTGTGCTCGCCTACTGCCCCACTGTACTCTTCACTCCCTGATTCTGAGGTACAAACATCATAATCGATCTTCCAAACAGCTCTTGCAGTACTTCTGGTGAGACCCAAAGATTAAGTTCTGCACCCAACAAGAAGTAAGCAAAACCGAATTAGGAATTGCTTAATTAGTAATTCTCCTCATTCTTACTTGTTATTTGATTTGCTCGTATGATTGGTTGGTTTCTTTTTAGGAGGGGGTTTCTTCACTGATTTCTAGGTACTCTAGTTATGGACCACCCATATTTCCTTTTCTTTTCTTGTTCCATTATTGTGTGAATGATCACTATGATGATTCATTTTTCAACTGGTTGACTTGGGTACTTTGATCCTTGACGAAGTTATTCAGTAGCAAGCTTGTGATGAATAAGATAAGGATTGAGAAGATAGATTTGTCACTTTTTACTTTTCTTCTCTAGCATGCACAATATGATTGATGAAAAGTTTGAAATTTTAGTGTAAAGACCCTGACTTTGTTTGTGTCATTTTTGCTCCTCTTGATATGCAGGCCTACGTTTAGCTTGGTTTATACTGTGTGAGTAACCTGTTCTGTCAACCCCTCATTTCTTTTCTTTTGAAAAATGTTGTACTTTTCTTTATCTATTTTTTTTATAGAATTGAGGGAGTTCTATTTCTGGTTTGAATTAGGTATGCTTCCATTCAGGTCGTCCAGAGTAGATGTTGAACATGATGAAATTTGGGAGAATAAATGGAATATTTGAAACTAGATATTTGGACCTAAAAAGCCCGAAACTCGACCCGACCCGAATCTTTTTTGCTCAGGTTTGGAATTCAAAAATCCTAAGCCTAGAGCAGCCCGATTAATTCAGGTTCAGACTCGGTCCTTGAAAAATTTGAGACCGGCTCGGCTCGTGCCCACCTCTATATAAGACTATAGCTGACGAAATACTAGTAGTCGGATATAGTCTAGACACTATAGCCGACGACAGTTTTTTATTTTGTCGGCTAAAGTTATAACCGACGACCTTTTCCTAATGACACTATAGCCGACGAAATTTTGTAACAAACCAACTAAAAAATTTTGTCAGCTATAGTACTTGTTCTGGCAGTGTTGTAACATCCTGTACCTAAAAGTCACCTTTTAACAAGGTTTATGAGTTACTGAGAGCTTTTAACAGTAACGATGATTTAATAAGTTATCTCTCGAGTTTATTTTTGAGTTTTTATAAACTCTTCAAATTCTTGATTTAATGACTAGACGTTGTAGTACGTGTCGACACGAGTCTCCTGGTATTTTCGGAATATTTTTCGGAGCTTCCATCTAATTTATGTGAATTTCTAAAGTTTATGGTAATTTTTAATTACTATTATGGTAAATAGTTTTTACCATTTAACTAATTACTTTTTACTTTATTTAAATCTGGACCGTCAGATCGATTAGGGTTTTGATCTGAGCTGTTGATTTGTGTTTAAAAAGAGTATAGATGGGTTGGCTTTTGTCAAACCCGAACTCGGGACAAACCCGAGCTCTCCCTCCACTCTCTCTGTCTCGGCCCTCCTATGACAAGTTCTCAGCCATCTAGACACCGTAGCCCACCAAACCACCACCAACTCAATCCATTTCTTCCACTCTACTAAGCCCAGTTCTTTGTTCACGCTTACAGCCACTGTGGAAGGAGATCAACCGAGAGGAAGTGCGGCAGATTTCTGGTGATTCTCGACGTTTTAGGCCACGACGGGAGCCCGAATGGTATGGATTGCTTCGTCTCGGTCTCTGGATCCTTACTATGGTCTCAGTTTCGTTAAAGGAGCTTTGAGGGAGGAGAATCATTCGGAGGAAGGTTTGGTGTTTTCCAGGCGAGTTTATGGTGTTTCCGGTCACCGACGAAGATAAGTGAGGTATGAACGATGATCTACTTTTCATGTTCTACCTCTCTGTTTAATTGGATTTGGGTTTGCTTGAGTTTAGGAGAATTTGGGTTTGAGCAGGGGAGGACCACCGTTCGTGTCACTGTGCACAGAGGTGGTGGAGGGGTTTTGATTCATTTTGGGTTTTGGATTTCATGTTGAATATGTGTGCTCTTTGTATAATTGAAAGTGAGATTGTTTGAGGACTGGTGGAGATGAAATTTCAGGCAGAGGTCGATCACTGTTTACGGAGGCAGTGCTGGCTTCCTTAGCTTATCCTTGATTTAGTTCTTGTTCATGAGGATAGGTTAATGATTATAATGGTTTTAGAATTGATGAAATTGTATAGTGGGAAAGCATAGTTTGAATGCTGTGTTTTCAGCTTTTCTAGGCAGGGTAGTTATTACGTGTTGTGTTATTGTTGATGTGGCTGCTGTAGTTGATGTTGATGTTATTGTTGTTGTGTTCCATCGCTGAATTGGTTGTTGTGATGTAACATGTCAAGAACTTGGGGATTTGGAGCAAGCAGGGAGATTATGGCGAAATTTCAGCAAAGTCGCCGGAAAACCGACGAAGGTTCCGGCCAAACAAGTTTCTGGCAGAGAGCCGAAGAGGTATATATCGACCCCTCAAATAACATCAGAGTCATAGTGTTGCGAGTTAATCGTAAAGTAGGTTAATTACGGGAAAATTAGACGTAAGTAGGAAGTTTCTATTTTGGGAAACTTTCCAATTTAAGAAACTTCCTATTTATGGAAAGTTGATATTGGAATTGGGAAATTTGAAGTAAGGCTACTGAAAAGGTGAAATTCAAGTTAAAGGAATCGGCGATTTAGTGAAGCTTGAAATTATAAGTTTATGTGACAACTTGGTTGAGAGGAAGATAATATCTACAATTAACGAAAATGTCAAGTTGATCGTTGTAGATAATTTGGATAAAAGACAATACGATTTATCAACTCATAATTAGTAATTCGGTTTGAAATGTAGATTGGGTGTCCATACTAATTCAACAAAATTACTATGTGATAACCCATCTTCAAATAAAATAGTAAGAAAAATCGTTATGCTAAGGTTGTGTTTACGGAAATTAAATTTCTAGTAGATAACTGAAAATAAGCGTAATGGTTGAAAGTTGTTAAAAAGGAAGGAATTTGGGCAACTCCTGGTCAAAATAAGATTTCCTAGTCAAACTAGGAAAAGATCAAGTCAACGATAGAAAGACTAATATATTGGATTAATTCTACAACCAATGGTCGAACGTGGGACTGGACTCGACCATTTAAATATTTCAAGATGGCACTCGAGGAGTATTCCGAGCATTGAGGAGTCTGCATTAAGTACTGTGAGTGGACTTTTATTTTAAATATAATGCATGCAACATATTTTTATTAAGTTTCTCCTTTATTTATAAAATTTCCTCCGTGTTGAGTTTTATGGTGATTTTGGGAAAATTTGGGAATTTAATACTTTTTAAAGATAAGTGAGCCAGGAAAGAGGTTCCTATCTTTCCCGTGAGTTTTAAATAATTTTCCCGGAATATGATTTTTAAATCGTTTTCATCATTTTGGGTTATGCAGGGGGATTATTTTTAAAAGGAAAAACTTGGCTCTTGGATTTTAATGATTTAAAGTAAAGTCAGGGAACCGGTTTCGGATACCTGGGAATGTTTTAAATCCAATGTATTTGGGGAAAAGTCATGGGTGTTTTGACTTGGATTTTGATTTAATCACCACGAGGTTTTCAAGGATTTTCAAGTATATATGTTTATATGTATTGCTAGCTAGCATGAACCCTCTCCAAATGGAGATGGTACCCTCTCCGGATTGTAGTTGGTCAAACCCTCTTCGGTGGTAGCTGGTCGGAAGGACCCTCCTAGATAGAGCCGGTCAGAACTCTCTTCGGTGGTAGCTGGTCAGATGGACCCTCCCGAATAGAGCGGGTTAAGGGATCCTCTCCGATTGAGCTGGTCAATAGACCCTCTCATAGATTAGAGATGGTCAGTTGTTTTCTCGTGGTCATGGCGTTAATACCCCACATCTTTAATTATGGATTTGAGCCAAGAGAATTGTTTTATGTTTTATTTAATCGTTTTCTTGGTTGCACGCACGTGGATTTTGGAAAAATCAAAGGAAGCGCATTAAAAGAAATTTTGTCTTTACATGTTTGAATTTTGTCCACTCATGCTAATATTTTTAAATGTTTTCTCTTGGGCCTTTCGTTTTCAAATGCCTAGTGTTGCAGGGTTCTTGAGAGGAGGTCGCGTGTACCGAAGTCAGGCATGCATAGTCAATTAATCCGTTGTTGCCCGCATATTGATTTAGGTATAACTTTCATGTAGTCTGCTCTGATAACCCAACTTAAATAGTGAATAAGTTAGTAAAGTGTAGATGTGACTTAGGGAGTAGGATGACTCCATGAGTTGGGGGTTGTTCATTTCAAATTGTTCATGGAAGTGTTGAGTTGGTTTGTAGGAAGGGTGGTCAATTTCAAGAGGGTTTGGGTAAGAAGTTTCCTTGAGGTGGTCCATGTAGGATTTACTTCGGGTTAAAGGGGTTTAACCCGGGGTGGATCCTGACAAGTGCTACTTGTATATGTCGTTGAATAATATATAAAGACTACAAACTTATGGAAAAGCATGAAGTTGTTTTTAATGACAGAAATATATCGTTTGTTTTATCATCAAACTACAGATTTTTGCCTTTAGTGGAATTATATTTAGTCTGAAGTTGTTTTCAATGATAGAAATATGTTGTTTGTTTTAGCATGAAACTACAGATTTTTGCCTTCAATTGAACAATTGTTTTTCAACAACAATTTAGAAGAACATCCATTGATAATCAACATATATTAGGTGACATGTTGTTTTTAGAGAATTGATACTACATTAGATCGATTTATATAACAGGAACATCCATTGAGAAAACACTAAAATCAAAATATATATCATCAAAGTATGCTTGAAGCCAATTCAGAACATGCATTAGAAAGCAAAACTATACGTGTTATACTACTTCTAACTAGTTTTGCTTTAAGCAATGAGAGAGCTATGTGTGCCTTATCCCGTGTCAACTTTCCTTTACTCGCAAAACTGATTATTATATCAACCCATGCTAAAGCTAAAATGGTTAACCAAGACAAAGATGAAATTAGTAGTGGCAAAGCTAGCTATGACTCAAATACTATAAAACGACCCTGCATTTTACCAAGAACAAAGAAAAAACTAATTAGAACAAGGGATCCCCTTGCATGCCTTGGGGTATCTATGTCTCGCCTACGTGGCAGTCACTATATCAGTTAACTCACTTACAACGTCAGCTTACTTACTAACCCTGTTTTATAACCCCGTTATCTAACTGTTAGCATCTCCATTAGTGTTAACATTGTGTTAATTATTTAAAAAAAAACATTGAATGCTAACCCACCCACCATCTTAAATCCTTTTTGACTATAATCCTAAACTCAGTTTCTCTCCCGAAGAACCTTGAACCAAAAATCTCAATCTGAATCTAAATCTCTTCCTCACATCCTTACCCCTCATTCTCAATCTCATGTAGCAGCCTCGAAGATCCCTACCCCTTATGTCACATCCCGTTCTAGAATCAATTTACGGTCGGTTACAACCCAAGTTACCTTAATCTTTAACCATTTCATAGTAACCGTTTTACCGTGAGAGGTCAAAAAGTTGACTTTTCGTTATTTGGGAAAACTTTCTTCATGAAAGTTGTAAAGGGCGTCGTTACGAGTTCGTGGACACGTAGCACGCTTAAATCGGAGTTCGTATGAAGAACTTATGGTCAAAAAACAAAAGTTACTATTTGGTGAAAAGTCTATATATAGTGGTTTACTGAGGTAAAACGGTGAAAAGTCAAAAGGTAGAAAAAGTTACTGTTCATACTCGAATTTCCCCCGAAAACCCGACATTTTCGCCGGATTTCTCCTCCGTCCGGCGTTGGGGCACGTGCTTGGTGTCAAATTGAAGTCTGCTGTGTCGTCTTGAAGTTGAGGGTGGCGACCGGAGCTAACTCGCCACCATTAGGGAGAAATTACGGCGAGAAGGTGCGACCAGAACACTGTTCATCGACACCAGATTTCTCCCTCCTCGGTGAGTTCTTTATATGGTTATGTTGGGCTTGTTGAGTACTATAATCCCTTAGAATTTGGTAGCTTGATTCGAAGTGTGTAGGGAAAATTGAATGATTGAATTGAAATTTTTCGGGTTCTTGGGAATTTTTGTCGATTGACCTAGTTACAGGCCGAATTGGCCTTCAAGTTGAACTAGGAAGTTGTTCCAAATGACGAGGCGAAGCTACTGGTAAAATTTGGTGGCGATCGGAGGTCGCCGGAGTTTGGCTGGAATCCTCTGCCGGCGGCGGGGCCGCCGCCTTTTAGGCGGTTTTTCTTGCCCATTAAATTGTAAAAATTAAGAGAAGGCCATTGAGGGCAATTTCTAATTTTTTTGGAGATTTATTTGATACGTTTAGTACTTTTGGAAGGTTTGTATTTATTAATTGGATAATTAAATGACAACCGGTCATTTAGGAAGTACCGGCTAGGCGTGAGGTTGTAATTAAGGGTTTTTACGCTAATAGGGTATTTGAGGCTGACTCCTCGCGTTTTTCTAGAAGTGGGTTAAGGACGAACGTTAAGGGTAGAGTTTTATTGTTGTTGCCCTTACTTTAATTGTGGGATCAAGACCTAATTGTGTATTTTGAACAGGACGTGGGGGAGCTCGAGCTGAGCAGCCTTCTGGTAGCCGGCAGACTTAGCGGTATCTTGTGAGTGGACTTTTAATTTAAATTTAATGCATGCAATAGGTTTTATTTAGTTTCTCCTTTATTTATGAATTTCCTCAATTTTAAGTTTTATGGTGATTTTGGGAAAATGAGAATTTAATACTTTTTAAAGATAAGTGAGCTGGGAAAGAGGTTCCTACATTTCCCGTGATTTTAAAGGATTTTCCCGAAATATTTTTAATTGTTATCACCATTTTAGGTTATGGAGGGTGATTATTTTAAATAGGGGAAACTTGGCTCTTGGATTTAACGATTTTAAAGTAAAGTCAGAGAACCGGTTTCGGGTTCCTGTAAATGTTTTAAATCCATTGTATTTGGGGTAAAGTCATGAGAGTTTTGACTTGGTTTCGATTTATTTTACCACGAGGTTTTTAAATGATTTTCAAGGATAATGTTATATGTATTGCATGCTAGCATGGACCATCTCCAGATGGAGATGGTACCCTCTCTGGATAGTAGCTGGTCTGACTCTCTTCAGTGGTAGCTGGTCAGTAAGACCCTCCCGGATAGAGCAGGTCAGGACCCTCTTCGGTGGTAGCTGGTCGGTTGGACCCTCCCGAATAGAACGGGTCATGAGAACATAAAAAAAGATATAGAATCCAAAAATATTTTACTAATACAATATAATTGAATCTGATAAACTAATCTAGAATTAAAACAATCGGTTAGAATACACGGTGGATTATAGTCAAACAAAATCAATTAAAATCTGGAATGCCCCACCACTCTTAATCGACCAAAATTGTGATAATATTTTAGCAATTTTCTCAAGAAAAAAAATAGTGCCCAATAAAAGGAAAGAAAAAGGAAGGGTGGTTGAGCGAAAGAAGAGCCGAGCCGCCGCCGAGGAATCAGTAGAGAGGAGAGTGAATCGGGTTTGAAATGGAGCGTCTGTCAAACGCATTCTCTGTGCTCAACCTTGACGTCGAAGATGACGATGAAATTGGAGGGACTTCCAAGCCCGCGCAGGACACTTCAGCAGGTTCCCCCATTCAATATTATTCAAATTCGTAGTTTAGAGCTGATAACAATGATTTGCTGCAGGCAAGAGGAACAATGAAGCCAACAGCATGTTGCTGCCAAATGAAGAGTACAAGCTGCCCCTTGTTTGGATTGACTTGGAAATGACCGGTAAGGAACTCACCACCTTCTTGTCCAGATCACTAAAATTTAATGAGATAACATGTAAAACATCACACAAACCTAGATTTCTTCGTGACCCAGATCTCCGGACTAATACCTGCTTCTAGTTACATGGATTGTTACACGGGAAGAAGCTTTAGATGATCATGCTCTAGGTGGATGAAATAGCACATTAGTCATTTTTCTTCTAAGAAATTAAACTATTTCCCAACTAAATTGAGAAACTATGGCATCTGTTCTTAAATACCAGCAAGGGAAAATTGTTTAGGTGCAATAGGAGCTTCATTTTTTATATTTAAAATCATTTATGACGGGGGACTAATATTTCAGATGCTAGCTACCACATATGTGTTTGAAGTGAAATTTCCTTTTGTTATCTGTCTCCTGTCCAATTAACAATTCATGCCTTGTAGGTTTGAATGTTGAAGTTGATCGGATATTGGAGATTGCTTGCATAATTACTGATGGCAAACTAACCAAATCTGTAGAGGTATTTCTGAATTCGAATTAATTTGCAGTCTTGTTGATGATGTAACATCATGTGATCTCGTGTTGGATCATGTGACTCACTATCACCTTTTAAAAGTCTAGCCATTTCCAGCATTTTTCATTGTTGGTACTTCACAGTTCTTTCTCATCCTTGCTAGTTGTATTTTCAAAGTTTCTCCTTGACGACTGGTATTGTTAGGATTTGAACCCTTTGAGGTTCCATGACAGCCATTTGAGTGTATGTTGCATCAAGTTGCTGCATAACTAGAAACAGCATAGCATCTCACTGGTTCTCAGTCAATTGTGCGGACAAGTAGCAGTGTCGCAGACAACCTTCAGAAATGTTTTTTGTAGCTTGTAAATGAGAACAACAAGGTGAGAAAAATCTAGAACGGGAAAGAACTACTAGCCTATTACCAGTAGGGTTCTAGGCTTACACATCAAATGTAGTGTGATGTTGCATCACGCAAACCTGGAGATTAGTAATGGCTTTCAAATTTTCGTCAACTGTGAAATTTGTCTCTAAAGGATACAGCCAACATAAGTAAGCACACTTATAAATAAATATGTAGGAGCAATGATTTTAGTAAGGTGGTGGCATTGGTTTATTTTTCTGCTAAGGCCCATTATAGCAGATCTCAAGTAGGGTTAAAATCATGTAGGAGAGCCAAATTAGGACAGGGCCATGGAATCTTTTTACCAGGCCTTGGACAGAAATCATAGCGGTCTTGTTGCTTTGTTCTTCATCAGGGAGCAGGGCTCCTTGAAGGTTTAGCTTTTTCAACTTGTGTGATCTCAAGGATGATTAAAACGAAATGGATATGGGAAGTGGTAATGAGACCTCCTGTACAAGTGAACAATATTTTTTGGTTTTTACAAATATTACGAGTTATTCTGTTTCTGATTTATATATCTTTTAATTTGTTGTGTCCCCATCTTTGAAGAATTTTAATTTTAAGTATTCCTAGCCTTTGCAAGTAATTTCCTATTTCCCCTCATTATAATTGGTTCTTCTTTTTCTAATTAAGGTTTGTTGTCCTTTCAGGGCCCTGATCTGGTTATTCATCAACATAAGGATTGTTTGGATAGGATGGGAGAGTGGTGTCAAATACATCATAAAGATAGTGGTAAGTAGAGTAGTAAATGTAATCGTCATAATTTCACTTCATATTTCTATCAATGTGGTATAAAATTCTATTGAGTAACAGATTGATTATTATTATTTTTCACTAAACTAGGGTTGACAGATAAAGTGCTTCAAAGTACAATTAGTGAAGGAGAAGCTGAAAAGCAGGTACGTAAGTACTCCATCAGCGTGTGCTTTCTTGTAAATTCTTTAACTTATGCTAATTGTATATACCAAAATGTCATAAGCAATAGCTACCATGTTGAAAAGTGATATGAAATGTCACTACACATATAACAGTAAATTGATTCAGATATTATGGGACCACCAATGGCTAAGATTGGACCTGACATGTAATTTGTTTTTATTCAATTACATATAAGATATCTGTACATGTGTAAATACCTAAAGAGCACCTAATGTAACTTCAAAGCTTTCATTTCTTCCTCAAACCCTCTGAGTTATTCCTCAATACCATTTTGCTATTAACAATATGGACGTTGGGTTATGACAAAATTGAGAAGTAGAAAATGAATTAGATGTGAACTTTGAATTACAGTTTTTGCATGAAATTGGGTTTTGCGGTTCAAAATTAGGACTTTGAATTAACTAGTCTCTATTAGTATTTTTTCACTTGTATTCTTAACTACTGAATGTTGAAAGGAGAAGATGAGCCTATGTCTGATATTATGTTGCACAAAAGATGCAATGGGATTGGTCAGACATTCCTAACCCCCATCTCTGTTCTGAATCATGACTACCTCCATCTTTCACTTCAAATGCTTTAGCCTCCAACTTTACTAATTCCTTAATCAGGGAAGCCTTGTAGAATTGAAGTAAAAGCTCTTTTTTGTATTAGAATTGAAGTCTACTTTAAATTTTAAATGTCCTTGGCCTGAATAACAACAAAGCTGGAACCGGCATGTGGAGCATTTGCTTTTCTCTGATTCCTTTTTGGTAAGAGGCAACATCATTGAAAAGAAAAGAAAAGAAAAAAACATGATATTTAAACATGCTGTTTAGCTGGCTTTTCAGACTTGAACACATGCATTTGTAATTATATTCTAGTTGTATGCATCATTCTTTGTATTTTATGTGTAATCCGTATATGCTGGAATCCTGCAGATCATAGAATTTGTAAAGAGAAACGCTGGAACGTATAAACCTCTTTTAGCAGGAAACTCAGTTTATGTGGACTTCGTATTTTTAAAGGTAAGAACTTTCAGTATATTTTAATATGAAAGACTAGAGGTGTGAGGTTGAATAAGCTATGATTTGGTTGAATAATGTATTTTCTCATAATTTATCGATTTAAAGTTCAAGTATGTCAATTACTCAACATCAGGACTAATTGATTTTTTTTTAAAAAAATCAAGTACTATCTTTTATAGAAATTACCTGTGCACCTACTAGTTCTCCTTGCCCTCTATTGCTAAAAGTTTAAATTTGCCTTCTGTCTGATGAGGGCATCATAGGCAAACCTTTCAAGGTTTATGGACGAAAGAAATGGATGGAGAGCACCTAATCATTCCCTTTCCATATGGTTTGATTAATTGCTCTCGATATAATTTGCCCAGCTTGGTGGCAAAGCCAAGCTAATTCTAGAAGTGTCTGCTTGTGCCTTTTCATATTTCCATTTCAGTTTAGAAGTCTTAAGGTCTCTTTTAGTTAGTCTTAAATGTGTCAGTTTCAGTAGAGAGCCTTAATGAGTCTTTAATGCTTCAGTTTGAGAAGTGTCTTAAAGACTCTTTAGTGCAGTCAATTTGAGCTATCAGCTCAATAAGTGTAAGGGCGTAATGCCTAGTTATGCTATGCTTTATGAATAAACTTATCAGAGTGTTTCTAAGTTTTCGTGTGATAGGATTGACGTGAAGCCTAGTTTTGGGTGAGAAGTTAGATTTGGTGAGAAACCAGGGAGTGATTCCCAAATAAAGTGTCTGTATGTGTGTGTAAAGCTTAAGCCTTAGAGCTTGTTGGTCCTGGTGTCTTAGCAGTTGGTGTGCTGCATCACTGTCACTGACCAGTCCCTTGCTATAGTTTGAGATGCAATTATAAGAAGTGCTTAAAAGAGAGTTTGGTTGAAGGTTGGAGAGTTAAATAGCAAAGTCTGTGTATGGCTCGTAATTCGTGGCAAGTTGAGGTTTAACCATTTTGTGCATAGTATTATTACATTAATAAAGTAATAAAATAGTAAAAAGTTATAGTACAGTCATCCATCGTCAGAAAGAGTTGAAAACCTAATAGTATTATCCCACGCAAATAGTAAACACATAATATCAATTGTACAATCCAGCTGAGATCTAAATCCCTAGATAATCATGATCAACCAGGGATCATTCCAAAAGTAATCCGATCCAGGGTTTTCTCAAAACCAAGAAATTAGACAGCAATAGAAGAAACTCCATTTCACAAATTGAAATTGCTCTTCTCCTAACCACCGAAAGCACCATTCTTCCCTTATTTCACCAGAATGTCCCAGAGTATCCTTGTTATCTACTGAGTGCGGGCTGAGACATCTGACATACTGAACCAGAGTTACAGATATTTATGCAATTTTACAGAAACTTGATGAAATTGAAAAGGTATTGCTGAAATTACCCGAATTCATCTTTTCACTCTTAATCTGTCCAAATCAAAGCAAAAAAACCCTGATTTACTTAGGAAGAAAAAGTAGTGACACAAGTAGTGGTCAGATGGCTAACAACTCAGCAAATCATAATACTAAAGTCTGGGATTCAACTCCAAAACCAATTGGCAATGGAGAGAGTAGCCCAAATCCTTATAAGCCCACATATAAGATCTTTTATTCCTGATGTGAGATATATATATCTCAACACGCCCCCGAACGTGTGACGAATCTTTAAGTCTAACACGTGGATAACAACTTGGGTGGTCGTGGAGTTCGTGTGGCCTTTGGGCTTCACACGTGTACGTGGGTAACCCGCTTTGATACCATGATAAAGTAGTCTGAGGTTCAACTCTAAAACCAATTGTCAATGGAGAGTAGCCCAAACCCTTATAAGCCCACATATAAGGTCTCATATTCCCGATGTAAGATATATATATCTCAACACAAACTTTTAATTGGCTGACTATTTTACTGTTCAATTCAAGTAGTGGGCAGGTCAAAAGAGCTATATAAAACCATCTTTGCCACCACAATTCAACCATATTTGCTGATCTTGACATAAGTTTCTTTTTGAGTGGCGGTTTATATTGTGACCTATGGTTTGAACTGTTGGAGCCTCAAATGTTTCCCCTCTTAAATATATGGTGATATGGAGGTTGAAAGGAGCTGGTACTCAGATGATTGAGTAGACTTCTGGGATGTGTCTATCATCTCTTTTCAGTTTTTGACTGGAGGGATTAGAAATTTTTGAGGGGTGGTTCTGGCTGGGTGGTAATGGTAGCCATGGGAAAGTGGTGGGAGAGGTGATGCTATCTTCTTTACTTTTCTTTTTTTATTTTCTTTTTACTTCTTTTCAGAAAGAGGTTTTGAATAATCTCTTTTATACTAAATACTGTCATTTGCAATAAATGTGGTCCTTAATTATGGAGTTTATATTGGTGATATGGAGGTTGAAAGGAGCTGGTACTCAGATGATTGATTAGACTTCTGGGATGTGTCTATCATCTCTTTTCAGTTTTTGACTGGAGGGATTAGAAATTTTTGAAGGGTGGTTCTGGCTGGGTGGTAATGGTAGCCATGGGAAAGTGGTGGGAGAGGTGATGCTATCTTCTTTACTTTTCTTTTTTTATTTTCTTTTTACTTCTTTTCAGAAAGAGGTTTTGAATAATCTCTTTTATACTAAATACTGTCATTTGCAATAAATGAGGTCCTTAATTATGCCCTTTCTTGATGGAGTTTATGGAGGTACCCTAATGTACGCTTCATTTCAGGTTGCGGAAACTTCAAGTACTCGGTGGTATACTTTGTTTTAAACCTACAAATACCTGGAAATTCAAGTGTTAGAATGCAAAACTTGTTTACATATACTGTGTCTCCATAACATGGACTGTTGAAGGTGTTTGGATTGGTCTATTTTGTAACTGTAAGCGAATCATTTGAAAACATAAATGTATTTGGTCTGTCACAGTTCTTTTACGAGATCAGTTTGGATTGGCCTTGGTTAATTGATGCAGCACATCTACTGCTAAGGCACCAGGACTAACAAGCTCTAAGGCTTAGGGTTTAAACACACACACACACACACACACTTTATTTGGGAATCACTTCCTGGTTTCTCACCAAACCTAGGCTTCACGAGAATCCTATCTCAGGAAAATTCAGATCACTCTGATAATTTTATTCATAAAACATAGCATACTTGGGCATTAGGCCTTGCACTTATTTATACTTGCTCACATTAACAGCATTAAAGACTCCAAACTGACACAATTAAGACTCATTAGGAGTCTTGTAAAACTGACACAAATAAGACTTAATAGAAATTATATCGAGAGCAATTCATCAAACCTTATGGAAAGGGAATGATTAGGTGCTCTCCTTCCATTTCTTTTGTCCATAAACCTTGAAAGGTTTGCCTATGATGCCCTCATCATTAATGATGCCTATCGAAAGAGTCATTTCCAAAGAAACTTTGTGTTTGTTTTAGGGGGCTACATTTGGTTGGATGAGTATTAGGTATTGATGTCTTTTGGTGGTTTTTTCTTACTGTATTGGGTTGACATGGACCGAGAGTTTACTTGAGGGCAAGCAGGAAGTGGCGTTAAATACGGGCTGGGATTTTAGTGTCTTTTTGTCTCGTGTCGAAAACATGTTGAAATAACACATGTTCTTTTTTGTTACTTTTGGGGTTTGTAATAATTCATCTCCTTGTACATTATATTTGTACTTTCTACATATGCTTGAGCTATTTCCTTTGCCACCCATGTTTTTTGTTACCCATGCTTCTCGTTGTTGTGTTACAATTTTTAAATTAAATCAACCCCACAGTTGCTAACTGGCTTTTTCCTGGCAGAAATACATGCCAGATTTGGCCAGCCTGTTCTCCCATGTGGTAGTCGATGTTAGCAGTGTTAAAGCTCTGTGCATTCGCTGGTATCCTAAAGGTAAACCTTCTAAAATGGACAGTAAAATATATCTGCTTTTTCTGCACCAGTTGGGAGGCATGTAAAATTCTTTGAAAAGTTTTAATGTACGTGAGTTAATGATTCTTATTAGTTATTACTGTATTATATGCTTAGAACTTCCAACTAGACAAAAGTTTGAAATGGTGGCACAATGACCACTCTAATTGACTTATTTTAGACCTTTAGATAAGAGTAATGATCAGATGATGTTGTAGCAATGTTTAAATGCCTCACCAGTTGCCACAATATATGGGTTAAATATTGTACAAGAGTATCTGGTCTGCTTAAAATTAGTCTTTCTTCCTTCTCCGTCGTCTACTCTCCTTGTATCGATGTCACCTTGGGTGGTTCTGTGGTTTTCTAGAACTTGGATTTGGCCGTTTTCTTCCTGCTCCGTTTGTATCATAGAGTTTGTGCAATTGCATATGTAAATTCGTTACTGTTTAGGAGTATCATGGAGTAATGTTGTTATTGATTGCCTCTCAGATGATAAGAAAGCACCATCTAAAGAAAAGAAACACAGAGCCCTGGATGACATCAGGGAAAGCATCATGGAACTGAAATACTACAAGCAGAATATTTTCAAGGGAAGTAGAAAGTGATACACAATGCATCGAAGCATTTGGATTGTTTATTGAGGTTTGGTTTGAAGATGCATCTATATCAGCTTCTGTAGGGTTGATACAGGATTTGTAAATGGCATAGATTATTTAATCTTCAATCAACTATTTAGAATTTTGTACTTGAAAAATCAGGTTGGAGCTTGCTCTCCGGTGTGTTTCTTGTTACTGAACTTCTGCACATTATGTAATTAAATAGATTTCAATATCCCAGTTTTTCTAGTTTGAACAATTACAAATGTTTGATCTAACGATGTTAAGGCATGAAATGCAATGGGAAGTACAATAATTGTTTTATGTGCGTTGGTTTGCCTTGGGGTTTAATGGATTGATGAACATTTTTTAGTGTAGAAATGCTTTAGCTGCAGTTCCGCGCGGACCTACCAACAGAAAACAATCGCGTTATGTGCCCTCTCGTATGCCAATCACCAAGTTAGAACCTTGTATTGTATCCGATATGGTCGTACTCATGGCAGTCGGAAAATTAAGCTTCATAGATTTTGTAGTGCAGAATTTATTCTCTTCAAGGTACAAGATATATGAATGTCTTGAGAAGGAAGGAGTTGGCCAAAATTCGAAGAAACTTTCCTCATAAACCACCTCGTCTTTTGATTGTATACTTGATCTTCACCCATCACAAGTTAGCTAGGATGATGGGATGGCATAAGAATCTGCGCAGGCTTCTCTTGTCATGTCATGTTGCGCGATTGATATTTGCGAATACGAAAAAGTCCAACGTACATCGAGCGAGCATCATGTTAGGAAGCCCCGTCGGCACGCACCAGGTATGCAGCATGATTACTGATGCTTTTCCGTTCATGGTTTCATTTCTACGTTCGTCTAGTTAAAGTTCCTAAGCGCAAAGCTATCCAAACGTTGAGGTGGAAAAGTATGGTGACGTGTGTAATTATTATCACTAGAGAACGAGGCTCTTCAATCCAGCCGGGGCTGCCACCAGCAATGAGGCAGGAGCAGAACTTAAGATGACAGAGCTAGTTTTCTGCGGTTAGCACAGGCACTTGATAAGAGACTGGTTTTGTTCCACTAGATCTGCTGTGAGAAAAACAATTGTCACTGTTTCTTTTATGATTTGGTTACATTTTAAGATGCCTTGTTTAAGCTATATTAATAATTTAACAAAGAATCGCTCAATCTTGTTGTAACCCTCCCTCTTTGGGTTTAGGGTGACTAATTTCATATGCAACTATTTCTGCCTATGTATGGATTGACCCTGAATCCTCTAAAAAAGAAAACATCAAGTAATATGTCCTCTTCTAAAACCACAATGCGCGGAGAACTATCAATAGTCATGCTCATCTCCCTGTCTGATACCGATTCCTCTAAAATTGAAAACACCAAAATGTCCTCTTCTAAACCACAAGCGCATGACAACGATCATTAGTCATGCTCATCTCCCGTCTGAAAATTCAAAACAAGCATGTACACCTGCATTCGATTTTCATGCTTTCCAATATTTTAAAGGAAAACAACTGAGGATTAGGACATAAAGAATCCACTCAAACCAAAAAAAGGAAAAAGAATAACAAGGAATGCAGATATAGAACAATCCGTGATGTAGCAATTGATTGCAATTTATGACACTGATTTTAATTAATTCTAGCATTTCCTCCTCATTCTTCCAAACAACATCCTCCAAGCAGGTCGAGAGGTTCTTATAGAGCTGCAAGGAATAAATATACCAAGTTATTTGATTTTCTACAACTTTTTTATTTCAGAATCACTTTCTACCACCAGCAGTCACAAATTTGAAGGTACTATTATTGGAAGAAAAAAATATATTTAAATGTCTGGTTTCATAGTACTATCACGGATATGATAGTTTCAATCACCACGAGGTGAAACAAATTAAACACTTCAAATTTGAACAAAACTTAGCCTACTTGTATATCCCCAAGTCAGATATACACGTAAATAAGTAGAACCATAAAGACAATAATGAAATATTCAATATAAAATTACAAGTTGAGAAGAAAAAAAATATATCATTTAAAAAAACACAAGGAAAAACTATCATGTAACCATGTAATATGGTCACAATTGTATGTATACAATGCAAATCAACGTTGTAGAACTCAAACGTATCCCCCTTGGCTTTCTCATCTCAGCCATATGAAGAGAAGGGCCATGACAAGGGTTAGTAAAAGGTATGATTGATAGTGATTATTGATGTTTAATCACATCATCGTGTACCTCTGTGGCAACATTAAGGTTCCCCCTTCTCCCAGCTTTCATGTTTTCTAGACTCAACTGAGAAAAAAAGTTACAAATTTCAAAGTCTGAAGTCTAAACTCCTGGATTCAGAACCTGGATGTCAATTGTATGAGTTCTAACCTTGTAGTTTTTCTTCTATACGTCAAAACCAAGGGGCTTTTCAGCTTCCTCAATTTTATGAATTATCTCTTTAGCAGGGCATCTAGATGTGAATCTTGTTTCTCTCTTAAAACCCTGCAAATTAAGTACAAATTAAAAATAAAATGAAAACAAACAAAAAAATAACATCGATAAAACACAAAAATGACTAGGTAATAGGTTTACCAAAACGAACAAACAAAACCTTCAAAGGAGTAATTAAGGTTCTATTTTTTTCAGAATGTAGTAAAAAGGTTATAAAGAGTCAATTCAAAAAAGAAAATAAACACAACAAAGGTTTTCACGTACTGGGATCATCTTCTTTGTTGCAGAGATCATCAGACCATTTTCACTCATGTAAAACATAGAAAGCTGAGCCAAGACTAACTGAAATTTCAGCTTTTGGACATTTTAAATTGTAATGGGAATACGGATGTGCCGAATGAAAGCCAGAAGCCTACTTGAAGCTTACCTGTTCTACATCAAACAAATTCCCAAGGTTCAGCCCCTTTGACATTGAAATTAACTCAAAAGCATTCATAGCTGTTGGTTGTTCTTCCTTCTTCTCTGTTACAATGTGCTCCTGTCAAGAGACCGAAATAGCAGCAATTCATGAATTTCTTAACATTCTTTCGAACCCAAAGATGTATTAAATTTCAATCTTATGGACAGGCATTTCAGCATACTTCTGAATCCTTAAAAACAGCTTCTACATCTTCCAAGTTTGTATCTTCTTTCTCCTCAAACATAAGTCACTTGTAATCTTACTTGAACCATTCGTCTTCCAGAATCACACAAATAGTGATACGCTGCCATAGAACAGAAGAAAATAATTCATTGCATTTAAGTATTTTAATGCACAAACATTTGGTCACACAGTTTTCAGTTATGGATGTTAATGTTTCAATTCTATTCAGTTCGCTATATTTTAGATTACTGAGCCGGGCAATGTCCTCTGTTATTGTTGAGGAAAGAAAGCAATGAGGTAAATTAAATTTTTTTTCAGCACATGATTAAAAAAATTGATTTTCGCATGCTCAAAGTACTCGAAAAGTATGGATATGAAGCTACGCAAATATCGAAGAACTGCCTTACACATCAAAGTTAATGCCACTGATGAAATTCTCCACTAAGGACAGAAGGATTAATGCTTGTGAAAGTAAACTAACATCAAAGTTAATGCCACTGATGAAATTCTCCACTAAGAACAGAAGGATTAATGCTAGCAAAAGTAAACTAAAGGGCCTACTCTTCGGAAACAAACCCTTCTGAACTCCAGAATCTTATGAAATTTCACGTGTATGCCAGTGATGAAAGTACTAAAAGACAGAAGGACTAAATGCTTGCAGAGGTATACAAAAGGCTTACAAACCCCTCTGAGTTCCAGAAATTCTCATAAAATTTCAAAGAAACAGTGAAGATGTGACTATAAAATAGTTGCAAATGTATGTTGAACTTCCACAAAACATAGGTGCACATCTATCAGAACAAATGGGTGAGAATAAGTGGAATACAATTAATACTATTATTTATACCCTGACTTGTTGAGATAGTGTGCTCGTTCCAAAATCAGAAACTTTAAGGTGTCCAATAGCAAATTTTCTGGCTGCACGAAATGAAACGAAATCGAGTGATTATTTAGTATCTATTTCCTTTAGTCATTTTATAAAATCAATTTCTCCAAAGGTCAAATACCTTCAGGTCTGTGATAGACACCTCTGCTGTGGCAATAATCAACGGCATTAATAAGCTGTTTGAAATATCTACGTGCTTCATCCTCTCTCATTCGACCATTGTTTACCTTCAAAGCAAAAGAAGATTTTGTCAGAAGCTATGCAAGATCTACCAAATAATCAGGGGAGCTTGAATCTAACGAGAATAAGACATCCAAGTACAGAAATAACTGAGCGGCATAACATCATAACTAAGTAGAATCAATGATAAATTGATTCTGAAAATGGTGAGAATGATGGAGAAATAAGCGGTTGCCGATGCATCACGACAAAAGACTTTTCTTTTGTTAAAGTTAGTGAGTTTTTCTTTTGCTACCGACACATGAAAACAAACAATTTTACTTTTGCTAAAGTAAAGTTTGATTCCTCCTGTCTCCTACTTTCTCTTAGTTGTGTTTAATTCTGGTTTGGAGTCCGTGTGCTATATAAGGAGCTTCAAGCTTATGAGTGAATGCATCGAAAAACTTGGAACAGAAGTTGAAAACACTCTCAACATTCCTTTCGAATTCAGAAAGCCAGAGAAATAGTGTGTGTAAACAGTCTCTAGTATAGTGTGAAATATAAAGTGTGAGTACTGTGTGAAGATTTCAGTTTGTAATCCTTATGTGTGATGTGCTTTTATTACAAGTAAGTATTTGTATTTGTACTTGTAATTATAATTATGAGTAGCTAAATACATTATAGCTGTTTACCAAGAGCGAGGCTTTGAGTTATGTATTTGTAGTTATGTTATGTTAAATAAATTCTATCTTGTGCCCATAATTCCGTCACAAACATATTCTTGTTTGAAAATTATTTTAATTTCAGTTGTTAGTTTGAATTCTGTATTTGAGATTTTTCGCATACTAAAATCTAGGTTTTTAACCTTAAAACAGCAGTGATTCTGCCAATTTAGTAACCGTTTAGACATAAAGTCGTTAGGTAAAACCTTGACATGTTGAAGACTAGTTCTTAAGATTGATAAATGACTAGGTTTTTTAGTTTGTAAGAATATCGTAAATACAACCAAAGAAGCTAAAAGTTGTTTTTACCCTTACTATTAATAGACTAAGTTAATAGAAGTATGTCTTTGATAGGGAAATAATAGTTTAGGTATCACTTTGATTACTTTGAAAGTTTAAGTATCACATTGACCTACCACAAGAGTTGGTGTACTAATGGTGAAATGTTCTCTTATTAATAAACCTCTCTAAACTCTCCCGCAACACCCTAAAGCCATTGTTCAGTGTATGGCCTCCGGTCTAGTTGATATCAGATATGCTGCAGGACGGGTTGTCCAAATAGGTGTTTTGGTGTTTCAAAAGGAATTCAATCATGCTTTTCAAGGTTATAATGTCATCTTTGTTTTAATTGGTACACCATGCTCTTCAGATCCAGCGATGAAGGTTTTGATCCAAAGTCATTCCTGGTAGTATTACGCTCAGATTGCGAACGAGGCTATGCTTCTTGGGCGGAGTTGGTTTGTAATCTCTGTGATGTGTTATGGTATCGTAATTGCAAAGTCTAGGTTGTTGATCAGCAATCTAGATTCGATGCGAGCGAGACCGAAGCACCACAGATTAGGCAAACAAAGCTTGGTGAGATTGGCATGGCGGAGGTCGATGGGCGAGATGGATCGTGACCGAATCAGCCGAATGGACTAAGTGGAGATCCGTCGATGAAGGTTTTGATCCAAAGTCATTCCTGGTAGTATTGCGCTCGGATTGCGAACGAGGCTATGCTTCTTGGGCGGAGTTGGTTTATAATCTCTGTGATGTGTTATGGTATCGTAATTGCAAAGTCTAGGTTGTTGATCGGCAATCTAGATTCGATGCGAGCGAGACCGAAGCACCACAGATTAGGCAATCAAAGCTTGGTGAGATTGGCATGGCGGCGGTCGATGGGCGAGATGGATCGTGACCGAATCAGCCGAATGGACTAAGTGGTGGACTCTCATTCTTAGCCCATTACATCTCCTATGTCTAGTTAAATTAGTTTTTCTAGTTCTAAGCGACTTTATGTCGCCAATAAATACTTTTAGTATACTTGTGTGCATTCTATTTATCTAGAATTTCTAGAGATCTAGCTACAGTATAGTGATATTTTTATCTCTGCTAGGCTCATGTTGATATGAACATAAAGTTTCAATGTAATGGTGCTTGATTGTCTTATTTTTCAGGGCTCTTGTATGACGTCATTCTGGCTTTTGTCAATCAATGAAATCCAGTTTCATTTATTCAAAAAACACATGTTTATTAATAATAGCAATAACCCTAAGTAAAAACAGTAAAATTAATTTTTAACAAATAAGATTAACATAGCCGACGTTACAAATCATCGGAGTTATTTTTAATGATTTTTAAATGTATTATCTAAAAAATAATTAAAAATTGAAGTTGACGGCAAAATTTTTTAAAAAATGGACTTAATTGTGTGACATTAGAAAGTTAATGAAGCGACCAATTGAATTGAAAAAAAAATTAAAGTAAACTGTCGAGCAAATGAAAGTTAATAAAGTAACCTGTATTTTCTTTTTTCTTATATTTACCGGTCACAAGCCTTGATGGATGAAAATGGAGAATACATGGGGAACGTAAAACTTGAAGTGAAGTGATAATGGGTATAAATTAAATATCATATAACAATACTAAATTCTTCTTAAGATCTAAAAAAACAAATACTAATTAGCAAAGTGCACAAATGACAACTCCACTTGCTTTGATCTTGCAAACATATCAAAAAGATAACCCTATATCAAAACATCAGTCCCGACGCAGGAGCCGTTTGCGGGACGGAACGGGATAATCGAACGACAGCCGTCTGATTTTTAATGAATTGATCTTATCCGTTTAAGTCTGTTTAATTCTGTCCGTTGGATCAATTCATTAAAAATCAGACGAATGTCGCCACTTCGTGTCGTTCCTTCCCGCAAATAGCTCCCGCGTCTGAGCAGTCATGAGCAAAACATTATTACTAATATCAGCAGGTTGCGTCATGCAAATAAATCTTGTGGCATGCAATTTCATTATGCACCTAGAAGGTTGCGTCCATTTCATTAAACAAAGTTTGTCGTCTCGCTTGGCCAGCCAAGGCACACTGCATATATTGGGACCAAGGTCACACCGCCCTACAATTAGAGTGGTGTGGTTTTATATCCACATCTAACTAATAACAAAAAGAAAGGATAAAAGTAAAAAATAGTATGGGCACGCTGTACCTAATATTTAGAAAAGCACATAA
Organism: Comarum palustre; assembly: GCA_951800085.1. NCBI lineage: Eukaryota > Viridiplantae > Streptophyta > Magnoliopsida > Rosales > Rosaceae > Comarum > Comarum palustre. The sequence continues at coordinate 19,408,472 of OX637573.1, read as the reverse complement.
TTTGTTCACAGATCACAACTTCACAAGATTAGTAAGCCAAATTTAAATGAGATCGGACTTTATTACTACAAAGATATTTCAGTTCTCTCATAGGGGAGTGATAATCAAAGAATAAACTGGGAAATATCAGAGGATGGGGAACTAGCGCTTCTGGAAGAAGGTTCTCTGTACCATTGATTTTCTTCACGAGTCAGGAAGTTAGCCTCTGCACAAAAGTACTCTAATGAACAATAAAACAAAATTTCAAGCAAGGCAAAGTCATATATTTTGCCTGCAAAGAATCTTTGCAGCATTTTCCCAGTTCATTGCATAGAAGCACAAAGGTATTCAAACAAAATAAGCCAGAAAGTATTCAGGTTCCATGGTTGCTTTCTTCCTCATTTTCACCTAACAGTGAGTGTTATCCTTGCTTCTATTGTCAGACCTAATGGGAGACCCTTAAGGCAATGAAAGGCCCCAATTTGTGACTACAAATAAATGGTTAGCGCACTGCCAACACCATAATATGCTTGGTATGGACTAACATCATCTTAAACTACTTTCCAATTTTGTCAGACAATTAATGTTGGGTAAGTTGATGCAAGACAATTAAAGCGTGAAATAGAGAATAGAGCATTGGCTTTTGAGGCCTTCCCTCGGTGGAAAACAAAAACACAAAAAAAATCAAAAAACGGAAAACAGATGTCTTAGATGCACTGATGTCAAGCTATTACACATAAATCATTTGGATCGATCACAGGTTGGTCTGCTTGTCTATTTGTTCTCAAATTCCTATTACCAATAAGGGGTATGACGATAAATTTTTCACATAAAAAAGCATGGTACTGATGACTTTTTAATAACATTATGGATGTTAGTGAAGCTGCACACTTGAAGTAATTACATCTGCGACTGACCTGACACAAACACATCGTTGTATTCGTCTTCATCATATACAAACTGAGGAGGATCTGGAGAACCAATCCCAACAATAGTGCTTCCACTGCATCAAGAATATTGAGAACATAGAAATTATGTAAATGAATTTGCACAAATGCCATGTTGATTAAAAAGACAGTCAACATTTCGCAACATGAATTTGTCTATTCATCTAATACAGGTACGTAAGTATAATGAAACTACAAAATGACAGCTCCCTCAGTTTGAAACTCGAGACAAATAATGTTCCCTTACTATGCCAAGGAAAATATAGGAATTGCAAATGAACTTGAACATATTTTCATGTCACTAGATTAATAGATACATGGGTACATATATCTGACACTAAACATGAAGATGCAAATCTGCTCCTAAAATTAATCTACAGATAAGCTAATTAACAAACCTGAGCATGTGAATGAATAATAGTCAACCTCTATCAACAACAATCCCATCAATACGAACTTTACATACTTTGTATCAAAACAAGGTAGATATACCTTCAGAACCATTCCCGGTTTGTTTAGAAGACCAAAATTTCATTAAACCGCAGATTAGATCCAATAACTGTAAGAGTAATGTGAAATTGAAACTGATTTTTAGGCATGTAATAATGCATGATGCATGCACGTTAATGTGGTCTTAGGCAACCAGTAAATCAGCAGCTTAACGAAAAATGAACATCAACCTAAACTCCTCCTCGCCTACAACCCCAACCTTCACCCAGAGATGCACACAACTGTATGATATATGTTCAGCGGACCGAAAACATATACTCATCCTTGTAGATATTAATAGTTGGGAGCCTCATTTCTATTGGTAATTAAGAGCAGGAAACCAATGATTTGTGTGCACAATCCCAACGCAACAAAATTCAAATCCTATGCACAAGTGACACTACATGTTACAGTTATTGAGCTGTACTCTGTAATATCTATCAGGCAATTAAATTAATGAAACTATAACCAAAACCGATGTTTAATTAATTATCTTCATAGGCGATGGGATGAATGTACCTTCCTGACATGAAAACAGCATCATATTGTCCACGGCTGGCAGCAAGTACTCGCTGCTTCAATCTTTTAAGAGATGGGAGAACTTGAAATGCTGGAGATTCTGCAATTAATTACAACTAAAACTTGTTAATAACTTATTTTTGATACTTGAGAAAATATCACGCTGCAGCAGTCTGTAAATCTTGCTTTAGACCTACTCGCTAAAACAGGCAGGGTTCTCTAACTCTGGATGAAGCGGCCATCTAGTGCCAAAGTTTTTATCCAATTATTATTGAACAAGATATTAGAAAATAGCTACGGCGAACAGGCAGGTTAACTATATTAAAGAAGTTATTAGTAAAGAAAAGGACACAAGGGACTAAAAATTAGGACGACAACACAGGAGGAAAAATTGAGATAAAAGAGGTATTGATTGTTAGTACCGGCTTGCCTTTTTTATATATTTTATCAATTGCTTGGACTTGCCTATGAAAGGAACAAAACTGGGAGGATTGAGCTGCAAGAAGCCAGAACTTCCAGAAAAATTATAATTTCCCTAATTTATTTTATATTACATTTGGCTAGTGAAAATAGCTTTATGAGAAAACAAAATTATCTTCTTACAATCATTCATGAATGCTTACCTAAATCATTGATGCAAACATCTTGCGATATTCCATTCACTGAGATTATTTCCAGCAATTTTAACGGATCAACATTATTAGTTGTATCCAACTGCAGGCGCTGAAAAAATAAAAAAGATTATTAACAAATGATGGCAAATTATTTGATCAAACTACTCACAGTATGAAATCTACAGTACCTTGTAAACTTCAGCCGTTGAACATGCCTGCTGAGGCTTTATAAGAACCATCGGAATGTCCAAGGGTACAGGTGGAGGAATATTTTGAACAACCTGAACATCCAAAAGCTCGCAAATTATACCATTGTAAGAAGGACGACATTGATATGAGACTTTAAATTCACGGACAACAATCAACACCCTAAACCCTATAGAAGTAAAACTTACAGGGCCTGAGACCCATTGAAGTCCAACGGATGCTAAAAGACTATCTTTGTAAGATTTTGAGACACCTGAATATTTTTTCTAGTCAAATGACGTACAATGAAGGAAAAGATATACCTCACCACGACCAGTACAATAGGCTGCACCTTGAGAGAAAAAGAAGGGAACATCGGAACCAATCTCACTCGACCATTCTTGGAGCTCCTTCTCAGTGGCAAGACTACCACTAAAGTGATTTGCGGCCCATAGCGCAGTTGCAGCATTGCTGCTTCCACCACCAAGTCCTGCTCCTGTAGGCACTTTCTTATCAAGATGAATCTGCCAACCAAACAAATAACATAATTATCTAATAATTTTGAACACAAAGAGCTCTCTCTAGGCATGAGTGCATACCCAAAAGAAATTGTGGGTGCCAGTCTTGTTCCTGTAGAGATTAAGAGCCTTGATAATCAAATTCCTATCATCAAGGGGAACCCCAGATACATTGGTGGACAACCGATCTTTGGATTTCGAGGGAGACAAAGAGAACTTAATCACATCTCCAAGGCTTATGACATGAAAAAGGGATGCCAAGTCATGAAACCCATCGTCTCTTTTGTTAGTGATTCTCAAGAAAACATTAATCTTGCAAGGCGAGAAGAGGGAGAGCCTTGAAACCGGCGGAGCTAATTCATTGCTTATCCTTCCATCAGGATCGTACACTATCTCTACTTGTTTTCGGGAAGAAACCATCGACTTGGAGGACCCATTTGAACGTAACCAATGCCCTCTGCGGCGGTTTTCGAACAAATTGGGAAGACAAGGCTGCAAGATTGGACTACGGCAGACAAACTGACAAAAAGCCATGAGAGTGCAGCGCGCATCAGATGCAGCAACTCTTATTTATCAAAGGAAGGAATCAAATTCCTACGCACATTCTTGTCCGGTTTAAGCATACCAACCGGCGCTCCTTATTTAATCGTTTTAAAAATCAGAAAATTAATGATTAGGTCTAAAAAATTGGATTATTTGTAGTTATAGTGTCTGAACTTTTAGATGACTGGACTTTTAAAGTGATCAATGTAGTATTCAGATTATTCTTTTAGTATCAATGATATATCTGTTAGGGATAAAAGTGCAATTTCAATTTTTTTAGGTAAAGTATTTAAGATATTCTACAACCTAAAACATATTCACCTAACGACCCCATGTCTAAATGGTTAGTTGGTTACTATACTGCTGGAATCAATGTTGTCTTAAATTGAAAGATTCATAGTTTTTAGTGTGCAAAAATATCTTAAATACAAAATTTAAATTAGCAACTGAAAGAAAAATAATTCTAAAACAAAAATATATTTTTGTGAATGAAGTATGGGCATAAGCTAGAATTTATTTAACACTCTTATTTCTTACTATACTAGAGACACTATTTACACACATTATTACTCTGACGTTCTCACTTCAACAAGAAGGTGGAGAGTGTTTCCAACTTTTTATCCAAGTTTCTTCAATATCTTCTCTCAGAAACTTGAGGCTCCTTATATAGCACACTGACTCTAAATCCGAATTAAACACAGCAAAAGGTGGGAGACATGAGGAATCAAACTTTACTTTAGCAAAAGAAAATTCATTTGTTTTTATGTGTCGGCAGCAATAAAGAGAACGCACACACTTTAACAAAAGAAAAGTATTTTGTTTCGATGTGTCGGTCACCACTCAATTCTTCACTATGTGAGCGCACTAACTTTAAAAAAAAAAAAAGTCTTTTGTCATGATGTGTCCGCCACCGCTCACTTCTGTATCATGTTTACTGTATTGTAGTATTCTTCCTCAGTGCAATCATAATCAGTCAACGAATCTTGGCTCTCTTGTTCCCCTTTTGATACTTTTTCATATTTTTCTTCACATTCTAAGTCTGAATTATAAGGAAAAGGATAAGGAATCTTATATCTTTTTTCCTTCTCCACTTTTTCAAGTCAGTCTGTAGTAGCTAGAGTGCATTTAATTTCATTTCTCAGAATGGCTGATAAAAAGTCACAATTCACAGGTGGAGGATGATTATAGCAAGAAACCATTATATTTTCTGCATTAGCCACAATTTTTATTTCTGAGGGTGTTCAACTTGGATAGTAACCAGATATCTCTCATAATATGGGTTAGGAACAACAGACAAAGTTGGTGGAAACATCTTTCTTTTTCCCAAATGCTCATGGAATTTGAACCATTCAGACCGTTTCATTGTTGTCATAGGGATCTTAACACTTTCTGGATTTTTTAGGTATACTATCTTAGATTTTTCTTTCTCCTTTATATGATTCCATACAATTCTTCTGTAAGTGCCTCAAGGGTTCCAAGCAGATGCTCTTTATTTTCTTCATGGAATGCATAAAGAATATAATCTATGATAATATTTTGCTTAAATGCCAACAACTTTTTCGTTTAGAAAACTGGTTCTTTAAAAATATTTAAAGACTGACCCCATGGACAGTTTTCTTTCTTGTAACCACATGCGATCTGTTTCCCCTAAAAGAGGATATTCTGCTTTTTGGCAAAGCAGCAGCCATTAACAGACTTGATATGTTTTTACCGTTTGCCATTTGAGACGGGCTAGCCGGTCTTTTTCCTTGAGACCGATCAGTTGTGGTTATATCTTTAGAATACAACAAATACTCTGAGTGAGCTTTTCTTCTTCACCGGACTTTTCGGACTGACTTTCATTTTTCAAGGAGAATTCTGAGCTCTTATCCCAATCGGCTGATTTGATCATGCCATGTTCTGCCGCTTGACTTGTTTCAGCTGCTCCACAAGATACGTTGAATTGATAACATGGTCTGTCATGGAGAGGACATACAGTCTTATCACCGCTCTTGTATCTTTCCCAATGATTCTTCTCTCTTGATTCTAGTTTTTTGTTTCTTGGGTTGCGTCCTTCATCCCTGAAATCTCTTTGAAACATTGTCATTTATATTGTAAGGGCGTCTGGTAGGAAATTCTTGTTACCTGCAACCATTAAAACATCATATTTATACTGAAATAAAAACATTTGCCATCTCAGCACTCTTCCTTGACGTTGTCGCGTAACCGGGGTCAAACAACTTCAATTTATTTACCCTGCAAATCGTTAGTAGTATGAACAAGTAGGGATCGTTCTAGGCGGAGAAACCAAAGGGTGATCGAAACAAAGATTATTAACATATATACTCACATATAAACATATTCACATCGAATTATGGGGGGTTTGGAATATATTTCTAAAAATATAAATACCGAAAATAAATCCTAAAACTAACATATATACATGTGATCATCATCCACACACATAACCAAGCACGAAAAACCATCAAGAACATGTAACAAAATTGTAAACAACAAGAGGCAGCAAGCAAGACTCGACATATTCATATACTTATCTCAATTCAAATTCTAATTAGAGACCACCAGCGATTCAACTAATCATTAAGACTTCTAATATATTTAGAATCAACTCCAGCGTATAATCCTAAATTATGCTAATCGGTTTAAAGACACATCAGCGTAGAAATTAAACACAAAGAAACACATAAGCATAGTAAGCCGAATTGGAAACATGCAAACATGTAATGGCGTCACTCATCATATTTGAATCATGCATATTTTCATAACTATGATAACCCTATTTAGACAATTTAGAATGAAACGACGTAGTGTATGATGCAATCTAAATTCTCTTGGCATGTGAAACCGATACACAAGGAGATGCCATGGCCTTAGGCAGCTCTCATGCATCGATTTGTTATGTGCAAGCTCATGAAAATAAATCAAGAAAAACATATAAAAATATTTGAACCTACTGCCCTAAATCATTCAACAAATTGAAAACATGTACAAGATCATACAATCACAACATAAACAACATCATGGAATTCGAAACATTATGATTGTATAAAACCAATAATTCATTACAAAATCGTAAAGTAAATAAAAAGCAAAAAGTCATGATAGAGTCACACTTTAAAAACCTTGGAAGAGGTTCGGCAAAGGTGGTGAAATCGGATGAAAGATGGAGGAAGATTTTTAGAGTTTCAGTGGTGGTGCGGCTATGTATTTCTTGGAAATAATTTGGTAGGGTTTCGGCAAGGCTTCTATGGTGGTGAGATGATGATTTTTCTACCTATATGTCATGCTATATATAGGAGAAAACCTATAGAGGTCGGCTAAAGAAATCCTAAACCAAAAAGATTTAGGTTTCCCTAGTTTTTCTCAATTCGGCACAATGACCTCCGTCTGATGATTACCTTATAACTTTCTCTAGAAAAAAACTATTTAGGTGATTCCAATTGATTTGGAAACTAGACTCTCGTAGCTTTCTAGCCATATATGGCACGTTGTCTGATCCTTTGTGAGCTGTCCTAGAGAGTCCGTTGAAGTTGAGAGACGTGCACAGGAATTTTTCTGAAAATAATCACGGTTTTCAAGACTTGTATATTCCTTGGATATTCTGCCGAATTTTGATCTTCTTCTCCTTATTGGACTTGGTTTGGACCTCTACTTTATGAATATGGTAACTTAGACCAATCAAATTGCTTCCCTAGGTCTATCAGGAACACTTCCTATCGGCGGTAACATGTTACTCTGTTTCGGCAGTCTGATCTTCCATCACTAATTTAGGAATAACTCCCTCTAGGAAATAGATATGAATTTGATTCAAATTTTTCTGGAAACTAGACTCACACAGCTTTCCGTGCATATATGGTACATCTTCTAATTTCTTGTAAGTTGTCCTGGAGAAATTCTAGAAGTCGAATGATGTGCCTAGGAAATTTCTGCTTTCTGCTAAAATTGCATGCTTCGGCTCCTATGATGTTGCCACCTGTTTATAGCTCCAACTCTCTTGATTCTTCCTCCCATGAACTCTTCTACATGTCATCTAAGTATGAGAGAAGATAAATTAATTTATGACAATGTAAAAGCTTTACAGAATCAACAAAACATGTCAAGACCCCAAACTAAATCGGTTTCTTGTTATTTCATGTAGCACTTAGTAAAATTTTGTATAAATCTTCTATATTTAGCACGTTTTCATCCTTACACAACCAAAGACTCTTGAATCTATAATATGACTCTATTCTACGACAATAAAAGATAAACAAAGTAAAAATAGAGGTAATAACATATTAAGAATGTCGTATTTTATGCTCCTATCATTCCTCTGTCTGCAGCATCAGTTAATTTGTAGTTTTTTATTCTTTTATTATCTATCCTAACTACAAATTTGTTTCCTAAAAAGACCTCAGCCCCCTTTATACTCTTAACAAGAGTAAAGATTTTTTTGTCTCCCATAGAATAGTTTAACTCTACTGCGTTAAACATTCTCGAGACAAATTTACAAATCTTTTCATGATTTGTATCTGGGGTAATAGCCAAGACAACTCCTGCCCAGTAATAGTCATTTGCATCAGTCTGCAAAATGATCGATTCTCCTACTTCAGATAACTGTAAAGGAGACGGGTTCTTGGTTAGCTCTTTGATCTTTCTGACAGTATTACTGTCATATTCTGTGAATGACCATTTTTTGAGCTTCTTTTTGGAGAGAGTAGAGCAGTAAGACTACTAATTTGAGGGATAAAATCTCTCGCAAAATTAACAACATTCAAAAACCTCTGGAATGATTTTGCATTAGGAATATGATCTAGGAACTGACTGATTTTTTGACAATATGATCTTGGAGACGAATCTCTCCATCTGTAACATGAATTCCTAAGAAATCAATTTATCCTTATATGAGGTGAATCTTCTTTTGTCCAAGCATGGTTCCCTTTTAGACAATCAACCTGCATACTTGTTCAAGATGCTTCAGATGTTCGTTCAAAGTTCGCGAGAAAACAAGAATGTCATCTATATAAACTATACAGAAATCTGAGTAAGGTTTGAAAATATTATCCATTTTCCTTTGGAAAACAGACGGGGCCTACTTGAGGCCAAATGGCATGACCAGCCATTCATATGCCCTTGAGGTGTTCCAAATGTCATTGAAGCAATGGAGTCTGGATGCATCTTGACTTGCCAGAATCCTGATTTTGCATCAAATTTAGAGAAGATCTTAGCTCCGTTGAGTCAATTGATAAGCACTCTTACCTGGGCTATCTGGTAACCGTCTTTTTGTTTACATCTTTGTAATCAATTACCATTCTAGCATTTCCTCTTACTTGCTTTGGATGATTTCTTACCAAAAAGGCTGGAGCATGATGAGGACTATTGGAAGGTCTGATCAGCTTCTTTTTGAGTAACTCTTGAATTTTACTTTCCATCTCTTTTCTGCCATCTTCCCTGTAATGAGGGACTGCTTTAACATGACAAATAGTATTTGCATCATGCATTTTAAGCTGACAGTATATTGGATATCTTTTCCAATATAACTGAGCATCTTCACTGATTACTAGTTTTAGCAAATTTTCTATTTCTACAATAATTGGCATTCTCTTCTGCTCGTTCTTGTTAGCATACACTTTTAGGTTATGTTCTCGGATAAACTCTTCTTCTCCGTCTGAGCTTTCTTGCTTTAATGAATCTGAATCAGACTCACATAATATGGATTCATACTCTTCTTCTGACTTAGAATCTTCTGAATTCAACCCTTCATTTACCAATATTTCACTGTGATCCTTCAAATGGTTTTTTAGCAGCAAAACTGGTTTTAAAACTGGCTTATAATCACTACTTTTTACTGACGATCTTTGATATTGATATGTAAATCCCAGATTTGTAAAGCTTACAGCGTTGGTAAGATGAGATTCCTAAAAGAATTTGTTATTCTTTTCAAAACCAATCATTTGTGGATTCTGAGCTATCGTCTGTTGAAGAAGGAAGTCATTTCCAATTAATGTATCTGCTCCTTGACTTTTACATTGCCAGATGATTTTTATGACAAAAGTTCCTCCACCCAAGGAAACTTTAATGTCACGAGCCATAGTATCTATGATTATTTCATTCTCTCCCATGGCCATTCCTGCTGATCTTAGAGCTTTTTCTAAAATTCTTCAGGTATAGAATATCTTTTGGCAAGACTATACCTTGATCCACTATCTATAAAGGCATGTAGATGGTACTTCCTATATTTGAGCAATTTCAATCATATAGTAATATAATTGTTGAATCTGCTTGTCTGGACCTGCTTTACTTGTTCTTTACTTTCTATAGTTTTGTTAGACAGTTCAATGAAAGGATTGATTTCTCTTTCATCGGGCTTGTTGATAGAATCTAAAGGCTTAACCTGTTGTATAACAGGTTTTGTGATAAGGTCTTCTTCTTGCCTTATCGCAGAATCATTGATGGAATCAAAAGACTCCTTTAATTCCTTGTTCTGGCTTAATGAAGTTACTAACTTCATTCTCTTCAAATCTACTTCCAAGTTATGTCTTTGTTGATACTTAGCTTCGTAGAACTCTTTATATTCTTGTTCTACTATGGTGTGAGCTTCCTTGTCTTTGGTTTTTCTTCGTAATTCTACAATGAAGCATTCTCGATGATATGTTTCACCTGTACTTTTACAGTGCATAGGAATTGAATTATTATCATCGCAGTTGCAGTAATCACATGTAAACCTTCCTGGATTGGCGTGGAAGTTACTGATAATATCAGTAGTTTCTTCATTCCAATTTAGGACCTTTAAGACAAACATAGGATGAGATCCGCCCTCTTCTTCTTCAGAACTTTGTGAAGTGTGATCTATTTCACTTTCTGATGGGTACTCAAGAGAATATATTGAATCATTCTATTCATCAGAATATGTTATCTCAAAACATTTCAGGTTTACATATTCTATTGCTGCATCATATTCTTCAATTAGTACCTTTGCAGATCTCTTATTTTTTTAGGACACTCATTTGCACAATGACTTTCGACCTTGCAAAGCCAACATCTGCATTTCTTCACTTCTCGAAAGGCATTTGAGGAATTGGTTCTTTTTCTTCTAAAAAATCTCTTCCTAGGGGTAGATCTTTCCCCTGCAGAGTTATTTTTGAATGAGCTTTTCCTGAATTTATACTTCCTTTTAGAAGCAAAATTCTTTCTCGGTTTGTTGCAAGAAACTTTTTCTTGTATTATTTCTCTATGTGACATCCCTACTGCTTTGGCGTCTCCAATATCTTGGGACACATATTTTCAACTCCTCTGAGTTGCTTCTTCGTAGTTTTAGATTTTCTGTTCTCAACGCATTGCTTTCTCAGGAGATCTCTGACTCTTTTAGCAATTCCTCCCACTGTAAAAAACAGCAAAGGATTTTCTTCCAAAGATTGTGCTACTGCATCGTTCCATTGTTCCAGTAACTTCCTGTTATAAGTTCTGACCAGATCTTCATTATCTAGGTCTCCAATGGTACAGTTGTAATTTTAGAACTCATTAATGTACTCTTCAAAGTACCTAATGTTACAAATGCTCAACTTTTGAATATTTAGACTGCTCACTATGCCCAATAACGTCTCCACAAAATTGTGCATAGATAGGACATACGAAATCTAGAGGATTATTGGTTTGAGCCAATTTGGTTGCCCAGTCAAGCCATTGAGAACTTCGATTGAAAGACTAATACCATTTTTTGACTATGTCGGTTAAGGTAGACTCATAATATGCATGATCTTCCTCGTAAACATATTTAGACAACACCAATGCCTGAGTTAGCCTTAAGCTAGCTACCCAGTTGCCTATTGTCTTTCTCTTGTCTCCTATCTTATCGAGATCAAGATAAACATCTCTTTCAGGTATTGATTGACCCCATTTAGGTTCTATAGGGATGTACTTCTGAGAACTTCGTTTTCATAGTTTCCTTGTAAGAGCCTGTCTTTAGGAAGTTTAATATGATTTTCCCGAATGATCTTAGTGGGGTAGTTCGTGATGTTCTGAACTACAGTGTTTCCTTGGGGAATATTTTCGGTTTGCATTGTTGAGGATTCACTTGGTTCTTTTTTTGCTGCTTCATAAGGAAGAATCTTCCTTTTGTTTTTTCTCAGTTGGACCTAGAAAATCTTTTTCATGATCTTTTCAAGCTCCTCTGTAGATTCACAAATTTCTGCTTGTTCATACAAGATATTCAATTCTTCTGACTTTAGCATCATCATAGGACGTTTAGCATCTTCTTCCTCGAAAGATTTTTCAAGACAAGAAGTTGGCTTGGTTCCAGAAGTACTAGTTTCTTCAAAGCTAGCGAATAAATGCCTATGAAATTGTAAGCTTAGTTTTCCTCCAATGTCTTCATAGATGGAAGCATTGGTATTTTCTACCTGTATAGCTAGAGTTGTCAGATTTCATTCTCTTGAGAATGTTACTTCATGCCATTTTGTGATATGCTTATGTTCAGTATGATTTCTTGGGGTGAGGATTGATGTTGTAATCCCGGGACTATTGAGAAATTTGGTGTTTGGGGTTACATTCAAGCTCATTAGCTTATAATTGATTTGATAATCTATCGCAAACTCCATCATCAATTTCTTCATGGAAATTCCATCTATCTTGATTCACAATCTTAAACAATATGCTGCATCTCTAATATGTGTGGTGAAGTTTGGAAAAACATTGAAGTATGCAACTTAGTTGCATAAAGAAGCTTCTACTGTTCCTAACAAACTTTTCTTAAAATTTGTTATTCTATCGTCTTGTAAGACACATAAAACAGAACAGTCTATATCATCTCTGGCTAAAAGCTTTATTCCTATTCGGACTGCTCCAATATGCATGTAGGAATATTTCTTCTAAGATGCTTCACTTTCTTTGTCACGCCCCGGCCCAAGTTTACCTTCCTAAACTCGGGTTAGGACATGCGGGACCCATCCCAAGAGAGATTTATTCTTAATCCCCCTTGAGAAGGGATAACCTTTTTTCCCAAACCATTTTCAAACAGTCCAAACGATACCGCAATAGACCTCACAACCGAAGGTTATCCCGATTTTCGTATTTGGATCTCAAACCAATTATTTAAAGGACTTAGGGTTCTAATAATATTTGTGACTGCACCCGAATCCCGATCAGGCTGTCTACGTACCCTGTCCTCAGGGATCAAGTCACACGTAGCTCTTGTTTTAATTAACGTCCTAACCGTAAAAACCCGCTTTACTACACATCAGTCAATTTATAAATAAGAATAGCATAAGCTAAAGGAAAACCCGAGGTTTAACATCTCCATCAAGGTATCCACAACTTAGCTAACTATCGGTAATAACCCAAACATACCACCATAAGTAAAAACAATATTCCCACATACAATTATAACATAATGACATCCATGTAAATAATAAATACATCGAGGATATAAAAGTCAATCTAATCCCAAATGACACTCTTGTAATAAGTCAAAACTGTCAGGGGCAGCATGGTCATTATAACCTTAATGGCAGTTTGTAATTAATCTAAACCACCAAGGGCATTTTAGGGATTTCCGCCTTAGTGGTAGTCCATGTAAATATATAAAACAGACAGGGGCATAAATGTCTTTTTGGCCTCAGTGACAGTTTTGTAAATATGCAAAACTGCCAAGGGCATTTCTAGGATTTCAACCCTGGTGGCACCCCTGTAATTATCTCAAACTGCTAGGGGCAGTTCAGTCCTTTCACACCCACGATAAATGATAAAATACCAGATCTACCGCGATAAAAATCTAGAGATTTACCTTTCTCCACCAAAATGGTTCCGGTCGGCCTACCGACCGGTTTTTACCCCTTTTCCGGCCATAACTCTACCCTAGTTGGTCCTCAACAACAACAATATCAACAAACATTACATATCCAGCACAAGGAGAATATGAAGGAGGGAGGAACTGTTACCTCCCAAGATCATGCCCAGGGACCCCGTACCCACCGGCAACAACACCACGGTGCCACTCGGACACTCACACGCGTCAGCCGTGCTGGCAGCTCCCAATGGTGCTCCCCACGTCACCTTCTTCCTCCATAGCCTCTGATGTCCTCGATCCCCTCCCCCATCTAGTCTGTATCCTCTGCTCGCTATAACTCAACGATGGAGGTGGCCGACGGGAGGCGCCACAACCACATGCGTGGGTCACAGCTGGCCTGGTGGAGTCCTTGCTCCGACCCTAAAGAGAATCGAGAGGAGAGAGAGAGAGAGAGAGAGAGAGCAACTGAGGAGAGAGAGACCAAAGAGATAGATCGGGAGGAGAGAGAGAGAGAGATCGAAGAGAGAGAGTGCAACCCGGTCTCCCCCTTGACCCGATCCAACTATATATATAATCTAACGACCCAGATTTGATTTCCAAAAAATCAACGGCCCAGATTGAATTATCAAAAGCTACCATGAACAGTAAATAGATGTTTTTGTTATTTACTATTTACCGCGCAGTAACTAAACATTATCCCGAATAACTTTCGCATATAAACTCCGATTAAAGCGTATGACATACCCACGAGTTCGTATTAACGTCCTCTACAACTTTCCTGAAGAAAGTTTTCTCAAATTCTCGACTTATCGTAAAGTCATCTTTTTACGATAAAGTAAATAACTTTTATTACTTCCGTAAACTGAGCAAATCCATGTTAAACAGCCCGTAGCTTCAGAAAATATTCTGGACATACCGGTGGACTCGTATTAACATGATCTACCACCTCGAGACATTAATTCTATCTCTCCCCAGAATCGAGAATATCTCGATATTAAACTCGAGTAGTAGTTCGGGGAAAACTAACAGCGTGGTTACACCCCTCTGTAACTCACCTGACCCCTAGTAAAAAGGTAAATTTCGAGACGGGGTGTTACAATCTACCCCCTTATAAAAATTTCATTCTCGAAATTTCCACTGCGGGACGTAAAACTATTTGTCATTTCCAATGACACAAAACAGTTAAAGACGATCCACATTCCAAGACTTTATTGGTCCAGTCGTCTAGGAATGTCGTCAAGTTCCACTAGACCGAACTTCAAGCAAATAAGAGTCACCAGCTCTTTGTACCAATTTCTTTAAAAACCAAAGTTTTCTCGTAGTTGTATTACGAGATACACAACTACGTCCACTTCGAAACACTTTGTCAAGCACGATACCCTTGTTTTATCACTTTCGTCGTAAACTGACTCCACAAGGCTTGCCTCTTAACTCTTCTTGAGTTAATTCCCGAAATGGTCATTAAGACAAGCTGATAGCTTTCTGAGATATAAACGTAAACTAACTCGTAGTCAATACATATGCTCCACTTTTACCACCGTCACACTTTACGCTTAACGCCAATGTCTTTCTCGTAGGAGGGTGGAACTACTACAGTCTATTACCGTAGGGAAAACTCACACGTCTCTCGCACCTTTCGAAATAACAGAAACGTGCACTTTCTACACAAGGCCTTGAGACCATGGATGTTTTATCTCCTGTGCCCTTCACTCAAAAGAGAGTATTCAGTAGGGCATTACACAACAATAAGAGCTAACAAGCTCGCACACTAACTCCTGTGTGCTCAAGTCCTACCTAAAAGAAAACAGTTTAGCTCAAAATCCTACATGCATCTCATGGTGCTTCTGTAATCAATTTCAATAATACACCATTCAGCTCAACATCTCTTATTCCTCATGAGTGGGTTTCCCTTGAAGAGATACCCCGATCTCTTTTATCAAAATTCAACCATCACTCATCAAAGCGATCACGAGTAACCCGAACCATCTCCAACTATTCCCGTAGAAATCTGGAGTACGTCACTCGTAAATTTTATATTATATTAGGAACTAGTGCGGACTCGTCAGCCTCCCAAACTATGGCTAACACTTCTCAGACGTGGAAAGTTTTAGAGTGAGTGGACCAAAAATCAATGCTAATAATAATGATTCAAAATCATAATTTCAAATTTCATTTTCCCGAAAACAATTCAGACCTTACGCAAAAAACAAATAATTTCCCGGCCCACGGCCAAATATAGATCCAATCCCGGCATGCAGCCATTATAAAACAAATCCTGATCCATAGCCAAATTTAAATCAATTCGTGGCCTGTGGCCAAATATATATCAAATCATGACTTGCAGTTGTATAAAATCAAATCATGGCATGTAGCCGTATAAACATCAAATCATGGCCTACAGCCGTATAAAATCAAATCATGGCCTGCAGCCGTATAAAATCAAATCGGAAAAAACATTTCACAAACGATCGGTCACACATAACAGGGTCAGAGCTAAGAGCTCTAGCGTACCTCTCAGTGAGGTCACCATCCCGCGCTACTCTACCATCTCCCCCAATGGAAGAGAAGAGGCACGAGTGGCGCGCTTCCACTCCGCCGAACGAGGAGCACTACCCGCTAGCTAACAACAAACAATACATATGACGACCCATCATGACAGTGAGCCCCACAGGTTAGGGTCAGAGCTAAGAGCTCTGGTGTCTTATCCACTATCTAGTGAGAATGCAAATCTCGTGTACCATCCATTACCTGCAAGAACACATATCCCGCACTTCCACTCCGCCGAACGAGGAGCGCCACCCGCTAGCTATAATCATCCAACGACCCTTTATGGTGAAATTAAAACAAATTCCCGATATTTTCATAAATCCAGGCCCGAAGCCCATTTATAAAATCCAGGCCCGAAGCCCATATATAAAATCCAAGCAATTGCCAAAAATTTAACCCAATCCCGGCAACAAGCCAAAAAAACAATTCAAACTCGACAATGCCAAACATAGAAATCCCAGTAAAACATCGGGTCAGATTCCCATATGTACAACGGGACTCTCCTGTCAAAAACCAAGTGAAAATAAGCGAGCTGAAATATATAAATCAAATGGAAATAAACAAATAAAAACCCTCCATTGAGGTGCTCGCAAAATAAAAGTAATCGAAAATGCACAGAACCCGAAAAATCATTCGTTCTGGGAACATTTTTAAAACCATTTATTTATTAAACCATGACATGTATTTCTTTAAAACAAATCAAAGGTCCACTCATCACACTGGGCATGCATCTCTTGCTCCAGGTACGGTACTCTAAACGTCCTCATACTTGGTGACGTCTCTCTTGCCCGAAAGCGGTTCTCTGACCATCGTAAAATATTCCTCCTCGAGCTTTATGGACCCACCACGCATCCGCTACGCCACTATGATACTTTACTCAATCTGTCTCTCTTGACTTCATCCAGCTCTTCAATCATCAGATCATCCCTGCTTCTCGAATATAATTACACCACTAATGTGTTGACATAAGTGGCCTTACCTACTCCTTTAACCATCAATCAAATGAAGGACGCGAAACGCCCACTAGATTAGGTTATGTTATCCAAAAATCAAAAGAGAGTACGGAAACAAAATTGAAAGATGATAATCGATCAACATTTAACCTCGGTGCGCTGGAAAAAATTCAAATTCGGAGACCCATACGACAGTAAGATCTTAAAACAAGTACGCGCAAAGTAACGACAACTTTAACTGCTACTAAAAAGTGTATCCGACACATTATACCAAACCAAGTGATCCAGAACTACAGATACCGTTATAACACCAATGTCATCAGTATCATTACAAATACTTTATATGAGGGATTGAATGTAAATCAATCTCATGAAATGGTACAATATCTAATTCAAAGCAGAGTCAAGTTTCCATCCTTTCTCAAAAGCAGTTGGTGTCGTAAGTTGCAAGCCCCAACAACTCCGGACCTTCAAGCCGATGGTTGTTCTCAAAGCTACAATATAGAAACAAATTTGAGATTTCAATGTAAAACCACAGAGGCAACCAACAGCTGGAAATATTTACACAAGGGCGCTGATTGAGCTCCATTTGCAGTCCCCCAGATACAGGGACTAAATCAGCCATAAAGCCAATAAGGTAAAACATATAATTCTTTTGAACTTTATTTCATAAGATAGTCCAGACATTTTGGCATTGTTCATATCCATTATACACTTTGTGTTTGACAATTTGAACTCTACAGTTAAAGGATGGATGAAGCAGTGTTGGCAACGCTACATGAAGTGGGTATGTTCATCAGGGTATTCTTATTAAAATATAGCCCATGACCCCTTATAATTTTAAAAGAGATATACCAAGCATAACATTATATTTCCCATTGCAATAACTACAAGATTTTCAAGGTTTTCCATTTGTGGATACCCTGCCTAAATTTGAAATACCAGCCAATAATAAATTATTAAAAAAAAAGAATTTTGACCATTTGATATCTGACAATCACCTCCATATTATAAATTAACTCGACCATCCAATAGACATCAGCTGAGTACAGAACCTAGGTGTACCACTACCCAAAATTAATTTGTATATCATTTCTTCCGGTTTACACTACACTATATATGTGAATTTACTATGCTTGACAATAACATAAGTAACATCAAATATGTACTCTTATATACAACATAATCAAAATCAAAAACCAAAAATTGTCACATAATAAGATAACTTGAAGTCTCTGTAAAGGAACCCCACAATATTAAAATTAAAGCTGAAGAAAAACATGAGAAATTCCATCTCGAAACAGGTATCAATCAACCGAAACTCTCTTTCAAATATTTACAATGAGGAACAGAGCCAACTTCTTATTAGTATTCGGGTGCAAGAATGGAGAGCATTTATTAATAAATAATACTGAAAAAAATATATAACAAAAGAGTTCCCTTGGTTATTGTTACAGGAGAAGACCATTCAATATAGTGAGGTAAACTAAGATAAAGGAGCAACTTACTTGTTCAGAGGTGTATGCTCAAATGGTCCACTGGTAGGAATTGTTCCACACAAATCATTGCTAGATACATCCCTAGAAGGATTAACAATTTTAAATGACACTTCAGATACTTACACCAAACATGATAATACCAGAGCACTACTACTTCTGCAGGAGTACAAAGGAAAACTAAGAGAATAGTTCCATAAGCACTCACAAGACTTTGAGGCTAGAAAGACCAACAAGATCCCTGGGGATTGGCCCACTTAACCTGTTGTCATTCAGACGTCTGCCACACCAAGCAATTATGAGAGAAAACGCAAACTATCCAATAAGTATATGCGTATGTATTGACAGAAAGACAGATGACCAGTAGGTTTATTGAATCACAAGGCGAACCACTAGTCCTAATCTGGGAAACAATTGGAGAAAAATTGCTAAATGTGCAATACCACAATGTACACTTTTCAGTATTGCACCACGATCCCAAATAAGTTAATTCCACCATTTATTTTGGTTACAAGTTATTCCACCATTTTGAAGCAAGCGTAGAGATTTTTTTAAAAGTTGATCACCCAATTTCCAGAGCAAGAAAATAGATGGATAAATACCATAACAGTCCATTCGCAGAGAAAAAGCAACTCACAAGAACACAAGTGATTTCAGATTCCCCAATGAAGGAGGAATTGTCCCTGATATGTTGTTGTTATATAAGTCCAAGCTAATGAGGCTCTTGAGGTTACCAAGCTCAGCTGGAATAGTTCCCTGAATATTATTTCTGTAAAGCTCCCTACATAATCAAACAAGCACATACAAGGGTTAAACATGAAAATATCAGTGGAACTGGGAGAAGATGACTCACAGATATTGAAGATGCTCAAGCTTTCCAAGTTGTGGTACCAGATGTCCAGAGAGGTTTGAGTTACCTAAATCCCTGCCAAAATTTAAAACCTCACATTGATATCAAGGGGAAATCACACACAGACAGACAAGAAGGAGAAAAAGGGGGTACGGTACAGTCGGGTAACGCGATTGTGTTGGTTGCAGGTGACGTGGAACCAAGTGCAAGGGTTGACGAGGGTGGGATCCCAACTCTGCAGCACCTTCTCGGGATCCGACAAGCTCTTCCTCAGCGTGTTCAAAGCGTCTGATTCCGAGTTACCGTACGCCCACCCAACCACGCTTAGACTTAGGGTTAGCCTCATCAACCATAACCTCGTCATCGCCATCCGCTTGTCTTCACCCTTGCTTTCTTTATTTTTGTCTCCACTCGTAGTCAAATGGTCCCCTATTTACTATGCTAGAGCAGAGTTGGAGGCTCCTATTCAACAATTCTACTCTATTGCTCTAGCTTTGTAATTCAGTTAGACGTGTCTTTCAGCAGGGCCGGTCCTGAGGGATTTAAGGCCCAGTGCGAAGAAAAAAAATGGGCCCTTACACAAAAAAAAAAAAAAATTTGGGGTTTGGAACCTAGCCAAGTGCAATGCTAGGTTGATGAAGTTGGAGAACACGATTGTGTGTGGTTTTACTTCATTAATTATATTAAATTTATTATCAATAAACAAACAAACAGAAAAAAAAAATGGAATTTTGGGCCCTGGGCCCAGTGCGGTAGCACTGGCTGCCCTCCCTCAGGGCCGGCCCTGTCTTTCAGATCCAAGCGAGCGGTATTACTTCATGGCAATTCGCAATCATACACAACTAGAAAAAAAAACTTTAACCGACGAAACATCTAAAAACAGACCGATGAAATTTTTTTTCGTCGGCTATAGTTAAATTTTAACCGACAAAAATTGGCTAAACTAATTTTTTCGTCGGCTATAGTTAAATTTTAGCCGACAAGTGATTTTTTCGTTGGCTATAGTATGTGAACTTTAGCCGACAAAATTTGAAAAGTTTAGCCGATGAAATACTCTAATTTCGTCGGCTAAAGTAACTTTTAGTTACAAAATTGCACTACGGATATTTCGGTGTCCGATTGACTATTGTGATACCAATCTGGAAACAAAACGGCCCTACGAGTCAAACTCATCGCTAATGCCATGACATACAGGCTTTTTTGGCCATCTGAGTTCGTTTAAGGCTTCAAAATAAAGTTTTTCTAAACGCTTAACACACGAAAATGCCCATATCTACACCTATATGAGGTATTTTGGTCGAACCTTTAACACAACAAACACTCACTATAATGAGACGCAAATGTTCATCTAAAAATTTTGAGACATTTACCTCTCGATGATAGGACTCCTCATATAGATAAATAATGGTAAGTAGTAGGCATGTTGTGATTCCCGTCATCAAAATTCACAAACAAAAATACGACCGTCAGATATTATCAATATGTTGAAATATCTCTCTGGTAAAAAATTCAACTTTATCCGATAAATTTAAGGACTTCATCTAGACGGTCAATCTCGTAAGTCAAACCCCTAAATTGTATTGACTGCAACTATCGGCACCGAGACTTTACCGGAATTACGTGATTTTTCAACCGTAGACTTATTTCACCATTCCGGTCATATCTTATTTCACGACTTTTTTGCATTTGAAGTTTCTGCGTAGAGTTTGTTTTAGAAACGAAACATTTACTTAAAGCTTAGTAAACAAGTTATACAACATTAGTACGCATGTTGTGATTCCGATAATCCAAGTTGAGAAACAAAATTCCGACCGTCTGATATGATCATTATGTTGAAATATGTATATAGGAAAAAATTCAACTTAATCTGACAATGTTAAGGGCTCGATCCTTACGGTCAATCCCGTAAGTCAAACCCCTTAACGCACGGAAATGGTCATTTGACCGTCTAAATTACGTATTTTGCCCGGAGTTTCAACTGAAAATAGTTTCAAATCAATGAGACGCAACCAGTGGTATACAAATTTTATGAAAAATAACTACTGGAGATAGGGCTACCTCTAGAGAGAAAGAATGGAAAATTGAGTTAACCGTAATTATCGGTACCGAGACTTTACCGGAATTAAGTGATTTTTCAACCATAGACGTATTTCACCATTCCGGTTATATCTTATTTCACGACTTTTTTTCGTTTGAAGCTTCTACGTATATGGTTTAGGGTTCAGGGTTTTAGAGGACGAAATTAGGGTAATTCGTCGGCTAAAGTTAAATAAATAAATAAAATAAATAACTATAGCCGATGAAATTAGGGTAATTCGTCGGCTAAGGTTGACAGGACCCACCCCGGGTTAAACCCCTTTAACCCGAAGTAAATCCTGCGGGGACCACCTCAAGGGAACTTCTTACCGAAACCCCCTTGAAATGGCCAACCCTTCCTACAAAACTAACTAAACCGAGTTAGTCAGAGCAGTCTACAGAGATGATTACCCCAAAGAATTTCGAGCAGCAACGGAATGATCGACTATGCCTCGACTCACGTACGCGCTCGACCTCCTCTCAAGAATCCTGCATCACTGGGCATTTAAAAACGAAAGGCCCAGGGGAGAAACATTTAAAAACTGTTAGAGTGAGTGGACGAAAATCAAATATAAAATCTCCATTTCCTATAATGCTCTCCCAAAAGTATATCAATTTAAAAATCATTTATGCATGCCCACAATTACTAAATTTCCGCAAATGCATGATAAGATAAACCAGCAAGGAATATGGGAAGAGAAATGTTCACCAAACATAATAAGTCTGACCTCTCAGACTAGGGTCGGAGCTAAGAGCTCTAGTAGCGCCCTCACGCTACTCTATGCTAGCTAAATAAGATAATACGGTCAACCCTTGAAATATCAACCTGACCTCTCAGGCTTGTCTGTCCTCTCAGACCAGGGTCGGAGCTAAGAGCTCTAGATAAAAGGATAACGGTCAACCCTTATAATATCAACCTGACCTCTCAGGTTTGTCTGTCCACTCAGACCAGGGTCGGAGCTAAGAGCTCTAGATAAAAGGATAACGGTCAACCCTTATAATATCAACCTGACCTCTCAGGTTTGTCTGTCCACTCAGACCAGGGTCGGAGCTAAGAGCTCTAGATAAAAGGATAACGGTCAACCCTTATAATATCAACCTGACCTCTCAGGTTTGTCTGTCCACTCAGACCAGGGTCGGAGCTAAGAGCTCTAGATAAAAGGATAACGGTCAACCCTTATAATATCAACCTGACCTCTCAGGTTTGTCTGTCCACTCAGACCAGGGTCGGAGCTAAGAGCTCTAAATAAAATGATACGGTCAACCCTCATAGTGCACTACGTAGTTTGCCTGACCTCTCAGGCTAGGGTCGGAGCTAAGAGCTCTAGTAGCGCCCTCACGCTACTCTAGCTAGCATATTTATTGGTCAACTCTTAAAATAAATATTCATAACAATACAACAATCAAATTCTCTTCCCAAACAGATAAGTAAAACATTTCCTTGTTATATATACATAAAACCAATTTCCAACGAAGTCTCGGGTTCAATTCCATTCGAAGGACGGCCCTCACCGTCTATAACCATTTTCAGAAGAAATAGAAAATTGAGTAATAAAGTAAATACGTTCAAGAACCCGAGAAGGATATAATTTTCGGAAACAATCATAAACACCATGCAATTAACTCAATAATTAAGGCATGCATTTATTTAAAATAATATGTCCACTCACAGTACTATTGCGACCTTCCCGCTCGGAAAGCTCCTCGAGCGAAACCCTCGAACTACCCGCGTAGTCGAGCCCGTCTCACGTTCAAACAGAGACTGTACAAACAAACCACTATATTAGTCATTTCATCGTTGACTTGGTCTTTTCCCTAGTTTGACCAGGAATCCTATTTGACCACGCGTTGACCAAGTCCCTTACTTTAGCACTTTAACCTTTTTGACTTTCTTTCTCGGTCATCGACTCTTAACTCAATTTACCGAAAGTTCGACTCAGCTTCCGAACTTTTCTTTATTACTTTAACTTGACGTTAGGGTGTCACTTATTAATTCGTTGAATTACTATGGACACCCAACGTGTCACATTAAACAGTACATTTAACCTTGAGTCGATTTACCGATTTAACCTTTCCTCATAACTGGTAACCTTCCATAAAGGGAAAGTTTCCCAAAATGGAAAGTTTCCTAAATTGGTAAGTCTTCCTTAAAATGGGAAGTTTCCCAAAAATGGAAACTTCCTACTTACGTCAAATTTTCCGTAAATGTCTAAATTACGAATTAATCGTACTTTTGACTCGAGTAACGAGGATTCGATTCCTACCTCTTCGGCATTCTGTCGGTTTACGGTATCACCGGTATCTTCGCCGGATTCCGGTAACTTGCCGGAATTTCGCCATAGTTTCCACGTTTCCTTCGTCACCAAGTTATCGACATGAAACAACGAAAACAACACCCAACAACATCAGCATCAATACCAGACCAACAAATCAAACAACACCAACACAGTGATCACAGAAGCAGAACACAGCAGCAAATACTCAAGAACACAGAAGATCTGTCTCTCACCTCCACACTGGCACCAGCAGCTTCCTCTGCTCTCCTGCTCCTACTGTACGCCATTACTGAACACGCTGCCCTGCTGCCTCGAGCCCAGGCACCCACTCCAGCCACCTCCATTCCTTCTCCATCATCTACAGAGCCTCAACAACACTCAGAGTCCTTCAAAAGACCGTCGTCGGAGCTGCTAGCCTCATCGAGAAACCCACTGTCTAAACCCAGAAAACAGTGAGTAACAGTGGAAGAGGAGTTCTCGAGCAAGGCTCGCATCGAACGATCAGAAGCAAGGAAAAGGAAGAGGAGGAGGAGAGAAGAAGGAATGTACCACTCACGCGCCGAACCGCCGCGTGGATCGCCGGAAAACAGTCGTTGACCGCCGAGCCAGTAACCTCCGATCTCCTCGCACGGTCGCCGTCTCGGTGAGCTGAGGATATGGAGGAGTAGAGGAGGAAGAGGGGAGAAGAATGGAGGTGGTCCGCCGGCGTGTAGTGGCCGGAGTCGCCGGCGCCGGGCGAGCACAGTGGAGGAGGCGAGAGCTCGGGGAGAGCTCGGTTGACCGAGCCGAGACAGTTTTGACCGAGTCAAAACTGTTCTCCTATTTATAGGAAAATCAACGGTTGAGATTCAATCTTGAAAGGATCCAACGGTTCAGATTGGAAGAAGGTAAAAAGTGAAAAGGTTAAATGGTAAAAACTGATTTACCGGATTATAATTAAAAGTTACCGGAAACTTCAAAAATCCGTAGAAAATAAACCGAAGCTCCGAAAAATATTCCGAAAATACCGGGAGACTCGTGTTGACACGTACTACAACATCGAGTCATCAAATCAGGTATTTGGAGAACTTAGAAAAACTCGAAAATTAACTCGAGCGATAACTTATCAAATTACCGATCGCAATTAAAAACTCTCGGTAACTCGTGAATCTCTGTGAAAGGTAACTTTTATTAACTTCAAAAGATTCGGGGTGTGACAATTCTCCCCACCTTATTAAAATTTCGTCCTCGAAATTTCAATACTCAAAGTCCAATACAGTGGGGGATAGTACCACTTAAAATAATAATATTGCTCTCCAATATCACTTCCTTCTGAGAACTCATCCGAGACGCCTCACAAATAGCATTGTCAAAACTCTAAACACATGCCCTTTACGATCAACATAACAACTTCGACCAGTAACCAACCTCCTATCCCTCCTGGTTTAGCCAACTAAGCACAAACAACTGTCCTTACCAACCACAAGTGACGTCGTCACAATACTGCTAATACTCATTCTGATGCAACCAACCTCGCTAATCGCGAGTAAAATTCCTTCAAGGATACTCGTATTCTTTCTTTAAACTTTAGATATCATCTCAACACATTCCCTCTGCAGGAAATGACTACCACGCCCGAGGAGTAGGGTCCGATGTCACTAATGGATTTAAATCCTCTGGTAACACAATACCACGTGGAGCCAAATCTACTGACAACAAGTCCACGTGAAAACCATGGCGACTCGTGTTACACGAACCATCACCTCATTTGAATCAGACTCCCTGATCTGGTTTACGCTTTCTAAAAACTATTCTGTCATGTTGTAGAGTAATTGTCTTCCCTGACTCTATCATTACTCAAACCACTTGTACACACAGGTCATGAACTGCCGTGAATATTAGCGTAAATCCAAAACCATAGCCTTTAAATCGAGGAGATCCAAAAGCTCATGACATCGAGATCCAACAATACTGACTCCTCGCATGAAAACAATATTGTCAGGCTACACACTGCTCACGTAACTATTCTGACAACAACAAATCCGGACCCTTTTTACTCACAAGCCCAAACATACAATCGCTAACTCAATTATCACTTGTGGGGTTACAGTGTACTTTACCCCTGGTAACACATCTCCGTACTACTCATAGGTGAGGTGCTACTGGCCTCCCTACCTCTTACCTTAGCCTGGAATAACGCATAGTGCAGAACTTGCACTTCAACCATAACTGTGCGTCTAATAAACTTTATCCGCATCACAAACTGGATTAACCTAACCATTAAAAGAATCTCAGAGCCTTACCCGCTCAACAAGAATATTCCATTCCCAGATGCCTCCATTACCACGTCGTCCGGTAATAACCAGCAACTTTGGACATTTAACCAGATCAAACATCTACATGAAATTTAGTGCCACTGGTGCACGCCCAAAGGAACATCTGATCAAAGCATCAGGAATTAATTTCACCAGACACAACCATGTTGATCACCGAGCATCCAGTTAACGAGGCACAAGATAACAAATACCATTACCGCACTGGGCACGTATACATCACAGAGTCAACTCGTACAACTAGACAGTTTCTAACAAAACTGTCCCCCAGGCGCTGCGGGTTTACCATCCACCGCAACCTTTATTCGGTAAGATTCAAAATTCTCAATCGCTTACCACTCTAGATCTTAAATCACAAGGTCCACTGCCACACGTTAACATCCTCTCAGATCATAACTTAATCTGAACGTAGCTTAATCACTCCACGGTTTCCGATGGAGTGTTGCACAACTTAGCAACATACTTTACTACCCTTGTAACAATTTGGTTTCCAAAACCTTGACTCGTAACACCTTTGAGTCATCAAAGAAACTCTTTCCTCAGTTTCACCGCTTTCACACTCACCGAAAATGTTGACAATTTTGAGAGTCACCTCCAATGACCTTTCTTGCTACTACTCTACACTTGTGGTGCTAAGAATTGCCGCTAGGTCAATAATTCCTAACAAGTAGGGTCACTACTCAAATGACCAATGACCATAGCAACGCCAACAAAACTTTAATCCTCTCAGGATTTCATTAAATTACACCAAAATTCAATTTCCCAGATCAAATCCTCATTTCACAGATCAAATTGAGAATATTTCCTGTCACTGCAGGGGATATGACTTATGATTCCCAAACACGTCTAAGTACACCTTCGGTTACAATACTTGATTAGACCACAGCCAGTGAGTGCACAAATTCCCATGCCATCAAGCTCAGTTAATCGCCCTCGAGGAAACCAAGTGTCATAACGGACGACTTTGGTTGCAGGTTGAAGCTTGACCATCTACAACATTCTCACTCCTACTCAACGATTCAGTAAACCTTGCCTCACTGCTGTCCCTTCACCTTTTCCGTGCATTTATCTCAGAAAACATCCTTCCACCTACTAACGACATTAAACCATTTAATTGACGTTTTACACAGAAACTTCTAACCAAACGTCTTTAATCTCCGTTCTCAATGAATGAAACTCTCATGACACCTTCTTAAAATGAAGTCATCATCAGCCTTAGTCACTTACCTGGTGTCATTTTGACCACACACAGCTGCCCACGATAATTATGCCTTACATGTATGTGCTACCCAAATTTCAGCTTACCACTTCCCTACACAGGAGGATACACGTGCTCCTGTGGGGTATTCCCATGTACAACTTCGGCTGTCGAAACAATACCGTTTGCACAATGACCGGTTCCTACACCACAATAATACAAAGTCAATCAAGGCTCGTATCACTATCTCCGGTACCCCAAGCACCCTTGGTCCGAGACCCGGTGGCTTGTTGCCACTTCCAACATGTTCCTTAAAATTCCGGAACCACTTAACTTTAATTACCACAAGTAACGCTTTCTCGATCTGAAAATCGATCTCCAATACAGCCAACCTGGAGACTCCTCCACTGGTGTACTAATTACAACACTTTGACCGCAGGTGGATAACTCACCTTATGGTTGACATGAGCCCCAAAATCTGGTGACACGATTTTTTTTTTTTTTTTACCTTTACGATAAATGGCCCAAATGACCATTGTCACCTATAATTCAAATCACGCTTGGACTCACTAACAAATCAAATCTTTCTAATCCCCAATCGTGGGTGGCTGGAGCGAAGAGATTCTAGTCGTAGCTGACGACAACAATGTCAGCACCAAAGGTGACCCAAGCCATTAGTTTCAGTGGCTGTCACCTAAAGCATCAAGTGACCAATCAAACTATCACTTACTTAACATTCTTCAATAGTGTCACATCATGGACTCGTCACTAGAAAAAGTCCATTGACCACAAAATAACCCCACTCAACTTTCCTTGAGTCATTCCACTTTCATATGTCCGTTGGTTTCTCTGAAACCACACTAATGACGAACCTCAACAAAATCGTGGCAATCGTCAAATCTTAATATTCATCCTTTCTGAACAATCGCGTTAGGCGACTTCATCTTTTTTTTTTTTTGAAATCTCTTTCATTAACTCGTACGACTCTTTACTGCTAAAAGCCTCATAACACGAACACCAAAACCTTGTCTTAGGCTTCTACAGCATCCCTGTCAACAACCATGACAGCCTCCCCGGTGTGAATTAACCGTTTCACCACCGAGTACTTACACATAAAGCTCAAACGTTAAACAACGTGAGTTTACAGCTCGATCCCCAACTCAAATCTCAATAAATCAATGGGGAACACATAAACATATATATGTAACGAGCTTACCTTGTTCCTTACAGGAACTCTCTATGAGGTCGCGCGTACTGAGGCATAGTCTTGAAGATTCGATCATTTATAGGACCACTCGGTCCATATCTCAATCAGGAAGTACTAACTCATATCCTCAATAAACACTAAGCGTCCAAGCATAAAATGCCGATGGATCCGCCGCGGTCGGACCATCACTCTATAGACACTAAGTGATACTAAGTACATGAGGTAGTAACAGGAAACGATAACCTAATGCTCTGATACCATTGACAGGACCCACCCCGGGTTAAACCCCTTTAACCCGAAGTAAATCCTGCGGGGACCACCTCAAGGGAACTTCTTACCGAAACCCCCTTGAAATGGCCAACCCTTCCTACAAAACTAACTAAACCGAGTTAGTCAGAGCAGTCTACAGAGATGATTACCCCAAAGAATTTCGAGCAGCAACGGAATGATCGACTATGCCTCGACTCACGTACGCGCTCGACCTCCTCTCAAGAATCCTGCATCACTGGGCATTTAAAAACGAAAGGCCCAGGGGAGAAACATTTAAAAACTGTTAGAGTGAGTGGACGAAAATCAAATATAAAATCTCCATTTCCTATAATGCTCTCCCAAAAGTATATCAATTTAAAAATCATTTATGCATGCCCACAATTACTAAATTTCCGCAAATGCATGATAAGATAAACCAGCAAGGAATATGGGAAGAGAAATGTTCACCAAACATAATAAGTCTGACCTCTCAGACTAGGGTCGGAGCTAAGAGCTCTAGTAGCGCCCTCACGCTACTCTATGCTAGCTAAATAAGATAATACGGTCAACCCTTGAAATATTAACCTGACCTCTCAGGCTTGTCTGTCCTCTCAGACCAGGGTCGGAGCTAAGAGCTCTAGATAAAAGGATAACGGTCAACCCTTATAATATCAACCTGACCTCTCAGGTTTGTCTGTCCACTCAGACCAGGGTCGGAGCTAAGAGCTCTAGATAAAAGGATAACGGTCAACCCTTATAATATCAACCTGACCTCTCAGGTTTGTCTGTCCACTCAGACCAGGGTCGGAGCTAAGAGCTCTAGATAAAAGGATAACGGTCAACCCTTATAATATCAACCTGACCTCTCAGGTTTGTCTGTCCACTCAGACCAGGGTCGGAGCTAAGAGCTCTAAATAAAATGATACGGTCAACCCTCATAGTGCACTACGTAGTTTGCCTGACCTCTCAGGCTAGGGTCGGAGCTAAGAGCTCTAGTAGCGCCCTCACGCTACTCTAGCTAGCATATTTATTGGTCAACCCTTAAAATAAATATTCATAACAATACAACAATCAAATTCTCTTCCCAAACAGATAAGTAAAACATTTCCTTGTTATATATACATAAAACCAATTTCCAACGAAGTCTCGGGTTCAATTCCATTCGAAGGACGGCCCTCACCGTCTATAACCATTTTCAGAAGAAATAGAAAATTGAGTAATAAAGTAAATACGTTCAAGAACCCGAGAAAGATATAATTTTCGGAAACAATCATAAACACCATGCAATTAACTCAATAATTAAGGCATGCATTTATTTAAAATAATATGTCCACTCACAGTACTATTGCGACCTTCCCGCTCGGAAAGCTCCTCGAGCGAAACCCTCGAACTACCCGCGTAGTCGAGCCCGTCTCACGTTCAAACAGAGACTGTACAAACAAACCACTATATTAGTCATTTCATCGTTGACTTAGTCTTTTCCCTAGTTTGACCAGGAATCCTATTTGACCACGCGTTGACCAAGTCCCTTACTTTAGCACTTTAACCTTTTTGACTTTCTTTCTCGGTCATCGACTCTTAACTCAATTTACCGAAAGTTCGACTCAGCTTCCGAACTTTTCTTTATTACTTTAACTTGACGTTAGGGTGTCACTTATTAATTCGTTGAATTACTATGGACACCCAACGTGTCACATTAAACAGTACATTTAACCTTGAGTCGATTTACCGATTTAACCTTTCCTCATAACTGGTAACCTTCCATAAAGGGAAAGTTTCCCAAAATGGAAAGTTTCCTAAATTGGTAAGTCTTCCTTAAAATGGGAAGTTTCCCAAAAATGGAAACTTCCTACTTACGTCAAATTTTCCGTAAATGTCTAAATTACGAATTAATCGTACTTTTGACTCGAGTAACGAGGATTCGATTCCTACCTCTTCGGCATTCTGTCGGTTTACGGTATCACCGGTATCTTCGCCGGATTCCGGTAACTTGCCGGAATTTCGCCATAGTTTCCACGTTTCCTTCGTCACCAAGTTATCGACATGAAACAACGAAAACAACACCCAACAACATCAGCATCAATACCAGACCAACAAATCAAACAACACCAACACAGTGATCACAGAAGCAGAACACAGCAGCAAATACTCAAGAACACAGAAGATCTGTCTCTCACCTCCACACTGGCACCAGCAGCTTCCTCTGCTCTCCTGCTCCTACTGTACGCCATTACTGAACACGCTGCCCTGCTGCCTCGAGCCCAGGCACCCACTCCAGCCACCTCCATTCCTTCTCCATCATCTACAGAGCCTCAACAACACTCAGAGTCCTTCAAAAGACCGTCGCCGGAGCTGCTAGCCTCATCGAGAAACCCACTGTCTAAACCCAGAAAACAGTGAGTAACAGTGGAAGAGGAGTTCTCGAGCAAGGCTCGCATCGAACGATCAGAAGCAAGGAAAAGGAAGAGGAGGAGGAGAGAAGAAGGAATGTACCACTCACGCGCCGAACCGCCGCGTGGATCGCCGGAAAACAGTCGTTGACCGCCGAGCCAGTAACCTCCGATCTCCTCGCACGGTCGCCGTCTCGGTGAGCTGAGGATATGGAGGAGTAGAGGAGGAAGAGGGGAGAAGAATGGAGGTGGTCCGCCGGCGTGTAGTGGCCGGAGTCGCCGGCGCCGGGCGAGCACAGTGGAGGAGGCGAGAGCTCGGGGAGAGCTCGGTTGACCGAGCCGAGACAGTTTTGACCGAGTCAAAACTGTTCTCCTATTTATAGGAAAATCAACGGTTGAGATTCAATCTTGAAAGGATCCAACGGTTCAGATTGGAAGAAGGTAAAAAGTGAAAAGGTTAAATGGTAAAAACTGATTTACCGGATTATAATTAAAAGTTACCGGAAACTTCAAAAATCCGTAGAAAATAAACCGAAGCTCCGAAAAATATTCCGAAAATACCGGGAGACTCGTGTTGACACGTACTACAACATCGAGTCATCAAATCAGGTATTTGGAGAACTTAGAAAAACTCGAAAATTAACTCGAGCGATAACTTATCAAATTACCGATCGCAATTAAAAACTCTCGGTAACTCGTGAATCTCTGTGAAAGGTAACTTTTATTAACTTCAAAAGATTTGGGGTGTGACAAAGGTTAAATAAATAAAATAAATAAATAACTATAGCCGATGAATTACCCTAATTTCGTCGGCTAAGTTAAATAAATAAATAAATAACTATATCCGAAAAAATTCGTCGGCTAAAGTTAATTAAAAATTCAAATTTTTTGGTGGGGATTTTTAAAATTTTGAAATTTTTTCGTCTAAAATTTTGAACTTTAGCCGACGGAATTTCGTCAGCTGAAGTTCAAAATTTTCTATATATTTCATTTTTCTTCTTCTTCTCCTCCTCCTCCTCCTCTTCATCTTCCTTCCTCTTCCTCCTCCTCCTCCTCCTACTCCGGCGGCAACAACATACTCCTCATCCTACCTCCTCTAAATCATTCTCCTCCTCCTTCCTCTCTAAATTCTTCTCCTCCTCCTTATTCTCTAAATTCTCCTCCTCCTTCTAGCCTTGCTCCTATCCTCTTCTTCTCCTCCTCCTCTTGTCCTTCTCCACCACCGGTGTAAAAATGAAAAAGAAGTAAAAAGTTTTAATCAAAAATACAAGAAATAAAAAAAGAAAAAAAATATGAAAAAAATAAAATAACTATAGCCGACGAATTTTAATAAAATTCATCGGCTAAAGTTTAAAAAAGAAAAAATAATAATAACTTTAGCCGACGAATTACCCTAAAATTCGTCGGCTAAAGTTTTAAAAAGAAAAAAATTAAAAAAAAAATAATAGCTATAGCCGACGAAATTTCGTCGGCTAAAGTCCAGAAATTAAGCGACGAAAAATTTCTTCGTCGGCTAAATAACTGACTTTAGCCGACGATGAACAGTAATTTCGTCGGCTAAAGTCTTGGCCGACGGCTTTTTCCCGACGACATCTTAGCCGACGAAATTTAGGGTTTAGCCGAAGAAAAATTTCGTCGGCTAAAGTGGTTGTTCTGGTAGTGATACTTACTGGTTTTGTCGATTATTGTTCAAGCACATCATCTGGTTGGGGTTGAGCTTATGATTTTGATGATTATAGAGATATGTAGGAATTTAGTTATGAGTCCTTTTAAATTCCTATTTTGTTACCGGAGAAAACAAATTTGTTTCGATGGTGCACCAATTTTCAGTGTTTATAAATTTTGATGTACTAATTTTTTGAAATATCAGATTAGTGCATCAACTTTCTCCATTGACCCAGCTTTGATGCATTTTACCATTAACTCTATTACCACCGTTGGTAGCTCATGATTTTTTATGGGTATTTTAGTCTCTCTATCACGAAAATTCAAATCAAAAATTTAAAAAAAAATTCAGTTTTTTTTCTTTAAATTAAACTCTTTCTCTCCCAATATATCTCTCTCATTTTTAAGTTCTAAACACTTATCTTCTATCTCTTGTCTTCTTGTTCTTTAAAAAAAATTATAGTAAATAAATGAATTTATCAAAATACCCCTCATTTTTTTAATTTTGAATAACTGTTGTAACGGAGCTAACGGTAAAGTGCATCAAAGCTGGGTCGAGGAGAAAGTTGATTCACCTATCTGATATTTCAAAAAGTTTGTGTACCAAAATTTATAAGAGCTGAAAGTTTGTGCATCATCTAGACGAATTTCTCACTTCAAAATTATGCTTAAACGCTCTATTTTGTTCTTAGTCTAAGATTTGTTTACGGGAGTGTAGAAAGCTAAAACTTCAATTTATTTTCTGTTTCAAGTATCTTTTCACATTCAAGGTGTGTAGCTTTCTTCAGTAAACCAAGTTGAGACCCCATTTTTGCATCTCTTCTGCAGGTTAATTTTATTCCATTTCTTTATGTTGCTACCCAGTTTCCTCAATGTAGTACACATGCTTTGCATTTGTGTTAATGATGGTGCGCTCTACTTTGATTAAGATATGTTGTTGACTCCAAGTCATGTATTAACCGACAATAATATATGATTTACATTCACTTTGTATAGTAATCAATGAATGATAACAATTAGTTGTTTAATTTTCATAAGAAATATAATCTTTTTTGTATGTGTCGTTTAAGATATATAATCACATATGATTTTGGTGATATGAGTATTTGCAATTGCGTGTGATTAATGTTATTTCTATTTTTACTACTATAACTTTAGAGTTTTTCCCCTGATATTGACAGTTCTGACGAGGTCCGCTGGGCGACCTGCAATTTGAAACCCTATCATTGTAGTAACTGTAATTAGGGATCGTTCTAGCCGGAGACATTATGGAATGATTAATTTCTGCATTAAAACAAGTTAGTAATATTCACAAGTACAAAATACACATATACATAGCATAAACAATTATCTGTCACATAATATACAAGTATACACAAATACATAAATATAAACATATATACATATTTACGATTTTAAATGGAGGATTCAATTTGATTATCTAAAATTCTAAATCCTAAGTCTAATATTTACAAATTTGGTCAATCAATCACCTAAGACACATAACATAGAAATCACCGAAATAAACACATAATGATTTCATGCAAGTCTAAATTGTGATGTTCTTACTATCCTATGTCTTAATTAATTTCAACCTCTTATGACTTCTCAAGTATTTTAGGAACTTCGAATACGCCTGAACCTAAATTATATATGTGTCAACTTGTTCAAACTATCAAATATGCCTAATCTAAACAAGATACACTTACGAACTAGAGTCGGTTGAAGACATGATCCTAGGTATGGCGTCACTCATCCTATTAGCATGCAAGTCACTCACCCTAACAAACCTTTGCAGCACCTAGAATCAAACTATCAAATATGCCTAACTTGATCCTAGATTACTACGGCTTATCAAACTCCCCCCTTAGAAACGTCTTGGCCTAGACTGTCTTTAGATTCGATTACATGATCAGGTGATGACTAATCAACTAACATATAAGAACACACAGAAACTTAAACTAAATCATGAACTTAAAACATGCTTAAGACGTTATACATCACACACGATATCAAGAAAGTCACAAAGAAGAACTTAAAAACACATGCAACGTATAAAACTAAAAACCATAAAATAAATTATAATTAAGCATGAATAAACACAGTAGATCATTACACAAAGCTTTCATGAACTCCATACCTAGATTTAACTATATAGGTCGGCTAGGGTAGAGGGAAAGATCGGCGACAGAATGGTTGTAGTTCGGCGGTGCTTGGTGTGGCGGCAGCTTGTGCAATTTTCTGTGTTTAGGGTTTTTAGGTAGAGCTTGGCTATACTATGGCTTAAACAAAGATTGACACTTAAAACTGAACTATTACATGTGTATTTATAGGGAGAAAACCCAGCAAATTCGGCACACTCCTTGTCCATAACGGATTAGACTTCTTGCTTTTCCTTGTTGCACACAACTTTGACTTCTTAAATTTGCTGACTTGGATAATGATTCATGGACTTCTTTTTTGAATTCTTAGACTCCCCTACATGTTAAGGGACCAATTTAGGACTCCCTTACACGTTTTGGACTTCATAGAACAGCTGAATGACATGTCAAAATATGACATGTTAATCAATTTAAACCCTATCATTGTACTTTGGTAAGTAGGGATCGTTCTAGACCGGGGACACTAGGGAAGAACTTATTTCTGCAAAACAGATAGTTAGAAATATTCACACAATATAAACAAATATATACATAAAGAATAATATGGGGGGTTTATATGAGTTTCGGCAATAAACAAAACAGAAAAATTAAACAAGAACAAATATGTACAAGATTGGTCACTTTATCGTTTCAAGAACATAACAAGTAAACTCCGATTAGCATGCAAATAGTTTTATGAAAGGTTAAATTATCTTATTTATGTTTTCACAATTGCAAATTAGTTCCAACCCTTAAGACTTCTCAAGTGTTTAAAGTTGTCTCAGCGCTCAACCCTAAACTATGTGACTACTTGACTAAACTGTCTCAGCGCTCAATCTAATCAAGCAACACTTACCGTCCACGAGTCGTTGGAGACATGTTTCCTAGGTATGGCGTCACTCATCCTATTCCATATGCAAATCTCTCACCCTACCATCCCTTGTAGCACCTAGGACCGAGTTGTCTTAGCGCTCAACTCGACCTAGAATACCACGGCACATGAAACACCCCCCTAATAGCTAACCTGTTGCAATCAAGCTAACCTAAAGTTCGATTATCTGCTCGGGAGAGGATTAACTAACTTAACAATTGTTAAACACACAAATACAGATTCTTTAACTTCTTTTACAACCCTAACATGCATACTAAATCGTTATTCAACATGCATAACACAAACAAATCACAAAGAAGAGCAAGTAATCATACATGTTAAACAAAACCAAAAACCATAATTCATATATCAATAAACTCAATAACTTTACACAGTAAATATACATGAACAACCTTAGGATTTTCATCCCTAACCTACCTATTACAGTCGGCAAGGATAGGGAAGGAATTCGGCAAAGGATGAAGGCAGTTCGGCAATGAAAGGTTGCGGCAGTGAGGTGGTTCGGCTGCTTATATGATTTCTGTGTGGAGGGTTTTTAGGTAGAGTCTAGGCTAGCTATAAGACTTAAAACTGATAAAGGACCCCTAAACACGAGCTATACAGACCCTATTTATACAGAAACATTGAAGAGAAACCCTAGCTGACTCGGTTAAGGAAAGGCTATCCTATTCCAACTCGGTTTCCTTATTGCTCAATGATTCCTCCTTCAATGCAGCTTCTTATCCGAATTTGGACTCCTTCTTCTGATTCCTTGGACCTTCCTACATGTTTATGGATTCATGTAGGCCTCATGTACGAAATCTTGGGCTTTGATGGCAGCCAAAACCAGTGATAGGTCCAGCAAGGTCAGCTTTCCCGGTTTGACCGGGAAACCTTACACTTAACCAAAATATGGCTGCCTTGATGCTTCTTCGTATTTTCTTCTTTTGTCCAGCTTCCTAACACTTCATTAAGGTCTTGATACATCTCTTGACAAATTTGGGAAGCCTTTTGGTGAAGAATCATCTCCCAAAACTCGTTAGACAACTTAGGCAGTTTCTGCCCAGTTTTGCAGCCTGACCTCTGTCCACTGTTTTGCTCATAACTCCTTCGTCTCAACTCCGATTGCTGCGATCCAAATGGGGTTGAAAAGTAGACACACACAGCTTTAATTCCATATGTGGCACGCCTTCTAACTCCTCCTGGATCTTGAGATATGATTTTCCAAAGTTGACGTACGTTTTCAGGCAGATTCTGTCCGAGAGCAAAACAATGTCCAAAAGTGTTTCTTCTTTTCCGTGGCCTCACTTGTTGTCATTCATGAGTCCGTTCATCATGATTCCTGATACGTTAAGCGTATTTACCTGTCTTCTGCACATTTAAACAAGATACATCAAAACTGACAGGGTAACAAAATAACGAATCATAATAAAACGTCCAAGTGCTAGTCCAAAAACGGTTTTCATCATTTAAGTGCAATTTTCTGTATAAAAACGGCTAGTAGCCACAACTCTACGGAAAAACCCTCTTGACTCTAAAACAAGTAAAAATAAACATACTAAGGCAAAAACAAAGTATAAATGGAGGTGAAAATCTATTAAGAACATGGCGTAAAACGCACTTATCACTGAATCCCATACATAGGCTCGGTAGAACAAGTTATCCTGTTTTGACCGGGATAACTTTTCTAGTTGCTGTTTTCGGCTTCTCCTTGTGGTTTCTTCAATTCTTCTTCTAAACAACTTTCCATATCTTCATTAAGCTCCTCATCAATCATTTGGCATGCTTGGGAAAGTATTTTGGTGAAGAAACACACTCACGAACTCGGTAGACAACTTCAGCAAAATCTGTCATGTTTCCAGCAGACTGACCTCCAGCCATTGTTTCCATCATAACTCCTTCCTCAGAATTTGGATTTCTACGATTCAAAACGATTTAGAAACTAGACATCGACCGCTTTCCATCCATATATGGCACGTTTCCTGGTTCCTTCTGGATCGTCCTAGAGAAATTTTTGAAGTTGAGTTATGTTTTCTGGAAATCCTCTGTTTTTGTTCTGATTTCATGCTTTTGGCCTCTTATTTTTCCATGCTTCTTTTGCTACATTCCATAAGTCCGATCCTCATGATTCTTGTTTCGTTAAGTCCATATACATGTCATCTAAACATTAAAGAAAATTAATCAAGTAATGACAATGTACAAATTCACAGAATCATAAGAAATAACAGGATAACTTCATAAGTCAGCTTTTAACAAATTAGTACAAATTTTCTCTACTTTACACACATTTTAGTCATTGCTTTACAGAAAAATTCTTATGATAAATAACTAACAATACTAACCTAATAATAGATAAACAAAGCATAAATGAGGATAAAAACATATTAAAAACATAGCATAAAATACTCCTATCAAGTTCAATGTATACATGTACTAACATATGTGAAAGAAAAGCATACCAAAAGATAAGAAAGTTACCGACATTTCATTAGACTGAAATCAGAGAATGAATAAAGCAAATTGTTTAAGGTATGAACAACAGTATGATTGCATTTTGTCACCTCTTCCTTCTTTTTTTTATTGGGAATTTTGATGGATCAGAACTCTATTGTCTATACATCTTTGATTTTCAGTATTTCTGTTTCATTATATTGACCTGTTATGCTTCATCAAATGTTAGGGGTTTTTATTTTTAATTGAATGAATTTGTTATTTCTATTTTGTTGCACTTCATTGTGTTGTAATCTCTTGACTTCTTTTTATATTATGAATTCAGACAGCTTAAACCAGGGTAACTGCACTTCATTTTTATGAATGTAGCATAACCTTTTTACATTCATCGGTATTTTACAGCAACAAACTCTTGCAGACCAAAATTCAGTCGCCAAGAGTCAGAATTCATTTATACTATCACATTCATTGATAGAATGAATTTGTATTTGATATTAACAATATTTATATTTAATGTAGATTACAATAAATAGATGTCAATTTCTTTATTCAATTTTTTGTCCTTCTACTTGATTGAAAGGTATGCATTTTTGCTCATTTTTCTATCTTCAGTGATTAAGCTTATTTTACATTATGGTAGAGAAAAGTATGTTTCATTTTTGCAACTAGAAACAGATCGACATAAAATATAAAGAAGCTTATTTT
Organism: Comarum palustre; assembly: GCA_951800085.1. NCBI lineage: Eukaryota > Viridiplantae > Streptophyta > Magnoliopsida > Rosales > Rosaceae > Comarum > Comarum palustre. The sequence goes on along the minus strand of OX637573.1, from coordinate 19,369,527 downwards.
GATATACGAACACTAGAAAGAAGTGACATTATCTTTACCAATCAAACAATGAACAACCAGTTGGAAAAAATGAAAAGATTAATGTTCATGAACAACTCTTCCTTTAATGGCTTTCCTCGCATTCTTGCTTGCTTACCTAGCTTTTGGCCTTCTTATTTTTAAAGTAAATAGTTTAATAATACAATAAAGAATATATTGAATAAAGTCAGTTAGGTCCTTAAATTAGTAGCCTACATCTATTTCTTGCTAGTTTATTACAAAACCTCTACAATACAGAACTGTATTTGTTTTAATTAAATAAGGCAATGACACCAAAATGAACTACAATAGTCCAAGTTCAATCTTCATATGAAAAACGGTATCATAGTTTAGATTCTTTCAGGTTCTGCCTTATCAATGGCAATGTGTCTGAGAATTTTTTTTGTATTTTTCTCAAGTTTCAGTAATATGTGATGAGTATTTCATAGGTACAAAAGGAATCAATCAAATTTGAAAATGGTGACCTCATCCTAATATGTCAAGAACAAGTAGTGCAGATGGGCTATGCTCTGAAGCTTCTTCATTGTGTATGTTTTTTGTTACAAACTAGGCCGAGATGCCTAAACAAAGGGAACAAAAAAGCAACTAAGTGTTAGAGCAGAAGACTATCCTACCTCTTGTTATAGCAGTAAGGTCATCTATGAAAGAATAAGTAGCATGGATAAGAGGGGTTTCAGAGATAATCAAACATAAGTCATGAAACACATTATTTTTCGCTAAAGAGTCGGCTGCCATGCTTGATTCCCTAAAGATTGAGTGACCTGAGAGACCTCCAAAGCGGCCATAAAATTCAAGCAACTAGTAAGAAGAGAACTAAGAGGGTGAATTTCTCTGTTTGCACTCTGAATAAGCTGAAACAGAACCGCAGAATCAAATTCTTGATATAGCTGAGAAGAAATTTTCAAACCATAGAACAGCCCTAAGCTTCAGCCTCAAGAATTTCTCCAACTCCAAGATTAATTTGAAAACCAGAAATCCAGCATCCTTTACGATCTCGTATGACTCCACCAACACCAATTTCCAAGAAACATTACTCCTTATACCATCAATGTTCAACTTAAAGCAATTTTCATTAGGCATTTTCCAAGACAAAAACTTGTAGTTGTAAACTATTTCAGAAACACTTTTTGGAGTTAGCACTGATTCATTCCTCAACAAAGTTCCATATCATATTTTTAGGAGATAAAGGCATAACAAAATCATGATCAAAAATGCTTTTATTTTTCCATTTCCGTATGTACCAGTAGATAAACACAAATAAATTTCATAATTTCACATTCTGTTGAAATAAGCATTGAGAATGAAGCTGAGCAGCATTCCAGCTATCCCAATTCAAAGAGAAGGAATTAGAAATGGAATCTGGACTTAAAAACAACTTCCAAATAACAGCAGTTCTAGAGCAGTCTTTGAATAAATGCAACAGGGATTCATTAGCACTTTTGCAGATGAGACATGACTTATCATTTGAAAAGTTTCTTCTAAACTTTTGCACATTGATTAACAGCTTCTTATGAACCATAAACCAGCAAAAAATTCTTCAATTTAGGAGAAATATTCAACTTCCAAATTGCATTCCATAAAGGAGAAGTAGCATTTGAAGCCTCATAATTCAAATTATAAGCTAAATTAACTGTAAAGTTATCATTGGAAGTAGGATCTCATATAAGAACATCCCTACCACAACCATTAAAACCTGTAGCCATGCTCATAATTTGACAAACTATATCATCAGGAAGAAGTGAGGATAGGAGACTAACATTCCAACCTATATCATCCCAAAATCACATATAATGACATTAATATTGATATCAGCATTAGGGAGAGTAAGGCTAAGGATAGATTAGAGAGCAATATGTCAGTCCAAAATCTGATAGTTTTACCATCTCCAATATGCCATGAAAGACTTTTTTCAACAAAGAAGCACCATGAACAACACCTCTCCATGTACTAGAATAGTCAGAAGGCATTTCATACCTCTCGTCAGTAATATCAACATCATGAGAGTATTTCTTAGAATAAATTGAGGACCAAAGACCTTCATCCTTTTGAAATAATCTCCAGCTTGATTTTTCCAATATTGTCAGATTCATAGCAAGTCTTTTTTATTCCTAACCCACCTAGATATTTAGGATGGCAAATAGTATCTTAGTTGACCAAATGGACCTTCTTCATATCAACGGTATGACCCCAACGAAAATCTCTATTGAGTTTGTCAATTTTATCACACAAATCCAAAGGAAGCTTAGCAGTTTGTCTTACGACTCAAAAAACCTAACAATTTAACCCTATAAAAGATTGTCAATTATAGTATAATGAAGCAGAGATCGTTCGATGTCACAAATTGAGTGTATTTAATCTTGCACAGAGAAAACAATGTCACGAAAATACTGTTCCTAACAAATAGCAGACAAAAACACACCTAACTACCTAAGATACACGATTCAGAAAATTATGAAAATTTATACACCCAAAATAGACACACTGAGTAACACGCGTACAAAATTTGAGGGGATTTGGAGTTAATTTGTTATACTAAATAAATCATGAAATACAGAGAACAAAATAAGAAAACTTGAATGATATAAAGTTGAGAAATAAAATAAAGATGAGGTTAGAAATTTTGAAAATTCATCATTGAATATGCTGCAAAACAATGTAACATAACCAAGATTTCAATTACTAAGTCATGAAAAGGTTCAATCACGAATAAGCCGTGAACGCACTGCATAAATTCTTATATATTACTTTCCTTAAGTACTTAAAGCAAGATGACGCACCATTACCAAAGCTTTTAGAATAATAGATCAAAGTATATGACATCTATCCAATCAACATATTATCCTAAGCATTAAGAAGATCTTTGAAAGTTTGATTGAATAAGTATGTAAAACTAGTGTGGAACGCCTACCTAGCATGCAAGTCTCTCTAGTTGGTTTCACCTATTGTCCATAGGTTTTACTACTTTGAACTAAACCGTATTAACCATTTAGGAGATTAAACAACTTAGATCCAGCCCTAATTACAAGTTCATAAAAACTCCTTGGCTAATAGTGTCGCAAGAAAAACCCTAGAGGCTGCCTCCTCTTTCCAAAACTCTGTCTTTATCTGGTAGCGCCGTGATGGTTGACTTAGCTCTTGCCTTTCTACCGTCAATGGTCAGCTGTCAGACGGGAATTTGAGATCTAATCACCTATTACTCTTTGGTTCGGTCAAAGAGAGGATGTGCAGGCGTTTGATGTTGTGGTTGGGGAAATGAGAGGTGGTGGTCACCGAGACTATTCACATCCAGAGATCTTTCTCGGACTATGGCGTCCGAGATTTGGCCTAATAGTTGTCTATGATGTGACAACTATGTCTCGATTTGAAGTCGACTCGGTCTGTGTCTGGCTTGATGGGCGGCTGTAGGGTTTTCAAGAGAAACGTGGGGTTGAAGGCAGTGTTGCGGCACAGATCTCTACTGGCGGTGTTTCCAGCAGCTGGTGGTTTGCAGAGACAGGAACAGGTAGGCATGGCCAATCATATTATTGGGTCTTGTGTGTTTTCTTTGGTCATCCTCTTAGGCTTGCTAAGTTGGGCTAGGGTTTTACCCTTAGCCCAACCACTATGTTTTTAGATTTTGTCTAATTATAATAAGTCTCTAGTTTTCTAGGAATCTAGATAGGTTTTGATGTCTGCAGATTATGATGTTTTTTTTACATTTAGATAGTGAAAATTTTCTATCGTACAACAATTGAGCGTCTTGGCGACGGAAGTGTTCATACAAAGTTATCTCTATGTAAGATTATATTATAGCTTGTTATACTCATCGTCGATGAGCGACAATGTACAATGTAATGGTAATCACCATTCTAGCCATGAAAATCAATACAATGAGTTGCTGCTCTCTTTTTCAAAAAAAATTACAAGTTTATAATATTCTATGTTGACCAAACATGAACATAAACAAGTAAAAGTTCTCTATAAAACAAAACTAACTAGACGAATCATAACTGAGCAATTAAAAAATCAAGGTTGTGAAACAAGGTTTATTCCATAATTTGGGGCTTCAAACCTTCACCCCTAACTAAAATTTTTAGCCTAGCATGGCCGCAAAAATCATACAAAAACATGGTTTGAAATTAAAGAGTACAAAGGTAAGAAGAAAACTATGGAATCGAAGGAGAGTTGATGATGATCTTGGTGGCTTCCTCTTGATGAACTCGTGTGAGGCAGCAGCTTCTTGATGATAATATGCAGTAATACGGCTTATAGAGATGTTCTGGAATTAGGGTTTTTCTTTAAATAGTCTCAAAGTCCTCATAACTTCATTTACAGACTATATTTCCTTCTTTGACTAGGATCTATGTTTGGTCTTCTTTTTGGACGTCTTCTACATACCATTTGGGCTTGGTTTTTAGATACATAATATTACTAATATCACTATTTAAAATCGTGAAAAAAAAACCTCAAGAAAGCTTCTCGAAATCCAGCCCAAAATTGCCTCAACAAACTTGACTGCTGCACATATTTCCTGAAATTACTGATTTTCTGTCCAACTTTGAAGCTTCATAACTTCTAGATGTCTTCGTCGTTTTGGATAATTCTAGATTCTAAATTGATTTACAAGTTATCCTCTACAGATATGAACAACCATCTTGATGAAAAACATCTCGGAAGCGCATGGAAAAAGGCCTTGAAAACTGGATAAAATAAGCAATTTCTATTCTTCAGTTTTTTATGTTTGCAGCTTTCGTTTTGGTGAAGTTGTTTCATCGATTTTCCTTGATATTTTTGACCATATGAATGATCAATCTCCATTATTGATATCTATACTTCATATTGGGAGCCTTGTTTGCATCATTTGAGCTCATATTTGCATTATCTTGCTCCACGAAGTACCTAAAAATAACAAAGTTAAAACGATCTTTTTAAGAAATTAACTAAGTAAAACTGGAATGGTTTAAACCATAAAATCATCGCATAAAATGATCATATCAAATTCTCCCACACTTAGTTTTTGCTAGTCCCTTATCAAAATCATAGACACAAAAGAAAACATGACTCGAAGACAACTCTAATGTCTTTGACAAATTGTCCCAGTAATCCCCTACTTTCATAGCATCAAAAATAACATTTAACCAAGAATTAAACTCACATTTCAAAGTTAATAAAAACTCATGTTTCACATAGCACGAGTAAGACTTGAAGTTGAACAATATGATGATTAAAGCTCAACATGTTAACAAGAACAATTCAATCTCACAAGATATGCACTTATTTTCCACTCAGATTTTATGGCTCCATCACTCAAATATTGTATGCAAGAGAATATGTTTTGAGAAATCAAAAGGCTTGCATAATCATGAAACAAAAACACATTGTGAAAGAATATGTATGAAAACCAAATGGAATAATATGACTAACATGCTCAAATGGATCTACTAGATGGTCAACTCTTATGAATAACTCTACAGACCACAAACTGCCTACTTTAAGGATTGAGATGAACTTTAGAAAGTATTATGGGGCTTGGCTAGGGGGTATGAATTTATGGATAAATGAGTTGCAAACTCCTAAGGACCTAGCTGCGCATTATCATACGTCTTACGTCTCCATACCAAGGGCCAAATTTCATCTTGTTGAGCCCATACATCAGGTCCAAACAATGTGAAAGGGAACAAATGCCATATATTCAATTTTTGAGCCTTCAAACATACACAAACCTCCCAATTCACAAACAAGACACTTTAACATGTTTTTTCCGGGCGCGTTACAATTTAAGAACACTTTTGTATCAATTATAGCATTGGTAAATAAGATTTGATCAATCCAGTGACTTAAAGGGCGCTGCTGCATTCATGATTACGCTAAAAATTAATATAATGATATAAACAAGTATTCATTTATAAAACAATTATTTACAAAGTACAAACACAAATATTTACATATATTTATTTTCAAATTTACATATGGGTACAAGGTTATAAAGGGGGTTTGAGATTGGTTTCTAACATCCTAAAAACAGAAAATAAAAGATAAACTAATATGTACAAGTGATCGGTTCATTCAACATTTCAAACAGAGATAGAATCAAATTCCACAAACACATAAATATCAAGTCTCAAATCCAACAATCTGAAATCAATGTAAATTCGAATCAAAAGAAATAATCTCGAAATACAAGCCTTAAGAGGTCATGCATCCCATTAATTCTTCTTACTTTATCTCCTAAACACATAGAAGTCTAGAACCTAGGATATTTTATGCAAAAACTGGGATCAATACTCAGCATCTACTCAAAATACCCGTCCACACAAAATATGAATCTTTAAGATCCAAAGAATTATGAGATTAAAAACAACCATATCTAAGAAGTCGTAACAGGTAATTGTGTAGTTTACATTATCAACTATTATTACATAGTTTACACTACTTTGAATCTATACTTTCTTGAAGAAACTTTGCACAAATCCTGGCAATCAGCTAGCATGCATTCTAGCTTTAGTAATTAAACAAAAACATAACCTTTTAATCAATAAGAATCACAAGATCAGATTGTAGGAAAATCATCAACATAATTTATAAAATTCTGAATCCAAAAAACACAATAACAAATGTGTCACATCCCGGTTCTATAACCAATTTACGGTCGGTTACTACCCAAGTTACTTTCATCTTTAACCATTTCGTAGTAACCGTTTTACCGTGAGAGGTCAAAAAAGTTGACTTTTCGTTATGTCGGGAATTTGGGAAAACTTTCTTCATGAAAGTTGTAGAGGGCGTCGTTACGAGTTCGTGGACACATAGTACGCTTAAATCGGAGTTCGTATGAAGAACTTATGGTCAAAAAACAAAATTTACTATTTGGTGAAAAGTCTATATATAGTGGTTTACTGGGGTGAAACGGTGAAAAGTCAAAAAGTAGGAAAGTACTGTTCACTGTCGAAATCCTCCGAAACCCGACAGTTTTTTCACCGGATTTCTCCTCCGTCCGGCGGAGTTAGGGCGCGTGCTTGGTGTCAAATTGAAGTCTGCTGGGTTGCCTTAAAGTTGGGGGTGGTGACCGGAGCTAACTCGCCGCCATTAGGAAGAAATTACAGCGAGAAGAGGCGGCCTGAACACTGTTCATCGACACCGGTGAGTTCTTTATATGGTTATGTTGGGTTTGTTGAGTATTATAATCCCCTAGAATTTGATAGCTTGATTCGAAATGTGTAGGGAGAATTGAAGGATTGAAGTTTGAACTGAATTTTTTTTCGGGTTCTTAGAATGTTTGTCGATTGACCTTGTTAGAGGCCGAATTGGCCTTCGAGTTAAACTAGGAAGTGGTTCCAATTGACGAGACGAAGCTACCGGTAAAATTTAGTGGCGATCGGAGGTCGCCGGAGTTTGGCCAGAATCCACTACCGGCGGCCATCGGCGGCGGAGCCACCACCTTTTAGGCGGTTTTTCTTGCCCATTAAATTGTAAAAATTAAGAGAAGGCCATTGAAGGGCAGTTTCTAATTTTTGGAGATTTATTTGATACGTTTAGTATTTTTGGATGATTTGGATTTATTAATTGGATAATTAAATGACAACCGGTCATCTAGGAAGTACCGGCTAGGCATGAGGGTGTAATTAAGGGTTTTTACGCTAATGGGGTATTTGAGGCCGACTCTCCACGTTTTTCTAGAGGTGATTAAGGACGAACGTTAAGGGTAGAGATTTATTGTTGTTGCCTTTACTTTAATTGTGAGATTAAGACCTGATTGTGTATTTTGAACATGACGTGGGGGAGCTCGAGCTGAGCAGTCTTCTGGTAGCCGGTAGACTTTGCGGAATCTGTGAGTAGACTTTTATTTTAAATTTAATGTATGCAATAGATTTTATTTAGTTTCTCCTTTATTTATGAATTTCCTCCATTTTAAGTTTTATGGTGATTTTGGGAAAATGAGAATTTAATACTTTTTAAAGATAAGTGAGCCGAGAAAGAGGATCCTACCTTTCTCGTGATTTTAAAGGATTTTCTCGGAATATGGTTTTTATTGTTATCACCATTTTGGGCTATGGAGGGGGATTATTTTAAAAAGGGAAAACTTGGCTCTTGGATTTAACGATTTTAAAGTAAAGTCAGAAAACCGGTTTCGGGTTCCTAGAAATGTTTTAAATCCAATGTATTTGGGGTAAAGTTATGGAGTTTTGACTTGGTTTTCGATTTATTTTCCCACGAGGTTTTAAAGGATTTTAAAGGATATGGTTATATGTATTGCATGCTAGCATGGACCCTCTCCAGATAAAGTTGGTACACTCTCTAGATAGTAGCTAGTCTGACCCTCTTCGGTGGTATCTGGTTAGTAGGACCGTCCCGGATAGAGCAGGTCAGGACCCTATTCGGTGGGCTAGTCGGTTGGACCCTCCCGAATAGAGCGGGTCATGGGACCTTCTTCAATGAGCTGGTCAATAGACCCTCTCATGGTAGAGCGGGCCGGTTGTTTTCTCGTGGTTGAGGTTAATACCCCACATTTAATTATGGATTTGAGCCAAGGAAGTTATTTTATGATTTATTTATTCATTGTCTATGTATTGCGTGCATAAGGTATTTCTTGGAAAACTCCAAGGGAGGACATTAAAGAAAATAGAGTTTTTATATTTGATTTTTGTCCACTCATGCTAATATTTTCAATGTTTCTCCCCTAGGCCCTTCGTTTTAAATGCCCAGATTGCAGTGCTCGACCCGACTAGTCTACGTGGAGGCCAGACATAGTTACCGCCACTTTCCAAACCATCTGTAGGTTCCGGGTTAACCTACCTGTAATTTTCCTCTGCTTTCATTTTCCTTAGACGCTCTGATACACATCGGGATGTTATATTTGTTGGTGAACTCCTAGGGATCTGGAGCCCATTATAGGTTTTAATTTGGAGTTGTTGTACCATTGGTTAAATCTATTTAGATGTGTATCTTGTGGAGGATGTTGGTTCTGGGAGCAGGATGACTCCAGGATTTTTCGGATGGTTGTTGTTTTTTTAGAAGTGTTCAATTGGGTTTATTGCAGGTTAAGGATTGTCCACTTTTCAAGGGAGACTATGTCGAAATTTCGACAGAATCTTCTTTGGGAGGTGGTCTCCGCAGGACATACTTCGGGTTAAAAGGGGTTTAACTTGGGGTGGGTCTTGACAAAACGAAACATGCTTCCAAAACTGAAGTCTAACATCTGAAACATGCTATTAAATTTGTTAGAGAATTCTAAACAAAAGTAAAGGAAGTGTTTACACTTTATCGGTCTTCAAGGAAGCTTGATGGCGACAAATGATGTTCGGCTTCAATACTTCAAGTCACCAACGTTGCTGCCTTCATGAAGAAGTTCTTCAAGGCATGGCAAAGGAGGATGAACTAGGTAAAGGTGGAGAGGATGGGGCTGCTCGAAATTGCTATGTGTTTCTCTAGTTTTTAACGTGAATGAACGACCATTTTCTGATGTAGAGAGCCTCCTTATATAGTGGTCATGTCTCCTCCTTGAATTCCTTTCCACCATTGATTAAAATTTGATCCAATGGTCACAAATAATAGCACAAAATCTTCTAATAATATTCCAAAGTTCTTGTGCATTAAGTCTTTGAATTGAGCTTGAATTATGATCAGATACATTGCTTATTCTTCAAATGGAATCGGTTGAATAATTACTTGATTATTGCCAAATTGATTTTTTTAATTCCTTGTTTATTGCTAATTTGGTGATGACAATTTCCATATATATGCTCCAATTAATATTCCTGAAAAGGAAGACAATAATCAGATTTAAACTCTAAAAATATTAGGAATTGATATGGAGAAATAAAATGAATGAATTTTCCTTAATTTTCTTAATTATAAATCAACCAACTATCTTTGATTTGAGGAATACAACTATCGAAATTTGTTGAAAAATCTCCAATCAAATTCGGCCACATCTCTAGGAATTTTTTATTCCTTTTTGTGCTTCATTATCTCCATTTAATGTTCATTCATTCTTTGGCAAATTCCTGATTTTTAAGAATAGAAGGTTTCTCAAAATGGATTAGGAATGTCAAAATAGGAAAGTTTCATAAGTAGTAAGTTTCCTAAATCAAAATAAGAAAGTTTCTTAAAATGAAATAGGCGCGCACACAAATAAGGATATAGACATATTTGGCAATGGTAATAATCTTAAAAAGTTTCTTATTTTCATTTCCAAAATCAAGGCATATAAGGGCTATAAGTTTCGAAATTCACAAGAGCGAGTTGTAGTTAACATCTCTAGTCCAATCGAAAGAAGAATGAGGAAATCATGTCATTATACTCTCCAATGAAAAAGACACATACATAGTCTCAAAAGCTCACCATTAAGGGTCATATGAATTGAGTCTCGTCTTAACTTGTTCATTCTGTACCAATGTCTCAAGTCATATCTACTACAAGTACGCATGTATCACATAAGACCCGATTAACCAAAGAATATTATGCTTATCATCTCAATTAAATGATCATCTTTTAGCCATGATTTCAGAAGATTAATATCATCATAGGCTCGTTAAGGTTTCTTGTGACTCAAAAAACAAAAACAAAACAAGTGAAACTAAAAACAAAAACATTTTGTTAATTTTCGACTCTAACAAACACCAAACACAAAATGTGTGTTCCCCTTCCCCCACACTTATTCCACACATTGTCCACAATGTGAGAGCAATATAGATCATGCACAGAATCACATAAGTGTAGAGGAATAAAATAGACTAAGGAGACAGAGTTCATAAAAGCTCCCACATTCAAAACCGAACTAAGAATTACTCGGGTCTCCAAATTCACTTATGTAAAATTCTATAGAAACTAGACTCAGATACCTTTCTTTTTCTATAAAACACACATTCCTAGGTCTTGTGAGCTGAAAAATGTGACTTTTCAAGGTCAGCAGACTATTTTCACGAGACCACTGTTTTTGTTGAATTTGGAATTTTCATGAACTTTCCTCACTCTCATTTGCACACACTTAAAAACATCAAAATATCAAAAATAAAACAAACAAAGAATATATAGATGGTTGGGTTGCCTTCCAACAAGCGCTGAGTTTATGTCTTCAGCCAGACGGAGTTTCTTCTTTAGTCCATTGTGGTTAGCGCATTGCAGAGGTTCTCCTCCTCTACATTGTGCTCTTGAAAGGCCTCATAATATGGTTTGAGGCAGTGTCAATCGACTTTGAATTCATTGCTACTCTTTTCACTACGAATCTGCACAGCTCTATGAGAGAATATGTTAGTAACAATGACAGGTCCAACCCATCGAGAGCGAAGCTTACCTGGAAATAACTTCAGTCGTGAATGGAAACGCAGAACTTTCTGTTCCACACTAAAAGTTTTTCCACAGTCATCTTAGCATGAAAGGCTTTGGTTTTCTCTTTGTAAATATGTGTCTCATATTCATCATTTTGTAGTTCTTCCAACTCACTGATTTGAAGCTTTCGGTGTAGTCATGCCTTGTCAATGTTCGTATTTAACTCCTTCACGGATTTGTGTATCATTGATTAATAGATCAGGTCATGCCAAAGCTCACTTTCTCCACAGTGCGAGTAATTATCGAACTTAAGGGAATTCCTCTCTTTTAGGGATCCACACGGTCTATGACACCATGTTGCCATATTATTGTCACCATATCATCATCAATGGTGATGGCATCAAGACCACCTGTCTTTGGTTGGCCGCGCCATGTCCTCTTGACGGGACATTGACATCAATGTTTGCAGACATATTTGCACCATGTGTTCTCATCACTTTAATACTTAAAGCAATTTGGGATCAAGATGAGACTTAGTGGTGATAAACCATGACATTCACGTCGTTCTACTTGAACGCTTATGTTTGTATCTCCCCCAACGACAAGAATATAGTCTCAAAGTGACAATTCATAATATAACGGTTAAAGAGATCGTCTGATAAAGTTTCTACACACGCGGATTGTAGGTGGATGTCATGTAAGTGACTAAAATCCAACCTAAGAACTTACTCATCTCACACGACTCATTATTAGACATTGTGACAGTGTAATTTGGCATCGAGCTTAGCTTAGAGATCCGTTTCAATCTTGCCAAGCTCAAGGATTGCAATTTCGAGTCAATCCTCGCACACAATCACGAGTTGTAGTGCAATATTTTTTCAATGATGATGGGTCAGAGATGAATGGTAAGCTGTATGCAAATTACATAGTCTCATGACGCAATAATAAGATTGGTGCGCATCACTAATGTTCGAGCGACAAGCTAAAGTTGTTTAATAGTAGGCTCGATGAGACCGTATTATGTATGGTCATGAGGTACAAGACACATCAATCTTATCTCGTTAAAACTTCTTCAAACAATGGGTAGTGAGCCCATAGAAGTATATGAAACATAAGTAGACGCTGGTGTGACACGTGACTAATGTAACGCCCCATTCCTAAAATTTACCCTTTACCAAATTCATCACAGTTATTCAGGGTCTTAACCGTGGTCGGTAACTTAATAAATTAACGTTCAAGTTAATTTTCGAGTTTTTCTGGAATTCTCAGATTTCTCTTTTGAAGCCCTGGCGTCAAAGTACACATCGACATGAGTTCACCAGTGTCTTCGGATTATTTTTCTAAACATCGAACTATTTTCTATGTGTTTTCAAAGTTTTTGGTAATTTTTATTTACCATTTCAGTAAATGTTTTTTTTACCATTTTAGTAAATAACTTTTACCCTTATTAAATCTAGATCGTTGGATTGATTAGAGATTTGATCTCAACAATTGATTTTAGTATAAAAAGGGAAGAGATGAGTTGACCTGAGTCAAAAGCCAACTCGGGAGTTGACCCGAGCCCAGACCTTTCTCCCTTCCTCCTCTCCATCGCCTCTGCCGTCTATGGCACGGCTTCGCTAACTCCAGCCTCCGCAAGGCTCGAGTCACCCATCAAAATGTTTGTCTTCCTCTTCTTTGGGTAAACCAATCCACAAATCACTCATCAGGCTATTAAGGAGAGAGATTGTCGGAGGATGAACATTGTTGCCTTCTCCGGTGTTGGCGACTCAGTTCGTTATCTGGGTTATTAATGGTATTGGTCTTCTTCTCCTTGGTTTTCTCTTCCGTATGTGCTATGGTTTCTCTAAATTGAGCCCTAATTGGAGGAGCCATAATCTTGTGCATTTCTGGGTTTTGGCCGAGAGATTCCAACAATGTTTCTCAGTCGTCTACATAGCTTCAGTTATCGCTACATAGCTTCGTTATGGCGGTCGATATATTTCATATGTTCATCATCACCAAATGTGAATAAATTATCTAACTCTTGCTATATGAAACTAGTATTGTGAATTTATGTTAAGGTTTTGGGCGTCCATTGAGCGTGTTGAAGTTCATTGTAAGATTATACACCCTAAAAATCAGACGGTTATGATCGGATACAAGTACATTTCTACTTTCGGGATGGTTTCGTCCCAATCCCGTCCCGTTTCCAAACTATTAGAACGAGACGGTATGGTACCGCTATTTTAAAATTGTGTCCCCTCCCGTTCCGTCAATTTTCGATACGAGACGGGGACAGGATCATGATTGCGGTACGAAGTAGGGGTGGGAGTTTGATACCGAAATCCCGATACCGATCCCGACCATCCCGTACCGAACCCGATCGGGTCGGGACACAAAGTGAAAAAAGTGTTGTCTCGAACCGTACCGAATCCCGAATTTAGTAATCGGTTCGGGATCGGTATGAACCAAATAGATACTGAATATCCCGAACCGTCCCGAATCTTCTAAAATTTATAATTTTACTAGTTTTAAAAAAAAACAATATGTATTTATAATGAAGAAATAAAGTGATGAAATCGTCTATGTTAGTTTGTTGATTTATGTTAAGAAAAAGTGTTAAATATTACATAAATATAATACAAAAGTGATTGTTTAATTTATAGATATAAAACCTTATATCCCAATTGGTGCCAAACTTGTGCTGAATTTTTCGATATCAGAATTTACCAACTCTTAAAATCACACATCCGTACGAAGTGTCAAGTGTCCAGCCCTACACTAAACGCATCCGTATCAATATCACCTCTAGTACGAAGTGTCCAGCCCTACACTAAACCTAGTCCTCCCTCTCGCTCGCTCGCTCGCTCGCTCTTGTCCATCCATCGGTCGGTAGCAAACTTAATCACCACCAAGCCCATGCCAATGCCCAACCGTACACGATAGTAGAGCAGAGCGTGGAACTCACTAAACCCTAGTCCTCCCTCTCTCTCTCAGTCGCTCGCTCTTGTCCATCCATCGGTCGGTAGCAATGGCGAGCATGCTGGTACGCTTTCTGTCTCCCTCTGTTTGTAATCTTATCGGTTGTTGGGTCTCAGGAATCAATCTAACTGTGTGTATTGATTTGTGAAATGAAACGGAACAACAGCAACCGCAGATCATACTTCTCAAGGAGGGAACGGACACCTCTCAAGGGAAGGCGCAGCTCGTCAGCAACATCAACGCCTGCACCGCCGTCGCTGACGTCGTCAGGTCCACCCTCGGCCCACGTGGCATGGACAAACTCATTCACGACGACAAAGGCAATGTCACCATCTCCAACGACGGCGCCACCATCATGAAGCTCCTCGATATTGTTCATCCTGCCGCCAAGATCCTCGTCGACATCGCCAAGTCTCAGGACTCCGAGGTATGCCTATCAATCTCTCCGAATCTCAGATTCAGTTTTTGAATTCCATTTAGTGATCTAGTCTCGAATTTCGTTGTAGGTCGGTGATGGAACAACTACGGTTGTTCTGCTCGCAGGTGAGTTTCTCAAGGAGGCCAAGCCTTTCGTTGAGGACGGGGTGCACCCGCAGAATTTGATCCGGAGTTATCGAACCGCTAGCTATTTGGTAATTTCGGAGAATCACAGTTTTGGATTTCCCCTGTCATGTTTGAAAATGCTTTGCTTACTCTTAAGTTTGTGCATCTTGCAGGCGATTGAGAGAATCAAACAGCTCGCTTCCAGCATTGAGGGGAAGAGCCTTGAAGAGAAGAAGGAGCTACTGGCTAACTGTGCTGCTACAACACTCTCTTCAAAACTCATCGGTGGAGAGAAGGTGTTCTTTGCGAAAATGGTTGTGGATGCTGTCATTGCGATAGGTGATGAGGATCGTCTTAACATGATTGGTATAAAGAAGGTAAAAATCTTGGCCTGGTTTGAGGACGCAAGGAATACTATTGGCTGGGTTGGTTAGTTTATTCTGAATGATGGAATTGGTTCGGCATTTACAGGTTGCTGGTGGTAACATGCGTGATTCCTTTCTAGTAAATGGTGTTGCCTTTAAGAAGACATTCTCTTATGCCGGTTTCGAACAGCAACCAAAAAAGTTTCTTAATCCAAAGATACTAATACTAAATATTGAATTGGAGCTTAAGTCCGAGAAAGAAAATGCTGAGATAAGGTAGGGCCATGTTGCTCCATTTGAAATTTGAGGCTATTGCCTTTGATCAAATTTTGTATTTGTACTGATGCTTTCATTTCCTTGCAGATTGTCAGACCCATCCCAGTATCAGTCCATTGTTGATGCTGAATGGAATATCATTTATGACAAGCTGGATAAGTGTGTGCATAGTGGAGCCAAGGTTGTTCTTTCACGGTTGGCTATTGGTGATCTGGCAACTCAGGTGATGCCTCCATTCTCCCTGAATTCTCCCCATTAATTTCCCTATTGATTCCTCCTTTGACCCTAGGGCAATACGCTTGTAAAAATTTGTTTACTTTGTGGAGTGGAAACACGCATTCAAGAGTAAACGGAAGAAGAATTTTTCCCTTTAGTTGTGGTCATTTTCTATAAAACTCTTATTATTTTATTTCACCCCTATCTCACCTGCTGCCAAAACCTTCCTGATCTTAGAAAATTTATATGCTATATTTATTATGTCCTATTTTCACAATATGCTTGTGTAATAATCTATATAATTGTGGAATCTAAGCGTTTTTTGATGTGAAGTAAAAAGTATCATCATAACACCATTAGAGAAGAGTTGTATGAACAAACAATTGATGCATTTGTTTGGTTGACAGTATTTTGCCGATCGGGATATATTCTGTGCTGGCCGTGTAGCTGAAGAAGATCTGCAAAGGGTAGCTGCTGCCACTGGTGGCACTGTGCAGACATCCATCAATGATGTTATTGATGAGGTTGCTATTTCACCTATTGTCACACTATAGGTTTATGTGCAAGTGTGACGTGTATTTGTTCTTATTTTACTATGCAAGTGTTTCCTTTTATTAAGATCTTTTCTTTTGTTTTTGGTTGACACACTGTTTCTTCTTCTGATTTGTAGGTCCTTGGAACATGCGAGGTTTTTGAAGAAACACAAGTTGGAAATGAGAGATTTAATATCTTTAGTGGATGTCCATCTGGTAGGACTGCTACAATTGTTCTTCGTGGTGGAGCTGATCAGGTATGCCATTTGTTAAGCTTTCTCATCTTGCATTCTGCTCATAAGATAGCTTCTTATCCTTATTTTTTTTAATTTTCTTTTCAATGCTGTTCTCACTGACTTACTCTTGGAATCTTATTTTAGTTCATTGAGGAAGCTGAGCGTAGCTTACATGATGCAATCATGATTGTTAGAAGGGCTTTAAAGAATTCAACTGTAGTTCCTGGTGGTGGTGCTATAGATGTATGTGTTTTGTACTTTTAGTTAGTATCTGCAAAGTTTATCTGAGTGGTTTGCCTCGTTGATTGTTTTGTTGTGTTTGGTGGCAGATGGAGCTCAGTCGTCACTTGAGGGACAAGGCGCGTGAGATTGCTGGGAGGTCTCAATTTTTTATCAACTCATATGCGAAAGCTTTGGAGGTACGTATTTTGGGCCTGGTTAAATTCTTGTTCTTCATGACTTGGTACATAGCCAGTGGTGATTGCAGAGTAAATTAAATTGCATGTAATGATGCTATCATGTGACATTGGATGTATTATCTGGTTGACGTGTTTATATGGAATCATGGGTTGCTAAGGCTTTGGATAGCCATCAATAACCAATTTCGCTAGTTTAACATTCAATAGCATATCTGGCGGGGTTGTTAAAGTTGTTCTGTTTTGACCTTGATGAGGTTAAACGGTAGGTCAATCAGGGCAGGTGGATAACTTGAATGGGATTGCTAACTGTATTTACTGATTAGTTCATTAAATGGAGATGTGTTGTTCTCTGTGAAGGCTCTTCTTTCCCTTTCAGACTGTAATCCAAGAATTGCATTATAGTTCATTTTCTTCAGTACATATTGGGGCCACTTATTCTTGAAGCCTGTATCTGTGAATGATTTGTTTTAACTTGAAAATCATAATGTTTTAAAAAAAGGAAACAAAAGAAATATGATTGGGCAGGGTTCACCAGGTCAACCATGATTTTTTCGTCACCTATCCTTGGAGTTATTGAGTGGTGGAGATTAAGATACTATGTTAGTTTAATCTCGGACCCTTAGTGTGATATGCCACACTAATAGTAATTGAATGGTGGTAAGTGGTCTAAATAAACTGTTCTCCACTTGTGTTGCAGGTTATTCCACGACAACTGTGTGACAATGCGGGATTCGACGCGACTGATATGCTAAACAAACTAAGGCAGAAACACTCGACAGGTTGAGCTTTCATTCTTTTAAAACTTATCTATTTGTTTTAGTTAATCTCTTCTCTGGATGACAAACACAATCATTTGTTAATGCAATATGTTATAGAGGACACTGTACTTGTAACACAGATTTAATTTGTATTGGATAGTTTTGTGGAATTGTTCTGTAGGCATTTGATAATTGTTTGCTAAGGATTCCAAAAATGAATTTCTTGCAGGTGAGGGTGCACCTTATGGGGTTGACATAAACACCGGAGGAATAGCTGATTCGTATGCCAACTTTGTATGGGAGCCAGCAGTTGTAAAGGTATATATGCTTGTTATACTAACAGCATAGATGTAGTGCATTGCCACATCATAATGCCCCCTCTCTTTTTTTTCTTTTTCCCTTTTGTCACACTCATTTGGCTGGTGGAATAATCTTGTCTTGTACTGTAGATCAATGCTATAAATGCTGCTACTGAGGCTGCTTGTCTTGTTTTAAGTGTCGATGAGACAGTGAAAAATCCAAAGGTATGTGTAGTCACAATTTTCATATTTCCTTGAAAGTAGTGGGGTCATCATGCAACTACAATTATAGCCCTCTTCATTTGGTCTCAAAGGAGAAAAATTTTCATTTTTGTTTTGTCAGAATTAAATAATGTACTTGGGATTCTTGGTCTTCTGATGGAGTCCATGAGATATTGGCTACTTAATTGATGCTTAAAAGTATTATATATTACAACATTATATCTTGTATTCTTATAGAAAGTCAGCTCTTTAATGCTTACTGTCACATGAATGCAGTCTGAGAGTGCCCAGGGAGATGCTGCTGCTGCTGGTGCCATGGGAGGTAGAGGGCGTGGAGGTGCTGCTTTTCGTGGTCGTGGGCGTGGAATGCGAAGACGATAGTCACAGGATTGTCTGGCCAAGCATTCGTCATGACCAAGCAGGCCAGGTTTTATACAGTTTTGTCATTCTGGTTGATGGTGTGCCTTGGAGTGCTACTTTCTTTTGAACTGTAACTTGCAACATGAATGATTTCTTGTAACATGTTTGGGTAGCAGCAATGTATGTGTAGTTTGAACCGGCTTTAAGCTGTGATCTTGCCTAGTGGTCTCGTTTAACATTTTCCCTCTGCTTGTCTCCTTGTTTTGTTGATTGATGAAGAGAATTGCTGCACAATTGGTCGCTTCGTTTATTGAGTCTAGTCTTGAATGGTAAGCTTGTCTAATTAGCATATCAAATGATTATGCTCCAGTTGGCTAGGAAATGAAGATTCTGAAGGAAAGTGAGAAAAATATAGAGCCATGTTGGCAAAGGCTCAAAGATTACCTTAGTGGGAATACTCCGAATAGTCCTAGTGTTATTTGTCCATTGAGGTCGTGAAGTGCAAATAATAGTCATGTAGCCATGTCGGTACCAAAAGTTAAATCCTATTGTCAGTAGAGCCATGTCAGCTTCCCAAATCCCTAGTAATATCACGACTCCAAAATGTCGTCACCGTCAGGACACTACTCCCAAACATGTCCAAAGCAAAGTTCGAATTTTGAGCGATGCAGCAAAGCTTATACCCAGCTTCCAAAACCACCTTAGGTAGGTGACCATGGACATGATACAAAAGGAACAAAAATGGAATAGCAACATCAACTCCCAGATTTAGTATATCATGCTGCAAGCAAACATTACAAGTACAAGAGTTCATCTGCTGTATTGCTGAAATGATAAAGGTATGACATTGTATGCATATGAGAATGAGTGAGTGAGAGGGCGATGATAAGAATTACCTTTATATTAGGTGCTGGTGCAGGGCGGTGAGTCTGAATAATTTCTTTTGATATGAACCCAACACCACCTTCCCAGCCTTCAGGGGCCTGAAGACACGATTTAACATTGATTTTGTTACTGAAAAAAAGAACAGCAGGCTTCACGCAATGATGCAAGCAAAATTTTTAGGAGATAAGACATGAACCAAGTCAAAGTGTTTGTGCTTAAGTTTTGGCATTCAATATTAGATAAAAATGTTTTGAGGACATAAACATTCATTTTATCACCTTATAGGTGATACTAGTAAGAATTTACATTACAAAAGTACTTCCTGTTCGCTCCACTGAAACATTGTCAGCTTCCAAAAAGTTCATAACTTTTCGAAAGGGAGAAGATACTAGACAGGTTTTAATCAAGAACCTAATTCTCAACTTCTCATAGTTTAATTGGAATAAGAGCTCAGAAATGAGTACTATTGTGAAAGAAGATAGAACTAAAATGCGACTTATAAATCAGAAGTTTACAAATCTACCATTGCATGCAAAACCAAACTATAATAACAATACCTGATTCAGAACATAATAACTGTTGAAACGATTGGGAAAATTACTGACTAGATTATCCAGCTCTTCCTGCAAATACAGTTTAACAAATTTAACAAAACCTTCACGATTCACCATTGTTAAAGGGCGCATTGGTTAAACTGATTTTTTTTGTTATTCACCTTTCTTTTTCATTGTAAGACCATATATATATGCTGAAATGCGGGAGGAAGGAAAAGTGACAAATCTTGTACATAAAATGATGGCCAAAATATTTCCAAGGATTCTCATTTCTTTTGCATTTCTTAATACTTTAGACCTCCCTGTTCCTCACTCCGTCCTCTCCTTTCTTGTCCTATCTTCACAAAAGAAATAAAAGACACCTAACGAAAGCTATCCGAAACTGGACCATCAGTTTTGGAATGTATCAATCTGGTTAAATAACCGGCCAACTTATTTATGTTTAGTACAAGCTCTGTAAATAGTGAACCAGTAATTTCAAAAACTCCTATAAAACACAAAAAGAATAGGAAAAAAACCCAAAAGACTTGAGGAAAAGAAGTGCATGCCAAGGAAGATGTAAAGTTATTACACTGATGTCATACACAGTACTGTCAGTTCACTTTCTCCTAGGCCCAACTATCTTTCATGAAATTGTATAATTTCATTAGTCAAATGATATTTTCATAATTTACATTAGTCAAGTGATATAATGGTAAATAGGAGAGAGAGAGAGATAAAGCACATGGACAAATACATACTTTGGGTATTATATGTATTGAAATGGATGTGCTTACTTTCAATAGAAGGTCTTCATATGTGACATTGGCATATATGAGATGTACATTTGTTTTGTCACTAGGATTTTCCATTATGGCTCTAGCAACCTGTAAAACCAGAAAGAAAAATACACAATAAACTATAAAACTACTTTTGCAAAGCTCAGGCTACATTATACCTGGAACATTGGAGTGGTGCCAGTGCCTCCAGCAAGCATCCCAAAAGCTCTGACTTGGTTAGGCTGATACTTGAATCGACCCTAGAGACACAAATTTAAACACCATCAAGTGTTGGTAATGACATAAAGACGGTTTGTGGCCAAGTGTTCTCTGTTGTAATTCATCAGTTTACTCCTTGGTTATAAGCAGTTAAAATGTAGGCCTAATCATGGAATGTAAGTTTAACTTAGGTCCTTTAATAGACAGATAATCACCTTCACTCATGACACGAAAATGGTCAGACATCCTACCTTGGGGATACATCTATTCATGTGAAACAAAAGAAAAGAACAACTAAGAACTATGAAACTGATATATAAGAATTAAGGGCATGAGAAGGACTAACTCAAAGTATCCAACATCTGTATCCAAAGTCGTTGGGGTATATGCTTTGACAACTTCGTTAAGACTACTTGTATTATTATCCTTGGAACAAACAAAAGAAAAGCATAAACAGCTAGATTTGGAGTGTGTAGGCAAACGGGAAAGAGTGAGAAACAATGAAGCAAGTGGATTGAGAGAAAGAAAGACCTTTTTGTTTCCTGGTGAAGTAGAAATAGAAGGCGGTACCAACACCAATGGCGACCACAGCCATGGTAATGCTCAGCATCTCTGCTCTGTGACTCTGTAACTCAACCATTTTGCTTTCTTCAAAGCACCCAGAGACAGGGTTGGATGCGGATGATACCACCACTGATTGATTGATATATGCTTATATTTCATATACCGAATTTTTTTTTTAAAGTGAAGAATATACAAAATAGGTACTTTTCACAATTGAAAATGGGGTCCAAATTGATCCACATGGGATAACAAAACGATGGTTTTTCAAAATGGGGTGCCAAATTGATTCATGACATCTAGTTGGAGTTGGGTATTATTCGTTAAATTTTCATTTCTTTATTAATAAGAAAAGAGTTGTAAGACTCCGACCATAAATCAAGTTTCTTAGATTCAAATGAGTATTCGTGCAGTTCAATAAGAATATGTGTCCTAAAAAATTGTATTGTTGTAAAGGGCAAATGACTAGGTTTTTTAAAGATTGATATATATATATATATGTTGATAAATACTCTTGTGAGTTTCCTTGCAGGTCAGAACTGCCCATTTTTAGACGAAGTTTTGTCGAAATTAAAATATAATTTTCTTTAGAGGTGGTCTCTACATGACTCTTAGAGTTATCATGAACACTGAGACATGCCATGTCAATTTAGTCAGTGTAAATCTTATTCACTAACTAATCAGTTATGTCAGCATATAGTATGGTGATCTTTGATAAGTTCGTTTAAAATTTCGAGGGCTAAATTTTTATAAGGTGGGGAGTTTGTAACGACCCGAACCTAATAGTCACTTATTTACGGGTTGTAAGTGGTACAGAGGATTTTTAACAGTGTTTAGAGATATTATTAAGTTATCGCTCAAGTTTATTTTTGAGTTTTTATGGAATCAGTAAATAGTAAATTTAACGCACCAAAGTTGAAGTACTCATTATTACAAGATCACCGGTATATCCGGATTATTTTTCGGAGCAACGAGCTATTATCTGTGAATTTATGAAGATTACAGTAGTTTTCAATTACTGTTTGTTTTACCGTAAGAGACCCTAGAAGATGACTTTTTGTTAAATCGATAATTTGGAAAAATTTTCTTTGGGAAAGTCTTAGAGGATGTTAATACGAACTCGTGAACATGTTGTGCGTTTTAATCGGAGTTCGTATACGAAAGTTATTAATGAAAATATGATGTTACCGTGTGGTAAAATAGTAAAAAAAATCAATATATCTGAAGTTACCGAAGATGAAAGGTAAGAAGTAAAACACAGGAAAAGTTACTATGCTGCTCTAAGACGACGATTTCATCTCCAGAGCTTTTGCGTAGCCTAGAGTCGTCGTCAGGCCACCACAAGTGGCGGGGTGGGTATCAAATTGAAGCTTGGACTGAGACCTCCATCTCTAGGTAGGTGGCGGTCTTTCTAGCACCGTCGTTGGCGAGAAATCACAACGAGAAGACCGACGACACAATGTCGTATTCTTCACCAAAATTCTCCCTCCTCCAGTTACCAACCGCAGCGATCTAGGTATGGTTTTGATCGTCTTTCTGAGTACATCAATCCTCTAGAACCTTATAGCTCGATTCATTGTGTGTGAGTCGAATTTAAGATTTGAAATTTTTGGGTTTTTAGTTCCAAATTGGGTTTTACTGTTCATGGTTGATTTGAACTGTTTATAGAGGCTTAATTGGGCTTAGGGTTGGACATGAAAGATGTTCGGAATGATGAGAAGATCATTCTGTGAAAATTTGGTAGATTTGTCATCCATGATTTTAGGACCTCCCATCTTCAACCGCACCACTTTTTGTGTATTTTCCTTTTTCTTTTTTTCTTCTTTTTGTTTTGAGTGCGGCTATTGGAACATCTAAATTTGCTCAGTGTACCTCTATTGCTCTCCATACCTCTATTTTACTTTTGACTACAAGCATTTACTCACTAGACCTTCATCCAAATTTCTAAAATAACCTTGTTTACATTATTTACATATATTTCACTTATTATTGAGTATACCACTTACTCACTCACTACACCTCTAATCTTTTTTCTTTATCGATCATAAACAAATTAGCTATTGTCTCTAAAATAAAAAAAATTATAGTAATTATAAGAATTTTCACTCTACATATTTCAACAATAATTTCATTACTTAATTTAAGAACATAAATCTCCTAAAAATCAAATAACACATGGTATTGGGTTTCATAAACTTAATTTTATCATAATTTTTTTTTCTATAGTAACATGAATTAGCTTATTTTTTCTATTTTACTTGTGTTAAACAAGGATCAGGGTATCCAATTTTTATCTATGTATTGTTTTATGTATCTCATGATAGACCATTGCAATAGTTGTTTAGTTTTTCATAATCAAGTTTTTTTTGTTCAATAGGTGTATGTAATATTACTTTTTAATCACATGATCGATATGGATCATAGTTTTAGCTCTTATTACATACATAAATGCTTTAATAATATGTAGTAAAATTAGAAAATGACAATATATAAGGAAAAACAGAATTTAACATATTATTATTGAATTAGAAAGCTTAAGAGAATAATATATATATATATATATATATATATATATATATATATATATCAATTATTGTCCTTAATAGTCATTATATAAGAGGATAAATTTATCATTCAATAACTTAGAAAATAGTGAGGTCTCTTAAGCAAATTTAGAATCCCAATAGCCACGCTCCTTGGTTTTTAAATGTATCAAATTACCACCTAAACTTTTAAACATTAATTTATAGGTTTTCTTGAGTGAAATAATTAACAATAATTGACCATATAGTACTAATTATAAGGATTGATAGCTCATTCTAATGAAAACAGATCTGACATGCCCATTTCAATTAATATTGATAAAAAGACATTTTGACCCTAATCTAAATATCTACCACTCATCTCTCTCTTCCCCACCCTCACCCTCTCACCTCTCTTGATCTGATCTCACTCTCGATCTTCTCTCTCACCTCTCTCAATTTGCTTTTTCTCTATCTCTCTCTCCTTGACGACGCACATAAGCAAAAACCTAGCCTCTCATCCCGCCACCGCCTCAACGAAGCCTGCCACCGCCTCGAGGACGTCGGTGAACCGAGATTCGGTATGTGAGCTCCGATCTCGACACTGGTGAGCCAAGATTTCAATCTGCGTGTTTTGATCTTGACGCCGGTGAGCCGAGATTCGATCTGCGTGTTTTGATCTCGATACCGATGAGCTGAGTTTCGATCTGTGAGCTCATATTTCCAAGCAATCTCAATGACGCCGTGGATTCGATCTGTAAGCTCGAGAAAGAGGTCGGCGTCAACTCCATCAAGTCTTCCCTCTCTGGCATCGACCTTTTTTCTTGTCTGTTAGGGTAGTATACTTTGTTTTTGTAGTATATTGGGGTTGGTAGACTTGGTTTTAGAGTATACTAGGGTTAGTGAACTTAGTTTTGAAGTATGCTAGGGTTAGTAGATTTTGTTTTGGAGTATACTAGGTTAATAGACTTGATTTTAGAGTATATTGGGATTACTAGACTTGGTTTTAGAGTATATTGAGGTTAGTAAACTTTGTTTTAGAATATACTAGATTAGTAAACTTGGTTTTAGACTATACTGAGGTTATTAGACTTGGTTTTAGAGTATATTGGGGTTAATATACTTGGTTTTGGAGAATATTAGGGTCAGCAGAAACGTCACCGCTTCACTGACGATGTCACGCCCCAACCCAAGTTTACCTTCCTAAACCTGGGTTAGGACGTGCGGGACCCATCCCAAGAGAGATTTACTCAAAATCCCCCTCGAGAAAGGACAACCCTCTTTCCAAACCAAATTCAAATAGTCCAAACGATACCGAAATAGACCTCACAGCCGGAGGTCATCCCGATTTTCGCATTTGGATCTCAAACCAAACATTTAGATGACCTAGGGTTCCACATCATGTCCTGCAGCCGTATAAAACAATTCCTGACATGTAGCCGTATAAAATCAAATCGGAAAAAATATTTCATAAATGATCGATCACACATAACAAGGTTAGAGCTAAGAGATCTAGCGTACCTCTCAGTGAGGACGCAATCCCGCGCTAACACTATCATCTCCCCCATTGGAAGAGGAGCGCAACGAGTGGCGCGCTTCCACTTTGCCGAACGAGGAGCGCTGCTTGCTAGCAAATAACAAACAACAAGTCTGACGACCCTTCATGACAGTGAGCCCTATATGCTAGGGTCAGAGCTAAGAGCTCTAGCGTCTCATCCACTGTTTAGTGAGAACGTAGATCCCGAATACCATCCACTCTTTATATGAAGACCCATATCCCGCGCTTCCACTCCGCCGAAAGAGGAGCGCCGGGTAGGCGTGCTTCTACTCCGCCGAACGAGGAGTGTCGCACGCTAGCTATAATCATCCAACGACCCTTTATGGTGAAATTTAAAACAAATTTCCGATATTTTCATAAATCCAGGCCTGAAGCCTATTTAAAATCCAGGCAATTGCCAAAAATACTTTAAATCCCTAGAATAAGCCAAACAATCAAATACCAGTAAAACATCTGGTCTGATTCCCATCTGTACGACTGGACTCTCCCGTCAAAAACTATTCAAAATCCAAGTGAAAACAAGCGAGTTGAAATCCATAAATCAAATGGAAATAAATGAATAAAAACCCTTCACTGAGGTGCTCGCAAAATCAAAGAAATCGAAAATGTACAGAAACCCGAAAAGTCATTCATTCTGGGAACATTTTAAAACCATGGCATGTATTTCTTTAAAACAAATTAAAGGTCCACTCATCATACTAACCACGCATGTCCTACTCCAGGTACGGTCCTATAAACGTCCTCATACTTGGTGACGTCCTTCTTGTCCGAAAGCGGTTCTCTGACCGTCGTAAAATATTCATCCTCGAGCTTTATGGACCCACCACGCGTCTGCTGCGCCACTAAGATACTTTACGTAATCTGGTTCTCTTGACCACAACCAACGCCTCAATCACCGGATGATCCCTACTCCTCGAATATAATTACGCAACACCAACGTGTTGACATAAGTTGTCATACCTACTCTTTTAACCCATCAATCAAAGGTAGGATGCGAAACGACTATCAAATAGTCTAACAGTCCAATTTTCCTAGTTTGACCAGCAAAAGTCACTGATTGACTTCATGGTTGACCAAGTCTCTCCTGGGTTGACCAGGAGATTGACTAAAACTTTCCAACTAATCGACAAAGTTCAAACCCTCAAAAGCTTGAAAATTGTCAATTTATAAGTTCGAACCATATTAGGCGCACCTTTAAGCCTATTTACGCCAAATACTGAAATTCGAATTTACCTTTCCAAATCTGACTCGTTATTAAACTTACGAACCTCTCAACTTTTCGATCCAACGAAAAGTTTATATCGACATCTAAATACAATTGATGTCGCAACCTCTATCGATACATTTAACCTTACTAACTTCAACCACAGGTGGCAACCCCTGACCACCACACACACTAACAAGTATTATGACTTGTTCCACTTGGAAAGTAAATAACACATTTAAATATTTCCAAGGATTCTAATCACTCAAACCTTAGGTCTGAGATTTGAACCTAAGCTCTGATACCAGTTATCACGCCCGACCCAAGTTTACATTCTTAAACCTGGGTTAGGACGTGCGGGACCCATCTCAAGAGAGATTTACTCGAAATCCCCCTCGAGAAAGGATAACCCTCTTTTCAAACCAAATTCAAATAGTATAAACGATACCGGAATAGACCTCACAGCCGGAGGTCATCCCGATTTCCGCATTTGGATCTCAAACCAAACATTTGGAGGACCTAAGGTTCTAATAATATTTGTGACTGCACCCGAATCTCGGTCAGGCTGTCTACGTACCCTGTACTCAGAGATCAAGCCACACGTAGCTCTTATTTTAATTAATACCCTAACAGGGAAAATCCTGTTTTACTACATATCAATCGATTTAAATTTAAGGATAGCTTACGCCTATCACAACCGTAGTCCACCTCTACGCTGAGGTATCCTCTAATCATCTATCGAACGAAATTAATCCAAACATTCAACCAATCTGATCCACTACATCCAAACATGCAAACACATAAATATAACATAATGAAAACCATAAAATTATATAAACCCACTAAGGAATAAATAGTCAATTTACTCCAATGACACTCCTGTAAATACCTAGAACTGCCAGGGTAATATTGTCAATTCATCCTCAATGGCAGTTTGGTAAATATGCTAACCTGTCAAGGGTATTTTAGAAATAAGCCTTAGTGACAGCCCCTGTAAATATGTAAAACTGACAGGGGCAGTAATGTCTTTTTAGCCTCAGTGGCACTTTTGTAAATATGCAAAACTGCCTATGGCATTTCTAGAATTTTAGTCCCAGTGGTAGTCCGGTAATTATCTCAAACTATCAGGGGTATTTTCAGGATTTCAGCCTCAATGGCATCCCTATAAATATACAAAACAGTCAGGAGTATTTCTGTCATTTTATACCCCCACTGTAAAACTGTAAAAGGGTAAAACTGACATGATAAAAACCAGGCTTTTTACCCTTGTTTTCTCTGATCACTGTTTTGCCGGAAAACAGAGTTTTTTCGGCCAAACCGAGCTTCTACAGCTGCAAACCTAGCCTCTAGACCTCCTAGGCAGTCTCACCACATCTCAAACACCAGAAAAATCGAGTTTTACTTACATTGGAATCACCCTCTGTGAACTCGGACGGAGCTCCGCTGGCGTCCTTCTTCCTCCCTTCTTCTGGCAGCTCCAGGAAGCTCCTTGGGCGTTCCCGGCTTCTCCTCTCGTCGGGTTCTGCATCGAGGCAGAGTGCAGACGTCCAGCCCTCTCGGCGGCGCTGGCTCGGCTGAGGGGAAGGCTTAGGTCACGAGGGCAAGGTGAGTCCAACGGTGGCGACGGTGAGGCCGGACGCGCGCGCCGGTGACTCCGGTGAGGAGAGAAGAGTGAGCAGAAGAGAGAGAGAGAGTGAAGGATCGAGAGGGAGGAGAGAGAGAGAGGGAGAACTGTTTGGTCAACCCTCCATATATATACCAAATCAACGGCCCAGATTTGATCTCACGAATCCAACGGTCCAGATCTGCCAATAAATAGTTACCGTGAACAGTAAATAGATATTTTTCTATTTACTTTTACCGCACGGTAACAACACATTATCCCGCATAACTTTCGCATACGAACTCCGATTAATTCATAGGACTTACCCACGAGTTCGTATTAACGTACTCTACATCTTTCCCGAAGGAAGTTTCCTCAAATTCTCGACTTATTGCAAAGTCATCTTTTACGGTAAAGTAATTAACATTTATTACTTCCGTAAAAAATTGGATAAATTCATAATAAACATTTCGTAGCTCCTGAAAATATTCCAGATGTATCGGAGAGCACGTATTAACATACCTACTACCTCGGGACATTAATTTTATTTTCCCCCAGAACCGGGAATATCTCGATATTAAACTCTAATATTAATTCTGGGAAAATTAATAGCATGGTTACAACCCTCTATAACCCGCCTAATCCTGGTAAAAAGGTAAGTTTCGGGACCGGGTGTTACAGACGAGCTTATTAACGACTGTAACAACTTCATATCTAATTCGAGCTCAATGACTACGACGTTCTCAACGACTAGTAAGTCTTCCTCAAATACCAGTACTCTTGCTTTGCTTTTGTGGAAGAGAGGTCAGATCTAGTGAAAAACGAATCCAAGGTTTGTGAAGAACACTCTTGTTCGGTGTCTTCTTCTTTTTCTTCTATCTGCTCCAATGCATCAAGTTTGTTCATATGTTCGAGTTTACTACCCCAGTAAAAGTTTACTAAGAGTAATAAATTTTTTTAATCGCATCTAAGTTGATTTTCACTGTTTTAATGACTATAATGGGTCTTGGAGATACTGTTTTGCAAGTTTACTACCTCTGGTAAAGTTTATTACCTCTGTGAGAAGTTTATTAGGGGTCGCAAACTTATAATTTACTACAAATGCCTTGAGTTTGTTCATCTGCTCGAGTTTACTACCCTAGTAAAAGTTTACTAAGGGTAGTAAACTTGAATTTGATGAAATACTTGGGTTAGTAGACTTGGTTTTGAAGTAGACTGGTGTTAGTAAACTTGGTTTTGATTTATACAGTGGGTTATTGGACTTGGTTTGGAGTATACTGGGGTTAGTAGATTTGATTTTGTAGTATACTAGGGTTATTAGACTTAAATTTGGAGTATACTGGGGTTAGTAAACTTGGATTTGATGTAGATGTAGCCTAGTAAACTTTCTGTAAAAGTGTATTGCCCCTAGTAGAAAAAAAAAATCCGATGAAATTTCGGCTACCAGTAATTTTTCAGTGTCTGGTGATCAGAGTGATAAGAGCATAAAATGCTACGTTTTTAATGTGTTTTTATCCCTATTTATACTTTGTTTAACTCTTAATTTGGTCGATTCTAGTCGTTAGATAGAGTTATGATTGTTTGGTGGAAAACAAGTGAAAACGTGCTTAAATAGAAGAAAATGTGGAGCTTTAGCAGAATCCTAATCAAATTAGGAATCCTAATCACACTAGGAATATAAAGTCAATTTCGGCGTTTTTAAAATGAGAATCCTTATTCAACTAGGAAACCAAGTTGAGTTAGGAATCCTCATTGAAAAAGGAAATCTTATTTAACAAGAATCCTTATTGAACTAGGATTGCTAAGCTCTATATATACTCTTGTTGCTGACTAACAATTATTAATTTTCTCTCATTTGCAGAAATATTCCTAACATGAGGAAAGAAGAGAAGTGCATATTTATAGAGGGAGAAAACGGTGGGAAACACAAACCAAAAAGGAGAAGGATTCCTAAAGCATCAAGGAAAGAAGGGATTGCAGCCAATTTCAAGGAATCCTATCCCTAAAGGGAAAAGGATGCCGAATCAAGTTCTGAAGCCACAAGGAAAGAAGCATTTCTAAACCTAAATGGAGAAGGAAGCCAACTCAGCAAACCCTACTTCTTCTCTCTATATAAGGACGGCAGCTGCAATGAAAAAAAGGATCCTCCCTCACCATAAAGCAGCCGCACTCTACACAATTCTCAAGACCAAACAATCAGTCCAAGAATCCTACGCAGGAAGCAAAACACAACCGAACCTCCATACCTCCATTCATCAAATCATTCCAAGCTACTCCACCTAATCATCCTTTGCTGAACTTTGTTTCAAGGTTCTTCAAAGTGTGATTTAATCTTTACTCATGGTTGTTGTTTTGGGTTATGTATAAATACAATATTTTGTCTATGAAATTTGTATGGATTTATGGATGTATATCTGGTTTTATGAATTATTCTTTGGATTTCTGAAATCTTATTATGTGTTTTGGTTTTCTCTTGGTTTAATTTTTGATCTATGCACATAATGAGTTGAATTTAGGTTTTTAGGGCAGTAGTTAATCTCTTGAATTCTTGATTTAATTTGGTTTATTTTCTGAATTTGTATGCACAAAAATCATATGCACGAGGGCAGTCTTGTCCATGACTGTTCCATGTGTGTTGATTTCATATGCTGATTGAACATAAGTTGAATCATACGCGAAGTTGGTTTAATTTGTGTTTATTCTAAGAGTTAGAATAATTCTGAAAATTTACATGTCGATGTGAGATGAGGTGACACCATACTTGCTAACATGTTTCCAATTCGACTTACTGTGCTTATGTGCTTTTTGCGTTTAATTTCTACGCGAAGTCTCTTTGAACCAATTAGTACCATGTCTAGGATTATAAGCGAAGTTAATTCTAAATACTTGTGCAAGTCTTGAATGATTAGAATAACCGCGAAGGCTCTAATTAAATTGGAACTAAATATGATTTTGAAATCGATTTTTAACCTGTTGCCCTATTCCTTTATTTGAGTTTGTTACATGTTTATGGAGTTTTGTGTTATGTGTTTTGTGTGGAGTGGTTGATCAACTGTATATAATTAGTTTTAAGGTTTCTGTTAAGTAATTAGTTTTTTAGATGATAAACTCTTATATCCCCCCTGTGTTTACTTAATTCTGTTAACATTTTCTGTTTTCGATTACCCTTCAATATCCCCGGACTGAACGATCCCTACTTATTCGTACTAACGATGACATTTTGCAGGGTTATAATGTTGTGAGGTTTGATTCGGTCACGCGTTTATATGCGTGTGACGTAAAAACTCTCACCACCGAGCCCAGTGGTTGGTGACCGGAGACCGGAGTTCGGCGACCGAAGATGCTCTGGCAAAATATTATCTTTTTTTTCTCCAAGTGTTTATAAGGAATAAGGGTAAAATTGTCTAAAAATAATTATATTATTATTAATTTAATAAAAATTTATGTATTTAGGCATTAACAAGTACAACTTGTATTGAAATGAGTATTTAACTCTTTAGTTTATTGATATAGAGTTTGATTTTTTTATTTTATGTAAATGATCATTCACTTGTGTATTTGTGATATTTTAAGAATTTAACTGTCAAAGGTTTTCTTTTGGCTTTATTAATTCTATCTATACATATGGATTACAATTCGACACGTGGATAACTCTTTCCTTATTGAAATACGACAACTACAAATTTGCCCTCCGCTTCGAGAGTCATTTTTGCAACGGATCTTTTTCCTCCCATCTTCCTTTTGCGTTCTCTCGGTCTTTCTTTGTCCGCAATCCTCATTTGTCGCCGGTGTCTCTTGCTGAGGTATTTGGGGTTCGCTATTTTTCCTGTGTTTTTATCTCTATGTTCCATCGATTTGTTTGTCTTAGAATTTAATTTGATTCTTTTTTTGGTTACAGCGAGACCCAAGGGGCCTAAAAATTTGATATGTT
Organism: Comarum palustre; assembly: GCA_951800085.1. NCBI lineage: Eukaryota > Viridiplantae > Streptophyta > Magnoliopsida > Rosales > Rosaceae > Comarum > Comarum palustre. Next base: position 19,337,258 of record OX637573.1, on the reverse strand, counting down.
TTTGTCTTAATTGGGCTTTTAGATCGGAACATGTAATCTTCTCGGTTTACGGTTTATTATTCCAAAGGTAATCTCTTTTTTTATTTCTTATGAAACTGTTTTCTCTTTTTGTCAAATCCATGTTATATATAATCAATCTGACACAGGTACTATTGTTCTAAGTTATTTTTGCAAAGGTTAACATGTCTTTTCTTTCCATTGAGCTCATGTGTCCTTAATGTAGCAATGACATTATATGTTTATGCTTTTAAATCTATTTTAATGTATTTCAGACCTTTTCATGTAAACTACACATGCAGTTTGCAAGGATAGAAGAATTCCGGGAAGAGTTAAAAAAAATTTAACCAAGAGCAGATCTCCAGGCTTCACAAAATGCAGTTTGCCTCATCTTCTTAGAGTTATAAATTCAGAAGTCTATTAAAAATAACATGCCTAACTAATACCATATGCTTATTAGATGCATTACTTATAGCTATAAGATGTGTTAGCGTTGTTATGTGAATCTTTATCATTTCTTTTTGAACATCCTCACCAAAATTTAAATATGGCATGAAACATGATTATGTTTGACAAAGACATGATCTTGGAAGCTAGAAGTATCTACGTGATGTTCATTAGTACGATATCAGTAACTTCAACTCGCATTCAATGCTTAATATTTGGTTTTAATTTAGATATTAGGCATGCATAATTGCACATTCGCATGGATTAGAAAAAAGTATCACCGTTGATAAGTTCAATGATTCTGATGCATGGTTCTTGTAACCAAATTTCCTACGCGTTGACTCCAGTTGTATGATTTTCTTTGCCTAAAGTGCTTCACATTTCCCAAATTTTCACTGCATTTTGTTTCCCTTTCCATGCAGGATGATGCAGAGGTTATGGTGTAAACACAGGAAAGTAGGAAATTCTCAGTCATGTAAGAATGTACGTCCTATTTTTCATCTAATTTTTTTTATTTGTATGGGATGATTCTAACAATATTACTTGATTTTTAATCCTTGCAAGAGAACCTATCATTCCCTGGTAGATCGGCTATTCAAGGTGAAACTGACTTGGATCAAGATCGGTAAGGTTCCCTCATTTCAATCATGCTATCAATTTACGTTGTGTATTTCACAGCTGAAAAGTCTATGATTACAAGTGCTCTAGGTCTTGCTTATCAGTGGTAGATTTTATCGTTCTATTTATTTGCATTATGAGGGGACTCATTAATAATTATGTAAGGGTGTAATTTGAAAGTAGGCCTATAAAATACGGTTCCAATTCTATGGTTATGATGTTTAGCTGTCTAAAAAGGCAGAATTGTTTATCACATGGAATTTCTAAAGTCCAATCCAAATTATCTTGCATCATAATGTGTATTATTTTATCACTAGCTTGGAGGCCTACATAGTGGAACTAGAAGCTCAGGTGAGTCGCCTTGAAGACGAGAATGAGATGCTGAAGCAGAACACTGGTACTAGAGTAGAAATTTTCTTAATTGTAGCCAAGAGAACTTGCAAAAGTTTATCATTACATTCTTATTTTCTCATACAGTCATTAACTTGTTTGTTTCTATTTCAGGTATTAAACATAGTTATGCTCCAAAGGAGTTAGAGAAACAGTTTTTTGCAGGAACTTTTGTTTTTAAGGTTACCGTCGGTTTTTACCGAGAGTGTTTCGGTGTAGATTGGGATGGAGTTTGTTTAAATTGTGATATATTTTTAGGATTGGAGTGTGAGGTTCGGATGAATTGAGTCATTTTTTCTTTCGTGTGGCACTAAGGTCGATTATATATTTGTAGGTGTTTTATTGCTACACCAAGCGCGTTAGAGATTTACCATGCGGCGATAGAAGACGCAGCGAGATTTTTGAGGTGAGTAAATCTTACTGAGGTTCTGTTGGTTGATATAATTATTGAGCGTAATTATATTGTTTTGCATACGGATAGAATATTATGTGAGATTATTCATGAGGATATACGTATATATGAATATATATACACACACACATGAAATTATATATATACATGAGTATAACATATAGTTATCATAATATGGAGCAATATGGTTAGGTGATTGACATGCGGTGAGCATATCTCACTTGGTTCACGGTGGAACCATTATTTCCTTTATGGTTCATTGTCGTAAAATTATAAAATTGTTTTTCTTGGGAACCAAGTTTTGATTTAAAAATAAATGGACTTGATCGACTACGGTCCATTAGTAAGTTAAAATAATTTTTATTTATAAAACGATTTTAAACAGTTTTGCAACTATGAACTATAAAAGGTGTGATGACGGTTTGAAATTTCGTTATTATTGAGAATGAAGTATTGCCATGCAATATTAAAATGAGAAGGATATGTGTGTTGGTCATCTTCTATCGACGTAGACGCTCCAATGATTTCGAGATATCAGATGGAGCTAAAGTACGGACCAGGGGAGATGTTGATGTTGACTCACTGCATATGTGTCAGGTGAGAAGTTAGATGAATCGAAATGCATATTCGAACGTGTGTGTATCTGAGGTGGAGTGAGTAGTTATGCCTCGTGATTAGTCAGAGAACTCGTGTTCTAGTGGTGAACTGTGTTATTTAGCTGCGGGTGAGTGACCCTTATGCTTATCTGTGTGGTGTTTAGATCCTTATGTGTGGCGAAATGATCTATTGTGTCCTGTGACGGTCAGATCCTCCTATGTGGCGAAGGGATCTATTGTGTTATGTGTGGCGTAGGGATCTTTTGTGCTTGTGTGCTTTCTTGATCCTCTTTAGTGGTGAAGAGATTTATTCCGGTGTTGCAGTCTTGATCCTCTTTAGTGACGAAGAGATCTATTCTGATTTGGTAGGCCATGTCCTCCTTAGTGGCGTACAGACATATGTTCCTAGTGTGACGTTCGACTCAAGTGGAGCGAGTTTGATTTATTATTTATTTAATTTGGTTTTCTCTGTTATGCTTTGATTTTCTGTGGTTTTGGGTAATTTCGAAACTACCCTTAATTGCTAGAATTTCCATGATTTGATTTATGTTTTTTGTGCATTTTCCTGAACTAATCTTTATGCAGAAAATGTATAATTTTATTGTTATAATTATTTTATATCAATGAATGCTTGTTTTATTTAATCTTTATTTTTGTTATTAAATCTTCTTATTTCGGAAGCTTAGTATCTTTGGGGTACGAGTCCGTGATTGTCTTTAGATTACTCATACAAGCTGTAAAGCTTTCCGGGTTTGTTTTGTTTACAACTAGATGCACCAATATATGGTGTATGGTTTGATCTTATAGGTTGGAAATTATCAGAGATTTCAGAGTGAAGGCATAAGAGCTTACTCTTGGGAGGTTGGAACTCTGCTTGTAGCGGTCGTTAATTTGTAGTAAGCTCTTTGGGCGCGCGATTTTAATTGGTTTCTTGGTATTAGCTAGTTTGAGAGATTATCATGTCTCGAGTTTTTGAGATTTTTGGTTATCCGAAAATTCGGGTCGTGACAGTTGGTATCAGAGCTTAGGTTTACATATTTGGTGATAATCAGTGCCTTGGAGTGATGGTTCGATTGCAGCGGATCATCATTCTTTTCAGTATTGATATGTCATTGGGTATGTGAAAGGGGTAGGTGTCATCTCAAGATTGTCAAAGTAATGATTTACCCTGTTAGAGAGACGTTAAAACTTTTTTTTCATCAGCTGAAGTAGTGTCTTGGTTAATGCAAATGTGTGTTGATCAAGTTTACTTGCTTCTTAGGTGATGGATCCTCATGGAGGCTGAGCTAGGGACCGGGGTAGGGCCAAAGGAGCAGGCAGAGGCAGAGCTCGACCTGAGGATGAGCTCTATGAGGAGTTGGAGATGAAGCCAGTGACGCTAGATGTTAGGGATGATGGTCTCCATTTAGCCCGGATGGTCACTCAGATGACTAGGTTGAGAGCAACTACTTCCTTGGGAGCACGTATTACTTGGTGGTTGATCACTGGATCGAGGACATGGAGATTTACCTTGGGTTGGTCTTCTGTAGCGAGATTGAGAAGAGACAAATTGCCACATTCTTTCTGAAGGAGGAGGCCCATGTGTAGTGGAGTAGTGTGATGAGAGCTAGAGACGGGAGGGCTTTGTACGACTCTTTTGGGAGAAGTACTTTCCTGCTACAGTAAGGGAGCAGTTGGAGGTTGAGTTCTTAGACCTACAACATAGTGATATGAGAGTTAGGGTGTATGAGGCTCGGTTCTCTCAGTTGTATCGTTATGCACGGGGGTTGGATCCAGTAGCCTTGGCACTAACGTTTGTTCGGGGTTTGAGGCATGAGATCAGGACTATTGTGACTTTTTATCGATTTGCTACCTTAGCTGAGGCAATCGAGAGTGCCACGACAGTCGAGCAGGATTTTGTTGTGCGAGAGAGTGAGAGCTTGAGAGATGTTTGTGGGAAGGGGAAAATGATTACTAGGAGTGACGACTTAGAGGGTCATCATGGAGAGGATGTGAAGAGGTAACAAACCCATAACCAGGCTCTAGTGGTGGTGGCATCTACACCTGTCAGACATGTAGCACCATTAAGATGTCACAACTATGGAGTGTTGGGGCATATTTCCAGAGTGTACGAGGCACAAGGTTCGAGTATGCTATAGCTATGGGAAGACTTGACACATTGCCATAGAGAGTGTACGAGACCTCAGGATGGTAGGTAGGGGAACCGACAAAGATGGTTACACCCAAGTCAGGCTAGAGTGTTAGCTATTAATCAGTAGTATCATAGAGAGATACTTTTATTTTACTCTGCTTTGTTGTGATCAGTTATGATGTTGCTTGTTAGTAAGTGTAGTTAAACTTGTGGGTGACCCTTGACATCGTTCTTTTGGTATGTTGTTTAATATATCCTTGTAATGTCATGTGTGTGTGTGATGCCGGAGTAGAATTCTGTCACTTTTTCTACACGTATAGTTCCACATTTTGTTTTTATGTGAGAATTGTTTGCGTCCGTAATTGATTGGTTTTGTGTTATGAAGTGGTTGAGACATGTGATATGTCCATAGGAAGAAGTCATGTGTAGGATTTATGACTCTATTGACTTGGAGTGTGGTAGTATGGCATATGCTATATTTCAATATTGTTTTGGAAGTTATGAATTCATAGTGAGTGACTTTCTTGAGGTCCAAGTAAGAACCGATTTTGGTTTTATAGTGTTTGATTGGCTAAATCGTGAGACTTTGCTCTTGAAAGCGAAAATTTTATTTAAAAAAAATCATGTGAACTTGATAGTCCACGGTTCACGTGCAAGTAAAATATTTTCTCTAAATTTTAAATAAACTTTCTTGGATCTTCCTCCGATTGTAGCAAAATTTGTTATTGGTGGTTTATATTTAGGTTTTTGACTTTCGGGTAGGTCAAAGTTGGTGACGTAGGTTTTTGACCTTCGGGTCGGTCACAGTTGGTGACGTAGGTTTGACTTTCAGGTTGGTCACATTAGAGACGTTGACAGTAATATCAGAAACTAAGCCTTGATTTGTGTGGTGACCTGGTGTAGATGTTGTGATATTTATTTAGGATTACCTTAGTGTTGCTGGTGATCTCCTAAACTAAAATTCATGCAGGAATCACTATTTAGGCATAGCCCGTTTGAGCGAGCAACACCCTGTCACGATCCGAATTTTAGGATAACCAAAAATCTCAAAACTCGAGACATGATAACCTTACCAACGAGCTATAACCCAATAAAGTCGCGCTCCAAGGAACTTACTACCAAATCAACGACCGCAAGCAGAGTTCCACCCACCAACGAGTAAGCTCATAAGCCTTCACTCCGCAAAACACTGATATTCCTAAACCCGCCAGATCAACCCTACACCATAGATTGGTGCACCGGGTTGTAAACAAACAAACTCAATAAGTTTTTCAACTCGTATGAGTAAACCTAAAGACAATCACAGACTCACATCTCAAAGAGACGAGAGCTCCCGAAATGAGAAATTTAATAATAAAAATAACAATTTAATAAAACAACCATTCAGTGCTATCAAATAAATATATAAATAAAGTTCTACATTTTCTGCATAAAGATTAGTTCAGGAAGATGCACAAAAAAATCATAAATCAAAACAGAGAAATTCCAACAAATATGGATAGTTCCAGAACTATCCAAAAACACATAAAGCAAAGCACAATCAAGCAACCTAATTTCTAAGATTACTTATGAGTTCGGAAACACTTAGTCATCCATCATAAGTAACTCAACAAACATGTACTTATGGGTTTGCCAACACTTAGTCATCCCCCATAAAGTACCACTACATCACCACTGTGACCCTAACAAGCAAACATGTATTTATGAGTTCGTCAACACTTAGTCATCCCCCATGAAGTACCACTACATCACCAACTGTGACCGACCCAATGGCAAACTACTATTACCAACTGTGACCCTAACAAACAAACACGTACTTATGAGTTCGTCAACACTTAGTCATTCCTCATGGCTGTGACCATAACAAACAAACACGCACTTATGGGTTAGTCAACACTTAGTCGTCCCCCATTAAGTACCACTACGTCACCAACTGTGACCTTACGTCACCAACTGTGATGACCCAATGGTCAAACCAAACGACAACACACCCACACAAAGACACTAACACAAACTCTAACCACAGGGCACAACCACTTACTCCACTCTAAGTGCCGCACAATTCCGATATGCATTATGTGTCATATGAACTTTACACCTAACACATAACGTGAGTCAACATCGACAACTCCACTAGTCCATACTATAGCCCATCTGATATCTTACGATCATTGAAGCTTTAACATCAACATTTGACGACCGACACACATATCCTTCTCATTTTAAATATTGCCTTGAAATACTTCATTCTCGATGATGACATAATTTCATATCGCCATCACACCTTTTTATAGTTCATGGTTGCAAAACAACTTAAAATCGTTTTAAAAATGAAAATCATTTTAACTTACTAATGGACTGTAGTCGATCAAGCCTATTTATTTTTAAATCGAAACTTGGTTTCCAAGAAAAACAATTTTATAATTTTATGACATTGAACTATAAAGGAAATAAAAGTTTCACCGTGAACCAGGTGAGATAATGCTCACCGCATGATAATCATCTAACCACACCGCTCCATAATATATTAATAATATATTATACTCATACACATATATATATAAAACACATAAGTATGTATATATACGCCTATTCTTATGAAATATCTTCACCTAACATTCCACCCGTATTGTCCAATTAAATAAACGAGATCCAATAATAATATTACGCCCAAATAATTACATAAAATCAAACAGAATCTCAATGAGATTTACTCACCTCGACAACTCCCGCTGCGTCTTCAAAAACACAAGAGCCAAACTCAAACACCAACTCCACAAGTCACCTATTTATCACAATTATTAAACTTAGTAACAATTTAACATTTGTCCTCTAACCAAATCTTAACCCGAAGGTTTGCCCAAGGAAGACAACCTTCATTTGAGATCTCCCAGGGCCCTCAGACACTCAACTTCCTAATGTAATGTTGTACACAGCTTCTAAGTTTGGATTCTCAAAGTACCACAATCCCACACAAGCCTTAAATTCAAACTCGAACCTAATAAGCATGGATTAACCAAAACTTACCCTTGAACAAAACAACAAGCTCACAATGATACTAGCCAGCTAAAACAGCAACTACGACCACCCAAACCTCTCAGACGTGCTGCCAAGCGCCACGATGGCTGGCAGCGTGCAAAAGTCTGAATTTGGACTAGCTCCCAACATCAAACATGTAAATCGAAATAAGACAAACAACTTTAATACTTGGGGTAAGGACCAACTCGGCTTGGAAGCGACTCGAAACGCCTCTGCAAGCTCGGTCTTCAATTGGAAATCAAAGTTCCAAATCTATTCAAAATTGGATTGAATCTCTAGCACAGACACCTTTAGAGTAACATGAACATCAAAACTCACCTAACCTAGCTCCTATGTTGTCCCCAAAATCGGTTGATTGACTCGGGTCACCGACGTTCTACTGTCGAGCTCCAATCTCCAATTTTATGCTTCAGTTGATGGAATCTGATTAAAAGAGGACGGTGAGGAAGAGGCGAGCGAAACTAGGCCGACGACGTGGCCAGACGACGCAGGAAAGTCTGGGTCGGGTCGGCTGGACAATTTTGAATTCGCTCGGGGTCGGTCGAGAGAGAAAAAGAGGGAGAGAGAAAGTGTGGAAAATAATAATGCTCTGATACCAATTGTTAAGACTAACACCAAATTTCCCCTCAAAATCCGGTATGAACCATGCGGAGACCACTTTTGAAGGAAAGTTACCCCGAAAATACTGTATAAACTCCTCCTGAAATGCACAACCCTACCGACAAGCCAATCGAACACTTCTATATCCAAAAGATCAACCCCACCTGCTCCCCAAACTCATCTATACTTTACCAAGCAATTTAACAAAACTAAAAATGGTAATCAAAACAATCTAAACAGATAAATACCTAAACAAAAACTAGCTTTAGCGGACTTAATTAACTATGCCTTGTCTTCTTGTACGCACGACCTCCTCTGAGCTACCATGCAAATCTGAACATTTAAAAATGAAATGCCCAAGGGAAAGCATTTAAAAACGAACGTTAGAGTGAGTGGACAAAATCACAGATTTACTTAGATGAAAACATATCTTTATTCTTCCCCAGATTGACTTGTATTAAAAACCTCAAATGCATGCATCAGGACAATTTTCGAAAAAAAACCTTTAGAAAAACAAAATGTCATGCAATCTCATTGGCTAAAAAATCAATATTAAAAATATGTGAAGAAGTTCCACTATAACAATGACCCTCTCTAGCTAGGGTTAGAGCCGTCTAAGGCTACTATCTGATATAACAACCTTTCATTGTGAAAAGATTCCACCACGACAATGAGCCTCTCAAGCTAGGGTCAGAGCCTTCTAAGACTACTATCGCCCTGCTCAATTTCCTTAAGTGGGGGGCCGTATGGCTAGCTAGCATTTATAATATATATAACGATCCTTCATGGTTAAGAAAACAAATAATTCGAAAAGTCATAAAGACTCTTCCTCCCAATAATAAAGATGCATCTCATGCATCAAGTACAGTTTCCTGACCGTCTTTACAATAATGACCATAAACAAAGGAATTCCAAATAAAATAAATATAACTCAAATTCTAGCCGACATAAACAAAAGAGCTTACAGGAGGGGAGCAACCCACCTTCCCGGCCCACCGGCTCAAAATAATAAATAAATTCATGTTGATTATAATTAAATAAAAATGTGTGCATTCATGACATTAAAATCAAAAGTCCACTTAGGTTTATTTCCGATTATCGATTCGAAGTTTAGTTTCTGATTACATAACCTTAACACATCGACTTTCATTACTATTTCATTTGACGTTAGGTTATCGCATAGTAATTTGTGGAATTACTATGAGCACCCAATCTGCAGCTTAAACCAATTTACTAATAGTGATTTGATATATCAATAATCAAATTTATCCAAATTATTTACCACGATCAACTCTACGTTTCTGTTATTAGAAATCATCATCTTCCACAACAACTAAACTTGTCAACATTCTTTTTAATTTCATGCTTTACTAATTATCTCCAATTCCTTTAACATTGAATTTCACCTTTTCTTTAACCTTGCTTCTAAATTACCAACCCAAATTATTAACTTTCCATAAATAGAAAGTTTCACATAATAAAAACTTATCAAATAGGGCAGGTTTTCCATATCGAGTCAATTTACAATTTAATTGAAACTCCAAGATTCTGATGTTATCCAAGGAGTTGATTTATACCTCTTCGACTCTCTACCAGAAACTTTTCTGACCGTAACCTTCTCTCGATTCCAGTGACTTGCTGGAATTTTACCATAACCTCTTCATAACTTTCATTTACCGAGTTATCGACATGTAACATTATAACAACACTAATTCAGGTTAAGAACAACCCAACACATCCAAACTCAGTCTGACTAAATATAAATATATAATAGTCCAACATATGATTCTTTACCTTCTGTAATTCTAGAGCTTAAACCAAATCAGAGACTCTTTACTTAACCTCGCAGAGCTGCTTCAATATGTTCACATTCAAAATCTAGTAGCTCCTCCTCCCAAATCGACCACTGGGGTCACTAGAACTCGACCTAAGTCGAAGGCTCCTTCTGCTCGACAAGAAGAGTTGCTGCTTCGACCCAAAACTTCATCAGCTTCCTTTAATGCTTGCTAGTCTTTCTCCTCCCCGTGTCTGGGCTCTAAAAATACGCTGCCATCACCGCTTGGGTATGAAAAGCTCACCAGATGTCCAAAACCTCGTCACCGCTAACTCGCAGTCAAACCCAGAAAAGAGAGAAAGAGAGAATTTCTGATTAGGCTCCGATCATCGTCGCTGGGCGGGTCGCCAGAATCCGAGAAAACAGTCGGAGCTCTCGGATTTCGATCTCCTCTATAATCGCCTCTGTAGTCCAACATATGATTCTTTACCTTCTGTAATCGCGAGAACTTAAACCAAATTGGAGACTCTTTGCTCAACCTCGCAGAGCTGCTTCAATATGTTCACATTCGAAATCTAGTAGCTCCTACTCCCAAATCCATCACTGGGGTCACTAGAACTCGACCTAAGTCGAAGGCTCCTTATGCTTGACAAGCAGAGTTGCTGCTTTGACCCAAAACTTCATCAACTTCCTCCAACGCCTCCCAGTCCTTCTCCTCCTCATGTCTGGGCTCTAAAAATGGGCTGCCATCACCGCTTGGGTACGAAAAGCTCACCAGAGGTCCAAAACCTAGTCATTGGTGACTCGCTGTCAAACCCATAAAAGAGAGAAAGAGGGAATTTTTGATTAGGCTCTGATTTAAAGGAAATAAAAGCACCTGACTATGAAGAAGGGAGAAGAAAGAAAGGGACTCACCATCACTGGGTGGATCGCCAGAATCTGAGAAAACAGTCGGAGCTCTCAGATTTCGATCTCCTCTGATTAAGGATGTAAGTGTGATTTGCTCACTGGGCTTTGTAGAGGAAAGGAAGATGATCGTTTTGGAGGTGGTGCGCCGGTGTGAGGTAGCTAGACGCTGTTCTCGTCGGAGACCACGAGAGGGAGAAACAGAGTCGAGAGAGATCAGGGAAGGGTTTGACCCAAGTCAGCCCTTCCTTTTCCTTTTATACTGAAACGCGACCAAGATTTAATGAAGGAGAGATCTGACAGCCCACAGTGAATGGGAGAAAATTGATTACGAAAAGGGTAAAAGGTAAAATCTGAAATGGTAATTAAAATTGCCAAAAACTTAAAAAAACCGTAAAAAATTGCTCGATGTTCTAAAAATATTCCGGACACACTGTTGAACTCGTGACGATGCGTACTTCGACTTCATGGCTTCAAAAAGAAAAACTTGAAAATTAACTTGAATGTTAACTAGCACAGTTACCGAGAACGGTTAAGTCCCTGAATAACCTTGATGAACTAAGTAAAAGGGTAAGTTTTAGATATGAGGTGTTACAATAAAGCAGCTAGGACATAAACAACTATTTGTTAAAAACGTAAAGAGAAGAATGAATCCCGAAAGGACAAGGCTCGCCTTGTGGCGCCAAGATTTCTCGCAAGACTCGAGATTGGCTAAAAGGGGACATGTTACCTAATAATGAAAATGCCACCCATAGATGTGGTTACTACATATCTCCACGAGGATCTTGATTAGGAGATATATCTAAAAGTGTGTGACAGACTTATACTGTCCAACTCAGGTAACTCTAAATCATGGAGTGCGTTCGTAATTAAAATTAAAAAGTGAGTACTTGGTTGAGATGGGATACAAAAAGATGAAGATATTCCCTTGCGCACTCAAAAGGAAACAAGTTTTGGATTTACAATCTATGGTAATCTTGATGATCTAAGAGAAAGCACGAGATACATGAACTCCAAATTGAGATGGATAATCTTGGAAAACTCGGTCAACAACAAGTTTGTGGAATACTAATCCACCAGTTTGCATGTGTCCAAAAGAATTTCAAACAATTTACAATGAAGAACTGTATACTGTTAGCACTCCCAATGAAAATCCATCTCTGTAGTGCAATAAGCGCAATATTGTACTTAACCCGAAGAAACTCGATTAGATACAACATTCTCAAAGAATTTGTGGCTAGACTTAATTAGCTTACCATCAACGCAGTGTCATTGGAAGGTATACATAATGTGTCATGATACCTAAAGGAACTATTGACTTGAGTTCATCCTATCCCTATAGAAGACGAAAGGGAATTCATATGGAATTGCAGTCCTCTACACCAATATACCAAACAATTGTTTGGTTGGTGATCACAAATGCAAGGTATCTATAAGCAATAGGTTGTTTCTAAATTGACTATGTCTCACCATAAGAAACACAACGATACCTTGTAATAAACATAAGAATATGAGGACATTCCTAACACCCTTGATTGATGTAAAAATCAGAGGGAGTTTAAACTTCAGGGGGAGTTTAATACCCACTCACTATCATAGGTGTGTTGTGTTCTTTTTTCCTTTGACCCACTAGGATTTGTTACTTGACAAGGTTTTTAATGAGGGAACATTCAAGCATCGATTTTACTTTGACTTGACACAAGGGGAGTGTTGTCAGTGGGTAAATTTCGAATTCTGTTGTACATTGACTTTGAGATTCACCTTTTTTTTCCTTTCACGATTGAATCTTTCATGATTTTGCCAAGAATTTTGGCTTAATTTGGAAACTGATTTCACCGTATTCATGACTCTGCTTTTGTAAGGTTTGTTATGGGAACTGTTAATCGATTGAGGTTGGGACTGATGTTGGTATTAGTATATTTTTAGTTATGGGTTGTGAGTTTAAAGTTCTGCAAGTAACTTTTTGTTTTTCCTGCCGCAAGTAACTTTTTGTTTTTCCTGCCAGAAGTTTGTAGAGTCAAACTAATCGAACTATTGATGTTCTGGTTGCAGGATAATTTTGTGTTGGCGATGATTCTGATTTGATATGACAATAGATACATTGTTTATGTGATTCGTAGTTATGGATTCATGAGTTTCCTTATTGTCTTAAGAGAAAGAGATGTTTTGTATATATGCTTTTGATATATTATCATATCTTTTCTTCTGCTTTTGATTAATTTGGTGGATAACGCAAAATTTAAATTTGTGGTGTTTTGTGTGCTTTTGATTGTCTACTATATATGTATGACCTTAGAACATGATCCAGGGAACAAACTATAACCTTCCTTTTGTTTAATTACAACAGGAGAGTGAAGTTCTAAGGATGCAGATTACAAGTACAAAAGAGAAATCAAATACAAATGCATATGAAAAAGTGTGGAAACGAATATTTTTAGAATGCATATGAAAAAGTGTGAAAAATACTTTAAATGTGTCTTCATCAAATTAACTGATAAGAAATATATTAGTAAGTTATTGTGTAACAACTCAATTAATCATCAACCAGTCATTATTATAAATACATTCTAATCACTAATTTACTGTAACACGTTTCAAAAAATTAAACACATTAAGACAAAAAACCTCAATGGCTCATGTGTTCCGCATGACTTTTTTCACAAAAATAGCAAATTGATTCTAACCCAACCCCACGGCCTATCAACGTGGTTGTGTTAGTCTAGGGTTTCACCCTTTCTCTGAATCAAATCCCAAAAGCCAGCCATGGCCGATATCATGAACATGCCGGTCGACTCCTCCATGGACCGCCGTCGCGACCGCAAGGACAAGTCCTCCGAAGAGCCTCCTCCTCGTCCTCAATCTTCCTCGCCGCAACAACTACAACCACAACAGCCGCCTCCTCCTCCGCCCTCGCGAAGACGCGACCGCGACGAAAGGGAGAGAGATAGGGACCTTGACCGCCCACTTCGCCGCCCCGACTACTACGACCGAGGAAATCGCTCCCCTCCGCCTCCGCGGGATTACAAGCGGCGAGGCAGCGTTAGTCCACCGCCTCCGTATAGAGACCGCGGCAGGCACTCGCCGCCTCCTCCGTTTAAGCGGTCCAGGAGGGAAGATGGAGGCTACGACGGCCGGAGAGGGAGTCCCAGGGGCGGCTTTGGACCTGGAGGTGATAGGAGGTCAGTATCGCTTTAGCTTTGGTTGATTGAGTTTCGATCAGTGAGAGAATATGAGGCGATTATCACCTTGATAGTTCAATTTCAATTTAGATGCCATTGAGTTACAGCAGTTTAGGGATTAACAATACAATTACACGGGAGATTATGAGTTGTGAAAGCTTTTCTTTCACCTTGCTTTAGAATTTGATTATTAGTTCTGATTTTTCAGTATAACAAAACTCTTCTTCCCTGTTGCTATGCTTCATCATTAGTATAATTGTATGGCCTTACACTCCTGGTTCATATAATTTGGATTATTGGCTTTTAGGTTGTGTCATTATGTTCAGAAGGATTTTTTTCGTTGTTTGATCTGTTGATGGCACAGATTTGGATATGATTATGGAAGTGGATATGAGAGGGAGATGGGGGGTAGACCTGGTTATGGTGATGACAGGTCTCATGGTCGTTATGCTGGACGCTCATCTGGTGGCTATGGTCCTTCTGGTAAACTGCCTAATTGCTTCTAATTGATAAAATTGATCTTATCTCTTAAAATTAGGATTTGATTTTGTATTCTTTTTTATAACCAATTTAGTAATTGGAAGGATGTGCAACGAGGTATTAAATACACTATTTGTCATTGTTTATTATCCAATTTAACCGGTCCTTATTGTTTCTATAGACATGTAGGTTCCTTGGGTGGTAGACATTTGGGATTGACACTCTGAAGTTAACATGAGTCGGACTTGGTGTGCTCTTGATAGATTCCATTATTTATTAGGTAGAGCTGGTTCGTTAGCTATGCGATTAAACATCTGATATCACATGTGTTAAGGAAAGCCATATATCTTGATAATTCTGGTTAGCTGATTTCATGACATGAGAGAAATGATACGGCGTTGAGCACGGTTGACATAGTTTTGTATCACTGCAGTGTTGATATAATAGATAGAAAATACAACCATCTGATTTCTCTTGATTTTACGGTTTACTCTTTTATTATGCTGGAAATTCTAGCTGCTGTAAAGTGATGATTTTATTTGTTCTTGAGGTTCCTGGTTCTGTTAGTTCAGTGTGCTGTGCTTGTTTTACCGTTTCTGGCTGTGAATTCACTATCCACCTTTTATTGGTTCTCGACTATGTAAATTCATGTGTCTCCTTAACCCATGAAAGGTGAGAATTTTTTCCTGGCTTCGAGGATGATTAAGGATTATTTAATGTCTACTGACACTTATTGAGAGATATTCCTGGTACCACAAATTTTGTTCAATAATTCATTCTCGAAGGAAATATGGTTGAACATGTTCTTTAAAGTTTATGAAACAATTTGAGGATTACTTTATTTATAATGTTGAATTTCTCCTGAATTCTAGTTTTCCTCATTATTAAAGTTTCATAAGGTTTGTAGAATTGTAAAATTTTCTAGTACCAGATGCCACCAACAGTGTTCTGAATTTGGTGATCTTTAGGTGGGTAATGATTGCCTTAGATTGTTTATAATAAAACCCGGCTTTCCTGACTTATCCTCAACATAAAATATTTATTTTTATTTTTATTTTGGAATCTCATCATAACACATTATAGACCTAGGAAAGAGAAGAGGAAAAAAGGAAAGAAAATGCATCCTGAAGAGTGTCCATATGCCAATCAACTTCAGCCATTTTGATTGAGCCATTTTCGACCAACTTGAAAACCTTGGAACAATTTTTAATCACTTTTGTTGTAGATATTATGTTTTTTGGAATCATTTTCTGTCTCTTAGACTTGTTTGTTAGGAGTGTCCCATTCAAAGTTCTTTGGAGTTTGTATGAGGTATATAGCGTGTTAAGTTTTTGGACAGTCCAGTATCATTTAGGAGTTGAAAAGTAAGGTTCATATTTTCAATGGGTTTGGGATGGATACATCTGAAGGCACAATGGAGATAAATTTACTTGCATGTTATGAAGAGGTTTGAGATATGATGCGATGACATGGTAGAGATGAATCAAGTGTCATTGAATTGAAAAATGCTGACCAAATCTGATGGAAGTCTTTTTTTGGCTGGTTCAACCCCATAATGTAACAAGTAGAATGCCATCTGACGGTTCCTCCAATTCAAACTTCTGAATTTCTCCAAATCTATCTTTGGCATCTTCAATAAGTGGGAAGTAATGCAAGACTTATGCAATCCATGAAAGAAGAGACGAGATGATTCACTTATAGATGCATTATCAAATCATTATGTTCCAGAACAGACAACATGTTCTCTTCTTTTTCAGTGTGGTGTTTGATACATTCATTTTGGTGATTTTGACCGAGTTAAGTCATACCTATCTAAAAGTAATTAAGATGAAATAGATTACTTGGTTAGCAAGTATTTTGTTGGCTACATTTAGAAGTTCCCTTATAAAGTACTCGCTCTATTTTCCTGCAAACAAGCTAACTCATCTGTTGAGTGATCTAATACTGTCTTCTTCACTTCGTATATGAGGGTGGATCTGTATTTTCTGGCAAGTTCAATAGTCTTTATCATGATTGGGGTTCCAGATGTCATTGAGACATTTCCCTTTAAATTTTTGCGATGAATATTAATCAATGATGTGCAGGCACAATGTGTCTGTACAGTCAGATACACATAGTTAGACAAGTTGAACTTTATTATAGCTAAAAACGCACTGGATAAACTACTGAGGACAAGTCCTCACAATGTGCACTCACACATTATATACATAGGGGTTCCATTATGTACTCTCTCTCACTCTCTTGCACGTGTGTGTACTGCAAGTGTTGTTCGTGTTTGGCTGATAGCAACTTTTTCTTTGCATGACCGTGTTTTGGTGAATGCTTACTAAAGTTGTCAAAGGTTGGCAAAGTCTCCAATGCTTTTGCTGTTCATAATGCGTCCAACCCAGATAGACATATTTTCCAACTTAGATGCTAGTGATTTTATTTGCACCCTGTTATCATTATATTTATTATTTTTGTTGCTGTTTTGGTTGGATTTATCATTCCAATTTTTAAATGTATGGTCTAGCTTAATACATTTTATGGTCTTTTGGTGTCCATTTGTTTGCTGGTGCTGTCATTATGTTCTGTTCGTCTTATTGGTTTCAACTTTTCAGTTCTGAGTTGCTATGTTTTAAGCTTACTATTCTTTGAATTAGAGAACCTCAGTAGTTTCCTTCCTTTCAGACTGGGATTCAGGATGTGCCGGCTTTGGTGATGCTTCCAGCACTGGGACCACTCAAAGGTTAGCAATTGTTCATGCTTCATATACCTATTGAATGTATGTTTAGGTTTGTCCGGTATGTTCATCATCTAATTATGTTTTGTTAAGAATGAAAAATTGAAAATTATTTGGTTATCAGTGATAAGAAAATTTTTGCCCTTTTTATTTTTAAATTTTACATATTTAATCCATGTATTAGCTATAGAATTCTTGAAGTGGGGGATATTTCTTAGTTTTTTTGGTAATGGGGATATTTCTTAGTTAAGTAGTATATATAAATCAACATACACTGTTCACATTCTCTAAGAAGTATGACACACCAGTTGATATTTTACAGAGAAGGTTTAATGTCATACAAACAATTCATCCAAGAGCTGGAAGATGACATTTTGCCAGCTGAAGCTGAGCGCAGGTATGGGGTTTGAGCAGTTGAGATGCTCCAGAGTTCTATGTTTGAAGTTTTGACATTGTGGACTAGCCGGGTAATCACAACTGGTTAATTACGCAGATATCGAGAGTACAAGGCAGAGTATATTTCTACTCAGAAGCAAGCATATTTTAATGCTCATAAAGATGAGGAATGGTAATAAATATTTCACTGGTTTTCTGTTTTTCAGTTAACACTATTTCTAAGACAACTGGCTTGTGCCTGTAGGCTAAAAGACAAATATCATCCCACAAACCTACTCACTGTAATTGAAAGGTGAGCTCTGTTTGCATGTTAAGGAAATTATTTTTCCTTATCTTTTGTAGGTCCAAAATTAATTGTGGAAGTGACGGTCTGGTTTGGGTGATCTGACTTTTCTATTTTATTAAACTATTCTTTTGGACTTTTATCTCTAGGAGAAATGAAATTTCACGGAAAACGGCAAAGGAATTTCTGCTTGAACTGCAAAGTGGATCCTTGGACTTGTAAGAATACTGAACTTGATTTTATATCTTATGCCTATTGTAGTAGGCTTATAGGTCTGATCTTTTGGATGCAGAGGGCCAGGTGTCAATTCCTTGGCCCCAAATAAATCTGGACATACTAGTGAACCAAATTCTGATGATGAGGCTGATGCGGATGGCAAGCGAAGACGACATGGCAGGGAACTGAATAAAGAAAATGATCTTATATTTAGTGCTCCTAAGGCTCACCCAGTCAGTTCTGATCCTAGACGTATACAATTTGATGTTGAACAAGCACAAGCCCTTGTCCGCAAACTTGACTCTGAAAAAGGAATTGAGGAGAATATCTTATGTGCATCTGAGAATGACAAAATGAACAGAGAAAAATCTCATGGTGGTTCCACTGGCCCTGTTGTTATCGTACGGGGTTTGACATCTGTCAAGGGCCTTGAGGGTGTTGAGCTACTTGACACCCTTATTACCTACCTGTGGCGCATACACGGTGTAGATTATTACGGGATGATCGAGTCAAATGATGCTAAAGGTCTGAGGCATGTGAGAGTAGAGGTGAAGGGTTCCGACATTGGTAGTAATGGAGCTGAGTGGGAAAAGAAATTAGACTTGCATTGGCAAGAAAGATTGCACAGTCAAGATCCATTGGAAGTAATGACTGCCAAGGAAAAGATAGAAGCTGCTGCTTTACAAGGCCTGGATCCATTTGTGCGGAAGATTAGGGATGAAAAGTATGGCTGGAAGTATGGTTGTGGTGCCAAGGGTTGCACTAAGCTGTTTCATGCTGCTGAATTTGTGCACAAGCATCTCAAGTTAAAACACCCTGACCTACTGGTGGATGTGACTGTGAAAATGCACGAGGATATATATTTCCAGAATTACATGAAGTATGTGATTTTTTCTGACAGTGTATGCAGTTGAAAGCATGCTTATTATTTCAAATTTGAACTTGAATGTTGAGTAGTTGTTCTCCTTATCACTTCGTATATACCTGAGATTAAAAAAATGACTCCATTTGTAATAATACTAGCCTTTTAAGCCATTTCTTATTTTTATCCTTTTCAACTTTGGCTTGGCTGTCTAGTAGTGGTATTATACTATTTACTCAGGTAGATGGTAGATGAGTGGATATACACATATATATCTCTGTTGAAGTGCATTAATTTGACTTCATTCACAGTGATGCAGAGGCGCCCGGTGGAACTCCTGTTATGCAGCAATTGATACTGGTATGGTCTATCATTTACTTAAGTTTGGTTGTTCTTATCATTTTGTTGAATTATGAAATGTTCATTCTTGAGGAAATGCCTGGAACGCCTGAATAGCAAATACATACCATCCATTAATCTGTTGGTTGAATTACACGACTTTTCTGGTCACTTACACGTTCCAAGTCATGTTTGCTTTTCCATACTACAGCAGTTTCAATAGAGGCCAAGATAACATTATGTAACCAAAGGGCAATAGTTAGTAAACGATTGAAGTTCATCTAACCATGTGAATTTGCCATTACTTTTAATTAAAGTTCTGTTGTTTGTGTCAATGTTTGCTTTACTCGGATTTCATAGAGGTGTCCATCAAATAAAATGTGTACATGTATGTTTATAGATTACTTGCTTAACGTGTATGTCATCTTCCTTTTTTCTGATATATCCTTTTGGAAAAAATTGTAAATGTGTCTACACATGTGTTTACATACATAACAATTAGTGTTAGCCTCCCTGCAGCTAGTAAATGTGAATTAGTTGGTAGACATACATGGATATAAATAAACATGTGAACGAAGAATGCCAGAAACAGTTACAAAAGTGTTCAATCAAAGTTTTTCAAATGTGTTCTGCCTCTAAAGATTTATTAAACTTGGTTGAGGATTGCTGCAATAGCTGTGCTATAGATCACCCTTGATATTTATTGGATCATATTTGTCATGTAGAGGGACAAGCCACAGAGACGTAGGCCAGGTATGGAGAATAGATTAAAAGACGAGCGTGGTAATCGGAGAGAACGAGACAACCGAGCCAATGGTGGTGAGAGGTATGATAGGTCTGAGAATATGCAACAAGGTGAATTCCCTTCCAACAATGACGGCCAAGATGGAGGAAATCATGATGAGCCAATGTATGATAATTTTGGTGGACAAGGAATGCATGGTGGTCCTCCTTTCCCATCAGATATAAACCCACCACCTGTATTGATGCCTGTGCCTGGTGCTGGGTATGTTTTCCATTGAACAATTCCTATTCACACTGAAGTTGTGAGCTGCTTTTTCATATCTGTTCTGCCGTATATTATAATGTTTTCTTATTATGTTTTTTTACCTATTTGCAGTCCTCTTGGGCCTTTTGTTCCTGCTCCACCTGAAGTTGCAATGCAAATGTTGAGAGAGCAAGGGGGTCCTCCACCCTTTGAAGGCAGTGGCAGAAATATGTGGCCTGGACCTCAAATGAGTGGGCCAGCCCCAATTCTTGCTCTGTCCCCAGCTTTTCGACAGGATCCTCGACGTTTAAGAAGGTACTTTGTGTGAGCCATCTCTAGTGCTGATATCCGTACTGGATCCGTGCCTTTGCGTTACAGCTGAACTATATGTTGATTTTCTGGCTGAGGTTCTGTGCTATTTTGTTATTGGTTCTCTCCACGACCTTAGACGTTTAGGGAAGTAAGAAAATTCATTGGTGGGGAATTGGGAAAGAGCACTTAGGAAATACCTGCAACTGTTACTACTAGATATTGACCAGAATATATTGAACACGACTTGAATGAAATAAATCAGATCATGTGTACTGATCCTTATTTTGTTTATATACATGACCTATAGAACTGTGGACTTGAGCTTACAGTAGGTGATACCTGGTCAAAGTATGTAGGAGGTTAGAGGCGAACTGAACAGCTTTTAGAACAACTTTATAAAGGTCTGTGTATATATGTTGGATTGAGTCTGGCGTGTTGGTTGGTGATAGGTGCTTGATTAGGATTAGTGTTCTAATTAGAGGTAGGTGTTGTATAGCTAAAGATAACAGGAGAATGTGGGCTGGGGATCTGCTGACTGGGGCTGAAAATATGGTTAATTGATTGTACTTGGCAAGTTAGGAAGGATTGACTTATTCTTTCCGATGGTGGGTGGTGGTTGCACTTCAGGGCTCCAATGTGTAGATTCATGTGAATTATTTTAGATGAGCAAGCTGGAAGCACAGTAGATCAATCATCGTTATTTTGGATTGATCCCTTAATATATTGGGTTACTGTTCCATTGTCGTTTTATGCAGTACTTGTCAGCTTGGGTTATATTGCTGAAACTTGTCTGGGTCATTATCCAGAACCATATATGTGAATGTATTCCAGCCTGAATTACACCTGTAATTGCTGATTTTTCATAAAAAACCTGTTTGGCATAATGGCATTGCATGAATGTTGGGTATTTAGTTCGGGGTGGAAACGTTATGGATTTGGCTCATGTTACCTCATTTGGCAGTCTCTCTTTTAGGTTTTTCGTATTTCTACCCAACTGTTGGTGAATGTTTCACTTCTGTTGCGTTGGCAATTATTTTCAATTTTGATATGAAATTGAATGATTTTTGCTTATGATGTGTTTATAGCTGTAGCCAGAATGCCTATGTTTTTGTTCTTGTTGTGCTGAATATTGGATTATCAGCTGTAATTAGTAGTTGACTCAATTTTTGCAGTTATCAAGATCTAGATGCGCCTGAGGATGAAGTCACAGTGATAGACTACAGGAGCTTGTAGATAGCTGCCAACTGTATAATTTGCAAGTTCCTTCGCGGTAAAGGCAAACTCATGTACGGTCCTCCAAGTTTCAACATCTGAATATTCAATGTACTGTGACACTATACCATGATTGCAGATCAAACGTTTGTGACCATTAGGATGTCACCCTGCGAGTCACTCTGAAATACACTCATTTTTATGGTATTTCTTGCTAAGATGATTAGTAAGATGTGCTGGTAGTGGCAACTCTGTTTTTCTACCTTGCAACTCGAGTCACTTTGGATACACATTTTTTATTCCGAGTTTCTGACCTGGTAGTTTCTTTGTTTTCCTGGTTGGAAATGAATGGGTCTGAAAATAACCATGTAAAGTAGAGTTGTGGAGAATAAGTTCTGAGCAGAGTCAGCAGACTCTGCATTTGTTTTCTAAGCTTGTGCTATTGGATTTTTAGTGACTAATAATCAATTAGAAATAAGTCCGGTTCATTTGCAACTTGTTCAAGCTAATTAAATTTTTCTCACCGGTGGCCGATACCCTCCTTTTTCCTTTGTCATGAAATGAAAGGGTAAAAACATAAATGGCATCATTTTTGGTAAAATTTTTTTTACTCTTCACAATAGTTTGTTCCATTTTCTGTTTTTACCCTGAAATAGAAGCACCGTTCTAGATTTGAATTTGAAAACTTTTACTGTTTTTACTAGCATATAATTTAGTTGGGAGAGGTTAATGAGACCTATTTGGTTGAGAACTTTTTTTGTTTCATCATGTTTTTGATAAATTCATATCTCGACCGTCTAGTTTTTTTAGATATATATAACTGTATTATTTCTATAAATTTTCATTCAAATTGAAAATTGTTAGACATTTATAAATGTGATTTACCAATAAACAATGCTAGACACCAAAGTTTATTACAAAATTTAGATCCAAAATGTCGCAACACACATCATGTCAGCATTTTTGCTAAAAAAATATATTAATGAGGTACAATTTAATCACGTTTTAGTAGGGCAATTTAATCATTTTCATTAAATAAGATTATATTGATCTAAACCAAAATCTAGTTGACAAAAATGATCGATGAACACAAGCTATGAAAACCTTTGTTGGTACTCCATCAATCCTCAATTGTTGATAGACGTATTTTATGTTATTAACATATTTCCTACCCTATTTAGCTATCTTATTCTCTTAAAATTGTCATTTCTAACATGCTTTGTGATTGTAAAGGTAAAAGAGCTGAAAAGTGAAAAACAAAGCTAAAACCGGCAAATTAAGAAGAATAAATCATTTAGGGAACTTTCATGTTTCTGATTGGAAAACTTGTGTATTTCATTTTAAGAAACTTTCTTATTTTGATTTAAAAACCTTACTACTTGTGAAACTTTCCTATTCTGATTTTCCTAATCTATTTTCAGAAATCTTATATTCTTGTGAATAAAAAATCAAGCCAAAGATGGAAGGGAAATTAAAAGGAGCAAATTGAAAATCACTGTAGGGTTTTGGATGTTTGGTTCGCTTGTTATGATATTAGTATATTTATATTTTAGTAAAACATGTTAAAGTCTTGTTTATGATATTTTAATAATCTGATCTTGTCTATTCATAAGATTAGAAAGTGTGCAATGTTGTTTAAAGTACCATATGTTAGAGTGCATGCTAACTAGTGCTATGATTTATACTAAGCCTCGTAGGTAAGTGTAGATTTCCAGTGGTGGAAACCGTGTCTCAAATATGACTGAATTCGTACACTATGTAATTTATCGTTATGATGTTCATGATATAAAGTGGTATTCAATCTCGTTCTATAGATCTTAAGGACTTATGTCAAGTGTAGACAAATACCTAGAGTCGACGCTGAGTATTGATAACAACCTTGCATGAAATGCCCTAGTTCTAGACGTTCTATGCTAGGAATAAAGTAAGTAGAACCATAACATGCATGACCTTGTAGGTTTGTATTCTTTAGATTGTTTCTAGTTATATGAATTCACATGTTATCAGATTGTTAAGATTGAAACGTGATCTTTGATGTGTGTTCAGAATTTGAGTTTCTCTCTAATTGATGTGTTCAATGAATCAATCACTTATACATATTAGTTTAACTTTTATTTTTTGTTTTTAGGATGTTAGAAACCAATCTCTAAACCCCCCTAATTACCTTGTATCATGTGTAAATTTGTAAATAAATATCTGTGCATATTTGTATTTATACCTTGTAAATAATTGTTTTGTAAATAATACTTGTACATACTTATTTTGTTATTTACTAACTTGTTTGACCATTGTGACAGGAGCACCCTTAGCCTCCGGATTGACCGAACCTCATTTGCTTATACTACGATTGTCAAAAAGGGTTCTTGAATTGTTTTGTGCCCGGTTTCGGGCCACATCAATTGCCATATGAAATCGAACCAAAAAAAGAAGAAAAAAATCCTCAATTGCCACCACATAATCATACAAAGAACATCCTATTTGAAGTCCCAAACTCTTCGATCATGGTGCAGGAAATGCCTAGTTAATTGAGATCTCATATATAGTTTTATCAAATAAAAAATTCCATCAAAGGAGAACGACCACAACACTGTATTCCATGTTATTTAGGAGTTTTCCGAGTTTTTTCTTCTTTTTTTCTTTCACAATCTCCTAATCACTGTATTTTCTTTTCTTAAGTATTCATGATTTTTTAATTGATTTGATATCCATTGCAACACTAGCTGATCTTCAATATTAGATTCAGTATTTATTTATTTATTTATTTATAATTTTCGAATGATATAAAAGATGAATCTAACTCATATATTTTATATGATATTGTAAATTTTATGGTTTTTTAATGAATTCCAGGCGTGGGGCTAGCTGACCAGCTAGGTTAGGTTTCAAACCTTATTTATAAAAAAAAAATAAAAAAAAAATAAAAACTCATATTTTGTTATAACCTGAAGAATGAGATAGAGAGAAAAAAGAAAGACAAAATGTAGTAGGAAGAAGTGTGTTATTATGTGTCATATGCCTCCTTTATATAGAGGTAGAGATTACATGATAAGTCCATATACTATTGTAATATTGCATATAAGTCTTTGAATATGAATTGACAGACACTTGATTGTAAATATTTACAACACCCTCCCTTGGATGTTCATCAGTAATATGATGTTGCACGTGTTTTGTGTTGACTAGTTAAAAACATTATCAGGTAATAAAAATCCGGTGGGAAAAAACAACACTGGTCGAAGGAGAAAAATAGTACAACGCGCATATGTCCTTGGTACTTCTGGATGCTCCCCCTGATTGGTGCAAGCTTCATGTACCGTAAACAACAATTTTAGTTTGTTCATCACTGAAATGAGATCTTGTGTGGTTTGCATACAGGGGTTCATCATAAAATTATCATACCTGCAAAGTGATAGCAATACAAACAAAACAATATAATTTTAATAGGTCTTACCTTATTTAGTAATGTTAGAAACAACCTCACATGTACAAATTCATACATTATGTAATAACTAAACAATAGAAGCTAATTAAAACATTAACTATGTATGATTCAAAATGTTGAAAAATCAACATGGCATACCCAATCATTCAGATCTTGATTTATTGATGTCTCTTATATGCTCTTTAGGAGCTCATTCATAACTTCGTGAAAGTTTAAATATGAGCAACATAATTCGAATTCGGTTTTGTAGGTCCAATCATAATACTCATTGAGACAATTTTGATCACTGTAAATATAACAGAATGAGTATCTGTAAGCTAGCTTTAGATTATCGATTCCATGGGTTATCTTCAGTGTAACAGCCCAACATAGCAGTATATTCAGTTTTGGGCATCTCCCTCATGATTTTCTTCTCAGGTTCCAACCCAAGACACGTCTCACTAATGAGAGGTGTGTTTGCATGTATAAGGCACATTTTGTCATTACCCTTAGTCGAAGATGAATCTCATCTTTAGACTCATTCTCAAGAATCCATGGATCAATTTACAATCAAATCACTCATGTACTTGAATCCTTTAAGGATTTAATAAGCGATGCACTTATAAGGATACTTTTCTTTTAGGAAATTGCTTTTAACAAAATCTTTTAAGATCCTCATGATGACAATTGCCGTAAGACATGCGTCAATAATAAATATACGAAACATTGTATATGTGACTTTGTACTTACAGAAAATTGTCATGTATAAGGAAAGATATTTGTAATGTCCTTGACTCTTGTAGACATTGTGCTATAGTGATTTATTTTCACTGTGATCAATAACCTTTTGTATCATATAGGGTCAAAAGTCTAATTATCTCATCACATTTCATATATTAAGTTTTATTGGAATTGCCTCTATCCAATTTGGCCAATATATGCTTTTGCCGACATTCAGATAAACACGTGGTATTGCATCATACAGTCTTTCATGGTCTTTGGTAGGTACTATTTACAAATTTTCATAGATGATCATCATTCATAGATCTCACACATTCTTATGTGCATGCATTAGCTACTATGAGCTTATTGATATTGGGTACCCATACCACTTCACGGGCAAATATTGTCACTTTTGGAACAAACATCTCTCGTAGATGAATTGTATCTAGCGAATGTGAATCTATATTCATAATATCATAAAATATTATAGGACCTGTATAAACTTCCATTTTCAAGAGCTTAAAACTTTTAAACCTGGTGGATATATTCCACTCAAATTAACGTTGTTATTCAAATGACAGTAGTCTTTTCTCTCCCCCTAACGGCAAGAAGACTATCTTAGTATGACCATGCACAAAAATTGTCAGGACTTACCTTGGGTTAACCCTTTTAACCCGAAGTAAATCATGCGGGAACCACCTCAAGAGAACTTTTTATCCAAACCCCCTTAAAATAGACAACACTTCCTGCAAATCAACTAAACACATCCACATAATATATAATTCAATCCCAGCACCTAGAGCCACCTTGCTCTCCAAATCACAACTACGCTTCACCAATCAATTAAACTAAGCTAAGTTGGGGATAATCAGAGCAAATCTACATGGAAGTAATACCTAAATACACATACTAGCGATGACAGATTAGTTGACTATGCACCGTCTTTTGTACGCACGATCTCGTCTCAGCAATCCTGCAACACTAGGCATTTGAAAATGAAGAGCACAGAGGAAAACATTTAAAAACAGGATGTTAGAGTAAGTGGACAAAAATAATACTTAAGGGTGGGAAAATGCTAATTATAATGTTCTCCCTCTTAATGTTTCGAAATTTGTTTATGCATGTCTCGTTGGGAAAAATCTCAAATATTCATTTCGAAAATCAAAACATCAGTTGCCAATCTCATTGGCTTAAAATCAATATTAAAAATAGGGGAAGAGGTTCCACCATGACGGAGAGTCTCCCAGACTAGGGTCAGAGCCTTCAAAAGGCTACTAAGTAATGAAACGACCCTTCATGGTGGAGAGATTTCATCATGACAATGAGCTTCTCAGGCTAGGGTCAGAGCCAACTAAGGCTACTATTGCCCCTCTTCACTTCCTTAAATGGGGGGGCGTATGACTAGCTAGCAATAATAATATATATAACGATCCTTCATGGTGAAGAAAATAAACAAATACGAAAAGTTAATAATGACTCTTCCCCCGTAATAAAGTATACATCTCATGTATAAGCTTGTTGTGACATCTAGAAGTTGGGGTGGCGACCGGAGCTAACTCGCCGTCGTTAGGGAGAAATTACAGCGAGAAGGTGCGACTAGAGCACTGTTCATCGTCAACAAAATTCTCCCACCTCATGCCACCAATCCGGGCAATTTATATATATGTTTATAGAACAAAATTGAATGTTTTAAGTACTGCAGTAATGGGTTTCGATTTTGATGTAATGGGTTTACATATATATATATATATATGTTTATAGAACATAATTGAATATTTTAGGGAAAAATCTATACCTCACTTGCTATTTTTTATTATTTGTTTTTTTACTATGCAATATTCAGGTTGCAATGACTGTTGTAGGAAATCCCCTTGGAGGAGATGCCATATCAGTAACTAAGGAAGTTGTATCGCGTATAGAGGTTTGGTTCTGACCTTAGTGGACTTGAATGATATTTTGCTTCCTGATAGCACTTTAGCCCTGATAATCAGTTTGCTGTTAATTATGTCATCTGTCAAAGCTGTGTTAAAGAGATATAAGGCACCAAATTTTTACAATTTATATCTACAGATTACCCTGAACACACTTTCATTAATTAAGAAAAGTTCCAACAGCACATCAAAACTGACTAGAGTATGAAGTCGACCACAAAATTAGCATCATTTAAGAAACATAAGAAGTTAGATAACAAAGTAGCATCCAGAATGTGTTATTTTATTGTACTCTTAAAACCGACGAAGTTTAGTGCTCGCCTCTGACTGGTTTTGCATAGAAGAAAACTCAATTTTAAGGCTTAGTTATGATGCCAAACATAAGATAGAACACTTGACCAAGATAGTCTTCACTCAAACACAATAACACAATCTGTCAAACTGAAACAGTCACCTTAAAACTGAAAACTGTACAAATCTATAAGCCATCTGACTTCGATTTCTTATAAAGATTTGTAGTAGACAAACACAAGAAACACTGAGAGTTGGAATCACCTTACAATGATTTTTCACGAATTAGTTATAATTTTTCAAATTTCAGGTACAGTTTCAGGATTTTCTGGAAACTTTGTTAAAAGTGCCTAGACTTGGTTTTCAAAAGCAAAACACGACCTCTAAGTGGTATACAACTTCAAGCTACTAAACATAAGCAAAACAATGTTTTTTTAAGTAAACACACTAGACCTGCAATTTAAATGTAAGGACACCATCAACTGTAATAGATTAATTCAGGATCAGCTAATAAAAGAAGCAACAAATAAAAGCTATATACTCCTAGCTTTAAGCAACACAAATTATTGCTCTCTACTTTCAATTTGGGAAACAAAACACAAGTATAGGAACCATATGATCTAATCTTAATATTTATACAATGGCATAACAAAACAGACAACAGCAAATCAAGGAGTAACTAAAAACATAAATCTGAAAATCACAAAACAACTTCTTGATTTTCTGATCAGCATACCACTTTGGCTAAATATAGTTCGGCTAATAATTTGAGGTTCATAACATTTGAAATAGACATCCTAAATATCAATCAGGAATTAGAATTGCAAAAAAAAGAAATTTTCTACAATTAGTTAAGATTTTTCTAAGTAAAAGGTTGACATCAGAAATGTCACTGGTTTCGACTCAAAACATGTTTTTCCCTTTCAAAGATAGTTCCTAGTAGGTTACAACAAGAACATCCTAATCCAAATGCCTTAGAACTATTCAAAATGTAATTAAGGAGATATTAGCCAATGTAAATTTAAACTGTGATGGTACATCCACGACTTCTGATAAACGTGGATGAGCTACTGTATATTATTATCTTCTTACCAACTGATTACCACACACTTAATAATAATTTGTAGTTAAAATACTAACGCGCGGGCCATTTTCTAGTGAGGTACCCATGTATTGTATTGTGCTCGAAACAGATACTCGTACCTATATCCATGTTGCATGCAACATAGGATGTATATCACGTACTACTAATTGAACGAAAGTTAAAATGTAATTGAACCAAATATACATGTAATTAACAACAAAATTATCACGTACATTTGTTACTTAAGGACAACTAATTGAACAAAAGTTACAATGTAATTGAACCAAGTTTACATACAACAAAATTAGACGTTTGTTTTATATAGTTACATATAATTGAAATAAAGTTATTATATGGACATTGGACAACAAAGTTCATAAACTTAAAAAATAGCGCTGTAAGAGAAAAACCTTTAACTACACCAAAGAAATTTGGGAGAATCACCAACCAAAATTGTAAACACAAAGAATCATTTTTCATAATTTGTTATATAAATTAGTACACAGGCTTAGGCCCAAAATCGAAAGTATCAAGCCCGATCCGGATTATACGTATCAAATGACCATTATACCCTCTTGACCTATATTTTTTCTCTTCTCTCATTGTCAAGATCTGCGTCTCTTTTTTTTTCATCAGATCAGACTTCAACTCTCTCTTTCTCGCTCTCTCTCTCTAGGAATCCAGATCGGACTTCAAGATCAGCGTTCGTCGACCTCCATGCCTGCATAGCCATCAATCAAAGCATCAGAGCTTTCTCCGTGGATTGAGATTGGAAGAAATGGCCAAGATCTGCAGCCATGACGTTTGTCAATCCTAGTGGTTCGTGGAGATCGACACTAATAGCCATTCGTTGTCATTATCAGTCTCGATTTCAGCTCTCATCCTCGCTATCCATGATGTCACCGTCTTCATCCTACACTAACTCCGATGTCGTCGACATTACTCATTTAGAAAGGAGATCCAATGTCTTCGTGGCTTGGAAAGGACTGATGGCTGGGGATCAGAGTAGCTGGGATTACTAGCTTCATTGGAGATGATATGATCTAGAAGGTTTCGAAAATGAATAGATGTCAAGACCCATCCTAGGTTAACCCCTTTAACCCAAAGTAAATCTTGCGGGGTCTACCTTAAAAGAAAGTTACTCCGAAAATTTCGGCATAGCCTCCCCATAAAATGGACAATCCTTACCTGCAACAACCCAAAGGAAAACGAACACTTCTAGTAAAACAACATCCACACTCTACTCCTGGAGCCATCCTACTCCCCAATAAACAACATCCGCCACAAGCAACATAATCTCAAGCACAATTTTTAAAATTGAAAACAAGTCCAAGGAATTCAGGAGTGTTACGTCTCTACTACTAAGTTGGAAACAAACACACAACCGCAATATTACAAATTCCCCTAAGAAGTTGTCAGAGCTCTAAAGACGATAGAAGGAAGCGAGAAAATTACATAAGTAGGTGTACAGGAGCCTACTGCAGAAAAATGGGAAGGTGGTAACTATGCCTTGCCTCCTTGATAAGAGCATAAAATGCTACGTTTTTAATGTGTTTTTATCCCTATTTATACTTTGTTTAACTCTTAATTTTGTAGATTCGAGTCGTTAGATTGAGCCATGACTGTTTGGTGGAGAACAAGTGAAAACGTACTTAAATAGAAGAAAATGTGGAGTTTTAGCAGAATCCTAATTGAAATAGGAATCCTAATCACACTAGGAATGTAAAGTCAATTTCGGCGTTTTTAAAACAACGAAGATTTTCAGAAGTTCATTGAAATGAGAATCCTTATTTAACAAGGAAACCAAGTTGAGTTAGGAATCCTCATTGAATTAGGAATCCTTATTTAACAAGGAAACTAAGTTGAACTAGGAATCCTTATTGAATTAGGATTGTTAAGCTCTATATATACTCTTGTTGCTGACTAACAATTATTTCTCTCTCATTTACAAAAATATTCCAAACATGAATTAAAGGGAAAGATTGTATTCGAATTGAATTCCAAGAAAGGAGGAGGTTGCAGCCGAATTAACTTCAAAAGGAGGAGGTTGCAGCCGAATTAACTTCAAAAGGAGGAGTTTGTATTCGAATTAACTTCAAAAGGGAGAAGACAGCTGAATTAAAGGCCTAAATCAATAAGGAAAGAAGCAATCCTTAACCCAAAAGGAGAAGGATTGCAGCCAAGAGTCCAGCCCACAAAGGGAGTTGAAGCAAACCCTACTTCTTCCCCTATATATATTCGGCAGCTGCACATCAAAGAGGCATCGCCACACACACAAACACAACAGGTCGGACTCTCCTTTTCCACAAATTCAGTCGACCCCCCTACACAAAGACAGCAGCTCCTTCATCTCCCCACATCAGATCCGCCTCCTCTTCCACAAACACAGCCGCCTCTCACACCAAAGCAGCCGATCTCTACACCCTAAGTCAGTCCAAGATTCATGGTTGTTTTAATTTATGTTTACATTCAGTATGTTCTTTACAAATTTTGTAACGAATTATGGTTGTTCTTATGTTGTATGAAGTGTTTTTTGGATTCTCTTATGTGTTTCGATTATTGCTTGGTTTAATTCTCAATATATGCATGTAATGGTTTGAATTTAAGTCTTAGGGCAGTAGATTATTGATCGAATTTATGATAGGATTTGGTTTATTTGCAGAATTTGTGCACACAAAAATCATATGCACATGGGAAGCCTTGGCCATGGCTGTTCCTTGTGTGTTGATTTCACATGCTTATTGAATATACGTTGAATCATACGTGAAGTTGGTTCAATTTGTGTTTATTCTAAGAGCTAGAATAATTCTGGAAATTTACATGTCGATGTGAGATGAGGTGACGCCATACTTGCTAACATGTTTCCAATTCGACTTACTGTGTTTATGTGCTTTTTGTTTTTAATTTCTACGCGAAGTGTCTTTAAACCAATTAGTACCATGTTTAGGATTATACGCGAAGTTAATTCTGAATACTTGTGAAGTCTTGAATGATTAGAATAACCGCGAAGGCTCTAATTAAATTGGAACTAAATTGGATTTTGAAATCGGTTTTTAAACCTGCTGCCCTATTCCTTTATTTGAGTTTGCTACATGTTTAGAGAATTATGTGTTTTGTGTGGAGTGGTTGATCAACTGTATATAATTAGTTTTAATTTTTTTTAGTATTAGTTTCTTTAGATGATAAACTCTTATACCCCCTATGTTTAATTAAGTATGTTAACATTTTATGTTTTCGATTACCCTTCAATATCCCCGGACTGAACGATCCATACTTATTCGTACTAACGATGGCATTTTGCAGGGTTATAAAGTTGTGAGGTTTGATTTGATCACACGTTTATATGTGGGTGACGTGAAAAACTCTCACCACTCCTTGCTATGACCGAGCCAAACACTGCAATCTGGGTATTTTAAAAACGAAGAGCCCAAGGGAGAAACATTTAAAACATTAGCGTGAGTGGACAAAAAATAATGTTTAAGATAAATATAACTTTAGTAATGTTCTCCCTTTTTGTCCGAAAAATCATATAAGCATGCCTCACTAGGGATACACTCTTAAATAAATAAATAAAACAATTAACGCCAATCGCATTGGCTTGGAAGAACAAAACTTACAGAAAAATAGGGGAAGAGGTTTCACCATGATAGAGAGTCTCTCAGACTAGGGTCAGAACCTTTAAGGCTTCTAAGTAATATGACGACCTTTCATGACAGAGAAGTTCCACCATGACGATGAGTCTCTCAGGCTAAGGTCAGAACCCTTTAGGGCTATTGCCCCGCTTCACTTTCTCAAGTGGTGGGGGCCGTATGGCTAGCTAGCAACTTTATATATATATATATATATATGAAGACCCTTCATGGTGAAGAAAACAAACAAATAAGAAAGTCATTATTATATGACTCCTCCCCTGTTAATTAAAACATGCATCTCATGCAGGAGGCACGGTTCCCCGACCGTCCTCAAAACTATGGTCATAAATAAGTAAATTCGAAATGTAATCAACATAACATATATTTCCAGCAGACTAAACAAAGGAGCTCACGGGAGGGGAGCAACCCGCCTTCCTTGCCCCACCGGCTCAACAAGCAATTGAAAAGCATGTAAAGTACAATTTTTCCAAATGTTGAAGCACGCTTAGCTTAAAAACAAAGTCCACTCACCGACTGCTAGGTCTGACGACGATCCCTAGACCCCTCAGTAGAAGTCTCCGCACATCCTGTTTCAAGAAGATATTTATAAATACAAAAAGCTCGAATTTCCAACTCTAAAATTATAAATAAAATAAGCCGAAACAGGAAAAACATGCTACTTGCCCAACTAAGCCCAACCTCAACAAGTTCACTCACAACCCTTCACTTTTAACGTGAGAAATCCCACAACCACTTCCCAACAAAATTTCTGGAATCCATACTAAGGTCTAAATAATTAAATTGTCTCCGCACAAGTATAAACTCCCGAAAAATCCTAAAACTTCCAAAAAATACAAACTTCACTCCAAAAGTCTCCTCTTAATTTATAGGATTTTCAGGCAAGAAAACTGCCCAAAAGGTGGCGGCTCCGGTCACCACCAATCAACTCCAAAATTTCACAGTTTGTTCCTCTCATCAATACAAACAACTTTCTAGTTCAACTCGAATGTCAATTTCTAGCCTAACTAGGTCAATCGAACAAAAAGGTGAAAACCCTGAAATTTTAAACTTCAAAACTTCAATCCTTCAATTCTCCCTCCACACTCCAAAACAATTCACCAAACTTTAGGGGTAAGTAGTACTCCTAAAACACATCATATCCATATAAAGTACTCACAAATTGGTAATCCAGAGAGGGAGAAATTCTATCTAGAAAATCCTACTGTACACATGATGAACAAATCGAAATTTCTTCCGATTTATGGTGAGTTAGGTCGGAAAGTTTACCTAGGAATGAAGTAGACTCGGAGGCCGATCTTTTGGGACCGGTGCGGCAGCCAGTGGTGGAGCGGCGGCGGCGCTATGGCGTGCGCAAGCTCCGGTAGAAATTTTTGTCGGGAAGTGGAGAGAGAGGTCCGGTAAGTTTTTTTATTTTTCACTTTCTACCTACAGTAAATTTCCCTTTTTATAGTTTCTTGAAATAGTAACTTTTCCTTTTTTAAACCATAACTCCCGCATACAAACTCCGATTAAGACACATAGCATATCTACGGATTCGTATTAACGTCCTTTACAACTTTCATGAAGGAATTTCCTCGAAATAACGATCCTAGGAAAAAGTCAACTCTACAGTCTCCTACGTAAAACGCTTGCTACAAAGGGTTAAAGATTGAAGTAACCAAAAAGTAACCGACCGTAAATAAATTTTAGAACCGGGATGTGACAATAGATCTGGTGACAAGGTAGTAGCACACTGGTGACAAGGCAATAACAGCGTTGTCTTTCGTCAACACGGCAGTAGCAGCACAATCTCTTGCCGATGTCGGCGGAGACGAGGATGTGTGATATGGAGAGGGAGGTTGGGGTGAGTCAGAGAGATGATATGATTGGGTTTATGACCACCGAAGACAGCAATGAGAGTGAGCTATGGCTGGGCTTTGTCAGATTTAATGAGTAATTGCAATAGTAGCTGCCAAGATTCAAATCTATAATTAACAGTAACACGTACTGATACAAATGAAGTTTTGTACCAGTAGTAGCACCATGGACACAACTTTAATAGTAACAGCTTGGCAATAGCAGTGCTTTAGAATCATGGAGAGAAGCATGATGGTAGCAGTGTCGTTTAGCATCGGAGACTTGCCGGAAGAAATTGCAAGAGCACCGGCATTAACACATTTTTCGTCAATACTCGGTAGTAGCACATTCGTAGGAAGCAGCACAGTACCACATTTCTAGGCAGTAACGCCTTCCCATGCAGTAGCACATTTCGGTGGATAATAACACTGAAATATAATGAAAGGTATTTTGATAAAAATTGTAATGATGTGGATATTAGTTTGTCATAATTTATCAATATTTATCATTTAAAATATAAATAATATATAAATTATGTATTTATAAACTAAACTCGAGTAATTATCTAAAATATAGTTGTCCCGAAGTTGTAATGAGGTTGATTATTATACAGGTACAGTAGCGTATCGTAGTGTATTTAACGGAAGGGGTTGTTAGGAAGTCGGATCGAGCTGTGTGGTGTAGAGAAAAAGAGAGAGTGGAATTGGGAATGGATAATTTCAGCGCAGAAGATCTGTCGACGATCGGAGGCATCGCAACGGTGTCTCTTTTGCATTCCTTCATACCGACGCATTGGCTCCCTTTCTCCATCGTGGGTCGCGCCCAGAAATGGACTCTCTCCCGCACTCTCTTCGTCAGTACGTTCCCTTTGGATCTCTCTGCTTTCTTTTCTTTAGTTCTTCTGTTTGATGATTGTTATTGAGCCACAGACATGAATGCTTTGATTTAACTAATTCATAGATGACAGTGTTTGTTTCTGAAAAGGCTAAAGAATCGTAGATTATTATTATTCACTTGCAGCTGCATTTGGAGCTGTTTTGCATGTAATATCCACTTCAATACTTGGTATTACAGCGGTCACCATGGCAAATACCATTGCGGGCGAGGAAACTGTTCATAAACTTGCCTCACTTTTGCTCGTTTTTCTTGGTGGTGGTTACATTTTGTTGTTTTTATCCGGAAAAGGTGGTCACAGTCATTCGCACAACCAACCCATGGAAAAAATGGCTGTTGCTGGCCTCGTCCTTGTTCCTGCCTTGTCACCTTGTGCAACCACACTTCCCGTATTTCTTGCTGTCGGCAATTCATCTTCTATGATGGTGCTTGCTATCATAGTACTGCTATTCAGGTATAGTTTATGTGTTCATATGTCTTTTTCATGTTTATCTCTTTAGTTATTGAATTGTAATTTGCTTTAGTACCAAGTGTTAACTGGTATTTTTTTGTCTTTCCCAAGTACATGGGTAAGTCTATTATTATTGGCTTAGTGCTTAAGCACACAGTATTACAAGCACCATATATATATAAGGAAGTGAAATCTAAAATAGAAGAATGCTTGTTGCAGTAGTAGTAGCACAAAGTATTACAAGCACCAATTAATATATATTACACCTAGACAAGTTAGCACGCAGAAGCCTTTCAGTTGATCTGAATAGCTGGAGACGCCTAAGTTCTGAAGCAATTCCCAGGTTAACATCAAAATTTAACCCCGTGCCACAGTTCTCTACCCCGAACAGCACTTTCTTTATTCAAATTAACCCTATGAACTTTTTTTTGCCTTTCCACGTTGCTTTCTTCAAAATAGCGTGTAGTTGTATCAATTTGCAGCCCTGACTCCCGAGTCCCTGCAAGGCACAACAATGTATGGTTTTGATAGTATAATGGACCAAATTAAATTTGTTGGTGACATCTGCTTATTGCAAAGGAGTGATCAGCTTTTTTGTATTAATTTTCTCAGCACTTTGTGACAGCCGGTGTGAATAGAAAGGCAATCGAGATAGATATTAGGTTTCCATTTTGATGTTCTACATGAACTGTTTATTTAACTGGATTTTGTAAGTCTATGAACTTGTTAGCTGCTTAAATGTCTAAAATTTACTGTTGAGTACTTGCTTTTTTTAACCATTATACTAATGCTAAATGATTTCTGGTAACCTTGCACATCATTTGATGGGTCCTTCGGCGTTGGATACTGTTTGTATTGGTCCTCTGTGATGCTGTTATGTGTTGTTTTGCAATTGATATATATTTTCACAACTTGTTTGGCTGACGCAATTGTATTCTGGAATTACAGCACCATAACCGTGATGACTTCATTGGTTGCTCTATCATTCTATGGTGCCAGCCAGCTCAAATTTCACTGGGTGGAGCGATATGACAAACTTCTTGTTGGATCTGTGCTTTGTTTGGTGGGAATTTTGACACTTATATTTCATGATCATGATGGACCAGGAGGATCGACTGCAGAGCATCTGCATAGAAAAATTATTGTTCTTTGAAAGTTCTTGGGCACCTTTCAACGTGTATGTTGGTGCTACAAATTACGGTTGGAAACTGTTGCTCCCATATGTATTGACCACCACGGCAACTGCGCTTGTTCAATTTGTTTATTATTATGATATATCTCACTGTTCATTTTTCAATTAAGTATTAAAACTAGGGTACCCTGCATCTTTGTACTGAACTAGGACTTTCATCAACACACATCGAAGCAACAAACATTGAAAATAAATTGGTTTTGTTCTGGTAATCTTTCCATTAGAAAAAACAAACATTTACGAAAACATCCTTTTTCTTCTTTTGGATTTTGCATTTGTGTGCTTCTTTTTTCATTCTTTTTCCATTTTTGGTATGCTAGAAATATCGGTTTTCCATCTTTCTCCATATGGAAGTAACTCACTCGTCAGTAGATTGTTGTCGGTTGTTTCTGTAACAGGAAAAAAGTTCATAATTATTTATGAATTCAGGGCATTTTTATGTTAAGTCTGCCTGCAATTCATGCAATGATTCAAGAGGAATTTAGAATTGTATATCACCCAAGATATATGAAGATGGATACACAGTACAATGATCTCACCAGGTAAGTTTTAGTTCCTTCTTTCTTGGTTTCTTACAGTACTTTTGCTTTAAATTATGGCCTGATCTTCATGCACACCTTGACTGTACTTATACGCAGTAGTGCCCTGGATTAAGTGCAGCGTCTAAATAAGTTAGCTGTACCAAAAACACATAAATTCTTCTTCAAGAACTTTAGAACTTGAATAAGATGCATTTAGGATGACCAATCGGGAAATTTCCCCCGCCCTGCGCACCCACCCTGTGGCCCCACGGATAATGGGGTCCCTACCACTTACTGACATTAACTTTCTTTAAATTTGTTTGATTTTGTGGGTTTCTTTTTCAACATTTTTTCTGCTTTTTTACTGATTTTCAACTAATTAGAGATCCCCTGTGCCCCCGCCCCTGAGTCAAAAAACTCGGGAAATCCCACGGGACCCCACCCCGTCCCCGTTTGGCCATCCCTAATTAGCAATCAACAACATGAGGAGCACAACAAGTAACTTGGGAAAAAATGTTGAATGATCCGGTCATTGACATTGTTTTGCGAACTGTCCGGTTTCAATATTAACCAGTTCATCCCCATTCCTCTCACATTGGCATCAGATTGTTGGTAACAACAGTTCCGGATAAAGCATAAAATTCTGTATCAATACAAGATCTTTAAAAGCAATAAACCAAAATTCTTTCAATTCTTTGGTTTGAACAAAAACTCAATGAATGAGAAGGCCGGAGAAAATCATAAATCCAGAAACAGAAAGAGAACTTCAATTAGATAACCCGCTTAAGCCATGAGTTGTACAAAATCACATAACCATCTAAAGTAGAAAGGTAGTACTATTTAGAAGCTTACATCAAACACTAATCTGCTTACTAGGCCTTCAGCTTGCTACTCGCCCCACATTTACTGTGCCAACCCTTCACCGGTGACCGGAGTCTTCTTGGCTGCAACTGAGCAATGATCAGTGCAATCACCTTTACTGCTATTCTCTACATGGAGCTTACGCCGCTTCATTCTATTCGCTCAATCTCCAGAGTGTGTGAAGTTCCAGATCCTAACACCTTCCTCACCGCCACATACAATACGATCAACACCAATGTCAACTGAGTATATTCTTTGCACATCCATGTAGCATTCTCTACGGGGGTTCTACACTACTTCGTTCTTCATGCTTAACAAGTGATGTCCCTGATCGACTCCTGGTTTTTAAAAGCTTTCTGACATCAATTAGTGATAGCTTCCCATCATCAGAAGCAGAAACATGCCATGGAAATTCAAACACAAGGGACTGCACAGGACCTGTGTGAGGGATCCATGTTGCAACCAAATGTTGATTAGTCTCCAGCCCCTGATTCAGAATTTCAAACATGTGAATTGCACCATCTTCCCCTCCAGCAAAAAGAAAATCCCCTTTGTGGTTTCCGGCCAAGGAGCAACTTTTTCCTACATATGAGCATTATGAATAATGGTCGTCAGATTCCCACTAACAGTATCCCAAACATATACATCTGAACCAGCTGCGCTAGCAAGTGTAGTATCATGAGGTACAAGTCCCCCAACCCAATCAGCTGCAGTGAAATACACAAACAGTCATATCCCATGAACATAAATCCTTGTAAGATCCACTGCAAGAGATGTTATCGGGCTCTGATTGTCACACCCTGACCCGGATGTAAATAAAAATTCTGAGTTAAAGGTGTGACTTGTATAGAAGAAAATAATAAAAACATGGTAAAGAAATAAGAACTTGGCATTGGTACTTTTTATAGAAAATTTA
The DNA here is from genome assembly GCA_951800085.1 of Comarum palustre. Classification (NCBI taxonomy): domain Eukaryota; kingdom Viridiplantae; phylum Streptophyta; class Magnoliopsida; order Rosales; family Rosaceae; genus Comarum; species Comarum palustre. The sequence continues at coordinate 19,297,585 of OX637573.1, read as the reverse complement.
TGCAACTGACCATCAACTTTGAAAATTCATAACTAATTCTAGAAAAATCGTTTTGAAGAGATTCCAGTTCTGAAACGATCATTAAGGTGCCAATTCTAACTTTCATGAAGATACCAAGTTCAGATAATCAACCAATTTGCACATTTTTCAGAAAGAAGCTAACTGGTACAGAATTTCAGAAAAACACTGATCTGCAGAATTTCCTGATGCAGACCCTAAACTTTGGAAAATCATAACTTAATCTAGAAAAATCTCTTTCAATTGATTAAAATTATGGAATGAACCTTAAGATGTCTACTACAATTCATATGAAGAAACCAGAGACAAATTCCTAATGAAACTGTACAGATTTCAGACAAAAAGTAACTGATGCAGAATTTCAAATTTCTGATTTCAGATTACAGATTTTGTTACAAAACAAAGAACTTGAAATTGATTGAACACCATGACCAATCCAATAAACATATCATAGATTACAACACAAACTTGCCATAGTTCATTATTCCAATAAAAACATAAACTTCAAAGGCTAACAACAGGATGTAGCCTTTGTTCATATTCTAAACAGAAACTTAAAGGGACAAAGCCACACACTTTCCTCAAATCATGCAAACAGTTCTTCAAACACAGAAATCTAAAACTCATCAGTACCTGGCTACCTGCACAATTTCTCACTGGGGTGAGCAAATCTCAGTGGAGTTCAAACCTCTCTAAACAACAAAAACCGATAATAAAGTGCATGAATGCATTAATCTCTTCATCAGCAACCTCTTTACCAAATCCTAGTTCTCTTGCTTAATCTCGATCACCAAAATCGTACAACCCTATTAGCACACATGAAATTTGTTCCCCTACGAGTTAAGCTCAACTACACAAAAGCATTCTCTAAAAAAAACTCATTCCCAATTCCACCAAACTCCTGTCTCAATTTTATTTCATGAACATAAACATGCTGATGAAACAATCTGATAGACCGGTTTCACTTCTAGCAATTCCATAAACATACTAATTCATAATCCAAGTTTCATGAAGAAAACACATAAAACAATAGGAGTCAAACCCAATGAATTTCACACAGCTTCATCACCAATCACAGAACAACAATCCAAACACACAATAAAAAAAACTAGAGGTTCCCCGAAATCCCCCTACCTCAATTAGAAACTACAACTTTAATTCCCCAATTCCTTGTTCACAGAAAATCCCTCCCTCACTTTTTCTCTTCTCTTGTAAAATAGACAAAGGAAACTCAATGAAGAAAATAGATAATAAAACCTGGGTATTTATAGTATTTGGCAAACATGTCAGAATTAAATCCTAGATAGGATTGGAATTGGATGCCACATCGATTGATCTGCCACCTCCTGCTTGTAGTTACTGCTTCTCCAAGTCTTCTCCACAATATCGACATCTGCTTCTAAGTTCAATCAACCCTGTCTTTATCTTGGTTCTGACCTTCTAAAACAAGATGGGAGTGCTGCTTGCAAGGAGACTGAGGACGGAAGAGGAAGATCGTGGAGAGCATAAGAAGAATGCAGCAGAACACACGCCTTTTGTCGTTAAACGACATTCAACAAAGGTAGAAGAAATCTGTTGCTGTTGGGCTTACTTAGATTCGGGCTTGGGTCCAAAAACAATTAACTGGGCTGGTTTACAAATATAAACATAAATAAATAAACACTACACCCATATTTATAAATACCAAATAAATAAATAAATAAAATAAATAATAATCATTATATCCTTTTTTTAAATACAGGTTGTCACATTCTACCCTCCTTTCAAAAAATTTCGTCCCGAAATTTACTCCTAGCTGTCAACAAAAATCATCTAGGCACATAATACATTTGTTCAAGGTAGACTAGTACAAGTTCCTGCATGCTTTTGACATATTTGCAAACAGACAAGTCTACATGACTAATTTTTCAGCAAAACTCAAATAACAGTTGATCATGCTCGGTATAAATATTCTTAATAGAAAAGTCACATTAACCAAAGTGATCCAAAAAGGTATATTAGCAAATTAATAGCAAATGTAAACATGAATTCCACACAGAATTGATACAACTCAAACCAAAATTTTGCTGGAAATTTTGAATTGCACTCACCAAGTAAACAATCCTATACATGTTCAAATCCATTTCATATAGGCATCAAGTTCAAAAGCATCAGAAATATATGCTAAAAATGATCACAGCATAACACAAAACTTACATATACAGTATCTCATTATGCAGCCGCAAAAAAATATGTGTCAATTTCACTTACTGCAATCTGGTAAATCTCACAAATAAAGATGCTTTGTTGTGTTACTGCTATCGCTCCCTACAGGCAATAGTTCATTGTGAAATTGACAATAAGATCAAGGCATATATAATAGGCTATAACTCTGTAAAAAAAATATTTGAACTGTATGATACTCAGCTATTTCTTTGGCTACATCAAAAACCAGGGAAAATAATGGAAAACAAATCTAGTAATCAAAATGCACTCACAATATATATTTTTTTGAAAAATAAACAATAAAGATGAAGTCCAGATATGTTTTAATCTTATTGCCTTGTTTGAGAGGTGATTGTCTCTTCTGTAAACTTTTACCAAGAGATAGAGGAAATACGAAAAACCAAATCAGTGTAAAATTTTCGCAAAGAAGACAAAAGAAGTAACCCTTAATCTTGGCATGTCAAATTCAAAATAGACATGATATCATCATACACAGCACACAGACTTCTCATTCTTTCCTCTTTCACAACTCCATATTATGACCATCATCCACAGCAAACATCCTTAATTTCAAAGAAATCAATTTCTAACTCCAGCATCCAAAGCAACCCAATTCTGGGACATATACATAGCAATAACCATGATTCCAAAATCATATAACAAAGGTAATTACTATTAGACATCTGCAGACTAGGATCACAAAGCTACTACTGAGTATTAATAACAATATGCTATCAACTACATATGTAGTGATTTAAGCAACACTGAAATAAGAAACCAAGATTCAACAGCAGATGAATTACCATTAGCATAGAAATAAAGCAACACCTTGATAATTATCAAACAACAAGATCAAAAGTATTAATCTCACTCAAGGAGTTTCCAGATTCTAAATTTTCATATGAAGTCCACACAAAATTTGGACTTACTACTCATCATGTATCGTAACTATATGAAGTTCATCCTATAAATTCCAAATTTCAATCTAAAGAATATAGAACAATGTCTAACTGGGGACATCCTCTCCATGGAACCATGTGTTGTCAATCATGCACTACTGTATGCAAACACATACATATAGAAATTGAAAATTCATAAACATATTGTGACACCCCAGATTGAAAATCGCTACCAATCCACGGATCTGGATTTTATATCCGGATCCGGATCTAGGTTGATTCTGTCCAGATCTGATCCATATACAGGTCTAAATGAGAGTAAAAATTAAAGATGACATACTACTAACTCAAGTAGTATTATAATACAAGGCAACAAATTTGAAATTCTTACTCAAATTAGAAGTCTACAAAAAGTTTGATGTTGTGGTATGGAATATGATGTAGGCAAATTGGCTAAGTATTAGCTGTTCGCAGTTGCCCGCAGAGGCGATTTAGGTTGTAGAGATGATCGCCTGTTGAGGACTTGAGGGATGTTTGAGGAAACATGCGAGACACGAACAGGGTTAGAGATGTATCCGTTCCAACACTCAGGGTGTGTTTACTAAACAGGAAAGGAAATAAATCCATGGTGGAGTCATTCACATTCCTTCGATTCTCTCTTGAATGTGTGTTTACTAAACAGGAGTCATTCACATTCCTTCGATTCTCTCTTGAATGTGTGTTTACTAAACAGGAAAGGAAATAAATCCATGGTGGAGTCATTCACATTCCTTCTATTCTCTCTTGAATGTGTTTACTAGCATCCTGGGCAATCAAAAGTGTGTGGGGCTCACATTAAAATCAGGAGTCATTCCTCTATTTTCATTCTCTACATCTCCAGGAGATTGTATTTTGGCCAGGACCTCGAATTCACCTCGTGGATGGAGATTGACAATGGCCTAATTCATTCATTCATTCTAGGAGACTCCTCGACCTTTTTAACATCATAATAATATGTAAGGTTTGAATGGAAACAGACCAAGCCTTGTAACTATCGACACTCACATATTACACATACACATACCTAGACCAAGCCTTCTGAACTCCAAGTCTTACACACATCATAAATAAACCTTAAGAACACATATACCTAGAGCTATACTTGTAATGATCCCATTCAAGAGATGACACACTTACTACTACAAGTAGACCCCAATCTTTTCTTGACTTGAGTCTCCTCTTGAATAAGCTCCAACTTGACAATGATCTCTTGGAATGTTGGTCGGCAATCTGGACTCGGGTGCCAGCATTCTTTTAGAAGCCTATATGTATATTATGCGGAAGCAAAGTATAGCTAGGTTAAATATCAATCATGCAAAATCAAATACTCGTCGACTAATCAAACTTAGCAATTATATGCAGGCTATCCAAATTCCAACAAAAAATTTAAACAATTTGGGTTGTGGATGGATGAAAACTTACAATCTAATTGGTTCGGGGTAAAGATAAGAGTAGAGAGGTGGTCTTGAATTTTCATATGCTCTCTTGTCTGCAATTTGTTCAGGATCCTCTGCCAGATTTGACGGTCCTCCTAGAAACATCTTTACGCAAAAGCCATGATCGACGACTATGAGTTAGCTATTAATTTACACTACTGAGCTAACCCACCTGAGGAAATAATATATATGTATGCACCTCATGTACTATTAGAGCAAATGAGAAGATATCGATACTCGTTCCATATGATTCTCGACGATAAACCTCTGGTGCCATATACCGATCTAACAAACAAACATATGATATAACAACAATTAATATCAGATCAGATCAGTTAATTTAATTATTAGAGGGTCAAAATATATATACATCTTACATGACCCTGTCCTTCCAGTCATTTTATAGCCAGATACATCATTCTGTTGGGCTATTTTGCTTAAGCCAAAATCTGTGACCTTGAGGCGTCCAGCTTCATCTTGTAACACATTTCTGCACAACCAACAAATAGTATCAGCTTCATTTCGATCGTCATGCATATATTATAAATATTTTTTTGTTTAGTTTGTACCTTGGTGTCAAATCTCTATGGATTATAGGGCACGGTTTGTGCTCATGGAGATAATTCATACCTCTGCAAGAAGAGATAATTGATTCAACAAAAAGTACGTACTTTAGAGGCCACATTATTAGCAAATTCTAAACTTATGGTAAGGCGCGCCTTTGATAAAATCTTATAGACGAGACACTCATGCAACCGGTACGTGTATGTACCTAGCAATATCCAAAGCATAACCAATGACGGTCTGTAGATCAAGTCTTCCCTTCCTTTTCAATATATCATGCAAACTTCCCTATAAGTAAATGGAAGAGTCGTCATTAGCATGATCGATGATGAAGTTGCAAAATTAGAGTAGTGTGCAATAACGTACATTACAAAGGAACTCGGTAAGGAAGATCAAACGATCAGGGTGCTTCATGACCCCAAGGAATTGAACTATGTTTGGGTGACGCAACCGTTGCCACAAAGCAAGTTCCTTCAAAAACAGATCCCTGCAAAATTTAGCAACCAATTGGTTCAACAATTCCTTGAATTGAGTCTAGAGATCAAGTAAAGATACTACCATTACAAAACCACTTCTGTTCAGTAAATTTAGAAAGATAGATAACAAATGTACACTAAGTTTACATCAAACTTGACTAGTTATAACATCTTATCATGTAATTCTACTGGCACTAAATTTACAAGATGAGTAAAAATTATTAAACATATATGCAGATGAAGATAACTGACTTGACAGTTGGTTTAGAAGCGATGGAGGGACGGATTGTTTTGGCAGCAACTTCTGTGCCGCGCCACTTGACTAAATAAATTTCACCGTATGCTCCCTGCTGCATATTTTGCTATTCCATTTTATATATGAAGCATGACAAATGCATATAACTAAAAGCAGGTGTAGCTAGCTAGTGGTTCGATATTTCACAAAATTAAACTTTCAGAAGAATTATTTCCCAGCAGGACAGAGTATATCACCTCTCCAATGAGCGTTGCCTCGTCCATGTTCACCTCTTTGTAAGAAATTACATAGCATGGAAGTTGAGAGTCAAGCCCTACCTATTCGTAATAATCGATTGATCGTAGAGAATAATAAGTTGATCGATCGAGAAGAACTTATACAACATAGGGATAATTTGTTAATTTCATACATATGTGTGAAACAGTGGTCCTCGATGTGAGAAAAACATATATGCAAAAATAGTGAAATATATATATATATATAGATACCGGATCTATTCCGCCCCGAGACTCCAATATCTTGCAAATCCCATCATGACCAAAGCTACGAGCATCCGACAATGGCTGCAAGATATCATTCATTCATATATTTAAGCAAATGGTGACCGACAACATCTATGTATGTACAATCGATCAGCGGCTAGATGACCAGGGTCATTCTCTAAGAATTAATGTACTTACAGTGCGGCCCCAACGATCAGTGCAATTAACATTAGCACCTTTATGAAGAAGCAGAAGAACAATTTCAGTGCAGCCTTCACAGGAAGCCAGATGAAGAGCTGTTCTCTTATCATAGTCCCCAAGATCTGGCTCTACGCCACTCTCCAACTCCTCCATCACCCCTGTTTTGTCACCCTTACTCGAACAGTATAGTAGTTTGTATGGACCTTCTGGAGTAAACCCCTGTTAATTTGGCATGCATCATTCAAACCTTAATTTGCTTGTTAAATCAAAACTCACTTCTTATATATGCGATTCTATTATTTATTCCCCAAGGAATTGATCAATGAAACATAACGTAAAATATACAGAGCTCAAGGCTTATTTCCTTGTCTGAACTAAAACAAAAAATAGCTAACAAGTAATTAGATCAGTATGAAAAGCTAGATTAGATTAATCATGGTACGTACCTTTGATGACAAGGATGATGGAGTTTTGCAATCTTCCATGGTATCAAAAGATCGGAAAGCAAGTAGGAGAAAAAGAGTAGGAATGGTATGAAGGGAAATGTTGATGCAATTGGATTGAGGATAAGTATGATGGCATTCGGAGCCTTCAAGGTATATATGGTGTCTCTATCTCTATCTTGGCCATTTGATCTAGAAGAAGTTGGAGGAGAATCTCGTAGTCATCGATCGCTGAGTTTAAGTTTGCGTTAGTGGGATTGATTGGTTCTCTATGAGATAATATATCTAAATTAGCTGCAGGGATCGGAGAATGAAATATTGTAATTGGTTTGGCTGATGGTATTGTATTAAGGGGTTTAGAGTTGGCGGGGGTTTTCATTTTGCCCTTAGAGCCTAGACAAACACCGTTTTACAGTTCTAATCGCCGACTGGAGTTTCTTTTACAGCAACTGTTACCAGGTTCTGATACATTTACCATTCTCTCTGTACGTGGTGTAAGATTTTTACTGTTAATTAGAGAATTAAACTTTATATACTTTAAACTGTGAAATCAACATCGCATGGTTGCTAAGAAATATCTGTGGGACCCCGAATGTTTTAACCGTGGTTAATGGCGAGTTACTAAGATTTAAGTCGCATTCGGTAACTTCGCGAGTTAACTACCACGTTCATTTTCGAGTTTTTCAAAAGTTCTCTAAATACCTGATTTAATGACTCGATGTCATAGTACGTGTCGACACGAGTCTCCCGGTATTTTCGGATTATTTTTCGGAGCTTCGGTTTATTTTCTATGAATTTTTGAAGTTCCTGGTAACTTTTAAATTATCAATCCGGTAAATCAGTTTTACCATTTACCTTTTACTTTTCACCCTCTTTAAATCTGAACCGTCAGATCTTTCCAAGATCTGATCTCGGCCGTTGGTTTCCCTATAAATAGGGAGAGAGTTTTGACTCGGTCAAAACTCTCCCCTCCCCTTTCTCTCTCTCCCTCTCGACGCTTTTAGGCCGAGACTGAGCTCGACGGCGCTCCGCCGTCCGGCCACCAATGGCCGGCGGACCACCTCCAGAATTCTCCTCTCTTCCTCCTCTACCCATCCATACCCTTAGCTCACCGAGACAACCACCGTGCTAGGAGATCTAGCGCCCCTGCACTCGGCGGTTCGACGCGTGAGAGGTACTGTTCTTCTTCTCTTCTCTTCCTCTTCCTTCTCCTTGCTTCTGATCATTCGATTCGAGCCTTACCTGAAAACTCTCTTTCCACTGTGTTTCACTGTTTCCTGGGTTTCGAGGCTAGCTGCTCCGGCAACCTGTTCTTGGTGTTCTGGCGAGCCTTGGACACCTGTGATGCCTGAGGAGGAGCTTGGAGGCAGCTGGTGATGTTCTGGAGAAACCTGCAGTGAGTTTGGGCAGGGAGGAGCTACTGTGCTCGAGACAGTGGTGCAGAGATGGAGGAGCTGGTGGAGCTGGCGTGGTGGAGCTGGTGACCGAGGCAGTGTGGAGGTAGGCAGCTAGGGAGGCTACTGGTACTGGTTTTGGAGCAGACACAGAGGGTAAGGATTTTCCCTCTTGAAACTGTGTAATTCAGCTACTGTGTTTGATTGTTGGAGATTGTGTTGTTGTTGGATTTATTGTTGATTGCTGATTTGGTTGTCGTTGTGTTGTCGTAACTTGGTAAACGAGGAGGTTATGGCGAATTTCCGGTAAGTTATCGGAATCCGGTGACGATTCCGGCGATGCAGTGAAACCGGCAGAAAAGCCGAGAAGGTAGTCTTCGAATCCCTTCAAGTGTGTTGTTTCCGTTTAAAGGAATTAAGGTTAAAGTAATCGGAAATTACGTAAGGAAACGTATAAAAACGGAAACTAACCATGTTTGGAAACCTGCTAAATTGGGAAACTTTCCATTTTGGAAAAGTTTCCATTAAAGGAAAGTTTCTATTTTGGGAAAAGTTACATTTTCAGAAAAATGGTTAAAGAATTGAAGTTCAACGAAGTTTGACACTTTTTGGTTAAATTGGTAAAGTGTTGAATTGTTATCGGGAAATGATAACTGGAAATTCTGGAAAATGTTAAGTTGACCATGTTAAGTAAAGTTGGTGTTTCACGTAGATCGGTAAATCGACTCTTGGTAAATAAATTGATTAATGTGACACGTTGGGTGTCCATAGTAATTCAACGAATTATTATGTGACACCCTAACGTCAAGTTAAAGTGGTTAAGGAAAGTTCGGAAGCTAAGTTGGACTTCCGGTAAATTGAGTAAAGAGTCGATAACTGGAAAAGAAAGTCAAAAGGTTAAAGTGCCATAAAAGGAATTTGGTTGGTCAACTTCGTCAATGTGGTCATTCCTGGTCAAACTAGGAATGTTGTGGTCAACTGAACTGTTATTGTTTCTTGGTTGCTAAGCTACTTTAATTCTGCAGTGATTTTTGGACGAGGTAGCTTACGCGGTGACCTCGGTTCACCGAGGCAGCTCCGGGAAGCTTGGAGCTTACGTGTGGAACGGCAATTCCAGGTAGGGAATCTGAACCCCCTTGGTAGTGGTTTTAAATATGTATGAGAAAGTGCATGATTTTGTGTATGCTCATGGTCGATGCCTCGGGAAAGTTTTCTGTATATTAAATGATTTATGATTGGGCCAAGAAAACCCGAGGCTAGACGTAAATGATTTTATACGTCAATGTGAGATGTGTGGAGCACCGTTGTCCTGATTTCCGGTGCGTGACCTGAGAGTGACGGGACCTAGTATCTAGTACTCCCGCGGTGTCGAGACCGTGAACCTCCGGAGGGTGGTGCCTTGTTTATTTTATTTTCCCGCTTACGCTCGTCTCGCACAGAGTTAAGCGAGTCGTAAGTGCGGTGTGTTGTTTATGGGTACTGCAGTAAATGGACACTCTCGCTACTCTACGTTTTCAAGCGCTTAGGTAGTTGGCCCCGGTTTGCTGTGAAGACAAACCCGGGATTCGGTCACTGAGATTCGAAAGTCCTGCAGGCTGTATTGTTCACTGAGCGCTCTGGGCCCCTATGTTTTTAGCATACTGCACTGTTTTCCTAAAGGATATAAATGATGGTTTTTGTGTGCCAAGGATTTTCTAAATAGTTTTATTACGAGCTCAAATCTATATGTATATATACGGTTTTTGGTTTTCAAACCTATCATTGGTGGGCCTACGTGAGCACGCGAGGACGACGCTCACCCCTACAACAGATTGTTTGCAGGTACTGTGACGGGAAAGATAGAGAGAGCTATGTGTGGAGCTTCATTCCTTTCTCGATGTTTGGTCCAAGTGTACTCCTTATTCCGGTTTTACCCTTTGAGTCATTTACCAGAGCCTTCTACATACCCAGTAAAGGTGTCACCCCGATTTGTAAACCATGTTGTACATTTTTATTGTTGTCGCTAAAGTTTTTAAATTGTCCCCTTTATTTTGACCACCTTCCGCGAAATTAGATAAACTCTGATGATTGTTTTAAGGATTTCATGTGGTGCCACTCAAAGTATTAAAGTTTAAATTTTATTTTACTCACTAAAAAGCCTACGGTGCTACAATATCCATCAACGTTTCCATATATATTAGATAAGGAAGACAGGTCTTGAGCTCGTCACATAAACAAACATTCATAAAAAAGAAAAAAAATAGAATTCATGACTGATTTCTTTTGTCACATCGATCTTTCTACATGAAGCAAGTTAAAATAAATCATTTCTTCATGCTAGAGTCCACACTCAACAGTCGACACAAGAGCTCTAAAATCACAACCAACAAATTAAAAGGATTCGTGATCGATTGTTTATGCTTGATCTGTCTACATAAAATGAGTTAAAAAACTCCTTAAACTAGTAACTTCATTTTTACACCGTAACTTCTTCATACGAATTCTTTTGTTAGCATGTCACTTATCAACAAACTCGATTTAACATCCCTTACGGCTTTCATATAGAAAGTTTCAAACGAAAGAAAAAGTAAATTTTTAGAACCTCTAAAACCCGAAAAATGAATAGTAAAGGTGAAAATGATTGTCGTTTACAATACAAATGAAGGTAAAGTCGTTTACAGTACAAATGTAGGTAAACATGTAAAGGCAACGACAATGGCAACCAAAACCAATGCATGATTTTTCATGAAATATAACAGGCATTCGATCAAGGCCACTAAACTAGGAAGGAAGGTTAACTCTCTCTACCTGTAATGCCACATCTTGCCTTCTTGTGTTCCTAAGGCTACCGGCATTATGAGTCCGACTTTCATCTGTTAATTATCTGAAACTCATATCACGATGATGTGTTGATGGCAACTTCCCTAGTATGACAAAATTCGACTTGGGTTGAAAAGTTGACTGTAACGGGGAACTTCTAAGTTGGATGCTTTCGCGTTTTACTTTGCTTCAATTAACTTTGTAAGTATAAGCGTCGTTAGTAAGGACACCCATGTCTTTACTCAATCGGTATCATGTTTCATCAAATTTTGAGTCCTCAATCGAAAACTTTTCATATATAGTTTAATTCTACTGGAGGCCCTAAGGAACAAAACTTGTTACCGTTGTTTGAAATTGAGCTTTTGTCATTAAGACACAATTGAGCTCTCTCCGCAGGCCATAAGTTGATTATGTCATTCTCATATCTATTTGTTGAACGAAAAGTATTTGATAGGCGAAGATGCTTGAGATTATATTTACACCATACTTGTATATTAGGAATTCATCAAATATTGAAAAGCATCACAACTTCCTTTGCTCCAAGTAATCGGGTAAATGTTTTTTTTGTGAAATGAATAATTGCTCAAAATCAAACAGCTATATATAATGAAGAAAAACAATACCCTTGAAAACAATGATATTCCTCGCGAATGAACGTATATCACTTTAGCTTGACTGAGGTTGTGCATGCAGAATCGACAGTTTGAAAGCCAACAATGATAGAGATGTTACAATCGGTATGACTAAGGGCCTTTTTATGGAAGATCTTCAGCATGCTTCCCTTCCCATGCACTACAGTGTGTGAAGTAAAATTCACTACCCCAACTGTAATCAAGTCTCTTAGAAAGTTCGCATCAAGTATCAATTTGTCTGCTAATATATCCATGGAAGTCGTGATGTTATAATTCTTGTGAGATGGAATCGTACCATTTTCGAGTGAAGCTTCTGCGATAACTTTTCCACGATAACTGATATGAACTGTGCTATTGTCATACTTGAAGCTTCCGTAGTTGTGATTTTTCACTATGATCAAAATTCCGATCGATACATTAAACCTTATCGCTGGAAAAATTACTACATCAAAGCTTTCTAGGTTGATCGGCCTTGCCACAATGTCAGGTTCTTTGAGCTTCAAGACTGTGAGGAATAGAACGACTAGCACCACTAAGATGGTGATGATGAGAATGCCTGTGACAGCAGCACATATTTTCCAGCCTCGGTGAGGAACCATGTCGACAAAGAATGAGTATTATGTAATTTGGTTTTCGGGGTTATGAGTGATCGGTGTTGCAATTTTTTTTCACATTCTAGCAACATTGTTATATACAAATTCATTATGATATAAACAATAAAGGAAGATGTATAATTTATTTAATAATATTTGAGGTGCGTATTTTATTAAATGGAGGACAAAATATTAGATCCGAGTATGTAACAATGAACTTGGGAGACGATTGAATTAAGGTTTCATTGTTTTCATTTCTGGTTAATATACGATGGGCTGTTTTTGTTTTATCAATGTTTCCATCCCACATTCATATGGCTTATATGAGATGCGTTAGGTCATGACTTTTTATTTCTTTTTATTTGTGAACTCCAAAATCCTATGTAATTTTTCAGCATTACCTCATCACTTAGGTTCCTACAAACAAAAAAGTTTATCTGGTTGACCTTTGTGAGGAATGAAGTGAGGAGACTCGTTGTACTGAGTTAATATAGACAACTCAACCTGGCAATTCAACCCGCTACTCGTTAACCGTCTGCTAACTGTCCGATTACATAACGTGTTAATAAGTTGTCAACCCGTTACAACCCGCCAGTTAGCGGACAGAAACGGGTTGTACGTTGGAACCTATTTAATCTGTTAAGGCCCGCTAAAAAATAAAAATAAAAAGGAGAAAAACTTACTAATCCATCTTCTTCTTCTTTTTTTAACTTTATTTCATCTAAATAGTTAGAACTTCCAACCGCTAAAAGAATTTTTTTTGTATTTGATTAAAAAAATATAAAGAAAGGTTGAAAAAAAATTAGCGGATCCCAACAAGTAACACACGAACCCAACATATTCAACCCGCTATAACCTATTAGCTTAGCGGGTTATAATGGATTGAACCTGCTGAACCAACTAACCGTTAAAGCACGCCCGCTAACTGCTCAACCCGTGTATTTACCAGGTTTATAGACAACCACAAATCGGTACTAGAAAGGAGAGTCTGCTATCTGATTACCATCCATGAAAATATTATATTGTAGTTTGACCCTTTCCGCTTCTCATTCACCACAACTTTCATTTCACTTCTACCAGATTGTGTTTGATCACGACCTAATTCACCTCAAGAATATTTAATTTCGACAACGATCTAATGCATCTCGAGGATATTGCCTTTTAACCATGATAGAATTCACTTAGATGAAATTACATTGTATTAGTAAGTAATATATTGTAATTATATTGTGGTTGATAGGTTTTGTTTTGGTTTAGACTTGCTGTCATGTTTGACAGAGTCTAGATTAGTTGAAATAAGACCTATTCTATAGGTTAGTTTGCGTTTGATTTGCTCCATTCTGTTGAGAAGATATGCTCAACAGTTTTGAGATTTTTCAGCATCTGTTATCTTGATCTGTAGGCTATATAAGTCAAGCTCTTTGATGAAATAAACACAGTCTTTCATTCACGTTTTGTTTACATTCTGGTATCAGAGCAGCCCCACTGGAAGCCTGAGATAAAAAGCTGCAGCTTTTACGTGAAAAAAAGAAAGATGAGTGAAGAGAAGGGCCTTACAAAACTGCCCCATTTCGATGGCCATTATGACCATTGGAGTGAACTAATGGAGAACTTACTTCGAGCCAAAGGTTTATGGAGCTTGGTGGAGAACGGGTTCGCAGAGCCAACAACTAATACTGTGCTATCTGATGCACAAAGAGAGCAATTGGAAACTGCAAGAACAAAGGATCACACAGTCAAGAATTATCTTTTCCAGGCAATTGATCGAGAAGTGTTCGAGCAGATATTGGACCGACGCACGTCCAAAATTGTGTGGGACTCCCTGAAAACGAAGTACGGAGGGAATGATCGTGTCAAGCGCTCTCTTCGTCAGTCCTTGAGAAGAGAATTTGAAGTTTTGGAGATGAAGTCAAGTGAGAGCATCACAACATATTTTGTTCGAGTCATGGCAGTCACTAACAAGTTGCGAAGTAATGGGGAAACCATGCAAGATTCACAGGTGGTAGAAAAAATCCTGAGAACTCTTACTGCAAGGTACACGTATGTTGTCATTTCCATTGAAGAGTCAAAAGATATTGAGAACATGTCTATTGATGAACTGCAAAGCACACTTGTGGTTCACGAGCAAAAGTTTCAAAGATACAAACCAGAAGAAGATCAGGTGCTAAATGTAAATTTTGGAGAAAGAAGTGAAGTAAGAGGTCGTGGCAAAGGCCGAGACTCTTTCAGGGGTCGAGGACGTGGAAGAGGAAGACAAGCATTCAACAAAGCAACCATACAATGCTACAAATGTCACAGGTTGGGTCACTTCCAGTATGAGTGTCCAACTTGGGAGGCAAATTATGCAGAACTAGATAAACAAGAGGAGCTGTTGCTCATGGCTCATGTGGATCTTGTTGACAAAAAAGGAGGATGTATGGTTCCTTGATTCTAGCTGCTCCAATCATATGAGTGGTGATCTCTCAAAATTCCATGAGATGGATGATCAGTTTCTACAGCATGTGAAGTTGGGCAACAATTACAGGATGATGGTCCATGGGAAAGGTCGAGTCAAGCTAAGGATTAATGGGGTCACTCACACTGTCACAAATGTATTTTACGTGCCAGGTCTGACCAACAATCTACTCAATGTTGGACAATTACAAGAGAAAAGACTTGCCATTCTCATGCATGCAGGGATGTGTAGAGTGTACCATCCAGAAAAGGGTCTCATCATTGAAACAGCCATCACAGCTAACAGAATGTTTGTGTTAGTAACAAACACACATGAAGAAAGTTGTTTTCATACAGATATCCAAGATTTAACTCATCTGTGGCATTGTCGCTTTGCTCACTTAGGGCACAAAGGGTTAAAGACACTTCAGGAGAAAGATATGGTTCATGGATTGCCCAAACTCGCTTCTCCAACATCTGTTTGGACAGACTGTCTTGTTGGAAAACAACATAGGGATCCCATTCCAAAGAAGAGTACATGGAGAGCTACACAAAAACTCCAACTAGTTCATGCTGATTTGTGTGGACCAGTGACACCTGCATCAAATAGTGAGAAGAGGTATGTGTTATGTCTTATTGATGATTTTAGTAGAAAGACATGGACATACTTTCTTACTACAAAATCAGAAGCATTTGTTCATTTTTCATACTTCAAGAGCATGGTTGAAAAGGAAACTGGAATGAGTATCAAGTGCTTACGTACTGATCGTGGAGGTGAATTTAATTCTGAGGAGTTCACTCAATTCTGCAAAGATCATGGCATTAAAAGACAGCTTACAACTGCCTATACTCCTCAGCAAAACGGAGTAGCTGAAAGGAAAAATCGCACGGTAATGAATCTAGTTCGATCCTTGCTGTCAGGAAAATCAGTACCTAAACCATTTTGGCCGGAGGCAGTGAAGTGGACAACCAATGTTCTTAATCGAAGTCCCACCTTGGCAGTGAAGAATGCAACACTAGAAGAAGTTTGGGCAGGAGTAAAGCCATCAGTGCATCATTTCAGAGTTTTTGGGTGTTTGAGCCATTTCCATATCCCTGATGAAAGGAGGACCAAGCTAGAAGATAAAAGCCATGTCTGTGTGTTGATGGGGGTTAGTGAGGAGTCAAAAGGTTATCGGTTGTATGACCCCATCAAAAGGAAAATCGTTATCAGCAGAGATGTGGTGTTTGAAGAGGATAAAAGTTGGGGATGGGACAATGAGGAAAGCACGAAAGTGGCGCAGGATCTTACTTGGAGTGATCTCACTGATGATGAAAGTGAAGAAGAGAATGATGAAACAAATGAAGAAACACAGCCGAATATAGATGAGTTACTTGTAGATGAAGGCATCAATGAAGTACAGGCAAGACACACAGCTTCTGGAAGAATCAGTCAAACTCCAAGATATTTGGAGGACTACACAGCTGGAGATGAATTGTCTGAAGAGGATATAAAAGCAAACATGGCTATTGTGGGCTCTACTGATCCAGCTCGATATGAAGAAGCTGCACAGGCTTTAAAATGGAGACAAGCAATGGATGCTGATAGGAGCATTTTATGCTACGTTCTTAATATGTTTTCACTCTCATTTATGTTTTGTTTATCCATTATTAGGTTAATATTAGTATATATTTAGCATAAGGGATTATTTGTAGAACATTGGCTAAAACATGTGTAAAATAGGTAAAGTATGTGCAATATCGTCAAAAGCAGAAATTGGAAGTGTTCGTGATTTTCTTAAGTTTCTGTAAAACAATACATTGTCACTATTTGATTATATCTTTTGAATGTTTAGGTGACATGTATTTGGACATAACGAAACAAGAATCATGAGGATCGGACTTATGGAAGGTAGCAAAAGAAGCATGGAAAGACAAGAGGCCGAGAGCATGAATTCGGAACAAAAACAGAGGATTTCCAGAAACCATAACTCAACTTCAAAGATTTCCCTAGGACGATCCAGGAGGAACCAGGGAACATGCCATATATGGATGGAAAGCTGTGGATGTCTAGTTTCTAAATCTTTTGGAATCGCAGCAATCCAAGTTCTGAGGAAGGAGTTATGCCGGAAACAATGGCCGGAGGTCAGTCTGCTGGAAACAGGACAGAATTTGCTGAAGTTGTCTACCGAGTTCGTGAGTGTGTTTCTTCACCAAAATCCTTCCCAAGCATGCCAAATGATTGATGAAGAGCTTAATGATGATATGGGAAGTTGTTTATAAGAAGAAGAATCGAAGAAATCACCAAGGAGAAGCCGAAAATAACAACTACGAAAATTATCCCGGTCAAAACAGGATAACTTGTTCGACCGAGATTATGGAAGCCTTTCGGCTGTCCTAGGAGTCCATGAGCATGAAAGAGAGCCCAATGCCGATCCACACACATGAAGAAGAGTCCATGAAATCAGAAAAAGAAGTTTTTAAAGTATTTTCCAAGTCAGCAAATTAAAGAGAAGGAAGACAAATCCAACAAGGAAAGAAGAGAAACCTACCCGGTTTAGAACACAAGGGGCTGCCGATTTTCATTAGGTTTCTTTAGGGTTTTGTCTCTATAAATACACATGTAACACAGTAGAAAAAGTGTCTTTCAATTGCTCTAAGCCTTAGCTAGCCAACTCTACCAAAAATCCTCAATACTGCCGAAGCACAAAGCTGCCGCCGCCGATCACCCTTTGCAGCCGCCAACCACCTTGCCCTATCCGACCCTTTAGGTAGGATTTGGCATAGATTCCTCCAAGCTTTTGTGTAATTTTACTGTATTCTATTCGATGATTTATATATTTTGGTGTTTGGGTTTATGGTTTTGTGTTATGAACACGTTTGTTTGTCTTTCTTTGTGATCTACTTATGAACTTGTTCATTAGCATAACATTTAGAATGCATGCTAGGTTTTGGATTTAGAATAGGTTGTGTATGTTTATGTTATTTACTGTTTTCTAATTGATTAATCACATACCTGAACATGTAATCGAACCTAAGGGTAGTCTGTGCACGGATGTTCCTAAGGGGGGAGTTTCATATGCCGTAGTGTTCTAAGGGTTAAGGTCAGGCGATTGTAGGCCTTGATTCTTAGGCATTACCAAGGGTTTTTAGGGTTACGTGATTTGCATGATGAATAGGATGAGTGACGCCATACCTAGGACCATGTTTCCAATGACTCTCGTTCGATCAGTGTATTTTGTATTAGTGTCAGGCGATTGTAGGCACTAAACAGGATGACACATATACAAACTTAGTGTCAGGCGATTGTAGGCACTAAGTTTACATGAGAAGTCTAAATAGTTGGAATTAATTAGAATTCAAGAAAACATATTTCATTGCATCTTGTTCTTGTTTAAAACTTATGTGTGTTCTACTTGGTGTTAGCTATGTTTTGTGTTTAACAGATTGATCGACCAATGTAAATATTAAATTTAGATTTAGGACTTTAGAAATCATCATAAAATCCCCATCATAATTCGGTAAATATGTGAATAGTTTGTAAATAATTTAGTTCTTTATGTTCATAAATTTCGATGTTATGTCTATATTTTGTGAATTGTATATGATTATGTACTTATGTGTTTTATACTTGTATAGTTGTGACAGAATTGTACTTGTATGCTTATTTTACATGTGTGAATATTACTAACGATTTGTTATGCAGATATAATCCTTCCCTAGTGTCCCCGGCTTGAACGATCCCTACTTACAGTTACTACAATGATAGGGTTTAAATTGCAGGTTGTTAACCAACGACCTCGTCAGTTTTTGGCGCCGTTGCCGGGGATGCTAAAAAGGATTTATGTGTATATTTTGTGCTAACGTTTTTCTCTTATATTTGTGAATAATGTCGATTTGTACATTGTAGATTTGTGTATGTGCCGAATTCTTTGGTGTGAAAGTTGTATATTGTGTGCCATAATTTTTGACTAACAATTTCTTTCTTATATTTTTGTGTAGGTGCCGAATTTATATGTGTATATTTTCGTGTCATATGTGTTGTAACTTAGTAAATATTTAGGAGGTTGATTGTTTCATATGTGTTGGAGTTTATTGTGGTTTTTAAAGTGTAACATGTAGGGAGAAGCCGCATTTGTTAATCTTAGCCTAAACCCTTCATGTTATTTGCGGATTTCATGAGGTTGAGGGCGGCTTTGATTAACACTTGTCGAGTGGTCTAGTGACCCGAGTTTGTTCCTAGCTGAGTAAGGGGCCGTTCTGTCATAGATATGGAATTCAGGTTTGTTCAATTGGATCTCAAGATCATGACTGACCACTCTTCTCGGTGAAGGGGTCGATAGGGGTCCGCCTCCTTGATCACAAAACGAGTCCTGCCTGTTTCTTGTAGGGGGTTCGCCCCCCGTGACATTGACACTTGCCTTCTGAAACCACGGAATCCGCTCGAACTAGCCAAATGCTTGGGCCGAAGCATCACCACACTTTAAACGCTAGAATTTACTTAGACATGTATGACGCCATGAACTTCAAATTAACTTGGCTTTAATTTTTGAGGTATATCGGACGAAGCATAACACTACCTTGGGCTGTATCAGTCCATTGCACAGTGGTCTTCCCTGCTCCACGTACCTTGAAAATTAGGGGTTAATAAAATCAAGTAGAAACATTTTAGGGTGAGACGTCATCACATTATGTTTTTGTCATGATTTTTGTCTATATGTAACTATGAATGCCGTGTGTGTTTCTAACTTATACTTATGCCTTATTGATAAATGTCAGTGTTTGCCGTGTGTATGTGTGGATGCCGAGCTCAATATATTGTTTGCCGTGTGTGTGAATATGTTTTTGTCCAATTTTCATGTTCGTTACAGTTTTGTGTGATGCCATGGTTAGTTTATATGTTATGTGTTTCTAATATGTCATGTTTGTGTGTGTGTTATTTAAGTATGTTAATTTTATCTTAGATGCCGAAACCTATTCATAATTCTTAGTTAGTTTTGTTTTTTCAAATTCCTTATGACTTACTAACTTGGTCTTGGCCAATTGTGCCATCCTGTTTTGTAGGTGAATGAGCGGTTCTGACATTTGGACACGAGACATCAACAACCGACTTATACGTGTCCGAGAGGAGCTTGCCATCAACATACCATCAACATCTCATCACTCAACACCGAATTCATCACCACCACACTCAGTTGAATTGAGAATGACTTCACTCAGGGTAGAAAATGGGCAAGTTAATGGAACAGGAGTCAGGCCAGCCAATGTCACCTATCCAGCTGTAGCAGCAGGAAAAACAGCTGACTTCGAATTAAGAGGTGGTTTCTTCCATCAACTGTCGAGATTTCATGGGTTAAGTGGAGAAGATCCGAACCGACACTTACAACAATTTGAGTTTAGTTGCGACATCATGTGCCCTAGAGGAGCTGACTTGCAACTTGTGAAAATGAAATCATTTCCGTTTTCACTAGAGGATAAAGCTAGGGAGTGGTTCTTTGCAGTGCCAGCTGGACGGATCACGTCATGGGCTACTATGATGAATGAGTTTCTCCTTAAGTATTTTCCATCGTCAAGGGTGACACAAATTCGAAAGGAGATCACTTCAATTAAGCAGGATGTGGATGAGTCTTTCGATGCATATTATGAGAGGTACAAGACACTTGTGGCGTCATGCCCCAATCATGGCATCCGTGAGGGCCTGCTGCTTCAATATTTTTATGAGGGTCTGCGCCTTATGGAAAGACAATTCTTAGATTCAGCAGCTGGTGGCTCACTTATGGAGAAAAACAGAGAAGAGGCCAGCAACTTGTTGGAGATGAGAGCAACCAACAATCAACAATTCGGCTCATTTGCAACAAGACGTGCCAACAAGATAAGTGATCATGACGAGTCAAGTGCCATACATGAGTTGAAGGAAGACTTGAACAAGTTGACATTGATGGTGTCGAAATTAGCAAAGGAGAAGAATGTGTCAGTTTGTGGTGTGTGCAGCTTAGAAGGACATACATCGGAGCAATGCAACCAAGTGAACTCTTACATTGAAGATGTGAATGCCGTGGGTTACCAAGGAGGGTTCGGCAATGTCCAAGGTTCAGGAGGTCAGACACGTTTTCAAAACTTCAATCCAAGAGCCAACGATCCAAACTTTCGTTGGAATAACAACAACAACGTGCTCAATCCTCAACCAAATGCACCTCAAGGACAACAACCCTATGTAGCAAGGCCACAAGGACAATTCATGCCTAGGCCATTCCAACCTTACAACCAACAAGGAGGCCAAGTAAGTGGAGGGAGTAACTATGATGAAATTTTCAAGAACATAGCCACTTCGACACAATCTTTGTTGGCCACAACTCAAACCAACACTAGGGACATTGCCTTGATGTCTAAAGACATTGTGGAGCTGAACAATCAAATGGGACAAGTTGTGGATTTTATGGGGAAGTTCAACGAACAGGGTAGATTGCCAGGAGGTGTTATCAAGAACCCTAAGAACGAGCAAGCACAATCAGTTGTCACAAGAAGTGGGAGAACATTGCCGCCACCACCTAGGACACAACATAAGCACGGTTATGATGGTTTGCATGAGGATGCCGAGCTAAGTGATGCCGAGCAGCAGCTGGGTGCCGAGAAGAATGCTGCCGAGAGAGAGGCTGCCGTACATGATACAGCCGAGCATCCTGCCAAAACAAGCAATGCCGAGCAAGATGAAGGCACAAACCAAGGTCAAGCGAAGTATGGAAGAAGAAAAGAAGCTGAGCCAAGCAAGAGAGACTTGGAAGCAATGAAGAAAAAGGATCTTGAGAAAGATCCAGCTGCATTACAGAAGGAGAATGTGCCGAATTCTGAGGCACACAAAGGTAAAAACTCTAACACAAGTGAATTAGTTTCGATTAATCAATCTTCTTGTTTGCCTTTTCCTTCTAGGTTCACAAAGAACAGAAATGATAAATCCGACGAAGAAGTGTTGGAGGTTTTTAGGAAGGTGAATGTGAACCTTCCCTTGTTGGAGTGCATTCGACAAATCCCAAAGTATGCTAAGTTCTTGAAGGAGCTTTGCACAACAAGAAGGCACACAAGGGAGACACAAGTTGTCAAGATGAGTGAGACGGTGTCTGCCGTTCTCCAAAGGAAAATGCCGCCCAAGATGAAGGATCCAGGGAGTTTTTCTATCCCTTGTGTTATTGGTTCAACACGTTTTGATAATGTCATGCTAGATCTAGGAGCTTCGATTAATGTCATGTCCCATAATGTTTATGCATCTTTAGATCTAGGACCTTTGAAAACTGATAACGTTGTGATCCAATTGGCGGATCATTCTAACAAATACCCTATGGGGTATGTTGAAGATGTTCTTGTGCAGGTGAATCAACTAATCTTTCCTGCAGATTTCTACGTTTTGGAAATGGAGGAGTCACTTTCTAACTCAACACAACTGTTGTTGGGACGACCCTTCATGCGCACTGCAAGAACAAACATCGACGTTGCTGGAGGCAACCTAACAATGGAATTTGATGGCGAGATGATCAGGTTCAATATTTTTAATTCCATGAAGTTTCCAAGAGCTGAAATTGAGGATGAACTTGTTGGGGGCAGCAGGAATGTCGACATGCTTGGTGATGCCAGGTACGGATCCGAACATAGATTTGGCATTGCACATTGTGCAATGACCACACACCAAGCATAGCAATTAACCATTGAGCAAGGGGTCGGTTTTGACAAGTTTGGAGAGCGAGATGAGGAGGCTTTGAATAATTTGGAGCCGTCCATACTTGAAGTTGTGAGGGAGCTTGACTCACGACCAATCTACAAAAGGTATACTCCCTTGTCAATTCCAATTTCCACTAATAAGTTGTTACCATCTGTGGAACAGGCCCCTGAGTTAGAGCTAAAAGCTCTTCCAAAGCACTTGAAGTATGTATTTCTTGGAGAAGATGACACTCTACCAGTTATTGTGTCATCAACGTTGACAAAGCAACAAGAGGACAAGCTAGTTGCAGTTTTAAAGAAGAACACAGCTGCCATTGGCTGGACTTTGGCAGACATCAAGGGAATAAGCCCTACAAAATGTGTTCACAGAATCTTACTTGAGGATGGCGCCAAACCTACCAGAGAGGCTCAGAGACGTTTGCATCCTCCAATGATGAAAGTTGTAAAGGACGAGGTGATTAAGTTGTTAGATTGTGGAGTAATCTATCCTATTTCGGATAGTCAGTGGATTTCACCCGTTCAGGTTGTGCCCAAGAAGAGTGGCGTGACTGTTGTAGAGAATGAGAAGAATGAGCTAGTGTCACAACGGTTGGTAACAGGTTATCGCATGTGTATTGATTACAGAAGGCTAAACGCCACAACCAGGAAGGATCGCATGCCTTTGCCGTTTATGGACCAGATGTTGGAAAGATTAGCAGGTCACGAGTTCTACTGCTTCTTGGATGGATATAGTGGATATAACCAGATCATGATACACCCGGAAGATCAAGAGAAAACAACGTTTACATGTCCCTTTGGTACATTTGCTTATCGACGAATGCCTTTTGGATTATGCAACGCCCCAGGTACATTTCAACATTGTATGTATTCTATTTTCTCTGATTATATAGAAAATATCATTGAAGTTTTTATGGATGATTTTAGTGTATATGGCAAAAATTTCGATGCATGCTTAGAGAATTTAGAGAAGATTTTAAACCGGTGTGTTGAAACTAACCTTGTACTAAATTGGGAAAAATGTCATTTCATGGTAAATCAAGGTATAGTTTTAGGTCATATTGTTTCTGCTAAAGGATTAGAAGTTGATAAAGCCAAGATAGATATTATGCATCACTTACCCTCACCTTCAACGGTGAGAGAGGTTCGTTCGTTTCTTGGCCATGCAGGTTTTTACAAGAGGTTCATCAAGGACTTTTCTTTGGTGGCAAAACCACTTACTTCCTTGTTGCAGAAAGATGTGCCGTTTGCATGGTCTAGGGAATGCGAGGATGCGTTCGTGCGATTGAAGGAATTATTGACAACTGCACCTATCATGACGCCACCAGATTGGGATTTGCCATTTGAGTTAATGTGCGATGCTTCTGACTATGCCATCGGTGCCGTGCTAGGTCAAAGAAGGGAGAAGAAGCCGTGTGCTATATACTACGCTTCTCGGACATTGAACGATGCTCAGCTGAATTACTCAACAACAGAAAAAGAATTCCTTGCAGTAATCTTTGCTTTAGAAAAATTTCGCTCTTATCTATTGAATTCTAAAGTTGTTGTGTATTCTGATCATGCAGCATTAAGGAACTTAATGACAAAGAAAGAGGCAAAACCAAGGCTCATCAGATGGATTTTGTTACTTCAAGAGTTTGATATCGAAATCAAGGACAAGAAAGGAAGCGAAAACGTTGTAGCAGACCATCTTAGCCGAATCATACATGCAGAGGACGAAATCTCTATGTCAGAAACGTTCCCAGACGAACAATTGTTTCAGTTGGAGGCCAAAGAACCTTGGTATGCCGATTTGGTTAACTACATGGTGTCAAGGTCATTTCCAACATCAATGCCGCACCATACCAAGGTCAAGATCAAGAAGGATGCTCGCAATTACATATGGGATGCGCCATACTTGTGGAGGCAATGTGGGGACCAAGTAATTCGACGTTGTGTTCCAGAAGAAGAGCATATATCCATCTTGGATTTTTGTCACAAACAGGCGTGTGGAGGCCATTTTGGATCGAACAAGACAGCTAGAAAGGTGTTAGAAGCCGGATTCTATTGGCCAACGTTGTTCAAAGACGCTTATGCAACATGTGCTTCATGTGATCATTGCCAAAGAACAGGTAATTTAGGTAAACGAGATCAAATGCCCTTAACTCCTATTATTGTTGTTGAAATTTTTGATGTTTGGGGTATTGATTTCATGGGACCTTTTCCTTCATCTAAAGGTTTTATTTATATATTATTGGCTGTTGATTATGTTTCAAAGTGGGTGGAAGCAAAAGCCACCAGGACTAATGACTCTAAAGTTGTTGCAGAGTTTTTCAGAACTAACATTTATTCTAGGTATGGAGTGCCAAGAGTTCTGATAAGCGATGGTGGATCTCACTTCTGCAATCGAATTATTGAGGCTTTGCTCAAGAAATATGGAGTCACCCACAAAGTGTCAACGCCATATCACCCTCAGACAAGTGGCATGGCCGAAACTTCCAACAGAGAAATCAAGCAGATATTGGAGAAGACTGTAGGACCTACAAGGAAAGATTGGAGTGATCGATTAGACGATGCACTGTGGGCCTATAGAACTGCGTTCAAGACGCCAATAGGGACGTCTCCCTTTAGGCTTGTGTATGGCAAAGCTTGCCATTTACCAGTTGAGTTGGAGCACAGAGCCTGGTGGGCGGTGAAGAAGTTTAACATGGACCAAGATGAGGCTGGATTGCATAGGAAGTTGCAGATTTGTGAGCTTGAAGAAATAAGGAATGACGCTTATGAATCCGCCATGATTTACAAAGCGAAAACGAAAGCATATCATAATAAGATGCTAAGAGGGAAGAACTTTCAGATAGGGCACCAAGTCCTTTTGTTCAATTCAAGACTTAAACTCTTCCCAGGTAAACTTCGTTCTCGTTGGACAGGTCCATTTGTTATTACTAATATATTTCCTTATGGTACAGTAGAGATTCAGAGCTTATCAGGAAATAGGTTTAAGGTGAATGGTCATCGACTTAAACCTTATTACACACCATTTCAAGAGCGCGACGAGGAAGAGCAAAGTTTGAATGAGCCACCACTAATGGTTCATGGATGACGCCATTATCAAGGAAAGAAGAAGTCTAGGCTGACAGACTTAAAACATTAAGCGCTGCATGAGAGAGGCAACTCATTTCAACCGTCGCAGTGGAGGAGCCATCAACGAGAGTTTGCATATTCAATCTTTCTCCTTCACTTGTTTCGGTTTCGTTTTCAATTAAATCTTTTGTGCCGAATTTAATTTTTAGGATTAATTGTGTTTTATTTTTTATGTGTTTATTATGTGGCTTAGACGCATGCTTAGGAAATTATGACATTAATTTGTGTTTACATTGAGGACAATGTAATTTTCTAAGTGTGGGGTAGAGGTTACATAGTAACATATTTTTGTTTTTCAAATTTTCCGAAATTTTTTTTGAATTTTTGTCGAAATTTTCTTCCAATTTTTAAATTTTCCGTAATTTTTATGAAAAAAAAAACTTTTGTTTATTTTTGTTTCGAAATGTGTTTTTAATTTTTAAATTTTGTTTTAAATGTTTTATTTGTTTTTGAGTCTTAGGATATACCCTTAAAAGTCTATGATGAATTATATCTTTGAATGCATGATTGACGGTTTAACATTTATCTTAAGAAATTGTAAGTTTCATGGATATTGTGAATTAGTATGAATATTTGAGACTTGATTGATAATGAAGTATGCATGTTTGATTAAATTGTTCCAACATAACCTATGTGAGCTTTTGAGCCTAAGAACTTTCTTTCATGAGTGAATTATGTGCCGATTTTTGCTTAAATTTTTTCGAAATTTTCACTATCTTTTGAAACCTCATCATTCTTTGCAAATTCAATAACTATGTGCTATAGCTTTTTAATGGACTCTAGAATTTACTAGAACTTGCTTATGTGATTTTCGAAGCTTTATAATCATAACTTGTCTTGATTTTGAATATGATTGAATTTAATCTCATTAGGATCACCACCACAGCCAAATTAAACTTATGCCTATTTTGTGCCCGTCGTGGGACTCCTTAGTCTTAACCCCTTTGAGCTTACATTGAGCCTTTTATTTCATCACCTTTAAACAGAATTCCTTTGCTTAGAATAGCTAAACCTTTACCTTGTTATCAAGACTTGGCAAAGTACTTCTGATGGAGCTGTAATGCGTGATGCTGAAGAGCAAGTGTGGGGTGAACAATGCAATAAAGAGCAAGTGTGGGGTAAAACACCATATTGTTATAAATGTATGTGCCATGTATGAACAAAAAGAAAGAAATATGTCCGAAAAAAAAAACAAAGAAAAGAAAAAAAAAAATTCGGATAGAATTAAAGTTTAGGGAACAAATTCTTGCATGGTGTGTTGTAATGTTTTGTGAATTTGGAGTTAGTGATTATTTGAAGGTCTAAAAGTGTTTATATGACCTTTGTCCTGTTCACAATATGGGAAGAAGTCAAGAATGACGTATGGGTCCAACATGAAGAAATTCGACCCGTGAAATGAAGACATGAGGAGGAGCGAGATTTGCTAAAGTCTTGGTGATTTCTTATAGCACCACTTATCTAAAAATTCCTACCTTATGAAACTTAGCCCCATTACAACCATTTTTATTGAGATTAATTCATGATTCTTAAGAGAGCTAACTTTGTTTTGTGGAGATTTTCTCATGAGTCAAGCATATGGTTTTGGTCCATTATTGCACATAGTTGTTATATGAGGTTTTTGCATGAATTTTATTCACAAAGAGCTTTTATTTGTTGAAATATGCAAGTTATTTGTTATCTTATCATCTTTTCTCTTGCATATACTATTGAGTGAATACCATGAATGAGTGAAAAGAAGAAAGTATGCCATTGTGAGGTGGAACGGTTATCATACATGTTTGTGCTATATGATCTCATATCTTACTTGTTCATGCTATGATACATGCTTATGAAACTTTGCAATTACGCTTTTCATTCAAATGTTCAAACTTGAAAGTTATGCATGCTAAAGAATCTGAGACAAATCATTTAAGGGTATTAGTTGTTTAAGTGTTAGTTGTTTTTGTGTCGTTAGTGTTAGTAGAGTCTTATATTTAGTTTGCTAGGGACTAGCAAAGGGTAAGTGTGGGGTAGTTGATATGAGCATTTTATGCTACGTTCTTAATATGTTTTCACCCTCATTTATGCTTTGTTTATCCATTATTAGATTAATATTAGTAGATATTTAGCATAAGAGATTATTTGTAGAACATTGGCTAAAACATGTGTAAAATAGGTAAAGTATGTGCAATATCGTCAAAAGCTGAAATTGGAAGTGTTCGTGATTTTCTTAAGTTTCTGTAAAACAATACATTGTCACTATTTGATTATATCTTTTGAATGTTTAGGTGACATGTATGTGGACATAACGAAACAAGAATCATGAGGATCGGACTTATGGAAGGTAGCAAAAGAAGCATGGAAAGACAAGAGGCCGAGAGCATGAATTCGGAACAAAAACAGAGGATTTCCAGAAACCATAACTCAACTTCAAAGATTTCCCTAGGACGATCCAGGAGGAACCAGGGAACGTGCCATATATGGATGGAAATCTGTGGATGTCTAGTTTCTAAATCTTTTGGAATCGCAGCAATCCAAGTTCTGAGGAAGGAGTTATGCTGGAAACAATGGCCAGAGGTCAGTCTGCTGGAAACAGGACATAATTTGCTGAAGTTGTCTACCGAGTTCGTGAGTGTGTTTCTTCACCAAAATCCTTCCCAAGCATGCCAAATGATTGATGAAGAGCTTAATGATGATATGGGAAGTTGTTTAGAAGAAGAAGAATCGAAGAAATCACCAAGGAGAAGCCGAAAATAACAACTACGAAAGTTATCCCGGTCAAAACAGGATAACTTGTTCTACCGAGATTATGGAAGCCTTTCGGCTGTCCTAGGAGTCCATGAGCATGAAAGAGAGCCCAATGCCGATCCACACACATGAAGAAGAGTCCATGAAATCAGAAAAAGAAGTTTTTAAAGTATTTTCCAAGTCAGCAAATTAAAGAGAAGGAAGACAAATCCAACAAGGAAAGAAGAGAAACCTACCCGGTTTGGAACACAAGGGGCTGCCGATTTTCATTAGGTTTCTTTAGGGTTTTGTCTCTATAAATACACATGTAACACAGTAGAAAAAGTGTCTTTCAATTGCTCTAAGCCTTAGCTAGCCAACTCTACCAAAAATCCTCAATACTGCCGAAGCACAAAGCTGCCGCCGCCGATCACCCTTTGCAGCCGCCAACCACCTTGCCCTATCCGACCCTTTAGGTAGGATTTGGCATAGATTCCTCCAAGCTTTTGTGTAATTTTACTGTATTCTATTCGATGATTTATATATTTTGGTGTTTGGGTTTATGGTTTTGTGTTATGAACACGTTTGTTTGTCTTTCTTTGTGATCTACTTATGAACTTGTTCATTAGCATAACATTTAGAATGCATGCTAGGTTTTGGATTTAGAATAGGTTGTGTATGTTTATGTTATTTACTGTTTTCTAATTGATTAATCACATACCTGAACATGTAATCGAACCTAAGGGTAGTCTGTGCACGGATGTTCCTAAGGGGGGAGTTTCATATGCCGTAGTGTTCTAAGGGTTAAGGTCAGGCAATTGTAGGCCTTGATTCTTAGGCATTACCAAGGGTTTTTAGGGTTACGTGATTTGCATGATGAATAGGATGAGTGACGCCATACCTAGGACCATGTTTCCAATGACTCTCGTTCGATCAGTGTATTTTGTATTAGTGTCAGGCGATTGTAGGCACTAAACAGGATGACACATATACAAACTTAGTGTCAGGCGATTGTAGGCACTAAGTTTACATGAGAAGTCTAAATAGTTGGAATTAATTAGAATTCAAGAAAACATATTTCATTGCATCTTGTTCTTGTTTAAAACTTATGTGTGTTCTACTTGGTGTTAGCTATGTTTTGTGTTTAACAGATTGATCGACCAATGTAAATATTAAATTTAGATTTAGGACTTTAGAAATCATCATAAAATCCCCATCATAATTCGGTAAATATGTGAATAGTTTGTAAATAATTTAGTTCTTTATGTTCATAAATTTCGATGTTATGTCTATATTTTGTGAATTGTATATGATTATGTACTTATGTGTTTTATACTTGTATAGTTGTGACAGAATTGTACTTGTATGCTTATTTTACATGTGTGAATATTACTAACGATTTGTTATGCAGATATAATCCTTCCCTAGTGTCCCCGGCTTGAACGATCCCTACTTACAGTTACTACAATGATAGGGTTTAAATTGCAGGTTGTTAACCAACGACCTCGTCAGATGCAGAGATAAATGCCATCGAGAAGAATCACACTTGGTCATTAGTTGACCTACCAGCTGGGTGTAAAGTTATTGGAGTCAAATGGATCTACAAAACCAAGCTTAATGAGCATGGAGAAGTTGAAAAATACAAGGCTCGTTTGGTGGCCAAAGGGTATTCTCAAGAACAAGGGATCGACTATACTGAGGTGTTTGCACCTGTGGCAAGAATGGAGACAGTTCGAATGATGAAAGTCACTTCAAGCAGATTGTGGGAAGCCTAATGGATCTTACAACAACTAGACCTGACATGATGTATAGTGTGAGCTTAATCAGCAGGTTTATGGCAAAACCTACTGTGATGCATCTTCAAGCTGCCAAACGGATACTAAGGTATTTGAAAGGTACAATCAGTTTTGGGATCATGTATAAAAGGGGAGGGTCAAGGAATTTGCTTGCATATGCAGACAGTGATTATGCAGGAGACTTGGAGGATAGAAAGAGTACTTCGGGTCATGTTTTTCTTCTAAGTTCAGGAGCTTTCTCATGGTTATCAAAAAAACAGCCTATAGTTGCATTATCCACAACTGAGGCAGAGTTTGTTGCTGCTGCGAGCTGTGCAACACAAGCAATTTGGCTGAACAGAGTCTTGGAGCAGTTAGGACAATCTCAAGAAGAACGAATCATCATAATGTGTGATAACAGCTCCACCATTAAGTTATCAAAGAATCCATTAATGCATGGGAAAAGTAAGCATATTCATGTAAGGTTTCACTTTCTTAGAGAGCTTGCAAATGAAGGAACAATTGAGTTTGTTTACTGTGGTACTAATGAACAACTGGCAGACTTGATGACAAAGCCATTGAAGCTAGAGACCTTTCGAAGACTCAAAGAGAAGCTAGGAGTCTGTGATTTTTTAGCTGTAAACTAACTACAGCGAGTAGCTAGTTTAAGGGAGGGATTGATAGGTTTTGTTTTGGTTTAGACTTGCTGTCATGTTTGACAAAGTCGAGATTAGTTGAAATAAGACCTATTCTATAGGTTAGTTTGCGTTTGATTTGCTTCATTCTGTTGAGAAGATATGCTCAACAGTTTTGAGATTTTTCAGCATCTGTTATCTTGATTTGTAGGCTATATAAGCCAAGCTCTTTGATGAAATAAACACAGTCTTTCATTCACGTTTTGTTTACAGTGGTTTAGTACCTCCACATTCTATATCTTCTTTAGAGGAGCCCAATCCCTCTACGGTTTGTATGATCAAATCGATGTTACATCATTAGTTTAGTGATTGTGAAGTCACACTGAGATTTTTGTCAATACAAACATTACACAGTATATTTAATTATTTTTTTTACATGAAACTCATATACCTGTTAGAACTAAGACCCGAACTGATGCCCCAGTTTGAAGCAGTTTTCAGAAAAGTCTGAATATAATTTACATGCCATTTGAGTTTTGGGAAGACGTATTTGTTCCTTAGTTGTGTTGTATTATTACGGAAATTCTAATAAGATCTGTTGTTTAACTACCACGGTAGATATCCCAATGATTGGATGGAATTTTGTTTTTGATGAATCTTACAATATCTAAACAAAGGAACATTAACATTATGCATGCATATGCTACAATCACATTTGGCATCATATCCACTTCATTGCTAAAACGGGGACAGCTAATGGAACCTTAAACTAATCAACACGCATCACTGACCAGCAGCAAATGCCGCCGCTGGAAAAGTGTTAGTGATGCCGGCAAGGCTCTTGAAGAATAATGGCGGGTTGCTCATCAGCAATGATTTCACTGACAGGAGGATACAACCTCTATTTTAAATAACGCGTCTTGAAACACGCTATAACTTAAGGCGTGACGTGACTTCTCCATTTCGTCTTAAGACTTCCTTTAAAAGACTTGTCACAAAAAGCTCTCCTTTTTCACCTTGAGACGGAAAATGTGCCTTAAAGTCAAAAACATCATGAGACTTCACTATTTATATATTAATTTTTAATCTATACCATAAAACTACGTCGTTTTAAATAAAATCTAAAGATAAAAAATAATGTTGTTTGACTTTTTTTCATTTCATTATTAAGCAACTTTTTTTATCTTCTCTTTCAAATCAAGAATGAATAATTTTATGTTAATGTGTATTTGTCATTAAAAATTTTAATCATTAACTTTATGATCTTGCTATTAAAAGTTTAATTTTAAATATTTTTGATGATTTTATTTTATAATTTAATTATTTTTATTTAATTTTAAATACATAAAAGGCTTCACCTTTTTTGTCTTTTTCGCCTCAAGTCTTTTGTGGCAAGGCTCCGACAACAAAACGTCTCGCCTCACGCTTTCACTATTTAAAACATTGGCCACAACATGAGCTCCTTGGCCTTCACTCCCTTGAGCTTCTTAATCCTCTTCTCAACATACCCTTTAATCTCTGTGTCGTAACTCACAAGCTTACTGATGACCTTGAAGCTTTGCTCAACCTACTGAATTGGAAGATCCACATGTAGCCGGTGCTCCTCACGAAACTGACTTTTATCACATCAGCAAGGGGCAAAAGTCTTAGTGCACACAAACTCTTGAAGAGTGCAGTTGCCAATGCCAGTCCCACTTCGTGGCCTTTCTTGCCGATTCCTCTCTGCCAGACCTAATAATTGTGTTTTCCTGAAAGTTGCAAGTAAAGAAACGAAGGATTGTAGGTAATTTGGGGCTGGAGGGGTTAATTTATATAAAATCACTACATGTCTTAGACAAGTAGAATGAAGAAACCAATGGTATTGACATTGTAGCAATCTCCAATGTTCCCCCTTACTTCTCCGGCCTTGTCCTCATTTGTATGTCTCGAGTGGATTACTTTGGCACGTCTGAATGATCTGTTTAAGTTACCAGAGATGCAAGGCGTGTTATGGTCTTCACCCTGTTTTCCTTCCTACCTTTGTTGGGTTTCATTTATGCTGTTTGCTTAAGACATTGTTGCATTATGATAATGAGATGCACCATGGCAGAAATACGCCCTTGACCTGAAACTAACCAAAGATAAAACTACCATTAGATAAATTCAAAGAACCAAGATCAACAAACACTCCAACATGAAAACAGTAATACAAGAATAGATAAATAACACTTAAAACACCCTAAACTCCTCTCTTCTTGAAACATAATGGTTCAGCGCGCACAATAGGAGGGTTTGGTAAAGGGAAAAAAGCCAAAAATTCTTTGAGGTTGTGGGGCTAGCAGCAGTCTTGGTGATCTGGATGGAAAGAAATAGAAGACTACTAGACAGTATGTCCGGGCTCTGCTGTGAGATCTCTCCTTTTAGATAAATGACACTAGAGAAGGGAAGCGATGCATTATATTATAGTGAAAGGTTTTATACACCGGTCAACCTGACAAAAGTGTATTAAAACATAAGTTAACAAAGTCGCAGCTGGAGTTGGTTCAAAAAATGCTAATTCTACATCAGGATCAGTTGCTTAAATTATAACTAAAAATGGTTCAGTTCTACGCAAGCTTAGCAGGTATCGTTGCCCAAGTATATGTCAAGAAATGGCTGCTCCAACTGTACAAAACGTTGGAGTTGATCCTCAGTTTTAGTTACCTGCTAAAGAAGCAGCATGTCAAAGATATAGACTGAGCAGGACAAAAGTGGGAATAGTAGCTACAAAAAATGCTGGCATGCACGAATCTATCTCTCAATTTGCATCAACTATATAATGATTATAAGTCCACGAGTTATTATATGTTTAATATGCAAAGTGCCAAAAGTTAACAATGACAATTTCTTTAGATCAATCCCAAACCATTCACAATATAGTATCAAGTAATCTGATGTAATCATTTTATGCACTAAAAGTCTGGAAACATTTGTGCATTTGGCATTGATTATACGATGCTGAAGTGAAAAAGTTAGTGCTCCTTAAGCACCTAACTGGAAAGGATACCTGATGTGCTTTTACATGATTTTGTGTGCTTTTATTTGTTCATATATGTCAGAATAAATAGATGCAGCTTAGAGCTAAACCAAGACTAATCTGCAAAAGAACCATTTTACATGGTTGCGTGCAACTTCAACTGTAATATGTTTAAAGTTGGGAAAACAGAGAATATCATTAATACATACTGGCTTGTAAAAAAGCATCTGGACCTTTTTGCATCTAGAAAAAAGATTGTGTTCTTATGTTAATAGAAAATTTTATTCAAGTACGGCAAAAAAAACTTAGGGTAGCAATAGAATAACAAAACTGTAAAATTGAAGAATTATCTACAAACCATACTAATTGTGTGCTCATATCACACTGTCAAAATAGATCAATCACTTATCCACAATGATAGCCTTTGGCCCGTTTTGTATGCAAATAACATCCCATGAATTAATATCTCAAGTCCCATGAAATATAATAGCTGAAGTCTATACCCGTGGAGTAGTAGTCAGTGCATGACTGCAACTCCAGATTCAACCCCTGTTCCTTATCCAAGTAACCTTGCATCCCAAAAACCCTGTCTGCACATACATGATCAGCCACGATGCAGTAACAAATATTACTAAATGAAGTGTTCTGGTATAATTTCTACTCGTCATTCATAACTATCAAAGAAACTAAGAACATACAATGCTCTATGAATTTCTGTCTTATAGGAATTCATACCAGGATATTTGATTCTTCATTTCAGCTATGCTACTTCTGAAAACTATATCTATGTATGCACTTAACTTTTTTAAAGGTCCTTTTCTGAAATTAAAGCTCACAAAAGACCCAAAGTACACACGCTATAACCATTACTCTACCAAGCAAGCAGATCCTAATAATCAAACAACACCTTCAAAATTTGATAGGTGTTGAAATATGAAGACCAAAAATTTATAGAAACTTAAAAGATATTTCAGCGATGATACTTCTGAAAACTATATCTATGTATGCACTTACACTTTTTTTAAAGGTCCTTTTCTGAAATTAAAGCTCTCAAAAGACCCAAAGTACACATATGCTATAATCCTTATTCCACCAAGCAAGCAGAACCTAATAATCAAATAACACCTTCAAAATTTGATAGGTGTTGAAGTATGAAGACCAGAAATTTATAGAAACTTAAAAGATTCAAGTGTCAAAAAGATAACATCATTTGATATCACTCATCTATCTTACTATCCTAATTAAGAACCCCCAAAACACACTTAAACCAAATAAACAACTACCAATATAATCAAATGAAAGCAGCAACATAGCTTTACCTGAGGAAAATAAGTTCTCTAAAATTTGCAGATCCAAAAGTTCTTGTCCCAACCATTTTAGAACTTCCTGCAACGAAAACCAATCAACTAAAGGGTAATAAGCACAGCATAGAATAGATTCCCAGATTAATCTGTAAGGACATATATGGTTAAAGAATTAATGAAACCACAATATTCAGTAGTTCTAATAATTGAATCAAACTTCTGACAACATGACAGGTGGATCATACTGGACAACATGAAATCATATTGTTTTGCATCAGTTCAAACATGAATGTTCTTATATTGTTTTCCTAAGTTCTTACACAAATATCAATTACTTCATTTTACCCAGAGCAAATCGGCATCTCGTGTAGACATGCAAGCAAGAAACGAATTGAAAACTAATTACCCAGAGCAAGAAAGACGCAATACCTTTTGTTAGCCTTGATCTAAGAACAGAATCGAATACGCCAAAAATAATCGAACAGAAACCCAATTACACAGTACATCATAGACCAATTGAAACAAACTAAAAAAAATTGAAACCCAATTACCCGTCGATGAGGAAGGAGCATATTGAAGTATTCGTAGACAAAAATCGCATGTTATGAATACTTTTGGCTGCGAACAAACATGCTCTCCTTTTCTCTGTCTACGTGGACTGCTGAAGACATTCATAACAGCAACGAAACTCACAATTTTCTAACTCTCTCTTGGCAACACTTCGGGTCGGTAACTGTTTATATGCTGAGTCCTCTCAACAGTGCCAAAATATTTAAGAATTGCATAATTGTAGAGCATTTGGTGATATTCGTACCAAGCATGCATGCAAGAAATGTCCTAAATGCATCGTTCACATTTCTTGGGTGAGATTCCCTATGAACAAAATAGTAATGGCTCAATAAATGTACATGGCATGACACTGCGATATTAAAATTTAAAATGATATAAAACCCTGATATCTCAAGATTGAATACTTCACTGGCAGTTTCACTTTGTTCTAGGAGTCCATACTACTTCTTCACCTTACAAAAATCACAGAATATAAATGGTGATGACCATAAGGAAGCTTTGGAACTGAGATTACCTAATGAAAATGACTCTAAAGTTTTAATACCAGTGTGGTTTCTAGTATTAAAAATCTATAAAACATGTCTGAGGGGTTAAAATAATACAAAGTTGGTCTAATGACTCTAATCCCAAAATAATGTTGCTATTGACTAAAGTGAATAAAACCATTATGCAATATGTTTATTTCAATATGTAAACAAAGATCCAAATAAGAAAATTAGTCACTGAATTATCCTAACTGCAAATGCAAAGAGATTACAAATGCAAAGTGACAACTATTGTATATTTGTTTTATCAGAATGTATCATTTCATTGGAACATGAGACACAGAGTTCATATACTATAATATGTGTTAATTTTACTCTTTTGCTGAAAGAGTTAACAATACATGTAAACTGAAGTTGAACTCAGATACGTATAAATTAATAGATGTAGAACTTTGTATTGTTCTCTGATTGCATATGACGAATGAATTCAACATTGCATGCAGCATGTTCACGATTTGTGTAGAAAACGATGAATTGAACATCAATATATGAGTTTGAGCATCAAAGCATTTTTTTATGCTTTTCCACTGTTTGTTGTTATGTAAGAGCCTACATACCAGTTACATATATAATGAAATGAAAATCAATTTTCAGATGTTAACCGACAAAAGGATTGTTACATGATTGACTGTAAATTCTATCTACTGTTGATGATACCGAAAATCAATCTCATGTATAATAATACAAAAGGGAAAACACTGAAACAATGAATCTGAAAAAAAAAACTGCCAATATATCAAAATTATTATGATAGTCGTACAAGCAATCTTATAAGATGTACTTTGAAGAATTAATAGAGAGAACAAACTATGTGATAAAATCAAATAAGTTCACAATGTGGGTATCTATTTTGTTTTTGCAGCATCAGTTTAACTTGATTTTTAACACAGCTGTTAAAAAAAGGAGTACAAAGAAAAGATTGCAAAACTTAACATAAAAATCGACTCCCAGCAACTTTAATGGGAACCTACAAAAACATAAAAATGTTGATAACACTTTATGCAAAATCCAACTAACAGCGTATTAAGATTGGTCTTATAACTCAGCAGTAACCAATTTCAAACACATCAAATTAATTGGCAGCTAAACTCTATAATTACCCCTTTACAATAATCAAAATACAACATGATAAAAAACTGTCTACTGGAGTGTATATTCAATCCATCTCTTCAACCCTCTTAGTTTAATGACAAAAAGAAGGTTAACAATTAATTAAGAATTTACAAAACACTAAGATGACAACAGACAAAGGATTGCAATTCAATGATTTTCAGGAAAGACACTCCGAGTGATAAAATAGATCACTCCCAGATTTATCCATAACCAACAACAGTTATCAGATCCAATTAAATATCCCAACTGATCCTCTACTCAATTATACCTTCCCACAAAACAATAAAGAAAAGGAAGCACAAATTCGATTTAATTATAATATCCATGAAAAGGGAATTCAATATATAGTATCTAAGACATGATACATCTAGATACACAAATGAAGAAGACAGAACATGAAGAACCAAATAACCATGGTTATTTATACTGCACATCAGCTAATAAATCGAAGAAAAAAAATTGCAATTCAATAAATCAAGTGTGACCTGTTATCTGTGTCTGCACTTGTCACCTACACCCTATGCGTTAGTAGAAGGGGTAAAAGTCAGTAGAGAATCTAACTTATGAATGAATGAACTTTTATTGGAAGTGAAAATCCAATATATAAATTAGTTGCAAGCCTCTCTTATAAGTTGTTGCTGGTATTTTTTGAAATTGGAAAGTTATGAAAAGGTATCTGAAGTTTACAATTCAATACACGTATACAAAACCAATTACCCAAATTTCTTGCAACTGTCAACACAGATTTTCAGCCCACACTATTGATGGACAGCAGCTAATCCTGTACCTGAAATGATCCAAATAAATTTTGACAGGTTACAATCAAAGAAAACCCCAGATAGTATGAATTCTACTCCAATAAGTAAGTGAAGTTCTTCCTTTTCTTTTATTTTAGTCTGTACTACATAAAAGCTATCCTCATTGATCAAAATAGAATAAAAAAGTTAAACTTGAGTTAATCGAACTTGAGTCAACTAAGTACTCTTTAGTCGTTACCTTTCAGCCCATGCAACCCAAGCTAACAACTCAGCTGACTCAAAACAATAACAGCCATTACGGCACTGCCAAGCCCAAACCTACAAATCACACAGCAAACACAAAAAGAGAAAAAAAACGAAATCAGAAAAGCATGCAAATTAACACAGAACTGCTTTTAAGGATGAGTTTCCTCAAAAGTGGCATGGATTAGCTGAATTATTGATGAGGGAATTTAGATCTTATAAGTGGCCTTGGCAAGACTATCTCAGACTGGAAGTGTTAAAAGTTTTATGGAGCAATTTACCAAGCTGTCCAGAAGGACTCCTGGATTCTCCAAACAAACATTGCTGTTATTTTTATAGGAGGACTGAAAGGGGACATTAGAACTTTGGTAAAAGCTCTAAAACCAAAATCCTTATATGAAGCTTGTGAGTTGGCTAAGATTTTTGAGGAAAAAGAATCTTCAAGCAGAAGTTATTTTAAAAATTATACTGGAACTAAGTTGTCAGGATCATCTTCAAGCAATACCAGACCAGTAACTAATAACTCAGCCAGACCACTCACCACTCCCATTCACCAGACTTCTGGAAAACCAAATGTCAATAAGAGATTGTCCCAAGCTGAGTACCAGGAAAGAAGAGCTAGGAACCAGTGCTTATTTTATGATCATCGTTCGGAGGCACGGGACGCAGAAGCATGGGGAGTGATCACTTGCTTCTATCAGAGGAGGTAAGAACAGAAAGGAACAGAAGAGTTATGAATAAGAGAGAGTACAGGCCACGAAAGAACTATACCATCTTTTTCTTTAAGAATCAGGGATTGCTTCAAGAAAGAAGAGGAGAAGGAAGGAAGATGATAG
This sequence comes from Comarum palustre, assembly GCA_951800085.1. Taxonomy (NCBI): domain Eukaryota; kingdom Viridiplantae; phylum Streptophyta; class Magnoliopsida; order Rosales; family Rosaceae; genus Comarum; species Comarum palustre. Next base: position 19,258,429 of record OX637573.1, on the reverse strand, counting down.
GTTCAGGAACCTAGCTACTAGATTTTGAGAGTGGAAAGCAAATAAATAAGCTTAAGACAAGAAATTAAAGAAGCAAACTTTCATTCATATCCTTCTCCAGCTGTTCTTCGTCCTTATATGGGACTCAGACGCTGTCACGAGTGACAGTTGTCAAGTCAACACTGGCGGCAACAATTCATCACTGAATGAGGTGGTAGTGTCAAAACATTGCGTTTTGGGATCTGCAAATAACAGTAAAAAGGCTGCAATGACTGCACAGTCACTGACAAAAAAAAACAGGTTCTCCTAGTCGAACCAGGAAAGCTAAATTACTCTGTCCTAACAGTTCTTCCTCCTGCAAAACACACTTGTCCTCAAGTGTTCATCAAGCTTGCTCAGTCCCCTTGTCACTTGAGATTTCTTTAGGTTCAAAATCTGGGGAACCTTTCCATAATGGTATCTGCATCTTCCTAAGTTGCTTCCTCTTTAAAAGTGTCAAACCAGTGGATCGACCATTCCACCCTAGCTGCACCATTCTTCTTAAAATTTCTTCTGCTTAACATAGTTGCAGGGCTCCATTTTGGATTTTGTGGATCCACAATGGGAGGCAGTTGAGGTGACACACTTGCTGAACTTCCCGCCTTCTTAAGAAAAGATACATGAAAAACATTGTGAAATCTTACCTGTTGCCGGTAACTGTGATCTGTAAGTCACCTGGCCAACTCTCTTAATCACCAAGAAGGGACCAAAGAACCTAGGAGTGAACCTGATTGACTGTGCGCTGTTTGTAATGCTGCAACTTTAGATACACCCAATCTCGTACAACAATTTCCCTCTCTGAATGCCTTTTGTCATAGAACCCTTTCATCCAGGATTGTGGTAACTGCAAATTCCTTTTAATGACAGCTAGTAACTCATCTCTCGTCTTAAGTGCAGCATCCACATGAGCCACAGTTGTTGATCCATCAAGGTAAGGGATCACTGAAGGAGGTTGATAGCCATACAATGCCTGAAAGTGACTCATTTGAAGGGCTGAGCGATGAGCTGAATTGTACCACCATTCTGCCCAGGGCAGTGCTAACACCCAAGTGTAGGGTTTCTCCCCTACTACACATCTCAGATATTGTTCCAAAGTTCTGTTCAAATTTTCAGTTTGTCCATCAGTTTGAGGATGATAAGCGGACTTGGCCAACTGAGTTCCTTGCAGCTTGAAAAAACTTTTCCAAAAAAGGCTCACGAATGCTGGATCCCTATCAGAAATAATCTGAGCTGGCATTCCATGCAGTCTGAAAATTTTCTTTACAAACATGTTTGCCATAGAAACTGCAGTGTATGGGTGTGCCAAAAGTATGAAATGAGCAAATTTGGTAAACATGTCAATTACTACCTAAATAACTGTCTTACCTTCTGAGACAGGCAATCCATCTATAAAATCCATAGAAATGTTGGTCCAAGCATTAGTGGAGTTATGATTTGGCTGAAACAATCCTAGTGGTAATATAGTTTCATAATGGTTTAACTAGCATGTGTGACAGGCTACTATATATAGTTTGATGTCTGTTAACATTCCATGCCAGGCAAAACTCCTCTTGAGCCTGTGGTATGTTCTAATTCTTCCAGCATGCCCTCCCTCTAATCCATCATGAAATTCTCTAATCACCTTTTCCCTCCAATTCCCACTTCTTGGTACAAAGATCCTTCTTCTGTATAACAATTGTGAATCTTATACCATAAAGTGTTTCTTCCTGAGTTAACCTCTTGTGCAATCATTTGAGCCTCTGTATCATTCTTACAAGCTTGTTGGATCTCCTTTATAAAAGACTGCACTGGGGTGGACACACCTGTCAAGGTTGCCAACTCTCTGTCTTGATAAAGTATCAGGTGCAACATTGTTTTTACCTGCCTTGTATTGTATTGAGTAGTCATAACCTATTAGTTTGAGCAACCATTTCTGTTGAGTTGGCGTGGTGATTCTCTGCTTTAAGAAGTGTTCAATGATCCTGTGATCAGTGTTGATTTTGAAATGTTTTCCCATCAAATAAGGTCTCCACTGTTGGACAACATAAACCACAGCCAACATCTCCTTTTCATACACTGACAAAGCTAAGTGTTTTTGAGCCAAGGCTTTACTTAAGAAGGCTATAGGATGCCCTCCTTGTGACAGTACAACTTCTATCCCCTTTGCAGAAGCATCACATTCCACTACAAATTCCTTGGTAAAATCAAGAATAGCTAACACATGAGTAGTTGATAAGGCTTGTTTGAGATCCTAAAAAGTTTTCTCAGCTGCTACTGTCCAGACAAAACCATATTTCTTGAGCATGTCAGTAAGTGGTTTAGCAACGAACACATCTGAGTATTTATTTAGAATTTTCTGGATCTCATGATAAATTCTTGTAGGAGCTGGTTGTACTTCCATAGGGTAGAGTTGCACCATTATAGCGTCTCTTTCCCTTCTGAGTAATCTGCTCATCACCTTACACCCCACTACAAAAGTTTGAGTTCTTGTATCCCCTTGCAGAACATACTTCTCATTACCTTTGCAAAACTGCATCTTCATAGTTTTAAAATTCCAAGTGATATCCCCTAGTGTTTTAAGCCAAGAAGATCCTAATACCACTTCACACCCTGATATTGGTAGTATATAGAATTCAGCTTCAAAGACATAGCCTTGTAATTGCAACTCAAGTTTTACTATTCTCCTAGTGTGCATAAGAGCTTCACTAGCCAACCTAACCCTAATTGGTTTTATGTCTACCACCTGCCCCTTGAATGTTTTTAGTAATGCAGGCTGATTGAAATTGTGGGATGCTCCTGTATCAGTTAATACCTGGACCTTTTTCTTACAGAATTCCCCCTTTAGCTGCATAGTGTCAGGTTCTCCTTCTCCTCCCATTATCTGCAATTGAACTTTAGGCTCCTGTCCTCCTCCTGACTTTGGCTTTCCTGATAAATCTTCTCACTCACTTCCCCCTGCCCTCCAGTAATTTCTTTCTCTGCCTGTAGGACTTCAACAATCATTAACTGCCCTTGTTCCTTTCTACAATTGTGACCAGGCCTAAACAATTCAATTGGGTGGATAGTTATGGGCTTCTTATGTTGGTTTCTTCTTTGTTTCCAGATTACATCCCATGTTCTCCCTTTAACCAATTTTAATTTGAGAACTCCAAACCTAGAGTTTCAGAATTTGAGAATTGGCTTGATGCTTTATGGATTAATGACTAGCTCAAGTTAAGAAGGTTAATATCCCAACGTTGAGGTTTAAGTTGATATTGATATGGGTTTACATTTGTTACCAAGTTTTGGATTGATGGCTGTGTTATGTTATAGTCTTACCTTTATAGTTTTAATGTTAGTTCTCTGCTTTATTATTCTACAGTCATTTGAAAGTTCTATACTTTGAGAAGAGCAATATTGTTCGACTTAATCATTTTATCTGTAAAGAAAATGAATCTTGGACTGTAAAATCTGCAGGTTTTTATGGAACGCCAGAAGATTTACTTGAACTGATAACTTGGACTCAGCTTGGAATTCATGACCAATTGGTAAGTGGCATGTCTTGAAATTTTAAACAAATCAATGGTAAGTAATATTTGTTAATATGGGGGCTTTAACAAACTTTTTCATGGTTTTTTCCCGGGTGGGATTGTTGAATGTTGGCAGGATACTAACACATCTTGCTATCATGGCAGAAGAAGGATTTATTTACCCAAATGCAGTTGCATTATTATATTAGCTTCAAATGTCTATAACATATGTACAGATGTGCAGTTAGTTCTCAGAAACACAATGTAGTATATTGAGAGAAGTATTGTTAACGTTATGGCCCAAACTTAATGGTGAAGTTTGTGGAGAAGTGACGGCAGCTTCTGCCTAAAGCTACTGAAGAGGTATATCCCAACATGTATTATGCGTTACACTTTCTACCAATAGTATTCTTTTTATTATTGGTTCAGTAATGCTGATAATTTGTTATTATGGATATTGATTTCATCTTTGTTAAATATTTTTTGATAATGTTTAACTTCTGAGCAATATACTTGCAGCAAAAAGGTTAGAAGAGGAAAAGGCAAAAACACAGTCATCAATTCAAGAATCATACATGACTGGCTAGAGCTTATTCAACAAATATGGGCATGAGATTTTCAAGTAATCAGTGAGAAGGCATCAAGGCTTGGTAATGTTTGGTATGTGTTGAAATAGTGCTAACATTTTAAACCAAAGTGCTCCGCCGCAACGCGCGGGCATGCCACCTAAAGCTAGGCACAAAATGATATTTGCTATGGTGATATTTAGTGTGATCTGGGCTATTCTCTACTTTGCTGACTGATATTTTTGTCATGAAGGATTGTTTGGACTTTACTTTTTGATGAGTAGATATTTGTTGCTTTGGCTTTTCCTTTATCTAATTTCTCTGAACGGTATGTAGTGAATTTTTGTAGTGTGCAGTTCTTGCTGCTTGAAGAATATAATTAGGAAAAGAAACATTTCTTCAAATTCACAAGGTACTGAACTTGGGAATTTGTTGCTTCTTTCGTTTCAAGATTTTTACTGATGTTTTAAAATTTTATAGACTGTAATGCCTTAGTAATTGCGTTATTATTTATTCAACTTTGATTAGCTTAATTTGGTTTTTGTCTGCATCAAGTTTGTTTGTTTCTTTTATTAATTTATTTGATTCTTAAGAAACAAAGAAGGAACAAACTTGAAGCAAAGAAAGAAAAGAGCTTTAGTTGCTAATCTCAATTGTTCCGGCTCTCCAGTAGATGGTAATGCTTATGTTGTCAGTGAAAAGTACTAAGTTGATGAGATTAGCCTCTGTCCAAAATGTAGATTCGTTGAGCTTAAACCAGTTTGCGGTTTTTTTGTCTTCATATTGAAAATACAAAAGCTTGTGTTTAAGGCACTTAGATTAATTTGTTGTTTAGTAGATTCCTAAACGACATAACTCGTAGCAACGCACGGGCACTAACTAGTAGGATAGCGACGCTTCGAGACGGATTAAAATATGTAGAGCAAAACAGGCGAGGGCAGTACTGGAATTTCATGTTCTAACAGTGAGGGCAAGAACCGTAAATACACTGTTTTTACTGTTTATGAACAGTAATCACTAATAGATATATGTTAAACTAAATAATATGCCCGCGGGATCTCTATTTGTAGACAAATGATAATAGAAGGAAAGTCCATCTGTCCATGCAAAGTTGCAATGGCTCAAAAAAAGTTTAATTCTACAACAAGATTAGTTGCTTAAATTTTAGCTTTAAAAATGGTTTAGTTCCACACGCAAGCATAGCAGAATTTGTTGCCTGAGAATAGTAGTTACAATTCTTGCATCCACCTACCAAGTCTGCCATCAAAGAAGCACTCAGGAGCATCATATCTGAACATTCCGAAAGTGATTATTAGTTCTACTTTGAGCAAAAAGAAAAGGAAAAATCTAGGGGCTTTAAGAACATCATCAACACAGGATATACTCGTACGACACAAAAACGGAAGCAATTCTGGAATAGAATCTCAATGTAAATGCTTTAAGCTAGATACAAATGCGACGCAAAAGATCTAATAGTATGTTTTGCAAGAAACACAGTTTAATAGACGCCCCCAAGTCTAATAGTATGCTTCCAAGTCAAAAACAATGGACAGTAATAGAGATCAGATACACTTTTGTGATAATTAAAAGTTTGGGCTTATAAGGGTTTGGGATACTCTCTTCATTATCAATTGGTTTTGAAGTTGAACCTCATACTACTTTATCATGGTATTAGAACAGGTTACCCACGTCCACGTATGTTAGCGTTACCGGCCACACGCACTCCACCACGTCATCCCTAATGTTGTCCACGTGTTAAGCTTGAGAGGTCACCACGTGTTGAGATATCAATCCCACATCAGGAAAATAAGGCATTGTCTGTGGGCTTATAAGAGTTTGTGCTACTCTCCATTGCCAATTGGTTTTAGAGTTGTGTTAGAGAGCATGAATCTGGCCCATAATCTTTTCCATTACAGATATGATATTGCTATGATTGTGCATTAGTTTTGGCATTGCTAAGATTATGCATCAATTTTGATATTGTTATTAATATAGATTTATTGCATTATGTAAAAGTTGTGTATAGCTACTCCTATATAATGGATAACATGTAATTGTAAAGATTAAGGAGAATTAATTTCTACATGGTATCAGCCTAAATCAAAGATCCTTCCATGTGTCTCATCTTCTTCCTCTCTTTGTTGTTTCGTCTTTTCCTTTTCCATTCTCGATTCCTTACGGTTGTGTCTTAGATTTTCATTCCTTCATCATCCTTCTTCTTTGTAATACCACAAACAAACCAAAAAAATATCTCCTCTTCATATCACCTTCATGGCTGCAAACAGTTCCTACACTTGCCCTTCCTCTTGGGCTCAAGGACTTCCTATCCCAGCATCTCAATGGTACTATGGCTCGCCTCAATGCACTTCCAAGTTTGACGGACTTTCCACTGTTCTTTCCTTTGCTGGAGCTCATTTCTCTAGTACCGATCCAAATTGGTATCCCAACACCGGCGCAACACATCACATGACTGCAATGCCTATTCAAAATACTCAACCCTATAATGGTCCCCATAATGTCTATATGGATGATGGTAGTGCAATGCCCATTTCTCATACTGGCACCTTACCACTTTCCTTAGGCTCATCACAATTTTTACGAAATGTGTTTCATATTCATTTCATTCGTAAAAATCTTATTTCTGTTGCTCATTTTACAAAAGACAATCTTGTATTCTTCTTGTTTGCTCCCGATTATTATCAAATTTATTGCTTATAAACTGGTCGTCTCTTATTCGAGGGCCCCTATCAAGATGGTCTTTACCCACTCTGTTTGTCTCCTCAGTCCACCATCCCCCAAGCATTATCTACTGTCCACTCGTCTCTTTGGCATAATCTCCTGGGTTGTCTTTCATCTTCTGTTCTTGCTCGTTTAGGTTCGGTTATTAGTTCCAAACTCTCTTTTCATTCTTTTTGCAATACTTGTGCACTTGCAAAATCTCATCAACTACCCTTTCCATCTCATCATGATTCTGCTTCTCTTTTCGATATTATTCATAGTGATGTGTGGCAGGCCCCGGTTTTCTCTTTCACTGGCTTCAAATATTATGTGCTCTTTACAGATGAGTACTTTCGGTACACTTGGCAATATCCAATGCATCAGAAAAATTAAGTTCTCACCCACTTTCAAACGTTAGTTGCTATGATCTAAAATATTTTTAATAGCTCTGTCAAATACCTCCAAAGCGACAACGGAACAAAATATGTCAACCGAGCATTCTCTCATTATTGTGCATCCTTGGGCATCCGACAACGCTTCTCTTGCCCACATACGCCACAATTACATATAAAATCTGTAAATATAGTTAAAGCCCTGGATTCTTTGTTTTTTTGAAACTATACCTATCAAAATATAGTTTACATCCTATCTATTTAGTTTGACAAGTTTCAAAAGAGAAGTTTAAAGTAGCAGTCATACATTAAAGTAGCAGTCATCCTATCTATTTGATATTTCCTTGTATCAAATCCAATATCGAATCATTACAATTAAGCTAATGACTACAATCAATAAACAATAAAACTGAACTCACCCTAAACTACGCAAGTAAACAATGCAAAGTCACCCATAACAAACCCAGACCGAAAGCCGCCCTCTTCTCCTGTAAGTTCAAACAAAAGGGGTAAATTAAATAGCTTGTCGTGCTAAATTGAAATGGGTATCAGTGTCCTCTGCCAAGCCACCAATCGATGATAAAGAAAAAGAATTCTTGGTTCAGTGAAATGAAAAGCACTTGACTTACCAATTGGTTTCTTCAAAAAAACTATCCATATAGATGGGTATCAGTGTCTGCCAAGCCTCCAATTGGTGGATCAGTTGTCCACCTTAACGACAGAAACGAAATGAAAAGGAATTACAGACTACCAATTGGTTTCTTTTATTTTTATTTTTAAAAAGAGCTATCCATGTAGATGTACATGTCTATCAAACCTAAAACTCAATTGGTTTCTTAAAAAAAACTATCCATATAGCTGGGTATCAGTGTCCTCTGCCAAAACCTCCAATCGGTGATAAAGAAAAAGAAATCTTGGTTCAGTTCTCAACCTTAACGATAGAAACGAAATGAAAAGCACTTACAGACTACCAATTGGTTTCTTAAAAAAAAAGAGCTATCCATATAGATATACATGTCTATCAAACCTAAAACTCAATTGGTTTCTTCAAAAAAAACTATCCATATAGATGGGTATCTATAGTGGTAAGCGCATTTTAGATCTTTATTGGTACTTTGTGAAATAAGCAAAGAATAAAACTGGATACAGAATACAACAGAATTTTATAGTGGTTCGGCTATAAATAGCTAATGTCCACTTAGTGATCTCTCTTGAGAGACTCATCAGAACACTAAAGAATTTAGGTTACAAGATCCTTTGCAAAACCCTCTCCCTTCCATGTCTAGGTCTTATCTCTTTATCACTCTTGAATAGGGCTGGCATGGTATGGTAATTTACCACGAGTACCGCAAAACCAACCGAGCCAATAATGTTGGTAACCGACATAGTCGGTAACCGACTTCTACGGTACGGTTACTGTACCAACTTAATTTTGGTGGTACGGTATGATAATTGATTTTAATTACCGTGGTAATTACCGTACCAGCCGCAATTTAAATATATAATTAAAATTATATTAAGTCCTTTAATCCTAGCCATTGATTTAGGGACTTTTAATCCTAGCCGTCTATCGGTATCCTATACTAACCTATCTAACGCGCTGCCAGCCTTCCTCTTTGTCTGTATTTTCTCGAGCTCTCCGCTCCCCTCGACGCGATCAGCGATCTCTCCTCCTCACCGAGCTCTCCGATCTCCTCCTCTCGATCTGTCCTCAGCGATCTCTCCTCCTCTCGATCTGTCCTCAGCGATCTCCTCCTCTCGATTTGTCCTTAACCTCAACCTCAGGCCGTTCAGTCCTCCTCCTCCTCTCGATCTGTCCTCGACCTCAACCTCAAGCCGTTCGACGCGATCTCTCCTCTTCTCAATCTGTCCTCAATGTCTCCAACTCTCCAATCTCCCTCGACCGCGGTCTCCTCGACAGCTCTCCGATCTCCTCCTCCACCAAGTAATTCCTCTTCCTCTGCTTCCCTGATTTTGGCATTAATAGGCTGTTGTAGATTGTGAATAATCTGATAATGGTCTAAACTGTATACTGTATGTAATCTCTACCGGTATAATGTATGTAATCAGATTAATGATTACAGTTGTAGATTAATCAGATTTGCTTTTCTGTGTTTCTGTGTAATGGTTATTGATGCAATGGTATGAAGATGCAATGGTTATTGATTTGCTTTTCTGTGTAATTTTGGCATTAATAGGCTGCTGAGGTATCACAGATTCACAGTTGTAGATTGTATTGCTGAGGTATCATACTGCTGAGATATCACAGTTGTAGTTGTAGAGGTATCACAGTTGTATCACAGTTGTAGTTCATGAAAAAAATTGGCCCAATTTAATGTTGGTACACGGCCCAACCGTACCGTACCGTACCAACATGTCGGTATACCGACTTTGATGGTTGGTAATGGTAATAGGATTTTGTTTACCGATTATAGTTGGTTGGTAATTGGTAATGACAAAAAAAAGTTGGTAACCGTACCATGCCAACCCTATTCTCTAGGTTTTCTGTCTCTCTTAGAGAATTCCCTGCAGCTCCATTTTCTAATACAATAATATCTTAGGATTCCTAACCCTAACAGACAAATCTTCACAGAATCTAAAAAAGATTAATTTCCTAGAACTTATAGAAAAAAACTTATTTCCTTTTCTGACTTATATTTGCCTGCTAAATCCTAACCATTAGATCGTATCAACGAGCCAAAACACAATAATCTCCACCTTGGTGAGTTGATACCAAATGATTGTTGCTCCCTTCAGGATATCTTGAATCTTCTTGAAGTAACCCTGAACAAAAACCTCCAAGAACATTTACCTTGGCAAACCTCTTCTTGCCTTAACGCACCTCAAGTGAGGAGGTGCTCCACCACAACTCAGAAAGCTGTGACACTGAGCAAGTCCAAGCAATACTTGAACTTCTCTGTAGAAACCGGCTTAGTTAGACAATCTGCTGCATTGTCATTTGTGTGAACCTTCTCCACAATGATACTTCCAGCTTCTAGCCAATCTCTGATCCTATGATAGCAAACATCAATGTGCTTTGTCCTTGCATGAAACACCTGATTGTTTGCCAAGTGAATGGCACTTTGGAAGTCACACTTCACTACCACACCTCTTGGATGAATCCCGAACTGACTTGCCAGCCCATTCAACCAAATAGCCTCCTTTGAAGCCTCTGTTAATGCCATATACTCTGCCTCTGTCGTAGATAGAGCTGTGACTGCTTGAAGAGTCGCTTTCCAGCTCACAGGTCCTCCTCCGTAGGTGAAAACATAACCTGTTGTGGACCTCCTTCTATCTAAGTCTCCTACAAAATCAGAGTCTACAAAACAAGTAACACATGCTTCTTGTTTTCTTTCAAACATAATTCCAAGCTGCTTCACTGCTTCCCAATGGCGCTTTCCTGGATTTGACATGTACTTGGAGACAACACTCAAGGCTTGTGCTAAATCTGGTCTTGTGCAAATCATTGCATACATGAGACACCCTACTGTACTTGTATATGGAACATTCTTCATTGCATCAATCTCCTTCTGATGGTCTGTGCTATGCACTCAATTGGAAGTGTGCAGCTAATGGGGTAGAAACGAACTTAGCTCCATCTATGTTGAAGCGCTCAAGTACCTTCATTATGTACTTTTCTTGTGACAGCCATATTCTTCCTGTATTTCTATCCCTCCTTATTTCAATCCCAAGGATCTTCTGTGCAGCTCCTAGATCCTTCATGTCGAATTCAGCTCCAAACTTTTTCTTATGTTCTTGAATTTTCGACATCTTCTTGCATGCAAATAGCATGTCATCTACATACAAAAGAAGTAGAATGAATTCCCCATCTTCAAATACATGGTAGTAGACGCAGCAGTCATATAGACACCTTGTGTAGCCTATTTTCAGCATATAATTGTCAAAACGCTTGTACCACTATCTTGGTGATTGCTTGAGCCCATACAAGGACTTCCTTAAGCGACAAACTAGATTTTCTTTTCTTGTTTCAACAAAACCCTTTGGCTGTGACATATATGTCTTCTTCGAGGTCTCCGTGAAGAAAAGCAGTCTTTACATCCATCTGCTCAATCTCCATATCATAATGAGCTGTTGTATAATGAGCTGTTGTAGACAACAACAATCTAATGGAAGTGTGCTTGATGACTGGAGAGAAAATCTCGTCATAATCCACTCCTTTCTACGAATACCCTTTTGCCACTAAACGTGCTTTGTAAGTTATGGCATCATCTTCATGTATTCCTTCTTTCTTCCTAAACACCGACTTGCAGTCAACGAGCTTTCTTTCTTTGGGTTTAGGGGAATTCTTATGCAAAGATTCCATCTCTTCAGTCATAGCAACAATCCAACCTGCACTTTCCACGCTTTCTATGGCGTCTTGGTATGTTGTTGGATCTCTTTGACTTATACTCAGAGCATGACTCACATCTTCTTCTGGTTGTGATTAGAATCCAAAACGCTGAACTGGTTTTCGATTCCTTTTAGGTTTGTCAAGTGCTATGCTTCTTTTGAATGACTCAGGTGCTTGCGGATAGCAGAATCATGTCTTCTCTGTTGAGATTGCTCCACCTAAGTCATAACTGTTGGCTGTTGTTGATGTTTTGGTTCCTCAATAGCTACTTCATCATTCCCTTGCTCAATTTGCTCCACCTGAGCTTCAGAATCTTCCACTGGTCTAGCAAATGAAATTCTGATTGCTTCTTCATCAGCAGCCATCTGCCCTTTCTTGCTATTAGCTTCTTCATTCAAAGGCATGGTCTTCTCATCAAAGACAACGTCTCTGCTGATCACCTTTTTCTTGTTGACTATATCCCACAACTTATAATCCTTTACTCCTCTCTCAAAGCCAATGAACACGCATTCAAGAGACTTAGGTTTCAGCTTGGTTCTTTCATCCCTGGGAATATGTGCATAAGCATTGCAACCAAACACCCTCAAGTTGGAATAATAAACCGGTTTTCCTGTCCATACCTTCTCCGCACACTTGAAATCAATAGCCCTAGAAGGTGAACGGTTAATCAAATAACATGCATGATTAGTCGCTTCTGCCCAAAACTCTTCTGGCAATCTGCATGAAGTCTCATGCTCCTTTCTCTCCATGAGAGTTCTGTTCATCCTCTCTGCAACACCGTTTTGTTGGGGAGTCTTCTTAACAGTATAATGCCTTGTGATGCCTTTATCCTTGCACAGCTACAAGAACTGCTTGCTTCTATATTCACCTCCATTGTCGCTCCTCATACACTTGATTTTCTTGCCTGTCTGATTTTCTACTTCAGCTTTCCACTCCTTGAACATGGTAAAAACCTCATCTTTAGTCTTCATAAAGAAAATCCAGACTTTCCTTGAGAAATCATCTATGAACGACACGAAATATTTGGCTCCACCATTTGATGTTGTTGGTGCAGGCCCCCAGACATCTGAATGAACATAGTCCAGCACTCCTTTGGATTTGTTCTCGTCGCTGCTCACAGTGAATGTCACCCTGGTCTGCTTCACAAGTGTGCAATACTTGCAGAATTCTAGAGCGTCGCTCATCAAACCATCTAACTGACCTTTCTTGTGTAATTCTTGTAACGCTTTTTGACTCAAGTGCCCAAGCCTCTCATGCCAGAGCACAGTCTTGTCTTCTTCTATACAAACTGCTGCTCTACCTTCAACTGTAGAACCTGTGAGTTTATACATGTTATCTGGTTGTATCACACCCTTCATATAGACTAGTTGCCCTTTCCCTACCTTGAGCACTCCATTTTGAGCTTTATGCCAAAATCCAGCTTATCCAGAGTACTTAGAGAAATCAAATTTCTGCTCAAACCTGGGATGTGCCTAACGTCTCCCAGCTTTCTGACAACGCCGTCATGCATCCTGATCTTTACCGTTCTGATTCCCATAATTCTGCTTGGTGAATCATTCCCCATCAAAACTGATCCGGTGTTCCTCTCCTTATATGTGGTGAACCAATCTTTGTGCGCACACATATGAAATGTGTTGACCGTATCCAAGGTCCAATGTCTAGACGCACCAGAGCTGGTTGAGACTGCAAGGAGTTCCCCATCCTTATCATTGTTTCCAATAACGATGTTGGCTGACTGGGAGTTTTCTCCTGACATATGCCCCTTCTTCTCTTTCCATTGTTTGCAGTTTCTTTTCTAGTGGTCGGGTGAACAACATATGAAGCAACCACCCTTCTTCTCTTTTCCTTTTCTCTTGGATTTAGACCTGCCCCTTTCTAGAAATCCACCACCTCTATTCCTCGACCTTCCTCAGTCCTTGTCCCTGACATAGAGTCCCCGTGCTTGAGAACTGTCTTCTTCTCTCTACAATCTGATGTAAGATTCTAGATTCTCACACACCATAGAGAATGAGATCGACTCTGCGAATATCATGGTGGTTTTAAAGTGGTTGAATGAAGGTGATGGTGAATGCAGCAGCATGACAGCCGTGTCTTCATGAGAAGGATTCTAAGTATCGATGAGTAAGGGATTAGATTGTGCCAGATGAGCCCTTTTCTTCCTGGGCTGCACATCTTTCGAACCAAGTGGCCTCCCCCTCTTCTTTTGAGGAGCCACGACCTCCACCCGTCCACTAGGGTCGGCAGCGCCCATACTAGGGGCAGCGGTGCTCGGACCCGGGGTGTCCATGCCCATCTTTGAGACTTCTAGCCTTGCAGGGACATTAGCAGCTGGTATGTTCGATCTCGTGACCTTAGCAATCTCAGCAAATGAGTCGGGCATCGAATCTGCCACTTGCTGGAGCTCAAGGAATTGCCTCACTTCCTTCTCGGCATGAGAAGTGCGGGGATCATAATGAGCAAGCGTTGGAACCGACCAGGCCAATTCTTGTCGTTCACGCCGAGCATGCATGCTCTCATCTCCCCCTAACGACGGGAAGACGGTCTCATTAAAGTGACAATCAGCGAATCGGGCTTTAAAGAGATTACCTGTCAAAGGCTCTAGGTATTTGATGATAGTTGGGGAATCATAGCCAACATAGATACCCAAGCGTCGTTGCAGACCCATTTTCTTATGTAATGGTGGCGTAATAGGCACATACACTCCACAACCGAATATGCATAAGTGCGAAATGTCAGGCTCATATCCAGTAACCAACTGGTACGCACTAAACGCTTGGTTGAGTGCGGCTCCAAGCACATCTTGGAGAAGCTAATGAGTCATCTTGTGGTTTGTACCTCACCACCATAAGGGTTATTGAATCTTATGCGGTCGCCGAACATGATTATTGGGACCATGACTCGTACAATCTATGGCATGACCGCCTCGGTCACCCCGGAAGAGATATGATGATAAGGATTCTACGAAACTCGTATGGACATCCGTTCTTCCGTACAAAGCGAAAAGGTTTGGGACACATGCTCCCTATAGAGGGTAGAGATGCAGTGGTCACCAAAGTGAGCTCCCTGCCGACACTTATGTCGCCAGAGGACAGCTCCGCCGATCCTCACTCGGTCATGAGGATCCAGACCCTTCCTGATGCGTCACTGACTCTGTCTGATGCTCATAAGTCTTTTTGTAAAGCTTGTGCAATGGCTAAGTTGGTGGCCAGACCTTCTTATGCTAAAGCAAACACAAAGAACATCTCATTTCTCCAGAGTATCCAAGGTGATTTCTGTGGACCCATCCATCAAGAATGTGGACCGTTTAGATACTTCATGGTTCTAGTGGATGCATCGACACGCTGGTCGCATGTCGCCTTATTGTCCACAAGGAATGCTGCTTTCCCCAAACTCTTGGCACAGATTATTAAGCTGAGGGCTAACCACCCTGATTATCCAATCAAGTCGATTCAGATGGATAATGTCGGTGAGTTCACGTCAAAGACTTTTGACGACTATTGCATGTCGGTTGGAATAGAGATTGAGTATTATGTTCCACACGTGCATACGTAAAATGGTTTGGGTGAAGCTATGATAAAAAGACTTCAGTTGATAGCTAGAGCACTGGTCATGGGCTCAAAGCTCCCTATTGCGTCTTGGGGTTATGCTATATTGCATGCAGCCGTGTTAGTTCGTTTCCGATCCGCCTCCAACCAAGCGTTTAGTGCGTACCAGTTGGTTACTGGATATGAGCCTGACATTTCGCACTTACGCATATTCGGTTGTGAAGTGTATGTGCCTATTACGCCACCACTGCGTAAGAAAATGGGTCCGCAACGACGTTTGGGTATCTATGTTGGCTATGATTCCTCAACTATCATCAGATACCTAGAGCCTTTGACAGGTGATCTCTTTAAGGCCCGATTCGCTGATTGTCATTTTAATGAGGCCGTCTTCCCGTCGTTAGGGGGAGATGAGAGCATGCATGCTCGGCGTGAACGACAGGAATTAGCCTGGTCGGTTCCAACGCTTGCTCATTATGATCCTCGCACTTCTCATGCCGAGAAAGAAGTGAGATGAATCCTTGAGCTCCAGCAAGTGGCGGATTCGATACCCGACTCATTTGTTGAGATTGCTAAGGTCACGAGATCGAACATACCAGCTGCTATTGTCCCTGCAAGGCTAAAAGTCTCAAAGATGGGCATGGACACCCAGGTCCGAACACCGCTGCCCCTAGTATGGGCGCTGCCGACCCTAGTGGACGGGTGGAGACCGTGGCTCCTCAAAAGAAGAGGGGGAGGCAGTTGGTTCGAAAGATGTGCATCCCAAGAAGAAAATGGCTCATCTGGTACAATCCAATCCCTTACTCATCGATACTGAGAATCCTTCTCACGAGATTGTCTCTGATTACACCTATGTCCTAGAGACTGTCAAGACCCACCCCGAGTTAAACCCATTTAACCCTTTAACCCAAAAAGTTAAACCCATTTAACCCTTTAACCCAAAGTATGTCCTGAGGGGACCACCTCCCAAAGAAAATTCTGCCGAAATTTCGACATAGTCTCCCTTGAAAAGTGGACAACCCTTAACCTGCAATAAACCCAATTGAACACTTCTAAAAACCAATAACCATCCGAAATCTCCTGGAGCCATCCTGCTCCCAAAACCAACAACCTCCACAAGATACACATCTAATTAATTTTTAACAGAAGGTACAACACCTCCAAATTTAAAAGCTACATAGGGTTCCAGTTCCCTAGGAGTTCACCAACAAATAAAACTACCCGGTGTGTATCAGAGCGTCTAAAAAAATGAAAACATAGAAAGATTACAAGTAGGTTAACCCGGAACCTACTGATAGTTCGGAAAATAGCGGTAACTATGCCTGGCCTCTACAAAGACTAGTCGGGTCGAGCACTGCAATCTGGACATTTAAAACGAAGGGCCCAGGGGAGAAACATTGAAAAAATATTAGCGTGAGTGGACAAAAATCAAATATAAAAACTCTATTTTCTTTAATGTCCTCCCTTAGAGTTTTTTTAAGAAAAACCTTATGCACGTAAATCATAGACAATGAATAAATAAATCATTGAATAACTCACTTGGCTCAAATCCATAATTAAATATGGGATATTAACCTCATCCACGAGAAAACCGACCCGCTCTACCACGAGAGAGTCTATTGACCAGCTCATCGGAGAGGATCCCATGACCCGTTCTATTCGGGAGAGTCCAAATGACCAGCTACCACCGAAGAGGGTCCTGACCTGCTCTATCCGAGAGGGTCATAATGACCAGCTACCACCGAAGAGGGTCAGACCAGCTACTATCCAGAGAGGGTACCATCTCCATCTGGAGAGGGTTCATGCTAGCATGCAATACATATATCAATATCCTTTAAAATCCTTTTAAAAACCACGTGGGAAAATAAATCGAAAACCTAGTCAAATCTCCCATGACTTTACCCCAAATAAATTGGATTTAAAACGTTTCCAGGAACCCAAAACCGGGTCTCTGACTTTACTTTAAAATCCTTAAATCCAAGAGCCAAGTTTCCATTTTTTAAATTTCATCCCCCTCCATAACCCAAAACAGTGATAACAATAAAAACCATATTCCGGGAAAATCCTATAAAATCACGGGAAAGGTAGGAACCTCTTTCCCGGCTCACTTATCTTTAAAAAGTATAAAATTCTCATTTTCCCAAAATCACCGTAAAACTTAAAATGGAGGAAATCACATATAAAAAGGAAAAACTAATTAAAGTCTACTGCATGCATTATATTTAAAAATAAAGTCCACTCACAGATGCCGCTAGGTCTGCCGGCAACCAGAAGGCTGCTCAGCTCGAGCTCCCCCACGTCATGTTCAAAATACACAAACAGGTCTTAAACCCACAATTAAAGTAAGGGCAACAGCAATAAATCTCTACCCTTAACGTTCATCCTTAACCACCTCTAGAAAAACGTGAGGAGTCTGCCTCAAATACCCCATTAGCGTAAAAACTCTTAATTACACCCTCAAACCTAGCCGGTACTTCCTAAACGACCGGTAGTCATTTAATTACCCAATTAATAAACCAAACCTTCCAAAAATAATAAACGTATCAAATAAATCTCCAAAAATTAGAAACTGCCCTTCAATGGCCTTCTCATAATTTTTACAATTTAATGGGCACCAAAAACCGCCCAAAAAGCCGGCGGCGGCCGTCGGAGAATTCCGGCTAGACTCCGGCGATCTCCGATCGCCACCAAATTTTACTAGCAGCTTCGTCTCGTCAGTTGGAACCACTTCCTAGTTCAACTTGAAGGCCAATTCGGCCTCTAACTAGGTCAATCGATAAAAAATCCAACCCGAAATAAAATTCAATTCAAACTTCAATCATTCAATTCTCCCTACACACTTCGATTCAAGCTACCAAATTCTAGGGGATTATAGTACTCATCAAACACATCAAAACCATATATAGAACTCAACGAGAGGTGGCCTGAGGGAGAAATCAGGCGTCAATGAACAGTGTTCAGGCCGCCCCTTCTCGCCGTAATTTCTCCCTAACGGCGGCGAGTTAGCTCCGGTGACCACCCCCAACTTCAAGGCGGCACAGCAGGCTTCAAATTGATACCAAGCACGCGCCATAACTCCGTCAGACGGAGGAGAAATCCGGCGGAAAAAATCCGGTTTCAGAGGAAAAATCGACAGTGAACAGTAACTTTTCTACTTTTTGACTTTTCACCGTTTCACCCCAGTAAACCACTATCTATAGACTTTTCACTAAATAGTAACTTTGGTTTTTTGACCATAAGTTCTTCATACGAACTCCGATTTAAGCGTGCTACGTGTCCACGAACTCGTAACGACGCCCTTTACAACTTTCATGAACAAAGTTTCTCCAAATTCCAGACTTAACGAAAAGTCAACTTTTTGATCTCTCACGGTAAAACGGTTACTACGAAATGGTTAAAGATGAAAGTAACTTGGGTAGTAACCGACCGTAAATTGATTTTAGAACCGGGATGTGACACGATGTCGGTGTGCTTAGGGGACGCCCTGGGACTCGAATCGGTAATCAAGAACATGAAAATCTCGATGTGTTATGAGAACACAGTATTACTGCTGGACCGATCATCCTTGCATATCGATGATGTATTTGTTTATGCCGTGGCTCTTGAGATAATTGAGCACGATGATATCGAATCACGCTCCGTCAATGAATGTGAACGTAGAGCGGATTGACATAAATGGAAAGTTGCTATCCAGGAGGAATTGAATTCCCTAACAAAGCGACAGGTGTTTGGACCGGTTATGCTAACGCCGCCAAGTGTAAAGCCTGTGGGACATAAATGAGTCTTTGTTAGAAAGCGTAATGAGAAGAACGAGATACTAAGGTATAAAGCTCGCCTTGTGGCGCAAGGTTTCTCACAACGCCCTGGAATAGACTACGAGGACACATATTCTCCCGTAATGGACATAATCACTTTCCGCTACCTTGTCAGTTTGGTATTATCTAAAAAACTGGACATGCAGCTCATGGACGTGGTTACAACATATCTCTATGGGGATCTTGATTCAGAGATATATATGAAATTACCTGATGGTTTCCAGGTGCCTAAGTCAAGTGACTCTAAACCACGGAGTGCGTACTGCATTAAGTTACAACGCTCACTATACGGATTGAAGCAATCCAGACGGATGTGGTATACCCGTCTTAGTGACTACTTGATTAGGAAGGGTTATAAGAACAATGAGTTGTGCCCTTGCGTGTTCATAAGGAAAACGAGTTTCGGATTTGCGATAGTCGCCGTTTATGTGGATGATATGAATATCATAGGGACTCTTGATGAAATCAATGACCGCGACACTCTGAAGTCCGAGTTTGAGATTGATACGAATCACGGCTAAGTTGTTAACTGCGGAAACAAAAACAACACGAAAACGGGTATTGGTCGAAGAAATTGTTCTTCTCTTATTATTGTGCTTAAAGGCTACAATCTTTGATGTCTACTCCTTTGCTACAATAACACTATGATTCGATGCTAGAACTAATGCTAGGCATCTCTATTTATAGTCACAAACCCTATAAATCCTTATCTAACTAGAAAACTATACATTGTCCTAGTTAGACAACTATTCCTCTCCCATAAAGGAGAAGAAATCTTAATTCCTAAAAGCTAAAGGATACACCCGTATCATGGCTCGAGAGTTCCCTTTTCCTTGTTGAACCATTTCGCCTTGCTTGGAACTTGACCCGCACGTCCAATCAGAAACGCCGTCCGCTGTCCTTTACGTGTTGTAGTCACCTTCCGCTCCAAAATGCAATCTTCGGCTAATGGATCCTCTTGGTCAAACCATAAGTCTTCAACTAATGGTAGAACCGTCTTGTCGTCACTGTTGTCACCGTCATCATCAAGCAGTGACGGCTCAAACAGCTTCAAATATTCGGCGTTGATAACCGAGTACATGCCCAAGTAAGGTGGCAAGTCGAGCTTGAAGGCGTTGTCTCCAATCTGCTCCAGTACACGAAAAGGTCCGTACCGCAGTGGCTTGATCTTCTTACCTTCTCCCTTAAGACGCTCCTTACTCAGCTTTAACCACACTAAGTCACCAACTCCGAAATTACAAGGCACTCGATGCTTGTCATGCTTAGCCTTGTACTTTGCTTGTGACTTCTGTAGTTGTGCTTCAACAGTTGCATGAATCTGACTAATCTTCTCCAGGAAACGCTGTGCTCGTAGCCTATCACTCTCTCCCTTTTCCTGGTGACCGTCTCCAACCGTGAACACCATGTCAAAAGGACTTGGAGGCAGATACCCGTAGCATGCTTCAAAAGGTGACGTTCCTGAAGAGCTATGTACTGCCCTGTTGAACGCAAACTGCAGATATGGAAGACTCTCATCCCAAGTCTTCGGATGTCTAGCATTGTAACCCCTTAGCATATGCACCATAGTCCTGTTAACTACTTCTGTTTGTCCATCGGTCTGAGGATGAAAAGCGGTGCTCTTCTTCAATCTGGTATCCATCATTCGCCACAAAGAATCCCAAAAGTGACCCAGGAATCTGCTATCTCGATCCGAGATGATCGAACTCGGCAACCCGAAATGCTTCCATACATTTTCAAAAAACAATTTAGCAGCCCCTGCTCCCGTCACCGTCTTCTTGCAAGGAATCAATATCACCATCTTGCTAAACCGATCGACCACAATGTACAAGTAATCACAACCTGACTTGGCGCGCGGCAACCCTCCCAAAAAGTCCATGGAAATACTCTCCCAAGGCCGTGAAGGTACCGGCAACGGTAGGTACAACCTCTCTTCCTATTCGCGGGCTTGGAAGTGCAACACAACTTGCAGCCGTGAATGAATCTAGACACATCAGCCTGCATCTTTGACCAGAAGACGTAACGACACAAATTCAACAAAGTCTTCCCAGCTCCAAAGTGATCTGCCACCTTGGATGTATGCGCTTCCAAGTAAACGATCACAAAGTCCATAAAAGGTATGAGTAAATCGTTCATCAACCGCATGAACGTGGCCGGGGCATTGCATAGCCCAAATGGCATCACTAACCATTCGAACAAGCCTTACTTCGTCTTAAAAGCCGTTTTCCATGTATCTTCTTCTCGGACTCGAACCTGATGGTACCCAGACTTTAACTCTAGCTTGGTAAAATACCTAGCACTCTCCAACTGATCCAACAAGTCGTCTATTCTCGGTAACGGATACCGATTCTTGATGGTTATCTTGTTCAACGCACGATAGTCGACACACATGCGCCAACCCCCATCCTTCTTAGGAACTAACAAGACTGCTGATCCGCAAGGTGAACTACTTGGCTTAATAATCCCCTTGGCGAGTAACTCCTGCACCTGGGCCTTGATTTCCTCAGATTCCTGCACAGTTGTGCGGTATAACCCTGAATTTGGTAAAAGACTCCCCTATCAGCATGATCTCGTGCTCCACACTTCTTCTCGGCGGCAGACCTGGATTCTCCTTAAACAGATCAGTAAACTTAAGCTTCAGCTTCTCCACGTCTTGGTTTTGCTTCCCGGACAAAGAAGTTAAGCATACTTGACTCGAATATTCCTCCTTGGGCCGAATCATTATCAGAACAAACTTCCCGCATGCATTAACCAGTCGTTTCGCTTGTGTTGCCATCACCAAGCTTGCTTCAGGTGGGGAGGCCACCGCCTGGATGACAAAACGTCGTCCGTCCTTAATGAAGGTGTACTTCTGAGCCTTCCTTTCATAGATAGCATCTCTATCCCATAAGTAAGGATTCCCCAGAATTACCTGACAAACATCCAATGGTACCACATCACATGTTACTTCATCAATGTATGTTTCATGAAGAGCAAACTTGAACGTGCATTGAGTAGTAATGCTTAGTCCTGCATCTTTCTGAATCCATCCTAATGAATATGGCTTTGGATGTTTGACTGTTTGAAGACCTAACTTCTGAACCAAGACCTCCGAGATAAGATTCTTTTGACTTCCCGGATCTACTATGGCATCAACTAGGCTGGCCTTCAATTGCACCTTTACAACAAAAAGCTGCTCTCTTAGGTTCTCGTCGTCCTTCCTCATCTGAGTTCCTGCCATGAGGTTGAGCTTCGCATTCGGCTCCGTCATTCCTGGTACTTCGATGGTTTTGTTAGCAAGCAAAGCTGTTTTCTTCTTTTCCTCCTTGCGCCGTAAAACTCTCGGTTTCAATTGTGGAAATTTTACCCAGCATTTATCTGACGAATGACCTCCCTTGCAATGCACACAGGTTTGACTCCCCACTTCACCTTTCTTCTGTTCCTCTTTCTTGGCATAGACTGACTTTCCCCCAAGCTGCTTTCCATCTCCTTTGGTGTCGCCCTTCTTGAGCTTCCATTCAATGGCGATGGCCTTCACACTAGCTTCAGTAACTGTTTGTACTGTAAACAGTTTTAACTCTTTCTGAAGGTATTCATGTAGTCCGGCTACATACTTCATAAACGCCGCATACTCCACTAAGGAGATATCCAGAACCAGAGCTTGATTCTGGAATTCGGTCGTGTATTCTTGCACGGACTGGTTGGTCTTCTTGCGCAGGTTGTACCACTTGAGCCATCGTTCTTCCAGAAATCCGACTGGATAGAACTGTTTTCTAAGCAATTCCTTGAACTGCTTCCACGACACTACCTCCTCACCATGATTCCTTCGGTAGGACTTCCACCAAGTCAATGCGTGAGAGGATAGTTTCAAAGTCGCACAGGTGATCTTTTCCTTCGATGTAAACCGATGAAACGTGAAATATGTGTCAAGCCGCTCAAGCCAGTCGTCGAGCTTGTCCACATTGACGCTACCATCGTACATCGGAACTTCAATCTTGAAGTCAATCTTCAAGCTACGAAAAGAACTCCCTTCTTCTTGCGCCGGCTTGCGAGAATGCTGCGAATCCTTCCTCTCAGTATCATCATCATCCTCGTCGGATTTTTCTTTCTCTTCGTCCGAATCCGAACTGCTTTCTTGCTTCTTCGTCGGCTCTCTTGAAAGCAACTCCTTGACGAGGTTGGTGAGATCCGCTATGGCTAAATTCGATGCAGACACCTGCTTCTCCAATGCTGCAAATCTCTCTTCGGGATCAATTTTACCGTCCACCATCTTTACCCTCGGCCTTGTAGTATTTTCTAAAGACACAAGAGCTTTCCCTAGCTTTTTGTACAGTGAGCGAGTCAGGACCATGCACCACAGACTCCCACAGATACGGCTAGGCTCTGATGCCAACTTGATACGAATCACGGCTAAGTTGTTAACTGTGGAAACGAAAACAACACGAACACGGGTATTGGTCGAAGAAATTGTTCTTCTCTTATTATTGTGCTTAAAGGCTACAATCTCTGATGTCTACTCCTTTGCTACAATAACACTATGATTCGATGCTAGAACTAATGCTAGGCATCTCTATTTATAGAGTCACAAACCCTAAAAATCCTTATCTAACTAGAAAACTATACATTGTCCTAGTTAGACAACTATTCCTCTCCCATAAAGGAGAAGGAATCCTAATTCCTAAAAGCTAAAGGATACACCCGTATCAGAGATGAAAGACATGGGAAAGACTCGGTTTTGCTTAGGCATTGAGCTAGAGCACAGAGCCTCTGGAATCTTAATACACTAGAGTGCATATGTTCACAAGATGTTCAGGGGCTTCAATGTGGATAAAATGCATCCAGTTAGCACCCCTATGGTAGTCCGGAGTTTGGATGTTAAGAGAGATCCATTCTGTCCTAGAGGATGGTGAGGATGTACTTGGAGCAAAGGTACCAAATCTTAGTGCAATCGGTGCACTACTATATTTGGCTCAGTGCACTCGGCCAAACATTGCTTTCTCAGTGAACTTGTTAGCTAAACATAACTCTGCGCTAACGCAACGTCATTGGACCGGTGTCAAGAACATATTTCAATACCTTAAAGGGTCAATGGACATGGGCATGTTCTTTCCATATAAGGATTCAAGATGGACTGCAAAAGAGTGCAGAGTTCCTGAGAATCTAGACGCTGGTCACTTAAGGAACCAAGCTACCGGGTACGGTGCACCTTGCTGCCGTGCGCTGTGCACAGCTGCCGAGAGCTGTGTGCACGCTGCCGAGCAAAGCGCTTCCCCTAACTAGCACCAGACGTTGCCGGCTGTGCACTGGGTGCAAACTGCCGAGCACTACATGCAGAATGCCAAGCTGTGCACGCTGTCTGCTGGACACTGCCGACAACATGCCGAGCGGTGTACGCTGGCCACCGAGCGCTGCGCTGCAGCTGCCGGGCACTGTGTACACGCTGTCGGGCACTACGTGAACGCTGCTGAGCACGGTGCACATGCTGCCGAGCATGATGCAGCAGCCGAGACGGGTTGTGCACATGACTGCCGAGCGCGGTGCATGCATGCACACTTGGATGCTGAGAAGCATTACTCTTCTAATGTACTTGGCACCGCTTGCTGCCCTTATAACGAAACACCTAATGATATCTTGGTTGGTTTCGCGGATGCTGGATACTTATCAGATCCACATAATGGGCACTCCCAAACTGGTTATGTCTTCACCATTAGGAATACAACGATATCTTGGAGGTCCACAAAGCAGACTTTAGTGGCGACATCCTCTAACAATGCAGAGATTATAGCGCTACATGAAGCTGTTCGCGAATGTGTTTGGCTCAGATCAGTTATAGAACACATTAGAGGGACTAATGGATTGAGCTTCACCACAGACAAGCCAACTTGTATTTATAAAGATAATGCCGCATGTATTGAACAAATGAGGCAAGGCTACATCAAGGGTGATCATACGAAGCACATCTCACCAAAGTTCTTCTATAATCAATAACAGCAAATCCTCTTCAATATTCAAGTTAATCAAGTGAGTTCAGAGGCAAACGTAGCAGACCTGTTTACTAAGTCTTTGCCTAAGTCTACTCTCGAGAAGCATGTGAAGAGCATTGGAATGCGACGACTATCGAGCCTCCCTAAGTGAGCTACTTATCAGGGGGAGCCACGCTCTCGATCGAGAAGCATGGTGTGTTGTACTCTTTTTCCTTCAACCAAGAGTGTTTTTTCCCAGTGTTTTTATTACTTGGCAAGGTTTTAACGAGGCAACATTGTAAGCACCATCCGGCATTTCGACGGGCGGCACAATGGGCAGTGTTGTAGGACATATAACATGTGCGTGTGTGCACTTAGTCTTATGCCGTGTATATGGGTTTAGCCCAATGGGCCTTATGCGTGTGCCCTAGTTGTAATAGGTTTACATTATGGACTTAACCCAATCCATGTAGGATTGGTCCATTGTACTTAGAGTGAGTCTCTATATAAAGAGTTCATCCCTATTCATAATGAGGATTGATTCCATTCATTCTATCGGCACATATTCTAGGACATAGGTTTAATCAGAGACAATCTCGTGAGAAGGATTCTCAGTATCGATGAGTAAGGGATTTGATTGTGCCAGAGAGCCTTTTTCTTCCAGGGCTGCACATCTTTCGAACTAAGTGGCCTCCCCCTCTTCTTTTGAGGAGCCACGGCCTCCACCCGTCCACTAAGGTCGACAGCCCCCATACTAGGGGCAGCGGTGCTCGGACCCGAGGTGTCCATGCCTATCTTTGAGACTTCTAGCCTTGCAGGAACATTAGCAGCTGGTATGTTCGATCTCGTGACCTTAGCAATCTCAGCAAATGAGTCGGACATCTAATCCGCCACTTGCTAGAGCTCAAGGATTCGCCTCACTTCCTTCTCGGCATGAGAAGTGCAGGGATCATAATGAGCAAGCGTTGGAAATGACCAGGCCAATTCCTGTCGTTCACGCCGAGCATGCATGCTCTCATCTCCCCCTAACGACGGGAAGACTGTCTCATTAAAGTGACAATCAACGAATCGGGCCTTAAAGAGATCACATGTCAAAGGCTCTAGGTATCTGATGATAGTTGGGGAATCATAGCCAACATAGATACCCAAACGTCGTTGCGGACCTATTTTCTTACGCAGTGGTGGCGTAATAGGCACATACACTCCACAACCGAATATGCGTAAGTGCGAAATGTTAGGCTCATATCCAGTAACCAACTGGTACGCACTAAACACTTGGTTGGAGACGGGTCAGAAACGAACTAACATGGCTGCATGCAATATAGCATAACCCCAAGACGCAATAAGGAGCTTTGAGCCCATGACCAGTGCTCTAGCTATCAACTGAAGTCTCTTTATCATAGCTTCAGCTAAACTATTTTACGTATGCACGTGTCGAACATAATACTCCATCTTTGCTCTAACCTTCTCCAAGTTTGCTATGCAGTTCTGGAACTTGCATATATGATCATTAAGATCATCCCCTTCCTCCATCTTGAGGCCAAAGAGTTGTTCCTTTAAGAGTAGCTTGTTGCCGATGCTTTTACCCCGGTAGACACTTTCAAGCTTGTCCCACGCTTCCTTTGCCGTCATTTTTCTCCAATATGAGGCAAGACATTATCAGCAAGATGCAACTCAATACAACTCTTTGTTATCTTGTTCTTCTTCGTCCAATCTACTTCAGACATCTCTGTAGGCCTGTAGCCTCATCAGTCTCTTGTTGAATCAGGACGTTCTTCAACTTCCTCTACCAAAGCGTGAAATCAAACTTGTCATCAAAGGGTTTGATGGACGACTTCACATCTCCTGCTTCGACCCTCCCTTTGTCGTTCACCATCGCAAAGTATCCAGATATGGCTCTAATACCACTTATAGTGGTAAACGCCTTTTAGATCCTTATTGGTACTTTGTGAAATAAGCAAAGAATAAAGCTGGACACAGAACACAGCGAAATTTTATAGTGGTTCGGCTATAAATAGCTTACGTCCACTTAGTGATCTCTCTTGAGAGACTCACCAAAACACAATGAAGAATTTAGGTTTACAAGATCTTTTGCAAAACCCTCTCCCTTCCCTGTCTACGTCTTATCTCTCTATCACTCTTGATTCTCTAGGTTTTCTGTCTCTCTTAGAGAATTCCCTGCAGCTCCCTTTTCTGATGCAATAATATCTTAGGATTCCTAACCCTAACATACAAATCTTCACAGAATCTAAAAAAGATTAATTTCCTAAAACTTATAGAAAAAACTGACTTATATTTGTCTGCTGAATCCTAACCATTAGATCGTATCAACGAGCCAAAACACAACGGTATTAGTGTCCTCTGCCACTCCAATAAGGGGAAATAAAGAAAAAGAAATCTTGGTTCAGTTCTCCACCTTAACGTCATAAACGAAATGAAAAGCACATACAGACTACCAATTGGTTTCTTTAAAAAAAAGAGCTATCCATATAGATGTACATGTATATCAAACCTAAAACTCTCTTTCCAAGCTTCACTTTTTACCGTCAGTCCTAATCCAATCAATACCAGCTCTCTATATTCACAACCTTTCCAAAGCAAACACCCAATTTATAAAAATTTCACATTGCACTATCAAACACCCATATATAACCTGAACCCACAAAAACCCGCCAAAAATTGAAAAGCACCGTGCTTTAGTCCAATAAAGATTGAATGAAATACACAAAACCCCAACATGATTTTAAATAAACTATGACGATGGGACGAATAATTATACCTGTAACCTGAACCGTATTCATGCTGATGAGACGCTGCAAATTTCATCAAGATCAGAGATCAACATATACCAGAATCAGTATCAAAAAGAGAGCAAAGAAGATCAAAATTCAAATTCACAATATAAAAAATGAAATAACAAACTTAGCGCAAGTAAGCACACTTTTCGTACCGTCAATCCTAATCCAATCAATACCAGCTCTCTATATTCACAACCTTTCCAAAGCAAACACCCAATTTATAACAACTGCACATTACACTATCAAACACCCATATATAACCTGAACCCACAAAAACCCGCCAAAAATTAAAAAGCAACATGCATTAGTACAATAAAGATTGAATCAAATACACAAACCCCCAACATGATTTTAAATAAACTATGACGATGGGACGAATAATTATACCTGTAACCTGAAAACCCCAGTAAAACCCCAGTATTGCGTTCCGTATTCATGCTGATGAGATGCTGCAAATTTCGTCAAGATCAGAGATCAACATACACCAGAATCAGTATCAAAAAGAGAGCAAAGAAGATCAAAATTCAAATTCACAATATAAAAAATGAAATAACAAACTTAGCGCAAGTAAGCACACTTTTCATACCGTCAGTCCTAATCCAATCAATACCAGTTCTCTATATTCACAACCTTTCCAAAGCAAACACCCAATTTATAACTGCACATTGCACTATCACACCCATATATAACCTGAACCCACAAAAACCCGCCAAAAATTGAAAAGCACCGTGCTTTAGTCCAATAAAGATTGAATGAAATACACAAAACCCCAACATGATTTTAAATAAACTATGACGATGGGACGAATAATTATACCTGTAACCTGAACCGTATTCATGCTGATGAGACGCTGCAAATTTCATCAAGATCAGAGATCAACATATACCAGAATCAGTATCAAAAAGAGAGCAAAGAAGATCAAAATTCAAATTCACAATATAAAAAATGAAATAACAAACTTAGCGCAAGTAAGCACACTTTTCGTACCGTCAATCCTAATCCAATCAATACCAGCTCTCTATATTCACAACCTTTCCAAAGCAAACACCCAATTTATAACAACTGAACATTGCACTATCAAACACCCATATATAACCTGAACCCACAAAAACCCGCCAAAAATTGAAAAGCAACATGCATTAGTACAATAAAGATTGAATCAAATACACAAACCCCCAACATGATTTTAAATAAACTATGACGATGGGACGAATAATTATACCTGTAACCTGAAAACCCCAGTATTGCGTTCCGTATTCATGCTGATGAGACGCTGCAAATTTCGTCAAGATCAGAGATCAACATACACCAGAATCAGTATCAAAAAGAGAGCAAAGAAGATCAAAATTCAAATTCACAATATAAAAAATGAAATAACAAACTTAGCGCAAGTAAGCACACTTTTCATACCGTTAGTCCTAATCCAATCAATACCAGCTCTCTATATTCACAACCTTTCCAAAGCAAACACCCAATTTATAAAAATTTCACATTGCACTATCAAACACCCATATATAACCTGAACCCACAAAAACCCGCCAAAAATTGAAAAGCAACATGCTTTAGTACAATAAAGATTGAATCAAATACACAAACCCCCAACATGATTTTAAATAACTATGACGATGGGACGAATAATTATACCTGTAACCTCCAGTATTGCGTTCCGTATTCATGCTGATGAGGCGCTGCAAATTTCGTCAAGATCAGAGATCAACATACACCAGATCAGTATCAAAAAGAGAGCAAAGAAGATCAAAATTCAAATTCGCAATATAAAAAATGAAATAACAAACGTAGGGCAAGTAAGCACACCTGGAAAAATATAATCCCCTTACAGCCTCTCTCACACATTCAGCACCACCTTCAATCTAAAATCTATTTCCAAAACACGCAGAACAACAAACCAAACAGTTAAAGTAAAAAGGAAGCAAGATACTTATCAAAGTCAAGGAAACATTCAAGTGAACCCAAGAGTTCTGAAGTAACACGGTTGCTCAATTCCTAAACATCAAACTTTCTTTGGTATGACATAATACAGATGCTAAAATTTTAAATAATGATTTGTGTATAAAGCTACTCAGAGAAGTCATAAAGAGAGATATTGAAAGTCAATTTTGCTGATTGGTTTGATCCAAAGTCAATTTTGTTCGATATCAATGATAATTACTATCAAATCAGGTTTACAGACTACATATCTAAATTTCATATCTAAAGCAAATGTCACAGAAGCTACCAATGAAATTCAATTAATATAATTAGTTCTGCCTGAACAAAGATTAAGATTGTGAGATTTGCTCAAAACTCCAAACAAACCGACAGTAGCAGAAATCAACTGTAATAGAAAAATATATATTCAAAACCCATAACTAATAAACCCACATCCATGAGACCAACAAAAACTCAAAGCAAAACACCCATCCAATACATTGAAGCCCATAGCGCAAAACACTCAGCAAAATAACAATAGGGCAGGTATCATCAGCAACAAATCACAATAACACAACTGAGACCCAAACAGACACCAAATCAAACAAGAAACAAATCCACCAATAGTTGAAAAATCTGGAAACCGCAAGGTAGAAGATGAAGTGATTCATCATCTAGCAACAAAACACGATCACACACCTAAAACCCAACAGATACCAAACCACAAAAAGAAAAAAATAGAAACAAATCCACCAATAGAAATCTGGAAACCGCTAAGTTAAAGATGAAGTGATTCAGAACACATCTGGTTGTTGTTGTTACCTGGTCGTGAGTATTGACTCCAGTACTCAAACTCATACTCCTTCAGTCAAACTTGTACTCATTCTTCAGTTCATCTCTTGACTTCAGCATAATAAAAAACAGATACTTGAATTAATTTTGGTTAAACGAAAGGATTGCTGATCTAAAAGTGAAAACCAAATTCAGTGTGAAAGACCCAGAATTACAATACTCAATAATTGATCAAATGATTGAACTGACTGAACTTCCCAAAAAACACAGAATCTGATTTCAAGCCAACCTGTGTATCTAAGATTTTGATGGCAGCTGCATTTGATGCTACAAAATAAAAAGCACTAATATAATTCATTTTGAAAAGAATGAAATGTTACAAAAATTTAAGCATTTGAAATTTGCAATTCAATTAGAAGAGATTAAGAAAACAATGTCAATGCAAATCTCCAACCTGCATTGTTCTCAACCGAAATATTGATGAATGTACAGCAGCAGTTCAAAGGTTGTTAGGCAGTATGGAGTTGCACAGTTCAAGGGTCCTTTCTGATATGCTAGTGGGCCGATTATTCAGGCATGTCCAAGCTGATTATTACTGTTGATTGTAAGAGTCAGTTCAAGAGTTTCATGCGTTGTTTAATTTGTAAAATAATAAGTACTCTTCTTTGGTGTATTGGCCATAGAGATCAAGAGAAAGGCTCCTCATGCTCACACTGTTTGCAAAATTGTAAAAGCTTCACATGTCTGGTCCCAATAAAAGAAGTAATATAATGCATCACATTTCAAACTTCACAGAATTTGTAAAAAATAAATCACAATATAAATTAGCATATAGCATCTAATAAAGACTAATATCCAACTTTACATTATCATTAGTTGATTACTCTTCCACCAATATAGTGAATTTTTACATGACACCATCTCGTCCAGAAAAGTATGTGCAACATTATAGTATTTATCATCAGACATCCATGAGACCAACAATAACTCAAAGCAAAACATTCATCCAATACATTGAGGCCAATAGATAAAAACACTAAGTAAAATAACAAGAGGGCAGGTAATTATCATCAGACAACAAATCACAATCAAATAACTTACCAAACCAAAAAAGAAACAAATACACCAATGGGTGAAATCTGGAAACCGCGAGGTAGAAGATGAAGTGATCCATGGTTCATCATCTGCCAACAACTCACAATTACACAACTGAGACCCAACAGATACCAAACAAAAAAATACACCAATAGGTGAAATCTGGAAACCGCAAGGCAGAAGATGAAGCAATTCATCATCTGACAACAACTCACAGAGAAATTGAAAGCAAACACATATTACCTTTTGAAGTTGGCACAAAGCAATTCATCATCTGCCAACAAGTCACAATCACACAACTGAGACCCAGACAGATACCAAAACAAAAAAAGAAATAGAAACAAATCCACCAATAGTTGATATCAGGAAACAGCCAGGTAGAAGATGAAGTGATTCAGAACAGACCTGGTTGTTAGTTGTTACCCGGTCATGAGTCACTCCAATACTCAAACTCGTACTCCTTTAGGCAAACATGTACTCATTCTTCAGTTTATCTCTTTACCTCAGCATAATATAAAAACAGATCCCTGAATTAAATTTTGGTTTAATGAAAGGATTGCTGATCTAAAAGTGAAAACAAAATTCAGTGCCAAAGACGAATTCCTTAGAAGATTAATAGGATCTAAACTTGATTGTCTTTCCACTAAGCTCCAGAGCTGCACATTAATCACCAAAAAGAATTTTAAGCGCATTAAGCAGCAAACTCTAATAGTTTTTTAACCTTGACAATACTAATACAAAAGAAAAGAAAGCAATCATCTTATGAACCTTAAAACAAAGGAATTGATGTTGTTAAGGCCTCTTGCTGAGACCGAACCCCAGGAACATTGATACTGTGTACAAATGAAAGGAATAAATTGCAAAACAGAAACAGCAATACTGAACTTGAAGACCATGACCAAGTTGAAAAATCCATGTTGATATGTATTATTTCAGTAGGAAACTTATCCAAAAATTGTAATCAAACCCAATTAATCATTATAAGTTCAAGTTGACAGATGAGGACCCACAATTTCTTGGTTCAAATTGAAACAATTTGTATAGACAAAATTAAAAGATTATAGAAACAAATCCACCAATTGAAATCTAGAAACCGCAAGGTCACGAAGTGGTTCAGAACACACCTGGTTATTAGTTGTTTCCCGGTCGTGACTCCAGTACTCAAACTCGTACTCCTTCAGTCAAACTTGTACTCATTCTTCAGTTCATCTATTGACCTCAGCATAATAAAAAAACAGACTTGAATTAATTTTGGTTTAATGAAAGAATTGCTGATCTAAAAGTGAAAAACAAATTCAGTGTCAAAGACAAATTCCTTACATTATCATTAGTTGATTACTCTTCCACCAATACAGTGAAATTTTACATGACACCATCTCATCCAGAAAAGTATGTGCAACATTATAGTTTTTATCATCAGACATCCATGAGACCAACAAAAGCTCAAAGCAAAACATCCGTTCAATACAGTGAGGCCAATAGAGGGAAACACTCAGCAAAATAACAATACGGCAGGTAATTATCATCAGATAACAAATCTCAATCAAATAACTGAGACCCAAACAGATACCAAACCAAAAAAGAAACAAATACACCAATGGGTGAAATCTGGAAACCACGAGGTAGAAGATGAAGTGATTCATCATTCATCATCTGCCAACAACTCACAATCACAAAGCTGAGACCCAAACAGATATCAAACCAAAAAAATACAACAATAGGTGAAATCGGGAAACTGCAAGGCAGAAGATGAAGCGACTCATCATCCCACAACAACTCACAGAGATAGCACATATATTACCTTTTAAAGTTCGCAAAGAGAAAATAAACAGCTCTTATCCTACAGCAAACCAAAAACCAAAGTGTTCAGGAATCTTCAAATACAATCATCTGCCAACAAGTCACAATCAAACAACTAAGACCCAAACAGATACCAAAGCAAAAAAATAGAAACAAATCCACTAATAGTTGAAATCTGGAAACCGCCAGGTAGAAGATGAAGTGATTCAGAAGAGACCTGGTCGTTAGTTGTTACCTGGTCATGAGTACTGACCCCAATACTCACTCATACTCCTTTAGACAAACTTGTACTCATTCTTCAGTTCATCTCTTTACTTTAGCATAGTAAAAAAACAGAAGCGTGAATTAATTTTGGTTTGACGAAAGGATTGATGATCTAAAAGTAAAAACCAAATTCAGTGTGAAAGACGAATTCCTTACCAGATTTATAGGATCTAAACCCGATTGTCATTCCACTAAGCTCCAGAGCAGCACATTAATCACCAAAAAGAATTTTAAGCACGTTTAACCGCAAACTCTAATAGTTTTTAAAGCTGTAGTTACTCTTAAAGAAGCTTTTCTTGTTGTTTGTGGCCACCCATTGATTAGCATATGTAAATCCTTATTTTGTTCATGCAGTTAAAAGTTGTATGGCTGTCCTGTCAAATAAAAAAAACCTATGACTGTCCTGTCGTTTGTGGACCCATTGATTAGCATATGCAAATCCTTATATTGTTCATGCGGTTAAAAGTTGTATGATTGTCCTGTCAAATAAAAAGAAAACCTATAAGCTATATTCAGCTCGAACAGAATAATTGAAATCACTGATTAAGAATTGTACCTTTAATACCTCTACAAATCTTCCATAGATTTTCATTCAAAATTGACTGTACACTGAAAAGCAAAAAATAAATAAAAATTGTGGATAGAACCAAAAGAAAAGGATAAGAAATACTGTGTTTGGAATCACGTTTTCAGGATTTAGTGTTAGGTTGATTAATGAAAAACCACATTTTAACAAAGTTGTGGTTATAAAACATTGATTTTCGAAAGCAGCCACTGGGGTGCTTTTTTAAAATGGTGGTTTTCTACAGCAAGCTGAAGTTTCGCAGGCTTAATAAATTCATGGTAATATATATATATATATATATATATTTATATATTGTCCTCATCTATTTACAATGTTTGTTCTGTATCAATTTCCTCTGAACCACTCCCCTTCCTGTCTTCTTTTCTTCCCTCTATCAGTCCAAATCCTTTGGTTGTTGTTAATTTGTTTTTCAATTCAATTCTCATCTTCCTCAATTACCAAACAGTTAATTGTGTTTTTTTATAGCTGATTATTCATATAGCTGATTTTTTTATATTTGATTATTCTTACCTCAATACCAAACTGAGCCTAGAGCTGCTAAAAATATGGAAAAATAAGAATAAACTGGTCTTCAAAGGTGGAATATCTATTTTTTTCTTTCTTTTTTTACCAAGATCAAAGGCCAGAGTGGCTCGAACTCTATTTGAATCATATAACACTGTTATGGGAACAAATTAAACCCTGGACAAATAGCAATATTAGAATCCCGAGTCAGAACCAAAAATAAAAGACATACAAACATGCACAAACCCAAATACTATTCTATCTTTCACTTTATCAATGCTAGTCTCGCTTTGCATTTTCATCTAGTCTCATTGACTCACATTATTGCTCATTAAGAATCATATTCAGATTACAGAAAATAACCCACTAGAACGAAGTGGATAGTTATAAAGTACTCACCAGAGCTTGCAACAGTACGTTGTTGCTGGGATTATCAACTAACCTGGAAAATATGCATATACATGAACTTCAAGTGGAACTGTGGATGCATACAATACTTGAGTGGAAGACCTACAAAAAAAATTTGTCTTCAAATCAAAGAGGATTCCGAAAAGCACCATCCTGTTATATATACACACAGCAGAACACTTCATTTATTAGCTTGAATAAAAGAGAAGAAAATGAAAGGAAAATCAACTTCAAAGAAAAACAAAACTCGAACCCCAACTGAAAAGCAAAGAAAAACAAAATGACCAGCCCAAATTAACAAACATTAAAAATGAAAATCGAGGGAAAACTGAAAGGATTACCAAGACCTCAAAAGAAGACGAAGTCACTATCGTCCAGAGCTAACCAAATCCAAAACCTCCCTAGTCCTCTCCACCATAGTTTCAGTAGCTGATACTGTAACAACAATAAGAAAAACCAGTCAGGATCCAATTAGAAAAACGTAACTAAAAATTGAACAGCGAATTTGTTGAAGGTATACTGCAGGCACAGATAGTATACTGCAATCAACTTCTATCACTTTAAACCAGAGCAATCGATGACTGAGATCTCAGACTCCAGCATCAATAAAATCCCCTCAAAATCAAGACCCAGTAAGTTAAAAAACAACAGCAACAGAAAACAAAATCAAATCGCACAAAAAGGACAAACTAAGTCGTTACCAGTTCAAGCCTACAAATCCCAAACAGCCAAGAAATATGAGTAGATCAGTGACAAAGTTAGCAAAACAACATAGCACAGCACATAGTAAAATAAGAAGGGAAAGGAGCTTTTTGCTTCTCAGAACATGTAGTTTACTGACACAGCATTTTGTAATTTGCTCGAGGTAAGATGAATGAGGTGAGCGATGTCGACGGACGCGCGATGGATGAATGAGGTCTGAGAGAGTTGAGGCTAGATGGAGGAATGTCTCTCTCAAGTTGCCTTGTCATTTTGAAAAATTCATTAATTTGCAGCTACAAAAGCGTGTTTTTCTGACTTCTGCTTATAAAAGGAGGGTTTCCCTTACTTTTCCTTTTACCTCAAAACAACACTTCTTTAAAAATGAGCTTCTTTATGTGTTTACCAAACACCAATTTCATCCTTGCTTATAAGCACAGGAGCTTATAAGCCCCCCCCAAAAGCACCCTAAGTGAATTAGGACCTGCAGATAAGACATTTTTTCTATATCTGTAACCTCAAAAACAACACTTCTTTAAAAATGAGCTTCTTTATGTGTTTACCAAACACCAATTTCATCCTTCCTTATAAGCACAGGAGCTTATAAGCCCCCCCCAAAAGCACCCTAAGTGAATTAGGACCTGCAGATAAGACATTTTTTCTATATCTGTATCCTTGTACTACAACTGCCGCCCAGTAAACAGACATTTTTTCTATATCTGTAAACAGACTGAAACCACAACATAATTTGAGTCAGAATAGATATAATAACTACAAATGCGCTAAAGAAAATAAAAAAACAAACAATGCTGAAATCTAGTGTATGTAATTCATTTTAGAGCAAACTTTCCGTAGGAGAAGAGCATCACATCATATTAGCATGAAATTGAGAGCAAACACATATACCTTCTGAAGTCAACACAGTCAGAATAAACAACTCTGAACCTGCAGCTAACCAAAAACAAAAGCGTTCATGAATCTTCCATACACAATCCAGTATAATCTTAATGTATCCATAGTATAATGTATCCAAAACAATGATTAAGATTAGGCAAAAATAAACCACAATAAGGATAACTGAAGGACAGACAATATTACCACTTCCAAATGTAGAAAGAGAGTTCAAATGCTCAATCTCCACTCCTATAAATTCAACCAAAATCAATTTTTATGTTAAATTCAAAAAAGAGTAGAAGCTATATAGAAACAAAGATTAAAAGACCCGGAGTTACAATACTCAATAATTGATCAAATGATTGAACTTCCCAAAAAAACACATAATCTGTTTTCAAGCCAACCATCCTATTTCAGATTTTGATGGCAGCTGTGTTTGATGCTACAAAATAAAAGGCACTAATATAATTCATTTTGAAAAGAATGAAATGTTACAAAAATTTAAGCATTTGAAATTTGCAATTCAATTAGAAGAGATTAAGAAAACAATGTCAATGCAAATCTCCAACCTGCAATGTTCTCAACTGAAATATTGATGAATGTACAACAGCTGATCCAGTACCTACAACTTTTCACTCAAAGGTTGCAAGCTAGTATGGAGTTAGTGGTTCTTTCTGATATGCTAGTAGGCCGATTATTCAGGCATGTCCAAGCTGATTATTACCGTTGATTGTTAGAGTCAGTTCAAGAGTTTCATGCTTTGTTTAATTTGGTAGAATAATAAGTACTCTTCTTTGGTGTAATGGACATAGAGATCGAGAGGCTCCATATGCTCACAATGTTTGAAAAATTGTAAAAGCTTTGCAAGTCTGGTCCCAATAAAAGAAGTAATATAATTCATCACATTTCAAACCTCACAGAATTTTTTTTGAAAAAAAAAATCACAATCTAAATTAGCATATAGCATCTAATAAAGACTAATATCCAACTTTACATTATCATTTAATCTTCCACCAATATAGTGAATTTTACATGACACCATCTCGTCCAGAAAACGTATGTGCAACATTATAGTTTTTATCATCAGACATCTATAAGACCGACAATAACTCAAAGCAAAACATCCATCCAATACACTGAGGCCAACAAGTCACAATCACACAACTAAGACCCAGACATATACCAAAACAAAAAAAGAAATAGAAACAAATCCACCAATAGATGAAATCTGGAAATGGCCAGGTAGAAGATGAATTGATTCAGAACAGACCTGGTTGTTAGTTGTTACCCGGTCATGAGTCACTCCAATACTCAAACTCGTACTCCTTTAGTCAAACTTGTACTCGTTCTTCAGTTTATCACTTTACCTCAGCATAATAACAAAAATAGATACTTGAATTAAAATTTTGTTTAATGAAAGGATTGCTGATCTAAAAGTGAAAACAACATTCAGTGCCAAAGACGAATTCCTTACAAGATTAATAGGATCTGAACCTGATTGTCTTTCCACTAAGCTCCAGAGCTGCACATTAATCTCCAAAATGAATTTTAAGCACATTAAGCAGAAAACTCTGATAGTTTTTTAACCTTGACAATGCTAATACAAAAGAAAAGAAAGCAATCATCTTAAGGCCTCTTGCTGAAACCGAACCCCAGCAGCATTGATACTGTGTACAAATGAAAGGAATAAATTGCAAAACAGATACAACAATACTGAACTTGAATACCATGACCAAGTTGAAAAATCCATGTTCATATGTATCATTTCAGTAGGAAAGTTATCCAAAATTTGTAATCAAACCCAATTAATCATTAAAAGTTCAAGTTGACAGATGAGGGCCCACAATTTCTTGGTTCAAATTGAAACAATTTGTATAGACAAAGATAAAAGATTATTGAACCTAAAAGTCACTTTGGTTCAGTTTTCATATCTAGTCAGTCCCAATCTCCAATTAATACCAACACAACCCAATTTATAACCAATGCACTATCAAATCCATATATAACAAAAAATTGGATCAAATATAATTCTAAGTAAACAATTGCCTTTGCCTGTTCTTCAATCTAAATTCCAATACCAAAACACACGCTGCAGAACCATTATACCAAACCCAAATGGTAAACCCTAATGGGTTTTCAAGGCAAACAAGTCATGAACTCCACAACACCAATTGATCAATCGATGGAAAATTAAACCAACGCATAGAAAGAAAACAAACAGGGATTTATGCTGTAAATTGGGTCTCCCTTCTCCAGGAGGAAGGGCGGAGAAGCCACCATCAGCGTCACCGGCGGAATCAAGAAGAGAAGCGAAGATGGAATCGCCGCGCGCGTGAGGAGGCGTGTACAACGGCACTCTCTCTCTCTCCGTCTCCCTCTCTCTAACTTCTCTCTCTCTCCGTCTCCCTCTCTCTAACTTCTCTCTCTCTCCGTCTCCCTCTCTCTAACTTCTCTCTCTTTGTATGCATACAAGACAAAGGGTTTCGAAATGGCATAAAAATAAAAATATTATGTCGGCAACGGCTTTTTTCTCTCTCTTTTTTGAACAATTTTCTCTCTCTTCTTCCTTTTTAGCACAAACGAGGTCCTTTTTATTACAGAAAAAGACAGAAAAAAATATATTTTTTTATTTTAATTGAGAATTAAATTTATCTTATTATAAAAATAAAGGATATATATGAGATCTAATATCTATTTAATAAGTAATTATTTATTTTTGATTATGAGTTCACAAAGTCAGCTAAAAGTAACACATATATTATCATTTTGGTTGGAGTTTTGATAAAAGTAAAATTTGTCGGCTATAGTTATTTATTTATTTAATTTTAACTGGCAATTTTTATTAAAATTCGTCGGGTATTGCTAGTTATTTTTTTCCTTAACTATACCCGACGAATTTTAATCGTCGGCTATAATTATTTATTTATTTTATTTATTTAATTATTTATTTAACTTTAACTGAATAATAAAATAAAATTCTTCAGGTATAGTTAGTTATTTAATTTTTTTTTCTTGTATTTTTGATTAATTTTTTTTTACTTTTTTGTTTTTCCACCGTTGGTGAAAGAGGAGAAGGAGAAAGAGAAGAGAAGGAGGACAAGGCCGAGAAAGAGAGGTGGAGGAGGAGAAGGTGTAACTCCTCGTGTCTAAAAGTTACCTTTTTACAGAGGTTTATAACTTATCAAGAGCATTTTACTACGATCGGTAATTTAATAAATTATTGCTCGAGTTTATTTTTTAAGTTTTTCTAAACTCTTCAAATTCCTTATTTAAAGACATGGAGTCGTAGTAAATGTCGACACGAGTCTCCCGATATTTTCAGAATATTTTTCAGAGCTTTCGTCTATTTTCTACGACTTTCTGAAGTTTATGGTAATTTTTAATTACTATTATAATAAATAGTTTCTACCATTTACTTTTTACCTTCTTTAAATCTGGACCGTCAGATCTTACCAAGATCTAATCCTAGCCATACATTTCTCTATAAATAGAGAAGAGAGGTCTGACTTGGTCAAACCTCTCCTCCCCCTTCCTCTCGACCCTCTCGTCTCAGACGAGCGCCCCAGCGGCGCTCTGCCGCGTCCAGCCGCCTCACGTCGGTGCACCACTCAGAGAACCAAGGAGGAGGGAGATCGCTCGAATTGGGTGCGGCTGTCCTCGGTGAAAAATCTGACGAACCAGGCGGTGATTTAACGAACTAAGGTCCGATTCTTGCTCCTCTGCTTCTTCTCTTCCTTCCTATATATTTTTTTCATCATATTGAGCCCTAATCAAGATTTTCCCATTTTCTTGTTTTTCTGGTTTTTCGGGTTTCTCCACAGGGGACGATTTCTGACTTTTTTCCGTCCTTGTTGACGTCGTTTCAAGCTGTTAGTGGCCGAGTGGGGGTTGTCCGAGGCTAGGATCCCTGTTATGGCTACTCCAGCCTGAGGCAGGGTTTCAGTGTGCTAGCAGGGGTGTCATCGAGGTTGTATGGCCCTGGTCGAGGTAGTTGGGAACTAATTCTGCGTCTGGGGGTGTCTAAAAGTGTGCACGACAATCGTTAGCAAGGAGAAGCGTTGGTGCCTGTGTTTCCAATCAATTAGAGTTAGGAGGAGTTTGGTCGAATAAAGTGTAAGTCTCAGCATTTCTTTCAGATTTTGGTGTTTTTGTGTTGTTATGATGATTTGTGACTGAAATGGAGATAATCTGTGATTGTATATCGATAACTAGGTGAACAGAGAAAAGAGGAAAGCTATTGTGAAATTCCGGCAAGTCGCCAGAATCCGGTAAGGGTTTCGGTCAGACAAGTTTCCGACAGAAAGCCGAAGATAATCCTTAGATAACATCAGAATTATGGAGTTTCAATTAAATCGTAAATTGAGTCGATACGGAAAACCTGCCCTATTTTGGAAGTTTCTATTATGTGAAACTTTCCCTTTATGAAAACTTTCTATTTATGGAAGTTAATACTTTGGGTCGATAATTTAGAAGTGAGGTTAAAGATAATGTGAATTCAAAATTAAAGAAATTGGAGTTAAATAGTGAAGCTTGGAATTTAAAGAATGTTGACAACTTCAGTTGTGGTGGAAGATGATGATTCTCTAAAAATGAAAATGTCAAGTTGATCATTGTAAAGAATATGGATAAGGACTTTACGATTTATCGGCTCATGCATAATTAGTAATTCGGGTTGAGCTGTGAATTGAGTGTCTATAGTAATTCTACAAAATTACTGTGTTAGCCTAATATCAAACGAATTAGTAAGGTAGGTCTAGATGTTAAGGTTGGGTAATCGAAAACTCAACTTCGAGTCGATATTCGAAAATAAATCTAAAGGTTGAAAAGTGGTTAAAAGGAATGAATTTGGTCAAATCCTGGACAAATTAGGATTTTCAAATCAAACTAGGAAAAGATCAAGTCAACGGTAGTAGATTGATATGTCGGATTTATTTTATAGCCAATGATCGAACGTGGGATTGGACTCGACCTTGTGGATATTTCGAGATGACGCTTGGTGAGTATTCCATTGAGAAGATCACATTAAGTACTGTGAGTTGACTTTCGATTTTAATGATATGCATGCACTAAAGTTTTTATTTTATTTTTAAGCAACATGAATTTATTATTTTTATTGAGCCGGTGAGGTCGGAATGCGGGTTGCTCCCCTCTTGTAAGCTCCTTGTTTAAATCGGCTAGAAACTGAGATATGTTTACTTCGTTGAGAAATCTTTCGTTTATTATAAAGACGGTCGAAGAACCGTGCTTAATGCATAACTTAATTAACGGGGGAAGAGTCTTTTATGACTTTTCATATTTGTTTACTTGTTTTCTTCACCATGAAGGGTCGTGTGTGTGTGTGTGTATATATATATATATATCAATATTCTAAAAGTCGCTAGTCGCTAGTCGGCCGGTGGGGGACTAACGAGTAGAGGAGTAGTCGGGGGAGTACTCGGTTTTTAATTTTTGGATATATTTTTATTTTTAAAACATATAATTAAATATAATTTTTTAAAAGGTAATATAATGTCCAAAATAATAAAAATAGTCAATAAAATGCCGAGTTTGGCCGATTTTTTCCGAGTTAGCTGATTTTTTCCGAGTTAGGCCAATTTTTTCTGAGTTGGACTGATTTTTTTACCGAGTTGGGCCGATTTTTTACCGAGTTGAGCCGATTTTTTCCGAGTTTGGCCGATTTTTTCCGAGTTTGGCCGATTTTTTCCGAGTTGAGCCGACTACTCGGCCGATTTTCTTCCGGCCGACTTTATACTCCGATTTTCTTAAAATCGCCTCGGAAGGACGCCGACTAGCGAGTACTCGGCCGATTAGGCCGAGTTTTAGAACACTGCTTAGGCTATAAAA
This sequence comes from Comarum palustre, assembly GCA_951800085.1. Taxonomy (NCBI): domain Eukaryota; kingdom Viridiplantae; phylum Streptophyta; class Magnoliopsida; order Rosales; family Rosaceae; genus Comarum; species Comarum palustre. Next base: position 19,215,987 of record OX637573.1, on the reverse strand, counting down.
TTAACCCAACATATCAGTCTTAATTACCATTGACTTGATCTTTTCCTAGTTTGACTAAGAAGTTATAATTTGACCAGGAGTTGACCAAACTCATTCTCTTTAACGACTTATCAACGAATAGAATTATTTCTGATTATTGACTCGAAACATAGTTTCTAACTACGTAACCTTAACGCATCAACTGTCCTTAAGATTTCATTTGACGTTAGGTTATCTCATATCCTAACTTGAATTGGCATAACTATAAACCCTTCAATAAATTACAAATTACCGAATTCAAATATTACTTTTCAAAAATGTCAATTAATACTTCTCGAGTCGATCTTTTTTCTTAGTTTGACCAAGATTCATGAGTTGTCCAGATTCTCATTTAAAGATCCAATTGGCTTATTTTAACCGATTAACTAAGATTGGCTTTTCTTTTTACCGGTTAACCTTCCAATAATAGAATCTTTTCTAAAAGGGAAACTTTTCCAAAAATGGAAACTTCCTATTTAAGGTAAGTTTTCAGTATTTAATCCGATTTATGATTTAACAGAAACTTTATGACTTTAAGCTTAACGGATGAATCTATTTCTACCTCTTCGGTTTTTGCCGGAACTTCTGTTGCTTCACCGGATTTCAGCAAGTCGCCGGAATAGTTTGCCGGATTCTCCATTCACCAAGTTATCGACAAACATGCACCAAAACACTATAATTAATCATTGATCCAAAATACAACAACTCATAAACTTCACTGAGATAACAAGTTTTCCAAGGAGACCGAGACTTACCTCTAGTTGACTCCACCCAAACCCAAGTGCCTTTCCATGGATGTAGCCTCCCCTTAAGCTCCTCCTCACTTGACCAAAAACCCAAACCAGAAAACCATCAAGAACATGGATCCTCTCCTCACCTGCAACCCCTCTGCCTCATTGAGGAACACGAGCTGTTGCCACCCAAAACGTCACCAACACCCATCCGGAGCTCCACTAGTACTCAAAGAGACCAGTAGTAGCAGCAAAATACAATCGCCGGAGCCACGCTGGGAGAAACCCAGAAAACCAGAAAAAGGGCAAATTGGGTTAGTCTTCGAATCAGTCGAGTAAGGGCAGAGAAAGGATGAATAAGTCAAAATCTCAAAACTCGAGTCATAATAACCTTATCAACAAGCTATAACCCAATAAGGTCGTGCTCCAAGGAACTTACTACAAATTCAACGACCGCTACAAGTAGAATTCCAACCACCGACGAGTAAGCTCCTAAGCCTCCATCCTGCAAATCACTGATATTTCCAAACCTGTAAAACTAACCCTACACCATTGATAAACGCATTTTATGCTACATTCTTAATGTATTTCCTACCATATTTGGCTTCGTTATTTCCTTAATAACTTCATTTCTAACATGTTTTGTGTTTGAGTCAATAAAGGTAGGTTTACACGAAGTAAGGCTAAAACAAGGAAAATGAGCAGATTCCTAATCAAAGGAAGATTCCTGGTGCAACTAGGAAACTCAATGAGTCGCAAAAGTCAAGGATAAGTCGTTTAGGAAACTTTCCTATTTTGAAAAGGGAAAAGTTACCTATTCCATTTTGGAAAGCTTTCCTAATTTGGTTAGAGAAACTTTCCTTATTTGATTTGGGAAACTTACTATCTTTGAATCTTTCATATTCTGACTTTCCTAATTTATTTTGAAAACTTTCTTTTCTTTTGTGACAGGGATTCCACATGAAGCAAGGTAGTCAAAGTCACCACATATCAAAGAGAAGGATAGGGTTTTTGCCGAATTTAATAGGGCTTTTTAAGACAAGTTTTCATTGTCTAAATTAAGGGAGATAATTTGAAATTCAAATCTGAAATTTATGAAATTAATTCCTTAAATTCCTTTTGTCTAAAATCCAAATTATTCTGATTTTATGTTAACAAATTCCTTCCCTTTTCAGAACATTAATTGGCGCACCAAAATTGGAGGAATTGAGTTAATTTTCGACAAAACACGGAAAGGAACTAAAGGAGCTGATTTGTGTGGAGAACAAGCAATGAACCTAGCCTATAAATGCAGCCGAATTCATCACCTTTGTGCATAAGGAAATTCTAGAAATTTCCTAACAAGTTTTTATTAATTTGTTAGGTAATTTTCCTTGACCGTTGGATCAAAATTAAATCAAGGGATGAGAGAACTCCTAAGGGTGACATAACACTATAAAAGGAGGATAAGAGCAACCAAATTCAACATCATAAAATGCTCTCTCTCCCTAGCGTCTCCAATAGTGGTGTGACATTCCTCAAGAAGAATCAAGCCGACGGCACCCCTTAGAGCTTCCTCAAGTTGTTGCCATTGAAGTTTTTGACGTATAGCAGCACCTTTGCCATCTTCAAAGATCAACAAAAAGTGTAACACTATACCTCATAAACTTGTTGTTTGTTTCCGGATTGGATTTCGTATTACTTGGTAGAAGAACATGATGAGTTAGTAATTTTCAGATTTATTAGTGCATGACTTTGTATGTTTATGATTTTCTTACAATCTGATCTTGTGATTCTTAATAATTGAAAGGTTATGTTTTTGTTTAATTACTAAAGCTAGTATGCATGCTAGCTTATTACCAGGATTTGTACTAGCTTCTTCAAGTAAGTATAGATTCAAAGTGGTGGAAACTATGTGATAATGGTCGAAAACATAAACTACATAATACATGTTATGACTTCTCGGACATGGTTGTGTTTAATCTCAGAATTCTTTAGATCTTAATGATTCATGTTTTGTGTGGACGGGTACTTTGAGTCGACGCTGAGTATCGATCGCAGCGTTTGCATGAAATATCTTAGGTTCTAGACTTCTCTGTGCTTAGGAGATAAAGTAAGAATAATTAAAGGGATGCATGACCTCTTCAGGTTTGTATTTCGAGATAAACAAAGAATGTGTATCAAGTCTTAATCGTAGATAGTAAATCCTCGAATTACATATACCTGACTCTCATTGTTATCTCACCCACAGACTCAGGAGCACATCGACGTTGGCTTCAGGAGGACCAGGAGTTGGAGCGCAGCCAGTGGTATCGACATATCAGGTAGTAGGAGGCACGCCCAATGGGTGAGCCGAAACCCTCCCGAGTTGGTGGCTTTTTCTTTACTTATATATAAAAGTTTAGCTGCACCGTTTTATTATATGACCACAGCATTTGGCGTGCGTGTGTGCGTTTGGATCAAAAGAGTAGCACCGTTGTCCTGATTTCCGGTGCTTGGCCTGAGAGCGACGGGACCTAGTATATAGACTACGCTTCCCACGGTGTCGATGACCGTGAACCTCCGGAGGGGCAATGCCCTGTTTATTTTAATTATCCCACTTACGCTCGTCTCGCACAGAGTTAAGCGAGACGTAAGTATGGTGCGCTGTTACGAGAGATTAGTTGGGCATTAGCTGTAAATAGACGCTCTCGCTACTATTCGTTTATAGACGCATAGGTAGTTGGTCCCGGTTTGCTGTGAAGACAAACCCGGGATATTCGGCCATGTGGATCCTGAGAGTTCTTTCTTATGTGGTCAACATGTTTTACTTGAGCTTTGCGTGGGTGGCTATTGCATATGTTTTAAATGCCCTGGACGTATTACTATATGTTCCACACTTATGTAAATTATATGTTTTCTCATGGGTTTTAAACCCTGACTTGGTTGGCTTTGGGCCCCATTTGGGTTAGCGAGGACGAGTTGCTCACCTCTACATCTTTTCAGGTCTACAGCACCCATCTTTGAAGGAGCTGGACTAAGAGCTCGTGGAGCGACGTCGGTCATCGTGCACTTCTATTTTTGGGGACACCCGTTCTGGTGTGGGCTCCATATCTCATGATTACTGTTTTGTGATTTCCGTATTTAGCATTCTTGAATAATCTGTTGCGTACTTTGAGACGTCATTCGGGCTTGTTATTTTTGAGACCATTTCCCTTTATTTATATTTGTCTCGGGTATTTTCATTTGCTACCTTCCGCTTGTAAAATAATTGTATGCTATTCTACACATTTGTCATTTTATATTTGACTCTCATATTATTTGTGTGCTGGTTATTTCTTCATAGCCTTGTGGTTTCGATCCGGAGGGTTATTAATACGTCCACGGACGTATTGACTTCTCTCTGGACCGGGATCACGGCGGTTACCGTCGTGTTCCGGGGCCGGAACAGGTCCCGGGATGCGACGGTAATTACTTGGTATCAGAGTATCGTTTTGGTACCTTCCGTGTCATTGATGTACGACCAATTGGTTTCTTCGAGTCGTATACTTCGAGTTGTTAGTGAGCAATGCGGATGGCATTGCACAATCTCATGATGTAATCTTTAATACGGAAATCAAAAGTTCATTCATGTTCAGGTAGTTGACGTCCTCATTATCTTTATTTATTGGACATTGATTCGGTGACTAATCTTGTTTCTTTTTTCTGAATCAGTCACGATGCCACCTCGCCGCGAGTTGGATGAGGTCACACGAGCGTTTCGTGCTATAGGGAAAGCTCCACCCCTAACTCCACAGGATTTAGAGCTAGAGAGGAGGTCTAGCTGTCTATCGAGTTTTCTGAAAGTTAGGCCACCTAACTTTACTGGCCTTACAGAGGCTGTTGATGCTGAGATCTGGCTGAAGCACATCAAGAAGCTACATAGGACAGTCAATATCCCTGTAGAGTATCGAGTTGCCTTCGCAGTCCACTGCCTCACTGGATAGGCTGACAGTTGGTGGGAGACCATTGCAGACCGCCACGATGCTGATCAGATGCCCTGGGAGCAGTTTGAGGAACTGTTCTATGACCAGTACTTCCCCCCGGTTCTGAGAGATCAGAAAATGACCGAGTTCTTCAGCCTGACCCAGGGGAGCTTGACGGTCCATGAGTACGTGGTGCGGTTCACTTCATTGCTGAAGTATGTCCCAGGTCTCACCGAGAAGGTGAAGGCCCAGCGATTTAAGTTTGGTCTTCGGGATTCTATCCGTCACGAGTTGCTCTCCAACAGCACTCGCACGTATCAGGAGATTGTCAGTGCAGCCTACAAGATAGAGAGTGACCAGCTGACACACTATCGGGCTAGAGATGGACAGGGTAGCGGGTCTCACCCTCGGAACAGGGACAGGAGGACATCCAGGAAGAGCAACAGGAGGACTTTTGGTGGAAACGCCAGTGCTGGTAGTAGCGGTAATGGGTCCTCAGGCGGCCGATCAGCACCTTACACTACAGTTGCGGTCAGCCAGGACATACCCGTTGGCACTGCCCCAACTGAGACCGTGGCACGGCTTCAGCTTCAGGTTCCTCTAGCCGTATCCAGCCACAGGTTCAGCAGTCTTACCAGCAGGCATCGCAGCAGCAGCCTTACCCACAGATTCCTCAGCAGCAGCAGTACCAGCAGGGCTATCCGCAGCAACCGTATCCGCAGGCATCCCAGCAGCAGCCTGTCCCGAGTCAGGGTAGTCAGGCCAGCCAGGGTTCACGTACTAGAGATCGGAGTGGACGTAATGCTGGAGGACGTGGGCAGGTTTATGCATTTGCAGGAGGGCAGTTAGCTCTGGACACCTCGACAGCTCTGGATGGTACGATTATTTCTAACTTAGAGGCTAGAGTTTTGTTTGATACAAGAGCTTCACATTCTTTTATTGCCACTTGGTTTGCTGATGCATTGGGACTAGAGTCTGAGTCCACGGGTAGTACATACTTTTTCAGCTCTGCCCTTGGAAAGAGGGCAGCTACAGATAGGATCTTTCGTAAGTGCCAGCTGCTGGTTAAAGAAGGAAAGTTACTAGCAGATGTTTACCCGTTAGACATTGATGGGTATGATTTGATACTTGGAATGGATTGGTTGGAGAAGTATCGAGCTCTCATTGATTGTGAAAAGAGAACAGTCACAGTGAGGACTCCAGGCAAGGATAGAGTTATGGTGATCAGAATTGACGAACGACTCACACAGCCGAGTCCACTTCTGCGACCATGTTTCCGTGGGAGGAGGACTTTGACTTGCTACAGTATTGTGAGATCGACAAAGGAGACAGGTGGATCCAATGGTGACAGATACATTCCGGTAGTTGATGAGTATCCCGGGGTGTTTCCTGAAGATTTACCAGGTTTACCGCCACATCGTGAGGTAGAGTTTCAGATCGACTTGGTTCCAGGAGCCATGCCGATTTCGATTCCACCTTACCGTATGGCCCAGCAGAGTTGCAAGAGTTGAAGCTACAGTTGGAGGATCTTATGAGCAAGGGTTTTATCAGGCATAGTTCATCACCGTGGGGAGCACCGGTGTTGTTTGCCAGAAAACATGATGGGACCCTTCGACTCTGTATAGATTATCGGAAGTTGAACAGTGTCACTGTGAAGAATAAGTATCCACTTCCAAGGATTGATGATTTGTTCGATCAGCTTGCAGGAAGACAGCTTCGAGTACGAGATGGTGACATAGAGAAGACAGCTTTCCGTACATGGTACGGGCACTTCGAGTTCCTTGTCATGTCATTCGGATTGACGAATGCCCCAGCAGCTTTCATGGATCTCATGAACAGAGTCTTTCGGCCTTATCTGGATCAGTTTGTGATCGTGTTCATCGACAACATTTTAGTCTACTCCAAGACACAAGCAGAGCATGAGTATCATCTTCGCACCATTCTACAGACTTTGTGGAATCACCAGCTTTTCAGGAAGAAGTCAAAGTGCGAGTTTTGGCTTTCAGAGGTGCAGTTTCTTGGACATGTAGTCTCAGCTTCAGGATTGTCAGTGGATCCGACGAAGATCGAGGCAGTCCTAGATTGGGAACATCCTCATAATGTTACAGAAGTGAGGAGTTTTCTTGGTCTAGCTGGATACTACCGCCGTTTTGTACAGGACTTCTCAAAGATTGCCACGCCACTAACCAACTTGACAAAGAAAGGAGTCAAGTTTGAATGGAGTGACACGTGTGAAGAGGCCTTTGCAGAGTTGAAGAACCGTTTGACCACCGCCCCCGTCCTCGTTCTCCCCAACGGTGTAGATCCGTACCAGGTGTATACGGACGCTTCAGGGACTGGTTTGGGTTGTGTGCTCATGCAGAATGGCGGGGTAGTTTGTTATGGCTCCAGACAGTTGAAGCCGCATGAGAAGAATTATCCGACTCATGATTTGGAGTTGGCCGCTGTTGTATATGCTTTGAAGGTCTGGATGTGTTATCTCTACGGAGCCACCTTTGAGATCTATACCGATCACAAGAGTCTACAGTACATCTTCACTCAACGTGATCTTAACCTATGACAGCGGAGATGGATGAAGTATCTTACAGATTATGAGTTCACTCTACGATACCATCCAGGCAAAGGAAATGTTGTTGCCGATGCTTTGAGCAGGAAGCCGAGGTATGAGCTTGCGAGTATTTTTCTCTCTCGCATGGAGGCTTTGGAGACGCTGGAGGATTATAACTTGGATGTGCGGTTCGGGGATTCTCATGGATTCTTGGTCAGTGTGTCATTCAGGCCCCACATCTTACAGCAGGTGGGAGAGTACCAGTGGAATGATCCAGAGAGTCACTTGCTTCGAGCCCAGGTTTACTCAGGTGAAGCCGATAGCAAGTGGAGCGTCAGTGATGATGGACTTATCAGGTATAAGGGACGTGTCTTTGTCCCTAGTGATGATTACATCCAGAAACTTGTGTTGGATGAGTCACACCGGACCAGTTTCACCATGCATCCTGGAACTACAAAGATGTACCAGGACATGAATCGCCAGTTTTGGTAGCTAGATGTGATGTGTGCAGGCAAGTAAAGGCAGAGAACAGGCATCCAACAGGACTTCTTGAGCCTTTAGCAGTTCCACAGTGGAAGTGGGACCATATCACCATGGATTTCGTCACCGGCCTACCCCGATCACGGGAAGGTCATGATGGGATATGGGTGATAGTTGATAGATTGACGAAATCTGCACACTTTCTACCTGTCAAGATGAGCTCACGTACACAGTACTTTGCAGATTTGTATATTAGTGAGGTGATCAGACTTCATGGGATACCAAAGAGCATCATCTCAGACCGTGACCCACGTTTCACTTCCAAGCTCTGGAAGTCATTGCAGAAAGAGTTGGGCACCGAGTTACATTTAAGTTCAGCTTATCATCCTCAGACGGATGGACAGTCCGAGCGTACGATTCGTACCTTGGAGGACATGCTTCGAGCCTGCATAGTTGATTTTGGTGAAAAGTGGCATGAATACCTGTCACTTGCAGAGTTTGCCTATAATAATAGCTACCACCGTAGCATTGGTATGGCTCCATTTGAGGCACTGTATGGTCGATCATGTAGGTCCCCTACGTGTTGGTTGGACAGAGAGGACAAGGTTTTACTTGGTCTTGATGTGATACAGGAGACTTCGGAGAAACTTCCGATTGTCTAGGAGAGGCTTAGGGCAGCCCAGAGTAGAAGCAAGTCATATGCAGATACACGCCAGACACCCCTTGAGTTTGCAGTGGGAGACTTTGTGTACTTGAAAGTCAGTCCCCGCATGGGAGTTAGACGATTTGGGGTTAAGGGAAAGTTGGCCCCAAGGTTTGTAAGGCCCTTCTAGATAGCTCAGAGAGTTGGATCCGTTGCATACCGGATTCACCTGCCACCACGATTGCAGCATATACATGACGTGTTCCACGTCTCACAGTTACGGAAAAGCCCACCGGGAGCCCCACAGAATATTGTTTGGACTGATGTACAGCTGCGCAGCGACGCTTATTACGAGGAGAGACCGTACCGCATCTTGGATCGTGATGTGAGGAAGCTCAGGAACCGTGCGATTCCAGTTGTGAAAGTGCAGTGGGATCATCATAGTGAGGAAGAGGCTACTTGGGAGCTTGAGTCAGTCATGCGGCAGGCTCATCCACACCTATTCTGATGTGAGGTAAATTTCGAGGACGAAATTCAATTTAAGGGGGGTAGAGTGTGAGACCCCGATAATTTTATTTAATTTTCTGACACATTTAGGGTTTAATTCCGATTACTTTTCAGTACGTCGTAAATTTTTGTCTAACGTCTTCACGTTAGGACACACGTTGCCACATGCGTGAAAGTATTTACGGAATATTTTCCGGCACTTCACGTATTTTTCGTACAACTTTTACAATTTAATTTGACTTTTGGTTGTTTTTAAATAGTTTTGAAAAAGAATTTGGTTTGGTAAATTATTTTGAAAGTGGGATTAAATCGTGGCCGTTGGATTCTTTTTTAAAAAAACCCTATCACATCTTATCCTCCTATCTCTTCTCTTATCCACTCCTTTCTCCTTATATTCTTTCCCATTTTTCTTTTCTCCCTCACTTTCCTCTTCTTCTCTTTCCTCTTCTGCTTTTCTCCCGCAGCGGAAAGTCTCCCTCCTGCTCTCGACCCAGCAGCTTAGCTACTCCCTCCATCCGCGCGCGTCGACACTCATCGTCGCCTCCATCCACCTCGCGTCGCCCCGGCGAACTTACCCAGGCCACCAGCGACGCCAGCGCCGCCCAGCAGAGGACGAAAACTCAGGAACACTGTGCAGAGCAGATCGAAGTGATCCAGAGGGTTTGAAGAGCCAGGAAGCTCCCAGACGCCACCAAGAGCTACCCAGAAGCAAGGAGGAAGGAGGAGAAGGCCAGCGGAGCTCCGCCGGAGGGGTTTTGCCAGAAAAACCAGGGAGAAAGTGTGAGGTACGAAAACTCGATCTTTTCTTCTGTTTGAGACGTTGTTGGTTAGCCTAGGTGTGTAGAAGGAGAAAAGAGGAGCCAAAGAACTCGATTTGGCCGGAAAACCAACCCATTCCGGCGACACAGTCGATCGGAAACCGGCACGGTAAAAACCAAAGTTTTTACCGTGTCAGTTTCACTTTTACAGTTTTACCCAGGGGCAGAGTTACCAAATTACCCCTGACAGTTTAAATAATTACAATTACGGTTTTACTGTTTACTGTTTACCTTTAACTATTTAGTGTTACTGTTCACTTTTTAAATGTTGACTTTTACTATTTACTGATAAGTGCGTTTTACGCTATGTTTTTAATATGTTTTTACCCTCATTTGTACCTTGTTTATTCCTTAGTAAGGTCATTTTTACTTATATTGAGTCAAAAGGGTTTTTCTGTAGAGCAATGGCTAAAACATGTATTTATACAGAAATTTGTGCTTAAGTGTTGTAAAACCGATTTTGGATAAGACTTTGTTATTTTCTCTTATGATTCACCGTATATTTACATTGTCATTGTTGATAAATTTGGTTTAATATGTAGATGACATGTAAATGAGCATATGAGAACAAGAATCATGAAGATTGGACTCATGGAAGACAACAAGAGAGGCCATGGAAAAGAAGAAACTCCGAAACATAAGATTTTGATCCGAGCAGAAATTTACAGAAACCCTACATCAACTTCGGAAAATCATATCTAAAGATCCAGGAGGAATCGGAGGACGAGCCATATATCATTGGAAAGATACGAAAGTCTAGTTTTCAGATCTTCTTGAATCGCATCAATTGGAGTTTAGATGAAGGAGTTATGATCAAAACAATGGACGGAGGTCAAGCTGCAAAACTGGGCAGTTTCTGCCAGTCTGTCCTTGCCGAGTTTGTCCATGATTTCGGCTACCTATGAGCCCAAGAACTTGTGTAAGAGGCCTACATGGATCCAATAACATGTAGAGGAGTCCAAGAAATCAGAAATCCAAGGTCCAAGTCGAAATCTTTGTCCAAAGATGAAAGGAGGAAACCAAGTCCAAGAAGGATTCCAAGTCCAACAAAGGTTGTGTCTCCTTGAAGCTCCCGAATTCCCTAGGGTTTTGTTCGAAATTTTCTGTATAAATAGACATGTATAGCTCTTAGTTTAGTGTCTTTCAATTGCTCAAGCCTTAGTATAGCCAAGCTCTACCAAAAACCCTAAACACACAAGCTGCTGCCGCCGCCGCCGCACCAACCAATTGCTTCCATCCGCCGCCGATTTCACCTTCTTCCCTAGCCGATCTATATAGGTAGCCTAGGTATGAAGTTCATCAAGGTTGTGTGTAAAAATCTACTGTGGTTTATCAAGTTTTATTATAGATTATTCTATGGTTTTCGGTTTTATACATTGCATGTGTTCTTGAGTTCTTCTTTGTGATTTTCTTGAAACTATGTGTGATGTATAACGTTCTAAGTATATTTTAGTTTCATGATTTAGATTAAGTTGTTGTATGTTCTTGTGTGTAGTATGTTCTAATTGATTAATCATCACCTGATCACGTAATCGAACCCTAGGTTAATTTGAATGGTACCCAAGTTAACTATTAGGGGGGAGTTTAATCTGCCGTAGTAATCTAGGATCAAGTTAGGCATATTTGATAGTTTGATTCTAGTTGCTGCAAAGGGTTGCTAGGGTGAGTGATTTGCATGTTGAATAGGATGAGTGACGCCATACCTAGGACCATGTCTTCAACCGACTCTAGTTCGTAAGTGTATCTTGTTTAGGTTAGGCATATTTGATAGTTTAAACAAGGTGACACATATGTTTTAGGTTCAGGCATATTTGAAGTTCCTAAAAACACATGAGAAGTCTTAAAAGGTTGAAATCAATGAAAACATATGATAGTGCGAGCATCACTATTTAATCTTACATGAAATTGTTATATGCTTATTGCGGTGTTTGTTATGTTGTGTGCTTGAGTATTGATTGACCGATGTATGTAAATATTTTACTTCTTTTCTTTATGTTTCGAACCACCTTATAAATCCCCCATTTAAAATCGTAAATATGTTTATACTTTTGCATTTGTGTATACTTGTATATTATGTGACAGATAATTGTATATGCTATGTATATGTGTATTTTGTATAAAATGTGTGAATATTACTAACGATTTGTTTTGCAGAATATAAGTCCTTCCCTAGTGTCCCCGGCTTGAACGATCCCTACTTACTAATACTACATGATAGGGTTTTAAATTGCAGGTTGTTGAAAAACGGCCTCGTCAATTTTTGGCGCCGTTGCCGGGGATACTAAAAAGGATTTTTGTGTTGTATATGTTTGTGAATTAACTTTGTTTTCTTTTGTAGGTGCCGAATTATGTTTATACATTGTAAATTTGTGTATGTGCCGAATTCTTTGGTGTGAAAGTTGTATATTTTGTGCCATAATTTTTGACTAACAATTTCTTTCTTATATTTTTGTGTAGGTGCCGAATTTATGTGTATATTTTCGTGTCATATGTGTTGTAACTTAGTAAATATTTAGGAGGTTTATTGTTTCATATGTGATTGAAGTTTATTGTGGTTTTTAAAGTGTAACATGTAGGGAGAAGCCGCATTTGTTAATCTTAGCCTAAACCCTTCATGTTATTTGCGGATTTCATGAGGTTGAGGGCGGCTTTGATTAACACTTGTCGAGTGGTCTAGTGACCCGAGTTTGTTCCTAGCTGAGTAAGGGGCCGTTCTGTCATAGATATGGAATTCAGGTTTGTTCAATTGGATCTCAAGATCATGACTGACCACTCTTCTCGGTGAAGGGGTCGATAGGGGTCCGCCTCCTTGATCACAAAACGAGTCCTGCCTGGTTCTTGTAGGGGGTTCGCCCCCCGTGACATTGACACTTGCCTTCTGAAACCACGGAATCCGCTCGAACTAGCCAAATGCTTGGGCCGAAGCATCACCACACTTTAAACGCTAGAATTTACTTAGACATGTATGACGCCATGAACTTCAAATTAACTTGGCTCTAATTTTTAAGGTATATCGGACGAAGCATAACACTACCTTGGGCTGTATCAGTCCATTGCACAGTGGTCTTCCCTGCTCCACGTACCTTGAAAATTAGGGGTTAATAAAATCAACTAGAAACATTATAAGTTGTCGACATCTTGTGCTTAAAAGTGTTATGTGCTTATGTGATGCCGTGTGCCCTATGTGTTCTAGTTGCTTGCTTTGTTAATACCATGTCATGCCGTGTATCATATGTGTTTATAGTGACATGTCGTGTGCCATGTTTAGCTAACATTCTTTTGTTTTGTAGGTTTTTTATGTGTGCCATTCATGTTGCATTTATACTTATGATCGATCATTTTGCATATCATGTTGCATATTGCATTTTTTGTTTTCTTTTGTTTGCATCATGCCATATTGCATTTTGTTTCATGTTATCCGGATCGTGTTTGCACTACATCCATTTTGCATTCATTCATACTTGTGTTTTATTGTTTTGCATATCGTGTGCATATTGCATTTTTTTGTGTTGTTTGTTTTTCATAGTGATTGAACAAGGGGTCGGATTTGATAAGTTTGGAGAACGGGATGAGGAGGCTTTGAAAGATTTGGAGCCGTCCATACTTGGAGTTGTGAAAGAGCTTGAGTCACAACCACCTACCAAAAGGTATAATACTCCCTTGTCAATTCCATTATCCACTAACAAATTGTTACCATCTGTGGAACAGGCCCCTAAGTTAGAGCTAAAAGCTTTCCCCCACATTTGAAGTACGTTTTTCTTGGAGAAGATGACACTCTACCAGTTATTGTGTCATCAATGTTGAATGAGCAACAAGAACACAAATGTTTAAAAGCACAATGTGGGAGAGCCATGGCAACAAAGGATGGCGCCATCAGAAAGGAAGAAGAAGTCTAGGCTGACAGACTATAAACATTAAGCGCTGCATGAGAGGCAACTCATTTCAACCGTCGCAGTGGAGGAGCCATCAACGAGAGTTTGCATTTTTCTAATCCCTTCACTTCTATGGTTGATATTTTGATTTATTTTGGTTTATTATGTGACTTAGACACATGCTTAGGAAGTTATGACATGATTCTGGGTTTACATTGAGGACAATGTAATTTTCTAAGTGTGGGGTAGAGGTTACATAGTAATTTGGTGTGTTTTTAAAATTTTCCGAAATTTTTTATTTAATTTTTGTCGAAATTTTTCAAATTTGTTTTTGTTTTGTTTTGTGTCTTAGGATATACCCTTAAAAGTCTATGATGAACTATATCTGTGAATGCATGATTGATAGTTTGACATTTATTTTAAGAAATTGCGAGTTTCATGGATATTGTGAATTAGTATGAATATTTGAGACTTGATTGATAATGAAGTATGCATGTTTGATTAAATAGTTCCAAATAACCTATGTGAGCTTTTGAGCCCAAAAACTTTCTTTCATGAGTGAATTATGTGCCGATTTTTGCTTAAATTTTTTTTTTTTTTTTTTTCGAAATTTTCACTAAATTTTCACTATCTTTCGAAACCTCATCATTCTTTGCAAATTCAATGACTATGTGCTATAGTTTTTTTTAATGGACTCTAGAATTTACTAGAACTTGCTTATATGATTTTCGAAGCTTTATAATCATAACATGTCTTGATTTTGAATATGATTGAATTAAATCTCATTAGGATCACCACCATAGCCAAATAAAGCATATGCCTAATTTGTGCCCGTCGTGGGACTCCTTAGTCAACCCCTTTGAGCCTACATTGAACATTTTATTTCATCACCTTTAAACAGAATTCCTTTGCTTAGAATAGCTAAACCTTTACCTTGTTATCAAGACTTGGCAAAGTACTTCTGATGGAGCTGTAATGCGTGATGCTGAAGAGCAAGTGTGGGGTGAACAATGCAATAAAGAGCAAGTGTGGGGTAAAACACCATATTGTTATAAATGTATGTGCCATGTATGAACAAAAAGAAAGAAATATGTCCGAAAAAAAAACAAAGAAAAGAAAAAAAATTCGGATAGAATTAAAGTTCAAGGCACAAATTCTTTCATGGTGTGTTGTAATGTTTTGTGAATTTGGAGTTAGTGATTATTTGAAGGTCTAAAAGTGTGTATATGACCTTTGTCCTGTTCACAATATGGGGAGAAGTCAAGAATGACGTATGGGTCCAACATGAAGAAACTCGACCCTTGAAGTGAAGACATGAGGAGGAGCGAAATTTGCTAAAGTCTTGGTGATTTTTTATAGCACCACTTATCTAAAAAATTCCTACCTTATGAAACCAAGCCCCATTACAACCAATAATGAGATTAATTCATGATTCTTAAGAGAGCTAACTTTGATTTGTGGAGATTTTCTCATGAGTTAAGCATATGATTTTGGTCCATTATTGCACATAGTTGTTATATGAGGTTTTTCCATGAATTTCTATTCACAAAGAGCTTTTATTTGTTGAAATATGCAAGTTATTTGTTATCTTATCATCTTTTCCCTTGCATATACGATTGAGTGAATACCATGGATGAGTGATCGGAAGAGAGTATGCCATTGTAAGGAGGAACGGTTATCATACATGTTTGTGCTATATGATATCATATCTTACTTGTTCAAGCTATGATACATGCTTATGAAGCTTTGCAATTACACTTTTCATTCAAATGTTCAAACTTGAAAGTTATGCATACTAAAGAATCTGAGACAAATCATTTAAGGGTATTAGTTGTTTAAGTATTAGAAGTTTTTAAGTCATTTGGTTTTGTTTTTGTTTTAGAGTCAGTTTGCTAAGGGACTAGCAAAGGGTAAGTGTGGGGTAGTTTGATAAGTGCGTTTTACGCTATGTTTTTAATATGTTTTTACCCTCATTTGTACCTTGTTTATTCCTTAGTAAGGTCATTTTTACTTATATTGAGTCAAAAGGGTTTTTCTGTAGAGCAATGGCTAAAACATGTATTTATACAGAAATTTGTGCTTAAGTGTTGTAAAACCGATTTTGGATAAGACTTTGTTATTTTCTCTTATGATTCACCGTATATTTACATTGTCATTGTTGATAAATTTGGTTTAATATGTAGATGACATGTAAATGAGCATATGAGAACAAGAATCATGAAGATTGGACTCATGGAAGACAACAAGAGAGGCCATGGAAAAGAAGAAACTCCGAAACATAAGATTTTGATCCGAGCAGAAATTTACAGAAACCCTACATCAACTTCGGAAAATCATATCTAAAGATCCAGGAGGAATCGGAGGACGAGCCATATATCATTGGAAAGATACGAAAGTCTAGTTTTCAGATCTTCTTGAATCGCATCAATTGGAGTTTAGATGAAGGAGTTATGATCAAAACAATGGACGGAGGTCAAGCTGCAAAACTGGGCAGTTTCTGCCAGTCTGTCCTTGCCGAGTTTGTCCATGATTTCGGCTACCTATGAGCCCAAGAACTTGTGTAAGAGGCCTACATGGATCCAATAACATGTAGAGGAGTCCAAGAAATCAGAAATCCAAGGTCCAAGTCGAAATCTTTGTCCAAAGATGAAAGGAGGAAACCAAGTCCAAGAAGGATTCCAAGTCCAACAAAGGTTGTGTCTCCTTGAAGCTCCCGAATTCCCTAGGGTTTTGTTCGAAATTTTCTGTATAAATAGACATGTATAGCTCTTAGTTTAGTGTCTTTCAATTGCTCAAGCCTTAGTATAGCCAAGCTCTACCAAAAACCCTAAACACACAAGCTGCTGCCGCCGCCGCCGCACCAACCAATTGCTTCCATCCGCCGCCGATTTCACCTTCTTCCCTAGCCGATCTATATAGGTAGCCTAGGTATGAAGTTCATCAAGGTTGTGTGTAAAAATCTACTGTGGTTTATCAAGTTTTATTATAGATTATTCTATGGTTTTCGGTTTTATACATTGCATGTGTTCTTGAGTTCTTCTTTGTGATTTTCTTGAAACTATGTGTGATGTATAACGTTCTAAGTATATTTTAGTTTCATGATTTAGATTAAGTTGTTGTATGTTCTTGTGTGTAGTATGTTCTAATTGATTAATCATCACCTGATCACGTAATCGAACCCTAGGTTAATTTGAATGGTACCCAAGTTAACTATTAGGGGGGAGTTTAATCTGCCGTAGTAATCTAGGATCAAGTTAGGCATATTTGATAGTTTGATTCTAGTTGCTGCAAAGGGTTGCTAGGGTGAGTGATTTGCATGTTGAATAGGATGAGTGACGCCATACCTAGGACCATGTCTTCAACCGACTCTAGTTCGTAAGTGTATCTTGTTTAGGTTAGGCATATTTGATAGTTTAAACAAGGTGACACATATGTTTTAGGTTCAGGCATATTTGAAGTTCCTAAAAACACATGAGAAGTCTTAAAAGGTTGAAATCAATGAAAACATATGATAGTGCGAGCATCACTATTTAATCTTACATGAAATTGTTATATGCTTATTGCGGTGTTTGTTATGTTGTGTGCTTGAGTATTGATTGACCGATGTATGTAAATATTTTACTTCTTTTCTTTATGTTTCGAACCACCTTATAAATCCCCCATTTAAAATCGTAAATATGTTTATACTTTTGCATTTGTGTATACTTGTATATTATGTGACAGATAATTGTATATGCTATGTATATGTGTATTTTGTATAAAATGTGTGAATATTACTAACGATTTGTTTTGCAGAATATAAGTCCTTCCCTAGTGTCCCCGGCTTGAACGATCCCTACTTACTAATACTACATGATAGGGTTTTAAATTGCAGGTTGTTGAAAAACGGCCTCGTCATTTACCAGTTGACTTTGACCGTTGACTTTTACTTTTACTATTTATCGATTGACTTTGACTGTTGACTTTTACTATTTACCGGTTGACTTTGACCGTTGACTTTTACTGGCCTCACTTGAAAATTAGCCACCGTGGCTTCTACTTCATCTTCCCAAAGTTCAACACCAGTAGCCCGCAACTCGTAGAGAAGCGGAACCTGAACCGCTCTCAAATGAGCTAAAGAGACGGAAGGGTTGTGGCTAAGTGCATCGGCCACTAAATTGGCCCTTCCTGGATGATACTCAATAGAAATATCATAATCTGTCAGTAGCTCCATCCATCTTCTCTGCCTCAGATTTAAATCTCTCTGGGTAAACACATAACGGAGGCTCTTGTGATCGGTGAAAATTTGACACTTAGCTCCGTAAAGATAGTGTCTCCATAACTTTAGCGCGAAAACTATCGCTGCAAGCTCTAGATCATGGGTGAGATAATTTCCTTCGTGTGACTTTAATTGCCTAGAGGCATAGGCAATAACTCTCTCATGTTGCATCAGCACACCACCCAAACCTTGTCTAGAAGCATCACTATAAACCACAAACTCACCATTATCGTCAGGTAATGCCAAAACTGGAGCACTAACCAAACGGTTCTTTAATTCTTGAAAACTCTGTTCGCAGTTTTCACACCATTCAAACTTCACACATTTCCTCGTCAATCTAGTAAAGAGGAGCCGCAATCTTGGAAAAACCTTCCACAAAACGGCGGTAGTACCCAGCTAGACCCAAGAAACTCCGTATCTCCTTTACACTGGTGGGTCTCCTCAAACTCACAACTGCCTCTATCTTTTGGGGGTCCACACTAACACCTTCGGCCGTCACAATGTGGCCCAAGAACCCCACTTTATCTAGCCAAAACTCACACTTGCTGAGCTTTGCGTACAACTGAGCCTCTTTCAAAGTCCGTAAGACCAACCTCAAATGTCTTGCATGTTCCTTTGCATTCTTGGAATAAATCAGAATGTCATCTATGAACACGATCACAAATCGGTCAAGATATGAGTCAAACACCCTATTCATGAGGTCCATAAAAGCTGCAGGTGCATTGGTAAGCCCAAAAGTCATCACCACAAACTCATTATGGCCATAACGTGACCGAAAAGCAGTCTTGGCTATGTCAGTCTCTCAAATCCGCAACTGATGATATCCCGACCTCAAGTCAATCTTCGAAAAGACTGTTGCCCCTTTCAATTGATCAAACAAGTCGTCAATATGGGGCAAGGGATACTTGTTCTTCACAGTAACTTGATTTAGCTTCCTGTAATCCACACAAAGTCTTAACGTACTATCCTTCTTCTTAACAAACAACACCGGGGCACCCCAAGGAGATGAACTTGGTCGAATAAATCCCTTATCCAACAACTCTTGCAATTGAGTTCTCAACTCCTTCTATTCGGCAG
The DNA here is from genome assembly GCA_951800085.1 of Comarum palustre. Lineage (NCBI taxonomy): Eukaryota > Viridiplantae > Streptophyta > Magnoliopsida > Rosales > Rosaceae > Comarum > Comarum palustre. The sequence goes on along the minus strand of OX637573.1, from coordinate 19,197,112 downwards.
GGGCCATTCTGTATGGTGCTTGAGAAATAGGTGCGGTTCCAGGAAGTAAATCGATTGTAAAATCGATCTCTCTTTCAGGTGGCAATCCAGGCAATTTATCTGGGAAAATTTTTGGGAACTCCTTAACTATAGGAATATTATCCAAACCTACTTCTCCCATACTAGTATCCACCACATGCGCTAGGTAGGCTTGACAACCTTTATTTAACAATTTCCTAGCGGCTACAGCTGAAATTAGATACTTTGGAAGAACCTCCCTTTCTCCTTGAAACGTAACCTCCGGCATTTCAGGACTTCGAAACACTACTTCCTTCTGGAAACAATCCACCATGGCCCTATGGGCTCCCAAAAAGTCCATACCCAAGATTACATCAAACTCTATCATATCTAAAGGAATTAAGTCAGCTTCGAACACAAGTCCATCCACTAACACCTCACAACCACTACACACCCAGTTTATCTCCATTGTATCCCCAGAAGGCAAGGATACACACCACTCACCTGGGAGTGGTGAGGTTGGCACATTGGCATGGAGTGGAAATCTACTTGACATAAAAGAATGCGTAGCACCCGGATCAATCAAAGTAAAGGCAGGCTGACCAAAGATTAATAACGTACCAATGATGACCTCTGGAGAAGTACGACCCTCCTGCTGAGTCATGGCATGCACTCTAGCATGAGTAGTGGTGGGACGTCCTCTGTTTCCTCTGTTCTGCTGAGCATTGCCTTTATCTGGACCCAACATGCGAGTACCGCTGCCAGAAGCACCCGCTGGAAACTGGCCCATGGTCTGAGTAGGGGTATACGTGGATCTCTGAGTCAGGAAAGACACTCTCTCTTAAAGTGGTCCTGCTGATCACAATGATAACATCCTCCTATCTGCTGCTGACTCTACCCTACCTGAAATGACTGACCACCTGAGGCCCCACTCTGGCTACTAGATCCTCCACTAAACAAATGTTCTAAAACTCGCTAGTCGCTAGTCGGTCGGCCGTCCGGGGACTAGCGAGTAGAGGAGTACTCGGAGGAGTACTCGGTTTTTAATTTTTGGATTTATTTTTATTTTTAAAACATATAATTAAATATATATATATATATATATATATATATATATATATATATTAAAATGTAATATAATGTCTAAAATAATAAAATAGGAAACAGAATAAGAATAGTGCATAAGAATAGGAAACAAACAGAATAAGAATACTCTATGATGTATTAATAGATGGAGGGTGTGATGGTAAGTTGGCAACACTGAAACTTTTACTACTGTATTATCAGTCACTGTTATATCAAATCCAACACTGTATTATCACTGCATTATCAGTCACTGTTGTATCAAATCCAATGGTTGGCATTAACCAAACTATGAAAAAAAGCCAAACATGTTGAGAGAGACTTGTTGTGTCGCCATATAACTTGTATACACACAGCTCAATAGCAACTCAACACCCATATCCATTCAATTAAGCTCATTAACAACAATATCACCCAATAGCAGCATATTACAAAAGCTATCATTCTAACAACCAGACTACAACACTAGATTATAGGCAACTTGTCTCCCAAAATAAACACAACTCGCACACGAAGCCATACAAATCAATTCTGCAATCCAACTCCCCAACCCATTGCTGCAGTCCAAAAACAAAAGGAAATTAAACTTCTTCGTCAAATTTTTTACTTGAACTTTGATAATAAAAACAACTGAAAAACTGATGCAGAGTACAACAATCGAATTTCAGAGAGAGATTTCATGTTCTGAATGATAGATATGAATAACAACAACCACGCTGTAATGTTCAACTATTGATGATGTTCAACTGTTTTGAGATCGAACTCATTAACATTGAAATTACTAAAATTACTTCAGGAAATTTATAATCGGAAGTAGAGAAAAAAAAGGCAAAGAGAGAGTGAGAGACAAATCGTACTTCAGTTAAATCCGATGAGGCAAGCCGACGAAGATGCTGATCAATGATCAGTGATGACGGCGACGCAAGAAGAACGAGAGCGTGAGGCCGAGAGCGAGAGGCCGAGAGAGAGAGAGAGAGAGCAAGAGAGCTAGAGCCTGAGGCCAGATGCGAGAGCTAGAGCGGAGATGCCTTGAGCGAGAGGCCGGCTGCAAGAGGCTGAGAGCGAGTGCAACTGCGCGAGAGATTGAGACGAGATGAATGACTGAGTGAGATCGAGAGATCGGATCGATTAGGTCTTCTTCTTCCTTTTTTGGGCCGCGAGTTGGGCCGAGTTTTTCTGTTCTGAGCCGAGTTTTCCCGAGTTGGGCCGACTACTCGGCCGATTTTCTACTGACCGATTTTGTCCGACGATTTACCTAAAATCGCCCCGTTGGGAGGCCGACTAGCGAGTACTCGCCGAGTACTCGGCCGACTAGGCCGAGTTTTAGAACACTGCACTAAACTGTCCAGATGAGCGTCCACCAAACCGGTTCCTAAGACGTCTCCTACCAAACCTCTTGAACCTTCCTCGAACTCCGGAGCCAGAACTCGAGTGGCTACTATAACCATTGCCAACAGATGATCCAGAACCAGAAGTAGATGTCCCCCGCATATGAAGAAATCAACTAGGACCACCAAAATGAGGTAGGGGCCAACTGCTAACTCTTGTGCCTCAATATGCATAGCAAACATCAAGACCTGTTAAAATGTCTGGTAAGGCACGGCAGTCATCTAACTCGCATACATACCACCAAGTCCCTTGACAAAGCAATAAATCTTCTCCTCATCTATCTTAACCAAGTCAGGCACATAGAATGCCAACTCCCTGAAGCGCTGCTCAAAGGCTGTCACTGTCATACTGTCATCGTTCTTCAAATTCAAGAACTCCAACCTCATTCGGTTGATGTGGGATGGGCTGATGTAACGCTCCTTGAAATGAGCTGTGAACTGATCCCAGGTCATACCCTGAACTCCATCACCCAAGCCTCTGCCCAAGTCTAACCACCAATGCCAAGCTTCCCTTTCCAGGAACTGAACAGCTATGGTCACTTTCTTGCTCTCAGGACACTCTGCCTGCACAAACATTTTCTCCATACTCTCCAACCAGCTAAGAGCATCTAACGGCTCATCGGCATGGGAGAAAACCCGGGCTCCATTCCTGGGAGCCTTCTCATAAGTGATATCTGAGGCAAAGGTAGTGAGTCGCCTAAAGAACTGTTTCAATGGACCATCAGCTGACACTCCCTCATCCCCTCCCAATGGAGGATTGGAAGGATTGGGAGGATTTTCCTTACGGGCTCGACTACGACCACGACGCATAGTTACCTGAGTAAGAAAACATTTAGCACCATGTATAACATCAGCACTAGATTAACTACTACAAATACTTAAGAAATACCTAGTATCTCATGCATAAAATGCTAATGGTCCGCCATGGTCGGACCATCACTCTATAGATACTAAATACTCTTGAACACAGATAGTAGTATGAAAGAATTAGATAACCTAATACTCTGATACCAACTGTCAAGACTCACCCCGAGTTAAACCCATTTAACCCGAAGTAAGTCCTACGAGGACCACCTCCCAAAGAAGACTGTCGAAATTTCGACATCGTCTCCCTTGAAAAGTGGACAACCCTTAACCTGCAATAAACCCAATTGAACACTTCTAAAAACCAATAACCATTCGAAATCTCCTGGAGCCATCGTGCTCCTAAAACCAACAACCTCCACAAGATACACATCTAATTAATTTTTAACAAAAGGTACAACTCCAAATTTAAAAGCTACACAAGGTTCCAGTTCCATAGGAGTTCACCAACAAATAAAACTACCCGATGTGTATCAGAGCGTCTAAGAAAAATGAAAACAGAGAAATATTACAAGTAGGTTAACCCGGAACCTACTAGTAGTTCAGAAAATGGCGGTAACTATGTCTGGCCTCCACGAAGACTAGTTGGGTCGAGCACTGCAATCTGGGCATTTAAAACGAAGAGCCCAAGGGAGAAACTGAAAAAATATTAGCATGAGTGGACAAAAATCAAATATAAAAACTCTATCTTCTTTAATGTCCTCCCTTGGAGTTTTTAAGAAAAACCTTATGCACGCAAATTATAGACAAATCATTAAATAACTCACTTGGCTCAAATCCATAATTAAATGTGGGGTATTAACCTCAACCACAAGAAAACCGACCCGCTCTATCACGAGAGGGTCTATTGACCAGCTCATCGGAGAGGGTCCCATGACCCGCTCTATTCGGGAGGGTCCAACCGACCAGCTACCACCGAAGAGGGTCAGACTAGCTACTATCCAGAGAGGGTACCATCTCCATCTGGAGAGGGTCCATGCTAGCATGCAATACATATATCCATATCCTTTAAAATCCTTTTAAAAACCACGTGGGAAAATAAATCGAAAACCTAATCAAATCTCCCATGACTTTACCCCAAATACATTGGATTTAAAACGTTTCCAGGAACCCAAAACCGGTTCCCTGACTTTACTTTAAAATCCTTAAATCCAAGAGCCAAGTTTCCCCTTTTTAAATTTCATCCTCCTCCATAACCCAAAACGGTGATAACAATAAAAACCATATTCCGGGAAAATCCTATAAAATCACGGGAAATGTAGGAACCTCTTTCCAGTTCACTTATCTTTAAAAAGTATAAAATTCTCATTTTCCCAAAATCACCGTAAAACTTAAAATGGAGGAAATCACATATAAAAGAGAAACTAATTAAAGTCTACTGCATGCATTATATTTAAAAATAAAGTCCACTCACAGATGCCGCTAGGTCTGCCGGCAACCAAAAGGCTGCTCAGCTCGAGCTCCCCCGCCTCAAAGGTTATAAGAACAATGAGTTGTGCCCTTGCGTGTTCATAAGGAAAACGAGTTCCGGATTTGCGATAGTCGTCGTTTATGTGGATGATATGAATATCATAAGGACTCTTGATGAAATCAATGACCGCGACACTCTGAAGTCCGAGTTTGAGATGAAGGACATGGGAAAGACTCGGTTTTGCTTAGGCATTGAGCTAGAGCACCGAGCCTCTGGAATCTTAATACACCAGAGTGCATATGTTCACAAGATGTTTAGACGCTTCAATGTGGATAAAATGCATCCAGTTAGCACCCCTATAGTAGTCCGGAGTTTGGATGTTAAGAGAGATCCATTCCGTCCTAAAGAGGATGGCGAGGATGTACTTGGAGCCGAGATACCATATCTTAGTGCAATCGGTGCGCTATTATATTTGGCTCAGTGCACTCGGCTAGACATTGCTTTCTCAGTGAATTTGTTAGCTAAACATAACTTTGTGCCAATGCAACGTCATTGGACCTGTGTCAAGAACATATTTCAATACCTTAAAGGGTCAATGGACATGGGCCTGTTCTTTCCATATAAGGATTCAAGATGGACTGCATGCAGAATGCCAAGCTGTGCACGCTGTCTGCTGGACACTGCCGACAGCATGCCGAGCGGTGCACGCTGGCCACCAAGCGCTGCGCTGCAGCTGCCGGGCACTGTGTACACGCTGTCGGGCACTACGTGAACGTTGTTGAGCACGGTGCACATGCTGCCGAGCATGATGCAGCAGCCGAGAGGGGCTGTGCACATGACTGCCGAGCGCGGTGCATGCATGAACACTTGGATGTCGAGAAGCATTACTCTTCTAATGTACTTGGCACCGCTTGCTGCCCTTATAACGAAACACCTAATGATATCTTGGTTGGTTTCGCGGATGCTGGATACTTATCAGATCCACAAAAGGGGCGCTCCCAAACTGATTATGTCTTCACCATTAGGAATACAACGATATCTTGGAGGTCCACAAAGCAGACCTTAGTGGCGACATCCTCCAACAATGCAGAGATTATAGCGCTACATAAAGCTGTTCGCGAATATGTTTGGCTCAGATCAGTTATAGAACACATTAGAGGGACTAGTGGATTGAGCTTCACCACAGACAAGCCAACTTGTATTTATAAAGATAATGCCGCATGTATTGAACAAATGAGGCAAGGCTACATCAAGGGTGATCATACGAAGCACATCTCACCAAAGTTCTTCTATAATCAGTAACAGCAAGTCCTCCTCAACATTCAAGTTAATCAAGTGAGTTCAGAGGCAAACGTAGCGGACCTGTTTACTAAATCTCTGCCTAAGTCTACTCTCGAGAAGCATGTGAAGAGCATTGGAATGCGACGACTATCGAGCCTCCCTAAGTGAGCTACTTATCAGGGGGAGCCACGCTCTCGATCGAGAAGCATGGTGTGTTGTACTCTTTTTCCTTCAACCAAGAGTGTTTTTTCCCACAGTGTTTTTATTACTTGGCAAGGTTTTAACGAGACAACATTGTAAGCACCATCCGGCATTTCGACGGGCGGCACAATGGGGAGTGTTGTAGGACATATAACATGTGCGTGTGTGCACTTGGTCTTATGCCGTGTATATGGGTTTAGCCCAATGGGCCTTATGCGTGTGCCCTAGTTGTAATAGGTTTACATTATGGACTTAACCCAATCCATGTAGGATTGGTCCATTGTACTTAGAGTGAGTCTCTATATAAAGAGCTCATCCCTATTCATAATGAGGATTGATTCCATTCATTCTATCAGCACATATTCTAGGACATAGGTTTAATCATAGACAATCTCGTGAAAAGGATTCTCAGTATTGATGAGTAAGGGATTTGATTGTGCCAGAGAGCCATTTTCTTCCTGGGCTGCACATCTTTCGAACCAAGTGGCCTCCCCCTCTTCTTTTGAGGAGCCACGGCTTCCACCCGTCCACTAGGGTCGGCAGCCCCCATACTAGGAGCAGCGGTGCTCGGACCTGGGTGTCCATGCCTATCTTTGGGACTTCTAGCCTTGCAGGGACATTAGCAGCTGGTATGTCCGATCTCGTGACCTTAGCAATCTCAACAAATGAGTCGGGCATCTAATCCGTCACTTGCTGGAGCTCAAGGATTCGCCTCACTTCCTTCTCGGCATGAGAAGTGCGGGGATCATAATGAGCAAGCGTTGGAACTGACCAGGCCAATTCCTGTCGTTCACGCCGAGCATGCATGCTCTCATCTCCCCCTAACGACGGGAAGACTGTCTCATTAAAGTGACAATCAGCGAATCGGGCCTTAAAGAGATCACCTGTCAAAGGCTCTAGGTATCTGATGATAGTTGGGGAATCATAGCCAACATAGATACCCAAACGTCGTTGCGGACCTATTTTCTTACGCAGTGGTGGCGTAATAGGCACATACACTCCACAACCGAATATGCGTAAGTGCGAAATGTTAGGCTCATATCCAGTAACCAACTGGTACGCACTAAACGCTTGGTTGGAGGCGGGTCGGAAACGAACTAACACGGCTGCATGCAATATAGCATAACCCCAAGACGTAATAAGGAGCTTTGAGCCCATGACCAGTGCTCTAGCTATCAACTGAAGTCTCTTTATCATAGCTTCAGCCAAACCATTTTGCGTATGCACGTGTGGAACATAATGCTCCATCTTTGCTCCAACCTTCTCCAAGTTTGCTATGCAGTTCAGGAACTTGCATATATGATCATTAAGATCATCCCCTTCCTCCATCTTGAGGCCAAAGAGTTGTTCCTTTAAGAGTAGCTTGTTGCCGATGCTTTTACCCCGCTAGACACTTTCAAGCTTGTCCCAGGCTTCCTTTGCCGTCATTTTTCTCCAATATGAGGCAAGACATTATCAGCAAGATGCAACTCAATACAACTCTTTGTTATCTTGTTCTTCTTCGTCCAATCTACTTCAGACATCTCTGTAGGCTTTGTTCCTGTAGCCTCATCAGTCTCTTGTTGAATCAGGACGTTCTTCAACTTCCTCTACCAAAGCGTGAAATCAAACTTGCCATCAAAGGGTTGATGGACGACTTCACATCTCCTGCTTCGACCCTCCCTTTGCCGTTCACCATCGCAAAGTATCCAGATATGGCTCTAATACCACTTATAGTGGTAAACGCCTTTTAGATCCTTATTGGTACTTTGTGAAATAAGCAAAGAATAAAACTGGACACAGAACACAGCGAAATTTTATAGTGGTTCGGATATAAATAGCTTACGTCCACTTAGTGATCTCTCTTGCGAGACTCACCAAAACACACTGAAGAATTTAGGTTTACAAGATCTTTTGCAAAACCCTCTCCCTTCCCTGTCTAGGTCTTATCTCTCTATCACTCTTGATTCTCTAGGTTTTCTGTCTCTCTTAGAGAATTCCCTGCAGCTCCCTTTTCTGATGCAATAATATCTTAGGATTCCTAACCCTAACATACAAATCTTCACAGAATCTAAAAAAGATTAATTTCCTAAAACTTATAGAAAAAACCGACTTATATTTGTCTGCTGAATCCTAACCATTAGATCGTATCAACGAGCCAAAACACAACAGTATCACTGTCCTCCTCTGCCAAGCCTCCAATAGGGGGAAATAAAGAAAAAGAAATCTTGGTTCAGTTCTCCACCTTAACGTCATAAACGAAATGAAAAGCACTTACGTCTGCCAAAACACAACAGTATCAGTGTCCTCTGCCAAGCCTCCAATGGGGGGAAATAAAGAAAAAGAAATCTTGGTTCAGTTCTCCACCTTAACGTCATAAACGAAATGAAAAGCACTTACAGACTACCAATTGGTTTCTTTAAAAAAAAGAGCTATCCATATAGATGTACATGTATATCAAACCTAAAACTCTCTTTCCAAGCTTCACTTTTTACCGTCAGTCCTAATCCAATCAATACCAGCTCTCTATATTCACAACCTTTCCAAAGCAAACACCCAATTTATAAAAATTTCACATTGCACTATCAAACACCCATATATAACCTGAACCCAAAAAACCCGCCAAAAATTAAAAAGCACCGTGCTTTAGTCCAATAAAGATTGAATGAAATACACAAAACCCCAACATGATTTCAAATAAACTATGACGATGGGACGAATAATTATACCTGTAACCTGAAAACCCCAGTAAAACCCCAGTATTGCGTTCCGTATTCATGCTGATGAGTCGCTGCAAATTTCGTGAAGATCTGAGATCAACATACACCAGAATCAGTATCAAAAAGAGAGCAAAGAAGATCAAAATTCAAATTCACAATATAAAAAATGAAATAACAAACTTAGCGCAAGTAAGCACACTTTTCATACCGTCAATCCTAATCCAATCAATACCAGCTCTCTATATTCACAACCTTTCCAAAGCAAACACCCAATTTATAACAACTGCACATTGCACTATCAAACACCCATATATAACCTGAACCCACAAAAACCCGCCAAAAATTGAAAAGCAACATGCATTAGTACAATAAAGATTGAATCAAATACACAAACCCCCAACATGATTTTAAATAAACTATGACGATGGGACGAATAATTATACCTGTAACCTGAAAACCCCAGTAAAACCCCAGTATTGCGTTCCGTATTCATGCTGATGAGACGCTGCAAATTTCGTCAAGATCAGAGATCAAAATACACCAGAATCAGTATCAAAAAGAGAGCAAAGAAGATCAAAATTCAAATTCACAATATAAAAAATGAAATAACAAACTTAGCGCAAGTAAGCACACTTTTCATACCGTTAGTCCTAATCCAATCAATACCAGTTCTCTATATTCACAACCTTTCCAAAGCAAACACCCAATTTATAACAATTGCACATTGCACTATCACACACCCATATATAACCTGAACCCACAAAAACCCGCCAAAAATTGAAAAGCAACATGCTTTAGTACAATAAAGATTGAATCAAATACACAAACCCCCATCATGATTTTAAATAACTATAACGATGGGACGAATAATTATACCTGTAACCTCCAGTATTGCGTTCCGTATTCATGCTGATGAGGCGCTGCAAATTTCGTCAAGATCAGAGATCAACATACACCAGAATCAGTAACAAAAAGAGAGCAAAGAAGATCAAACTTCAAATTCGCAATATAAAAAATGAAATAACAAACTTAGGGCAAGTAAGCACACATGGAAAAATATAATCCCCTTACAGCCTCTCACACATGCAGCACCACCTTCAATCTAAAATCTATTTCCAAAACACGCAGAACAACAAACCAAACAGTTAAAGTAAAAAGGAAGCAAGATACTTATCAAAGTCAAGGAAACATTCAAGTGAACCCAAGAGTTCTGAAGTAACACGGTTGCTCAATTCCTAAATGTCAAACTTCCTTTGGTATGACATAATACAGATGCTAAAATTTTAAATAATGATTTGTGTATAAAGCTACTCAAAGAAGGCATAAAGAGATAGATATTGAAAGTCAATTTTGCTGATTGGTTTGATCCAAAGTCAATTTTGTTCGATATCAATGATAATTACTATCAAATGAGGTTTACAGACTACATATCTAAATTTCATATCTAAAGCAAATGCCACAGAAGCTACCAATGAAATTCAATTACTATAATTAGTTCTGCCTGAACAAAGATTAAGATTGTGAGATTTGCTCAAAACTCCAAGCAAACCGACAGTAGCAGAAATCAACTGTAATAGAAAAAATATATATATTCAAAACCCATAACTAATAAACCCACATCCATGAGACCAACAAAAACTCAAAGCAAAACACCCATCCAATACATTGAAGCCCATAGAGCAAAACACTCAGCAAAATAACAATAGGGCAGGTATCATCAGCAACAAATCACAATAACACAACTGAGACCCAAACAGACACCAAACCAAACAAGAAACAAATCCACCAATAGTTGAAAAATCTAGAAACCGCAAGGTAGAAGATGAAGTGATTCATCATCTAGCAACAAAACACGATCACACACCTAAGACCCAACAGATACCAAACCACAAAAAGAAAAAAATAGAAACAAATCCACCAATAGAAATCTGGAAACCGCTAGGTTAAAGACGAAGTGATTCAGAACACATCTGGTTGTTGTTGTTACCTGGTCGTGAGTATTGACTCCAGTACTCAAACTCATACTCCTTCAGTCAAACTTGTACTCATTCTTCAGTTCATCTCTTGACTTCAGCATAATAAAAAACAGATACTTGAATTAATTTTGGTTAAACGAAAGGATTGCTGATCTAAAAGTGAAAACCAAATTCAGTGTAAAAGACCCAGAATTAGAATACTCAATAATTGATCAAATGATTGAACTGACTGAACTTCCCAAAAAACACAGAATCTGATTCCAAGCCAACCTGTGTATCTAAGATTTTGATGGCAGCTGCATTTGATGCTACAAAATAAAAAGCACTAATAAAATTCATTTTGAAAAGAATGAAATGTTACAAAAATTTAAGCATTTGAAATTTGCAATTCAATTAGAAGAGATTAAGAAAACAATGTCAATGGAAATCTCCAACCTGCAATGTTCTCAACCGAAATATTGATGAATGTACAGCAGCAGTTCAAAGGTTGTTAGGCAGTATGGAGTTGCACAGTTCAAGGGTCCTTTCTGATATGCTAGTAGGCCGATTATTCAGGCATGTCCAAGCTGATTATTACTGTTGATTGTAAGAGTCAGTTCAAGAGTTTCATGCGTTGTTTAATTTGGTAAAATAATAAGTACTCTTCTTTGGTGTATTGGCCATAGAGATCAAGAGAAAGGCTCCTCATGCTCACACTGTTTGCAAAATTGTAAAAGCTTCGCATGTCTGGTCCCAATAAAAGAAGTAATATAATGCATCACATTTCAAACTTCACAGAATTTGTAAAAAATAAATCACAATATAAATTAGCATATAGCATCTAATAAAGACTAATATCCAACTTTACATTATCATTAGTTGATTACTCTTCCACCAATATAGTGAAATTTTACATGACACCATCTCGTCCAGAAAAGTATGTGCAACATTATAGTATTTATCATCAGACATCCATGAGACCAACAATAACTCAAAGCAAAACATTCATCCAATACATTGAGGCCAATAGAGCAAAACACTAAGTAAAATAACAAGAGGGCAGGTAATTATCATCAGACAACAAATCACAATCAAATAACTTACCAAACCAAAAAAGAAACAAATACACCAATGGGTGAAATCTGGAAACCGCGAGGTAGAAGATGAAGTGATCCATGGTTCATCATCTGCCAACAACTCACAATTACACAACTGAGACCCAACAGATACCAAACGAAAAAATACACCAATAGGTGAAATCTGGAAACCGCAAGGCAGAAGATGAAGCAATTCATCATCTGACAACAACTCACAGAGAAATTGAAAGAAAACACATATTACCTTTTGAAGTTGGCACAAAGCAATTCATCATCTGCCAACAAGTCACAATCACACAACTGAGACCCAGACAGATACCAAAACAAAAAAAAGAAATAGAAACAAATCCACCAATAGTTGAAATCAGGAAACGGCCAGGTAGAAGATGAAGTGATTCAACTGCCAGGTAGAAGATGAAGTGATTCAGAACAGACCTGGTTGTTAGTTGTTACCCGGTCATGAGTCACTCCAATACTCAAACTCGTACTCCTTTAGGCAAACTTGTACTCATTCTTCAGTTTCTCTTTACCTCAGCATAATATAAAAAAAGATCCCTGAATTAAATTTTGGTTTAATGAAAGGATTGCTGATCTAAAAGTGAAAACAAAATTCAGTGCCAAAGACGAATTCCTTAGAAGATTAATAGGATCTAAACTTGATTGTCTTTCCACTAAGCTCCAGAGCTGCACATTAATCACCAAAAAGAATTTTAAGCGCATTAAGCAGCAAACTCTAATAGTTTTTTAACCTTGACAATACTAATACAAAAGAAAAGAAAGCAATCATCTTATGAACCTTAAAACAAAGGAATTGATGTTGTTGATGCCTCTTGCTGAGACCGAACCCCAGGAACATTGATACTGTGTACAAATGAAAGGAATAAATTGCAAAACAGAAACAGCAATACTGAACTTGAAGACCATGACCAAGTTGAAAAATCCATGTTGATATGTATTATTTCAGTAGGAAACTTATCCAAAAATTGTAATCAAACCCAATTAATCATTATAAGTTCAAGTTGACAGATGAGGACCCACAATTTCTTGGTTCAAATTGAAACAATTTGTATAGACAAAATTAAAAGATTATAGAAACAAATCCACCAATTGAAATCTGGAAACCGCAAGGTCACGAAGTGGTTCAGAACACACCTGGTTATTAGTTGTTTCCCGGTCGTGACTCCAGTACTCAAACTCGTTCTCCTTCAATCAAACTTGTACTCATTCTTCAGTTCATCTATTGACCTCAGCATAATAAAAAAACAGACTTGAATTAATTTTGGTTTAACGAAAGAATTGCTGATCTAAAAGTGAAACAAATTCAGTGTCAAAGACAAATTCCTTACATTATCATTAGTTGATTACTCTTCCACCAATACAGTGAAATTTTACATGACACCATCTCATCCAGAAAAGTATGTGCAACATTATAGTTTTTATCATCAGACATCCATGAGACCAACAAAAGCTCAAAGCAAAACATCCGTTCAATACAGTGAGGCCAATAGAGGGAAACACTCAGCAAAATAACAATACGGCAGGTAATTATCATCAGATAACAAATCTCAATCAAATAACTGAGACCCAAACAGATACCAAACCAAAAAAGAAACAAATACACCAATGGGTGAAATCTGGAAACCGCGAGGTAGAAGATGAAGTGATTCATCATTCATCATATGCCAACAACTCACAATCACAAAGCTGAGACCCAAACAGATATCAAACCAAAAAAATACAACAATAGGTGAAATCGGGAAACTGCAAGGCAGAAGATGAAGCGACTCATCATCCCACAACAACTCACAGAGATAGCACATATATTACCTTTTAAAGTTCGCACAGAGAAAATAAACAGCTCTTATCCTACAGCAAACCAAAAACCAAAGTGTTCAGGAATCTTCAAATACAATCATCTGCCAACAAGTCACAATCAAACAACTAAGACCCAAACAGATACCAAAGCAAAAAAATAGAAACAAATCCACTAATAGTTGAAATCTGGAAACCGCCAGGTAGAAGATGAAGTGATTCAGAAGAGACCTGGTTGTTAGTTGTTACCTGGTCATGAGTACTGACCCCAATACTCACTCATACTCCTTTATACAAACTTGTACTCATTCTTCAGTTCATCTCTTTACTTTAGCATAGTAAAAAAAACAGAAGCGTGAATTAATTTTGGTTTGACGAAAGGATTGATGATCTAAAAGTAAAAACCAAATTCAGTGTGAAAGACGAATTCCTTACCAGATTTATAGGATCTAAACCCGATTGTCATTCCACTAAGCTCCAGAGCAGCACACTAATCACCAAAAAGAATTTTAAGCACGTTTAACCGCAAACTCTAATAGTTTTTAAAGCTGTAGTTACTCTTGAAGAAGCTTTTCTTGTCGTTTGTGGCCACACCCATTGATTAGCATATGTAAATCCTTATTTTGTTCATGCAGTTAAAAGTTGTATGGCTGTCCTGTCAAATAAAAAAACCTATGACTGTCCTGTCGTTTGTGGACCCATTGATTAGCATATGCAAATCCTTATATTGTTCATGCGGTTAAAAGTTGTATGATTGTCCTGTCAAATAAAAAGAAAACCTATAAGCTATATTCAGCACGAACAGAATAATTGAAATCACTGATTAAGAATTGTACCTTTAATACCTCTACAAATCTTCCATAGATTTTCATTCAAAATTGGCTGTACACTGAAAAGCAAAAAATAAATAAAAATTGTGGATAGAACCAAAAGAAAAGGATAAGAAATACTGTGACATTAGAGGCCCGTTTGGAATCACGTTTTCAGGATTTAGTGTTTGGTTGATTAATGAAAAACCACATTTTAACAAAGTTGTGGTTATAAAACATTGATTTTCGAAAGCAGCCACTGGGGTGCTTTTTTAAAACGGTGGTTTTCTACAGCAAGCTGAAGTTTCGCAGGTTTAATAAATTCATGGTAATATATATATATATATATATATATATATATATTTTCCTCATCTATTTACAATGTTTGTTCTGTATCAATTTCCTCTGAACCACTCCCCTTCCTGTCTTCTTTTCTTCCCACTATCAGTCCAAATCCTTTGGTTGTTGTTAATTTGTTTTTCAATTCAATTCTCATCTTCCTCAATTACCAAACAGTTAATTGTGTTTTTTATAGCTGATTATTTTATATTTGATTATTCTTACCTCAATACCAAACTGAGCCTAGAGCTGCTAAAAATATGGACAAATAAGAATAAACTGGTCTTCAAAGGTGGAATATCTATTTTTTTCTTTCTTTTTTACCAAGATCAAAGGCCAGAGTGGCTCGAACTCTATTTGAATCATATAACACTGTTATGGGAACAAATTAAACCCTGGACAAATAGCAATATTAGAATCCCGAGTCAGAACCAAAAATAAAAGACATACAAACATGTACAAACCCAAATACTATTCTATCTTTCACTTTATCAATGCTAGTCTTGCTTTGCATTTTCATCTAGTCTCATTGACTCACATTATTGCTCATTAAGAATAATATTCAGATTACAGAAAATAACCCACTAGAACGAAGTGGATAGTTATAAAGTACTCACCAGAGCTTGCAACAGTACGTTGTTGCTGGGATTATCAATAACTAACCTGGAAAATATGCATATACATGAACTTCAAGTGGAACTGTGGATGCATAAAATACTTGAGTGGAAGACCTACAAAAAAAATTTGTCTTCAAATCAAAGAGGATTCCGAAAAGCACCATCCTGTTATATACACACACAGCAGAACACTTCATTAATTAGCTTGAATAAAAGAGAAGAAAATGAAAGGAAAATCAACTTCAAAGAAAAACAAAACCCGAACCCCAACTGAAAAGAAAAGAAAAGAAAAACAAAATGACCAGCCCAAATTAACAAACATTAAAAATGAAAATCGAGGGAAAACTGAAAGGATTACCAAGACCTCAAAAGAAGACGAAGTCACTATCGTCCAGAGCTAACCAAATCCAAAACCTCCCTAGTCCTCTCCACCATAGTTTCAGTAGCTGATACTGTAACAACAATAAGAAAAACCAGTCAGGATCCAATTAGAAAAACGTAACTAAAAATTGAACAGCGAATTTGTTGAAGGTATACTGCAGGCACATATAGTATACTGCAATCAACTTCTATCACTTTAAACCAGAGCAATCGATGACTGAGATCACAGACTCCAGCATCAATAAAATCCCCTCAAAATCAAGACCCAGTAAGTTAAAAAAACAACAGCAACAGAAAACAAAATCAAATCGCACAAAAAGGACAAACTAAGTCGTTACCAGTGCAAGCCTACAAATCCCAAACAGCCAAGAAATATGAGTAGATCAGTGACAAAGTTAGCAAAACAACATAGCACAGCACATAGTAAAATAAGAAGGGAAAGGAGCTTTTTGCTTCTCAGAACATGTAGTTTACTGACACAGCATTTTGTAATTTGCTCGAGGTAAGATGAATGAGGTGAGCAATGTAGACGGACGCGCGATGGATGAATGAGGTCTGAGAGAGTCGAGGCTAGATGGAGGAATGTCTCTCTCAAGTTGCCTTGTAATTTGCTCAAGTTCGCAAGGGTACCCACTGTCATTTTGAAAAATTCATTAATTTGCAGCTACAAAAGCGTGTTTTCTGACTTCTGCTTATAAAAGGAGAGTTCCCCTTACTTTTCCTTTTACCTCAAAAACAACACTTCTTTAAAAATGAGCTTCTTTATGTGTTTACCAAACACCAATTTCATCCTTGCTTATAAGCACAGGAGCTTATAAGCCTCCAAAAGCACCCTAAGTGAATTAGGACCTGCAGATAAGACATTTTTTCTATATCTGTAACCTCAAAAACAACACTTCTTTAAAAATGAGCTTCTTTATGTGTTTACCAAACACCAATTTCATCCTTCCTTATAAGCACAGGAGCTTATAAGCCCCCCAACGCACCCTAAGTGAATTAGGACCTGCAGATAAGACATTTTTTCTATATCTGTATCCTTGTACTACAACTGCCGCCCAGTAAACAGACATTTTTTCTATATCTGTAAACAGACTGAAACCACAACATAATTTGAGTCAGCATAGATATAATAACTACAAATGCAGTAAAGAAAATAAAAAAACAAACAATGCTGAAATCTATTGTATGTAATTCATTTTAGAGCAAACTTTCTGTAGGAGAAGAGCATCACATCATATTAGCATGAAATTGAGAGCAAACACATATACCTTCAGAAGTCAACACAGTCAGAATAAACAACTCTGAACCTGCAGCTAACCAAAAACAAAAGCGTTCATGAATCTTCCATACACAATCCAGTATAATCTTAATGTATCCATAGTATAATGTATCCAAAACAATGATTAAGATTAGGCAAAAATAAACCACAATAAGGATAACTGAAGGACAGACAATATTACCACTTCCAAATGTAGAAAGAGAGTTCAAATGCTCAATCTCCACTCCTATAAATTCAACCAAAATCAATTTTTATGTTAAATTCAAAAAAGAGTAGAAGCTATATAGAAACAAAGATTAAAAGACCCAGAGTTACAATACTCAATAATTGATCAAATGATTGAACTTCCCAAAAAAACACATAATCTGTTTTCAAGCCAACCATCCTATCTCAGATTTTGATGGCAGCTGTGTTTGATGCTACAAAATAAAAGGCACTAATATAATTCATTTTGAAAAGAATGAAATGTTACAAAAATTTAAGCATTTGAAATTTGCAATTCAATTAGAAGAGATTAAGAAAACAATGTCAATGCAAATCTCCAACCTGCAATGTTCTCAACTGAAATATTGATGAATGTACAACAGCTGATCCAGTACCTACAACTTTTCACTCAAAGGTTGCAAGCTAGTATGGAGTTAGTGGTTCTTTCTGATATGCTAGTAGGCCGATTATTCAGGCATGTCCAAGCTGATTATTACCGTTGATTGTTAGAGTCAGTTCAAGAGTTTCATGCTTTGTTTAATTTGGTAGAATAATAAGTACTCTTCTTTGGTGTAATGGACATAGAGATCGAGAAAGGCTCCATATGCTCACAATGTTTGCAAAATTGTAAAAGCTTCGCAAGTCTGGTCCCAATAAAAGAAGTAATATAATTCATCACATTTCAAACCTCACAGAATTTTTTTTGAAAAAAAAAATCACAATCTAAATTAGCATATAGCATCTAATAAAGACTAATATCCAACTTTACATTATCATTTAATCTTCCACCAATATAGTGAATTTTACATGACACCATCTCGTCCAGAAAACGTATGTGCAACATTATAGTTTTTATCATCAGACATCTATAAGACCGACAATAACTCAAAGCAAAACATCCATCCAATACACTGAGGCCAATAGAGGAAAACACTCAACAAAATAACAAGAGGGCAGGTAATTATCATCAGACAAAAAATCACAATCAAATAACTGAGACCCAAACAGATACCAAACCGAAAAAGAAACAAATACACCAGTGGGTAAAATCTGGAAACCACGAGGTAGAAAAGTGATTCATCATTCATCATCTGCCAACAACTCACAATTACACAACTGAGACCCAAACAGATACCAAACAAAAAAAATACACCAATAGGTGAAATCTGGAAACAGCAAGACAGAAGATGAAGTGATTCATCATCTAACAACAACTCACAGAGAAATTAAGAGCAAACACATATTACCTTTTGAAGTTAGCACAGAGAAAATAAACAGTTCTGAACCTGCACCTAACCAAAAAAGCTAAGCGTTCAGGAATCTTCATTGCACAATCATCTGCCAACAAGTCACAATCACACAACTAAGACCCAGACATATACCAAAACAAAAAAAGAAATAGAAACAAATCCACCAATAGATGAAATCTGGAAATGGCCAGGTAGAAGATGAATTGATTCAGAACAGACCTGGTTGTTAGTTGTTACCCGGTCATGAGTCACTCCAATACTCAAACTCGTACTCCTTTAGTCAAACTTGTACTCGTTCTTCAGTTTATCACTTTACCTCAGCATAATAACAAAAATAGATACTTGAATTAAAATTTTGTTTAATGAAAGGATTGCTGATCTAAAAGTGAAAACAACATAAAATTGGATCAAATATAATTCTAAGTAAACAATTGCCTTTGCCTGTTCTTCAATCTAAATTCCAATACCAAAACACACGCTGCAGAACCATTATACCAAACCCAAATGGTAAACCCTAATGGGTTTTCAAGGCAAACAAGTCATGAACTCCACAACACCAATTGATCAATCGATGGAAAATTAAACCAACGCATAGAAAGAAAACAAACAGGGATTTATGCTGTAAATTGGGTCTCCCTTCTCCAGGAGGAAGGGCGGAGAAGCCACCATCAGCGTCACCGGCGGAATCAAGAAGAGAAGCGAAGATGGAATCGCCGCGCGCGTGAGGAGGCGTGTACAACGGCACTCTCTCTCTCTCCGTCTCCCTCTCTCTAACTTCTCTCTCTCCGTCTCCCTCTCTCTAACTTCTCTCTCTTTGTATGCATACAAGACAAAGGGTTTCGAAATGGCATAAAAATAAAAATATTATGTCGGCAACGGCTTTTTTCTCTCTCTTTTTTGAACAATTTTCTCTCTCTTCTTCCTTTTTAGCACAAACGAGGTCCTTTTTATTACAGAAAAAGACAGAAAAAAATATATTTTTTTATTTTAATTGAGAATTAAATTGATCTTATTATAAAAATAAAGGATATATATGAGATCTAATATCTATTTAATAAGTAATTATTTATTTTTGATTATGAGTTCACAAAGTCAGCTAAAAGTAACACATATATTATCATTTTGGTTGGAGTTTTGATAAAAGTAAAAGTAAAATTTATCGGCTATAGTTATTTATTTATTTAATTTTAACTGGCAATTTTTATTAAAATTCGTCGGGTATTGCTAGTTATTTTTTTCCTTAACTATACCCGACGAATTTTAATCTTCGGCTATAATTATTTATTTATTTTATTTATTTAATTATTTATTTAACTTTAACTGAATAATAAAATAAAATTCTTCAGGTATAGTTAGTTATTTAATTTTTTTTCTTGTATTTTTGATTAATTTTTTTTTACTTTTTTGTTTTTCCACCGGTGGTGAAAGAGGAGAAGGAGAACAAGGCCGAGAAAGAGAGGTGGAGGAGGAGAAGGTGCAACTCCTCGTGTCTAAAAGTTACCTTTTTACAGAGGTTTATAACTTATCAAGAGCATTTTACTACGATCGATAATTTAATAAATTATTGCTCGAGTTTATTTTTTAAGTTTTTCTAAACTCTTCAAATTCCTTATTTAAAGACATGGAGTCGTAGTAAATGTCGACACGAGTCTCCCGATATTTTCAGAATATTTTTCAGAGCTTTCGTCTATTTTCTACGACTTTCTGAAGTTTATGGTAATTTTTAATTACTATTATAATAAATAGTTTCTACCATTTACTTTTTACCTTCTTTAAATCTGGACCGTCAGATCTTACCAAGATCCCCCTTCCTCTCGACCCTCTCGTCTCAGACGAGCGCCCCAGCGGCGCTCTGCCGCGTCCAGCCGCCTCACGTCGGTGCACCACTCAGAGAACCAAGGAGGAGGGAGATCGCTCGAATTGGGTGCGGCTCTCCTCGATGAAAAATCTGACGAACCAGGCGGTGATTTAACGAACTAAGGTCCGATTCTTGCTCCTCTGCTTCTTCTCTTCCTTCCTATATATTTTTTTCATCATATTGAGCCCTAATCAAGATTTTCCCATTTTCTTGTTTTTCTGGTTTTTCGGGTTTCTCCACAGGGGACGATTTCTGACGTTTTTCCGTCCTTGTTGACGTCGTTTCAAGCTGTTAGTGGCCGAGTGGGGGTTGTCCGAGGCTAGGGTCCCTGTTATGGCTACTCCAGCCTGAGGCAGGGTTTCAGTGTGCTAGCAGGGGTGTCATCGAGGTTGTATGGCCCTGGTCGAGGTAGTTGGGGACTAAGTCTGCGTCTGGGGGTGTCTAAAAGTCTGCACGACAATCGTTAGCAAGGAGAAGCGTTGGTGCCTGTGTTTCCAATCAATTAGAGTTAGGAGGAGTTTGGTCGAACAAAGTGTAAGTCTCAGCATTTCTTTCAGATTTTGGTGTTTTTGTGATGTTATGATGATTTGTGACTGAAATGGAGATAATCTGTGATTGTATATCGATAACTAGGTGAACAGAGAAAAGAGGAAAGCTATTGCGAAATTCCGGCAAGTCGCCAGAATCCGGTAAGGGTTTCGGTCAGACAAGTTTCCGACAGAAAGCCGAAGAGGTTTAAATAATCCTTAGATAACATCATAATTATGGAGTTTCAATTAAATCGTAAATTGAGTCAATACGGAAAACCTGCCCTATTTTGGAAGTTTCTATTATGTGAAACTTTCCCTTTATGAAAACTTTCTATTTATGGAAGTTAATACTTTGGGTCGATAATTTAGAAGCGAGGTTAAAGATAATGTGAATTCAAAATTAAAGAAATTGGAGTTAAATAGTGAAGTTTGAATTTAAAGAATATTGACAACTTCAGTTGTGGTGGAAGATGATGATTCTCTAAAAATGAAAATGTCAAGTTGATCATTGTAAAGAATATGGATAAGGACTTTACGATTTATCGGCTCATGCATAATTAATAATTCGGGTTGAGCTGTGAATTGAGTGTCTATAGTAATTCTACAAAATTACTGTGTTAGCCTAATATCAAACGAATTAGTAAGGTAGGTCTAGATGTTAAGGTTGGGTAATCGAAAACTCAACTTCGAGTCGATATTCGAAAATAAATCTAAAGGTTGAAAAGTTGTTAAAAGGAATGAATTTGGTCAAATCCTGGACAAATTAGGATTTTCAAGTCAAACTAGGAAAAGATCAAGTCAACGGTAGTAGGACTGATATGTCGGATTTATTTTATAGCCAATGATCGAACGTGGGATTGGACTCGACCTTGTGGATATTTCGAGATGACGCTTGCTGAGTATTCCATTGAGAAGATCACATTAAGTACTGTGAGTGGACTTTCGATTTTAATGATATGCATGCACTAAAGTTTTTATTTTATTTTTAAGCAACATGAATTTATTATTTTTATTGAGCCGGTGAGGTCGGGAATGCGGGTTGCTCCCCTCTCGTAAGCTCCTTGTTTAAATCGGCTAGAAACTGAGATATGTTTACTTCGTTGAGAAATCTTTCGTTTATTATAAAGACGCACGAAGGCTTTACATTGTTAGTGAGCTGGACAATATTGCAAAGCCAAATCATTACCTAGTACCTTTTCTTGTACAATCTGGCAGCTGCAGCATGAGCTAGCAATATATGATTAGCATGTATTGTCACATCCCGGTCCTAAAATTAATTTACGATCGGTTAATGTTTGGTTACTTTAATTTTTAACCGTTTGAAGTAACCGTTTTACCGTAGAAGGTTATAAGGTTGACTTTTTTCTAGGGTCGTTTTTTTTTTCAAGAAACTTCCTTCATGAAAGCTGTGGAGAACGTTAATACGAATCTGTAGACATGTTATGCATCCTAATCGAAGTTCGTATGTGGAAATTCTGGTTTAAAAACAGGAAGTTACTGTTTCAGGAAGTTTATAAAAAATGAAAATTACCGGAAGCAGAAAGTAAAAATTAGAATTTACCTAACTCTTTCTCTCTCCTCCCATTTGACCCAAAATCGGTGCCACCTCAGGCCGCCTCACTGGTCTCAAAAGAACCGCCTATGTCTCTATATCAATTCTAGATAAACTTTTTGACCTATCTCGTCGTGTTTTGGGAGAAATTTCGAGTTGATTGCCGAGTCTACAGTAGGAGTCTAGATCGGATTTCTCCCTCCTCGAGCCACCAATTAGTGAGTTCTATATATGGATAGGATGAGTTTTAGGAATACTACTCACCCCTAAAGTTTAGTGGATCGATTTGGAGTGTGGAGGGAGAATCGACGATTTGAAGTTTTTAGGATTAAAATTTAGGATTTTTCACATTTTTGTTCGATTGACCTAGTTAGGCAAGAAATTAGCCTTCGAGTTGAACTAAAAAGTTTTTCAAAATGATGAGAGGAACAAACTATGAAATTTTGGTGGCGATTAGTTGTGGCCGGCGTTTGGCCGGATTTTCCTACCGACGGTGGAGCTGCAACCTTTTAGGCAGTTTGTCTTGCCCATTAAATCCTATCAAATAAGAGAAGGCCAATGGAGGTTAGTTTATCTTTTTTCAGAGGATTTTTAGGATTTTTTGTGAGTTATTACTTGTGTGGAGACAAATTAATTAATTACACTTCGGTTTAAGTTTTGAAAACGCATTAGGAAGTTGACGTGGGATTTCCTATGCTAAAATTGAAGGGCCAGGAGTGAACTTGATGAGCTTGGGAAGTTGGGCTGAGAGGAACCAGTGGTACGCTCATCTCGCTTGCGGCCCATTTATTTAATTATAATTTTAGAGTTGGAAACTCAAGTATTTATATATATCTCGCCTTGAAATAGGACGCGAAGAGACTTCCGCTGAGGGGGATCGTCGACAGACCTAGCAGTACGGTGAGTGGACTTTGTTTTTAAAGTCATGCATGGTTCACATTCATGAAAATTTATACACAACGTAATTTTAAATGTTTATTGAGTTGGTGGGGCCGGGAAGGTGGATTGCTCCCCTTCTATAAGCACCTTTGTTTTGTCAGCTAAAACGTGTGTGTTAATGATTTGATTCATTTATGACCATTGTTTTGAGGGCTATCGGGAAACCGAGTCTTATGCATGAGATGCATCTTTTATTTTATATACGGGGGATGAGTCATTATTGACTTTTTCATATTTGTTTGTTTTCTTCACTATGAAAGGTCGTTATATATATTATAAATGCTAGCTAGCCATGCGCCCCTCCCCCCCCACTTAAGGAAATGGAGCAGGGAAATAGTAGCCTTAGTAGGCTCCAACAGTAGACTGAGGGGCTCATTGTCATGGTGGAATCTCTCCACCATGAAGGGTTGTTATATCACTCAGTAGCCTTAGAAGACTCCAACCCTAGTCTGGGAGACTCTCCGTCATGGTGGAACCTCTTTCCCTATTTTCTTTAAGTATTGATTTTCTAAGCCAATGAGATTGGCGTGACTTATTGTATTTTTAGTGATTACTTGGGAATGTATCCCTAATGAGGCATGCTTGAATGATTTTTCGGACGTTAAAATGGAGAACATTACTAAAGTAATTTTTCACACTTAAATATGATTTTTGGCCACTCACGCTAACGTTTTAAATATTTTTCCTCTAGGCTCTTCGTTTTAAAATACCTAAATTACAGTGATCGTTTTGGCCATAGCTAGGAGGAAAAACATAGTTACCACATCCCCATTTTTCTATAATCGGTTCATGTATACCTACTTGTGTAAATTTTCTTACTTCCTTCTATCGTTATTAGAGCTCTGACTACTATGGGGGGTTTATTATATTTGCGGTTGTGTGTTAGGGGTTAGATCCCAACTTAGTAGTTGAGAAATGTTACTCCTAAATTTGTTTGACATGACATTGTTTGCATCGTAAATGATCATAAGATATTTGTTTGTTTTGGCGGGTGATGTTTATTGGGAGCAGGATGACTCCAAGAGTTTGTGGGTGCTTGATAAATAATTAGAAGTGTGTATTTTGGGTTGTTGTAGGTTAAGGCTTGTCCACTTTTCAAAGGAGGCTATGTCAAAATTTCGACAAAATCTTCTTTAGGAGGTGGTCTCCACAGGATTTACTACAGGTTAAAGGGGTTTATCTGGGGTTGGTCTTGACATGTATGGTTCAAATGAAGAGTTACCTCTGGAGAAATTCAGACATGGAGCTGAATAGCGTTGTTGTGGAAGAAATCCAATGTCATAACCTACCAGTACCAAAATATTAGCCTCATTCATAGTAGTCCAATGTAAAACTCTATCACGAAAGCTTTCAAGTCACACAATTGCAAATGCAGTGAAGTCATTTCTGCATCCAAATAATAAGTTTAGTCATGTTCATTTATTTTATTTTATTTTAGAGAAGGTCAATGAGGTCAATTTATCTTTTTCGGAGGATTTTTGAGATTTTTTGTGAGTTATTACTTGTGCGGAGACAAATTAATTAATTGGACTTCGGTTTGGGTTTCGGAAACGCATTAGGAAGTTGATGTGGGATTTCCTACTCTAAAATTGAAGGGCCGGGAGTGAACTTGATGAGTTTAGGAAGTTGGGCTAAGAGGAGCAAGTAGTACGCTCATCTTGCTTGCGGTGTCAAGACCGACCCTAGATTAACTCTTTTATCCCGAGGTAGATCCTGCAGGGTCCACCTCAAGGGAACTTCTTACCGAACCCCCTTGAAATAGACAACTCTTCCTGCAAATTCACTAAGCACCTCCACGTGATATATATTCCAGTCCAACACCTGGAGCCACCCTGCTCCCTAAAACACATCTACGCTTCACCAATAAATTAAACTAAGCTATGATGGAGTAATCAGAGCAAATCTACAGGAAGTGCTACCTAAATAAACATCTTATCGTTAGCGGAGTAAGTGGCTATGTCGTCTTCAGTACGCACGACCTCCTCTCAGCAACCCTGCAACACTGGGCATTTAAAAATGAAGGGCCTAAGAAAGAACATTTAAAACACAACGTTAGATTGATTGGACAAAAAGAATACTAAGCTGTGAAACTAATTGATTTATGCTCTCCCTTTGATTTTCCAGAAAATTCATATGCACGCCTCGTTAGGAAAGAATCTCAAATAATCATTTCGAAATAAAAAAATATCATGTCAATCTCATTGGCTTATAAATCATTAATAAAAATAGGGGAAAAGGTTTCACCATGATAAAGGGTCTCTTAGATTAGGGTCTGAACCTTTAAGGCTACTAAGTAATATGATGACCCTTCATGGTGAAGAGATTCCACAATGACGATAAGCCTCTCAGGCTAGAGTCGGAACACGCTAGGGCTACTATTATGGCTAGCTAGCATCTTTATATATATGATGACCCTTCATGGTGAAGAAAACAAAACAAATTCGAAATGTCAATAATGACTCTTCTCCCATAAATAAAGTATGCATCCCATGCATAAGGTACAGTTCCCCGACTGCCCTCAAAACAATGACCATATATAAATCATTTCTAGATAAGATCATCATAACACAAATTACAGCCGCCATAACAAAGGAGTTTATGGGAGGGGCAACCAACTTTGCTGGCCCTACCAGCTCATTAAATCAATAAAATTCATGTTGCGTATATTTAATGAAAACGTAAGTGCATGCATGTTATTAAAATCAAAGGTCCACTCAAAGTACTTAATGTGACCTTCTCATTGCTCGGAATACTCCTCGAGAGCTACCTCGAAATACCCACATGACCTTCTCAGTGTTCTTACCTTTATGAAAACTTTCTATTTATGGAAGTTAATACTTTGGGTCGATAATTTAGAAGCGAGGTTAAAGATAATGTGAATTCAAAATTAAAGAAATTGGAGTTAAATAGTGAAGTTTGAATTTAAAGAATATTGACAACTTCAGTTGTGGTGGAAGATGATGATTCTCTAAAAATGAAAATGTCAAGTTGATCATTGTAAAGAATATGGATAAGGACTTTACGATTTATCGGCTCATGCATAATTAGTAATTCGGGTTGAGCTGTAAATTGAGTGTCTATAGTAATTCTACAAAATTACTGTGTTAGCCTAATATCAAACGAATTAGTAAGGTAGGTCTAGATGTTAAGGTTGGGTAATCGAAAACTCAACTTCGAGTCGATATTCGAAAATAAATCTAAAGGTTGAAAAGTTGTTAAAAGGAATGAATTTGGTCAAATCCTGGACAAATTAGGATTTTCAAGTCAAACTAGGAAAAGATCAAGTCAACGGTAGTAGGACTGATATGTCGGATTTATTTTATAGCCAATGATCGAACGTGGGATTGGACTCGACCTTGTGGATATTTCGAGATGACGCTTGGTGAGTATTCCATTGAGAATATCACATTAAGTACTGTGAGTGGACTTTCGATTTTAATGATATGCATGCACTAAAGTTTTTATTTTATTTTTAAGCAACATGAATTTATTATTTTTATTGAGCCGGTGAGGTCGGGAATGCGGGTTGCTCCCCTCTCGTAAGCTCCTTGTTTAAATCGGCTAGAAACTGAGATATGTTTACTTCGTTGAGAAATATTTCGTTATTATAAAGACGGTCGAAGAACCGTGCTTAATGCGTAGCTTAATTAACGGGGGAAGAGTCTTTTATGACTTTTTATATTTGTTTACTTTTTTTCTTCACCATGAAGGGTCGTGTGTGTGTGTGTGTGTATATATATATATATCAATGTTCTAAAAGTCGCTAGTCGGTCGGCCGGTGGGGGACTAACGAGTAGAGGAGTAGTCGGGGGAGTAGTCGGGGAGTACTCGGTTTTTAATTTTTGGATATATTTTTATTTTTAAAACATATAATTAAATATAATTTTTTAAAAGGTAATATAATGTCCAAAATAATAAAAATAGTCAATAAAATGCCGAGTTTGGCCGATTTTTTACCGAGTTGGGCCGTTTTTTTACCGAGTTTGGCCGATTTTTTCCGAGTTGAGCCGACTACTCGGCCGATTTTCTTCCGACCGACTTTATACTCCGATTAGGCTGAGTTTTAGAACACTGCATAGGCTACAAAATTAACCCAACATATCAGTCTTAATTACCGTTGACTTGATCTTTTCCTAGTTTGACTAAGAAGTTATAATTTGACCAGGAGTTGACCAAACTCATTCTCTTTAACGACTTATCAACGAATAGAATTATTTCTAATTATTGACTCGAAATATAGTTTCTGACTACGTAACCTTAACGCATCAACTGTCCTTAAGATTTCATTTGACGTTAGGTTATCTCATATCCTAACTTGAATTGGTATAACTATAAACCCTTCAATAAATTACAAATTACCGAATTCAAATATTACTTTTCAAAAATGTCAATTAATACTTCTCAAGTCGATCTTTTGTCTTAGTTTCACCAAGATTCATGAGTTGTCCAGATTCTCATTTAAAGATCCAATTGGCTTATTTTAACTGGTTAACTAAGATTGACTTTTCTTTTTACCGGTTAACCTTCCAATAATAGAATCTTTTCTAAAAGGAAAACTTTTCCAAAAATGGAAACTTCCTATTTAAGGTAAGTTTTCAGTATTTAATCCGATTTACGATTTAACAGAAACTTTATGACTTTAAGCTTAACGGAGGAATCTATTTCTACCTCTTCGGTTTCTGCCGGAACTTCTGTTGCTTCACCGGATTTCAGCAAGTCGCCGGAATAGTTTGCCGGATTCTCCATTCACCAAGTTATCGACAAACATGCACCAAAACACTATAATTAACCATTGATCCAAAATACAACAACTCATAAACTTCACTGAGATAACAAATTTTCCAAGGAGACCGAGACTTACCTCTAGTTGACTCCACCCAAACCCAAGTGCCTTTCCATGGATGTAGCCTCCCCTTAAGCTCCTCCTCACTTGACCAAAAACCCAAACCAGAAAACCATCAAGAACATGGATCCTCTCCTCACCTGCAACCCCTCTGCCTCATTGAGGAACACGAGCTGTTGCCACCCAAAACGTCACCAACACCCATCCGGAGCTCCACTAGTACTCAAAGAGACCAGTAGTAGCAGCAAAATACAATCGCCGGAGCCACGCTGGGAGAAACCCAGAAAACCAGAAAAAGGGCAAATTGGGTTAGTCTTCGAATCAGTCGAGTAAGGGCAGAGAAAGGATGAATAAGTCAAAATCTCAAAACTCGAGTCATAATAACCTTATCAACAAGCTATAACCCAATAAGGTCGTGCTCCAAGGAACTTACTACAAATTCAACGACCGCTACAAGTAGAATTCCAACCACCGACGAGTAAGCTCCTAAGCCTCCATCCTGCAAATCACTAATATTTCCAAACCTGTAAAACTAACCCTACACCATTGATAAACGCATTTTATGCTACATTCTTAATGTATTTCCTACCATATTTGGCTTCGTTATTTCCTTAATAACTTCATTTCTAACATGTTTTGTGTTTGAGTCAATAAAGGTAGGTTTACACGAAGTAAGGCTAAAACAAGGAAAATGAGCAGATTCCTAATCAAAGGAGGATTCCTGGTGCAACTAGGAAACTCAATGAGTCGCAAAAGTCAAGGATAAGTCGTTTAGGAAACTTTCCTATTTTGAAAAGGGAAAAGTTACCTATTCCATTTTGGAAAGCTTTCCTAATTTGGTTAGAGAAACTTTCCTTATTTGATTTGGGAAACTTACTATCTTTGAATCTTTCATATTCTGACTTTCCTAATTTATTTTGAAAACTTTCTTTCCTTTTGTGACAGGGATTCCACATGAAGCAAGGTAGTCAAAGTCACCACATATCAAAGAGAAGGATAGGGTTTTTGCCGAATTTAATAGGGCTTTTTAAGACAAGTTTTCATTGTCTAAATTAAGGGAGATAATTTGAAATTCAAATATGAAATTTATGAAATTAATTCCTTAAATTCCTTTTGTCTAAAATCCAAATTATTCTGATTTTATGTTAACAAATTCCTTCCCTTTTCAGAACATTAATTGGCGCACCAAAATTGGAGGAATTGAGTTAATTTTCGACAAAACACGGAAAGGAACTAAAGGAGCTGATTTGTGTGGAGAACAAGCAATGAACCTAGCCTATAAATGCAGCTGAATTCATCACCTTTGTGCATAAGGAAATTCTGGAAATTTCCTAACAAGTTTTTATTAATTTGTTGGGTAATTTTCCTTGACCGTTGGATCAAATGTAAATCAAGGGATGAGAGAACTACTAGGGTGACATAACACTATAAAAGGAGGATAAGAGCAACCAAATTCAACATCACTTCTTCCATAGAAAAATCATAAAATTCTCTCTCCCTAGCGTCTCCAATAGTGGTGCGACATTCCTCAAGAAGAATCAAGCCGACGGCACCCCTTAGAGCTTCCTCAAGTTGCTGCCATTGTAGTTTTTGACGTATAGCAGCACCTTTGCCATCTTCAAAGATCAACAAAAAGTGTAACACTATACCTCATAAACTTGTTGTTTGTTTCCGGATTGGATTTCGTATTTCTTGGTAGAAGAACATGATGAGTTAGTAATTTTCAGATTTATTTGTGCATGACTTTGTATGTTTATGATTTTCTTACAATCTGATCTTGTGATTCTTAATAATT
Organism: Comarum palustre; assembly: GCA_951800085.1. Taxonomy (NCBI): domain Eukaryota; kingdom Viridiplantae; phylum Streptophyta; class Magnoliopsida; order Rosales; family Rosaceae; genus Comarum; species Comarum palustre. Next base: position 19,166,928 of record OX637573.1, on the reverse strand, counting down.
GAAAGGTTATGTTTTTGTTTAATTACTAAAGCTAGTATGCATGCTAGCTTATTGCCAGGATTTGTACTAAACTTCTTCAAGTAAGTATAGATTCAAAGTGGTGGAAACTATGTGATAATGGTCGAAAACATAAACTACATAATACATGTTATGACTTCTCGGACATGGTTGTGTTTAATCTCAGAATTCTTTAGATCTTAATGATTCATGTTTTGTGTGAACGGGTACTTTGAGTCGACGCTGAGTATCGATCGCAGCCTTTGCATGAAATATCTTAGGTTCTAGACTTCTCTGTGCTTAGGAGATAAAGTAAGAATAATTAAAGGGATGCATGACCTCTTCAGGTTTGTATTTCGAGATAAACAAAGAATGTTTATCAAGTCTTAATCGTAGATAGTAAATCCTCGAATTACATATACCTGACTGTCATTGTTATCTCACCCACAGACTCAGGAGAACATCGACGTTGGCTTCAGAAGGACCAGGAGTTGGAGCGCAGCCAGCGATATCGACATATCAGGTAGTAGGGGGCACGCCCAATGGGTGAGCCGAAACCTTCCCAGGTTGGTGGCTTTTTCTTTACTTATATATAAAAGTTTAGCTGCATCGTTTTATTATATGACCACAGCATTTGGCGTGCGTGTGTGCGTTTGGATCAAAAGAGTAGCATCGTTGTCCTGATTTTCGGTGCTTGGCCTGAGAGCGACGGGACCTAGTATATAGACTACGCTTCCCAAGGTGTCGATGACCGTGAACCTCCGGAGGGGCAATGCCCTGTTTATTTTAATTATCCCACTTACGCTCGTCTCGCACAGAGTTAAGCGAGACGTAAGTGTGGTGCGCTGTTACGAGAGATTAGTTGGGCATTAGCTTTAAATGGACGCTCTTGCTACTATTCGTTTATAGACGCATAGGTAGTTGGCCCCGGTTTGCTGTGAAGACAAACCCGGGATATTCGGCCATGTGGATCCTGAGAGTTCTTTCTTATGTGGTCAACATGTTTTACTTGAGCTTTGCGTGCGTGGCTATTGCATATGTTTTAAATGCCCTGGACGTATTACTATACGTTCCACACTTATGTAAATTATATGTTTTCTCATGGGTTTTAAACCCTGACTTGGTTGGCTTTGGGCCCCATTTGGGTTAGCGAGGACGAGTTGCTCACCCATCTTAACAGGTCTACAACACCCATCTTTGGAGGAGCTGGACTAGGAGCTCGTGGAGCGACGTCGGTCATCGTGCACTTCTATTTTCGGGGACACCCGTTCTGGTGTGGGCTCCATATCTCATGATTACTGTTTTGTGATTTCCGTATTTAGCATTCTTGAATAATCTGTTGCGTACTTTGAGACATCATTCGGGCTTGTTATTTCTGAGACTATTTCCCTTTATTTATATTTGTCTCGGGTATTTTCATTTGCTACCTTCCGGTTGTAAAATAATTGTATGTTATTCTGCACATTTGTCATTTTATATTTGACTCTCATATTATTTGTGTGCTGGTTATTTCTTTCATAGCCTTGTGGTTTCGATCCGGAGGGTTATTAATACGTCCACGGACGTATTGACTTCTCTTTAGACCGGGATCACGACAGTTACCGTCGTGTTCCGGGGCCGGAATAGGTCCCTGGATGCGACAGTAATTACTTGGTATCAGAGCATCGTTTTGGTACCTTCCGTGTCATTGATGTATGACCAATTGGTTTCTTCGAGTCGTATACTTCGAGTTGTTAGTGAGCAATGCGGATGGCATTGCACGATCTCATGATGTAATCTTTAATACGGAAATCAAAAGTTCATTCATGTTCAGGTAGTTGACGTCCTCATTATCTTTATTTACTGGACATTGATTCGGTGACTAATCTTGTTTCTTTTTTCTGAATCAGTCACGATGCCACCTCGCCGCGAGATGGATGAGGTCACACGAGCGTTTCGTGCTATGGGGAATGCTCCACTCCTTACTCCACAGGATTTAGAGCTAGATAGGAGGTCTAGCTATCTATCGAGTTTTCTGAAAGTTAGGCCACCTAACTTTACTGGCCTTACAGAGGCTGTTGATGCTGAGATCTGGCTGAAGCACATCAAGAAGCTACAGAGGACAGTCAATACCCCTGTAGAGTATCGAGTTGTCTTCGCAGTCCACTGCCTCACTGGAGAGGCTGACAGTTGGTGGGAGACCATTGCAGACCGCCACGATGCTGATCAGATGCCCTGGGAGCAGTTTGAGGAGCTGTCTATGACCAGTACTTCCCCCGGTTCTGAAAGATCAGAAAATGACCGAGTTCTTCAGCCTGACCCAGGGGAGCTTGACGGTCCATGAGTACGTGGTGCGGTTCACTTCATTGCTGAAGTATGTCTCAGGTCTCACCGTGAAGGTGAAGGCCCAGCGATTTGAGTTTGGTCTTCGGGATTCTATCCGTTGCGAGTTGCTCTCCAACACCACTCGCACGTATCAGGAGATTGTCAGTGCATCCTACAAGATAGAGAGTGACCAGCTGACACGCTATCGGGCTAGAGATGGACAGGGTAGCGGGTCTCACCCTCGGAACAGGGACAGGAGGACATCTAGGAAGAGCAACAGGACTTTTGGTGGAAACGCCAGTGCTGGTAGTAGCAGTAGTGGGTCCTCAGGCGGCCGATCAGCACCCTACACTTGCTACAGCCAGGACATACCCGTTGGCACTGCCCCAACAGAGACCGTGGCACGGCTTCAGCTTCAGGTTCCTCTAGCCGTATCCAGCCATAGGTTCAGCAGTCTTACCAGCAGGCATCGCAGCAGCAGCCTTACCCACAGATTCCTCAGCAGCAGCAGTACCAGCAGGGCTATCTGCAGCAGTACCAGCAGGGCTATCTGCAGCAGCCGTATCCGCAGGCATACCAGCAGCAGCCTGTCCCGAGTCAGGGTAGTCAGGCCAGCTAGGGTTCACGTACCAGAGGTCGGAGTGGACGTAATGCTAGAGGACGTGGGCAGGTTTATGCATTTGCAGGAGGGCAGCTAGCTCTGGACATCTCGACAGCTCTGGATGGTACGATTATTGTCACACCCCGAATCTTTTGAAGTTAATAAAAGTTACCTTTCACAGAGATTCACGAGTTACCGAGGATTTTTAATTGCGATCGGTAATTCGATAAGTTATCGCTCGAGTTAATTTTCGAGTTTTTAAAAAATACTCCAAATACCTGAATTGATGACTCGATGTTGTAGTACGTGTCGTCACGAGTCTCCCGGTATTTCCGAAATATTTTTCGGAGCTTCTGGCTAATTTCTGTGAATTTCAGAAGTTTATGGTAATTTTTAATTATCAATTCGGTAGAAAAGAGTTTTACCATTTAATCTTTTTACTTTTCACTCTCTTCAAATCTGGACCGTCAGATCATTTGGGGAATTGATCTGGACCGTCCATTCAAGTATAAAAAGGAAATTGTGGTGTTGACTTGGTCAAAAGACCAAAATCGGGTCAAACCCGAGTTCTTCCCCTTCCTCTCGCGACACAGCGTCGCCCTTTCCCCCTCGCCGGAGCTGCGTCCGGCCGCCCCACACCGGCGCACCACCACCAATATCTTCCTCTCCTTCTCCTCTTCAAAACCCCTATCACTTTTCACTTCGAGAGGCAAGGATGAGGGAGATCGACCGAGTTGGGGTGCGGCGGTCTTCGTTGGATTTTGGCCGTTCCAGGCGGAGTTAGGGCGCGTGGAAGGTAAGGTTCGTCTCCTCTGTACTTCCTCTTCCTTTCCCCTGTCTTTGAACGTTTGATTTGAGCCTGAGCGAATTCTTCCTTTTCTGTGTTCACTGTGCTTGCTGGGTTTCTGAGTCCTCGTCTCCGACGAGGAGTTCTGGGTTGTTCTGGTGGTGATTTGAGTTCCGAAGAGGCTGGAGACTAGGGACTGAGGCAGAGGAGGCCCTAGTGGGTGAGTCTGGGCAGTGGGGAGCCTCTGTACTCGGGACAACGACGAGCAAGGGTGGAGGTACTGCCGGAGCTGTAGTGGTGCTGGTAGAGGGAGTTATAGGGACTGGTGGCAACTGTAAGGTGAGTTGGGTTGTTGTCTCCTGCAGGTTGTGTTGTTTTGTTGTTGTGTTGTTGTTGTGCCTATTGTTGAATTGGAGTTGTTATGTTTTGCATGTGTGGTCGATAACTTGGTGACGAAGGAAACGGGGAAGCTCTGGCGAAATTCCGGCACGTTACCGGAATTCGGTGAAACGTAATAGTTCCGGCAGAAAGCCGAAGAGGTAGAAATCGAATCCTTGTTAGACTTTTAGTCAAACAGTACGGTTAATTCCTAAGTTGAGTAGTTACGGAGAAAATTGAACGTAATTAGGAAGTTTCCATTTTTGGGAAACGTCCCATGCTAAAGAACACTTGCCAAGTTAGGAAACTTTCCACTTTGGGAAAGTTTCCATTAAGGGAAAGTTTCCACTTTGGGAAAGTTGCATTTTCAGAAAAATGGTTAAAGGATTGAGGTTCAATGAATGTGACACTTTTTGGTTTAATGGGTAAAGTGTTAAATTGTTATCGGAAATTGATAACTGGAATTTATGAGAAAATGTTAAATTGGTATATCGACTCGAGGTTAAATATATTGATTAATACGTGACACCCTAACGTAAAGTTAAAGTGATAACGGAAAGTTCGGAAGCTGAGTTGGACTTCCGGTAAATTGAGTTAAGAGTCGATAACCGGGAAAGAAAGTCAAAAAGGGTAAAATGTCATAAAAAGGAACTCGGTCAACTTGTGGTCAAATAGGAGTTCCTGGTCAAACTAGGAAAAGACCAAGTCAACGATGAAATGACTAATGTATTGGGTTGTTTGTACAGTCTCTGGTTGAACGTGAGACGGGCTCGACTACGTGGTTAGCTCGAGGGTTTCGCTCGAGGAGCTTTCCGAGCGGGAAGGTTATAATAGTACTGTGAGTGGACGTATTATTTTTAAATGAATGCATGCCTTAATTATTGATTTAATTGCATGGTTTTTATGATGGTTTCGAGAATTATATTTTCCTCGGGTTCATGAATGTTTTATGTGGATTTATGCATATAAGACGAGGAATGGTTTTATTTATTGTTTTGGGAAGAGTAATTGAGTAAAGTATTGTTATGAATTTTTGTTATAAGGGTTGTCAATGAATATGCTAGCTAGAGTAGCGTGAGGGCGCTCCTAGAGCTCTTAGCTCCGACCCTAGCCTGAGAGGTCAGGCAAACTACGTAGTGCACTATGAGGGTTGCCCACTATCATTTTACCTAGAGCTCTTAGCTCCGACCCTGGTCTGAGATGACAGACACACCTGAGATGTCAGGTGGATATTATAAGGGTTGTCCATTACCACTTTACCTAGAGCTCTTAGCTCCGACCCTGGTCTGAGAGGACAGACACACCTGAGATGTCAGGTGGATATTATAAGGGTTGTCCATTACCATTTTATATAGCTAGCATAGCGTGATGGCGCAACTAGAGCTCTTAGCTCCGACCCTAGTCTGAGAGGTCAGACTTATTATGTTTGTGAACATTCCTCTTCCCATATTCCTTACTGGTTTATCTTATCATGCATTTGTGGGAAATTTAGTAATTGTGGGCATGCATAAAAGTTATTTGAATCATTAAAGTTTTGGGAGAGCATTAAAGGAAATAGAGTTTTTTTACATTTGATTTTCGTCCACTCACTCTAACAGTTTTAAATGTTTCTCCCCTGGGCCTTTCGTTTTTAAATGCCCAGTGATGCAAGGTTCTTGAGAGGAGGTCGAGCGCGTACGAGAGTCGAGGCATAGTCGATCATTCCGTTGCTGCTTGAAATTCTTTGGGGTAATTGACACGCCCCGACCCAGGATTACCTCCCTAACCCTGAGTTAAGACGTGCGGGACCCAACTCAAGAGAGATTTACTAGAAATCCCCCTTAAGCCAGGATAACCCTATTCAAACAGACCAACGGCACCGGAATAAACCTCAAACCGGAGGTTATTCTGATTCCTACATTGGATCTCAAATATGCCAATTAAAGAACCTAGGGGTTCTAATAATAGTTGTGGCTGCACCTGAATCCCGGTCAGGCTGCCTACGTACCCTGCCCTTTTCAGGGATCAAGCCACACGTAGCTCTTGTGTGAGATTCACCCCGGGCAGAATCCCGCTTTTCTAATTATCGGCCGATTTATTAGTATGGATATCAAACATCTAACGCGTATCCGGAGTTTAACCTCTCCGCTAAGGTATCCACCGACCATCTATCTGTCGGGACTATCCCAAACAATCCACCATACAATTATACAACAGGATTTCACAGCAATCGTAAAGATATAACAACATGCACACATAAATAAATATATATAAAAAACATAGTGGCAACCACGTAAATAAACCAAACCACGGGCATCTAGGATATTTCCTCCTACTTGGCATCCCTGAAAATAACTATAATTACCAGGGGTATTTATGGAATTACCATCTCAACGGCATTCCTGTAATTAGCCCAAAACTGTCAGGGCAATAAAGTTAATTCCACCTCAATGGCAGTTTGGTAGCTATGTTAAGCTGTCAGGGGCAGTATTGTCTTTTTATCCCCCAATGGCAGTCTTGTGATTATACCAAACTATCAGGGGCATTTTGGGATTTTAGTCCCAAGGGCAGCCCTGTAAATATACAAATCTATCAAGGGCGATTCTGGGATTTCAGTCCCAATGGCAGCCCTGTAAATATATAAAACTGACAGGGGTATTTATGGAATTTCCCACCCAGGGGCTGTCCGGTAATTAAGTTATACTTCCAAGGGTAGTTCTGAAATATTAGCCCTGAGGGCGCCCCTGTAAATTCCCCAAACTGTCAGGGGCAGTTCTGATATTTCACCCCATGATAAAACAGTAAAAGGGGTAAAACTGAAGCGGTAAAACTCTTATTTTTACACGTCTTCTCCGATCGACTGCCTTGCCGGAAAACCCAGCTTTTCTGGCCAAATCTAGCTTCTGCAACTACCTAACAAGCCCCTAAACATCCTAGGAGATCCAACAATACCAACAACCCAAGAATAGACGAGGTTTTCATACCTCAAAGTAACCTCTGCAACTCCGGCGGTTCTCCTCTGGCGAAGCTCAGTTGCGCTCCTCCTCCTTCCTTCTTCCTCATGAGTAGTTCCTGAAGCAGCCTGGAGCTACCTCAGCCCTCAAATGGTTCGATTCGACTAGAGGCCGAGAGGCAGCCCTCCTCGAGTTTTCTCCAACCTCCAGCAGACAGCGACACGGTGGCTCTGGCGTGACTGGAGGCCAGAGCTTGGTCGTGGAGGCGAGACAAGTCTGATGAAGGTGGCGGTGGGGCACCACTCGTGACAGGACCCACCCCAGGTTAAACCCCTTTAACCCGAAGTAAATCCTGCGGGGACCACCTCAAGGGAACTTCTTACCGAAACCCCCTTGGAAATGGCCAACCCTTCCTACTAAACTAACTAAACTGGGTTAGTCAGAGCAGTCTACAGAGATAATTACCCCAAAAAAATTTCAAGCAGCAGCGGAATGATCGACTATGCCTCGACTCTCGTACGCGCTCGACCTCCTCTCATGAACCCTGCATCACTGGGCATTTAAAAACGAAAGGCCCAGGGGAGAAACATTTAAAAACTGTTAGAGTGAGTGGACGAAAATCAAATATAAAACTCTATTTCTTTTAATGCTCTCCCAAAAATGTTTTGATTTAAACATCGTTTATGCATGCCCACAAACACCAAATATTCCACAATTGCATGATAAGATAAACAAATAAGGATTATGGGAAGAGTAATATTCACAAACACAATAAGTCGGGCCTCTCAGATTAGGGTCGGAGCTAAGAGCTCTGGTTGCGCCTTCACGCTATGCTAGCTATATAAAACGGTAATGGACAACCCTTAATATATCCACCTGACATCTCAGGCGTGTCTGTCCTCTCAGACCAGGGTCGGAGCTAAGAGCTCTAGGTAAGTGGTGATGGACAACCCTTATAATATCCACCTGACATCTCAGGTGTGTCTGTCCTCTCAGACCAGGGTCGGAGCTAAGAGCTCTAGGTGCAATGGTGATGGACAACCCTTATAATATCCACCTGACATCTCAGGTGTGTCTGTCCTCTCAGACCAGGGTCGGAGCTAAGAGCTCTAGGTGCAATGGTGATGGACAACCCTTATAATATCCACCTGACATCTCAGGTGTGTCTGTCCTCTCAGACCAGGGTCGGAGCTAAGAGCTCTAGGTGCAATGGTGATGGACAACCCTTATAATATCCACCTGACATCTCAGGTGTGTCTGTCCTCTCAGACCAGGGTCGGAGCTAAGAGCTCTAGTAGCGCCCTCACGCTACTCTAGCTAGCATAATCGTTGGACAACCCATACTAGAAATTCACAACAATACTTTACTTAAATACTCTTCCCATACGAATAAGTAAAACTATTCCTCGACATATATGCATAAATCCAAATGAAACATCCAAGCACCCGAAGAACATATCATTCCCGAAACAATCATAAAAAAACCATGCAATTAAATCAATAATTAAGGCATGCATTCATTTAAAAATATTCTGTCCACTCACAGTACTATTGCGACCTTCCCGCTCGGAAAGCTCCTCGAGCGAAACCCTCGACTACCGCGTAGTCGAGCTCGTCTCACGTCCGACCAGAGACTGTACAAATGAACCAATATATTAGTCATTTCATCGTTGACTTGGTCTTTTCCTAGTTTGACCAGGAACTCCTATTTGACCACAAGTTGACCGAGTTCCTTTTTATGACATTTTACCCTTTTTGACTTTCTTTCCCGGTTATCGACTCTTAACTCAATTTACCGGAAGTCCGACTTAGTTTCCGAACTTTCCTTTATTACTTTAACTTGACGTTAGGGTGTCACGTATTAATCAATATAATTGACCTTGAGTCGATTTACCGATTAAACCTTTTCTCATCAATTCCAGTTATCAATTTCCGATAACAATTTAACATTTTACCAAATTAACCAACTAGTGTCCAACTTCATTGAACTTCAACCCTTTAACCATTTTTCTGAAAATGCAACTTCCCCAAAGTGAAAGCTTTCCTTTAATGGAAACTTTCCCAAAATGGAAAGTTTCCCAAATTAACAGGTTTCCAAACTTAGAAGGTTTCCCAAAATAGAAAGTTTCCTAAATTGGTAAGTCTTCTTTAGAATGGCAAGTTTCCCAAAATGGAAACTTCCTACTTACGTCCAATTAACCGTAAATAATCCAATTCTTTAATTTACGGAAACTTTACGACAATTAGATTATTGAAAGAATCAACTCCTACCTCTTCGGCATTCAGCCGGTTTTACCGTATCACCGGAATCTTCTCCGGATTCCGGTGACTTGCCGGAATTTCGCCATCACCTCCCCGTTTCCTTCGTCACCAAGTTATCGACCACATGCACAAAACAACACAATTCCAATTCAGTAATAGAGCACCACAACAACTATCACAACAACAACAACCTAGTTCTAACTCACCTGTATACCTCTAATTCCATGAACCAGATGCTACTCCTCGTCCAAAGTAACTGAAGGACAGAAGCTTATTCCAACATCAGTAAAACTTACACTAGACCTGCATTGAGCAGAAAACCCAAATTCATCCAATCCCCCAATCTCAATCAAACCTCAAAATCAATTATATAGAGGGGTAAAACACAGTGAGTAGATTGTCTTCCTCACCTCAGTTGCTTACGCTGGATACCAAATGCATTAGGAATTCGACAGCACAGTAATCCCTCCCTCTGCTCACATATTTCTCCCCAATGCTCCTCTTCGAAAAACAACACCTCAGTGGCGTCAAGGATGACCAAACGAAGCTTCGCCACCAAGGAGAGACTTCGAATGGGTCTGAGACAGAATCCCCCAAACCGGCTGCAGAGCCACCTTCTCTCCTCCCTTCCTCTGCCACCAAAGCTCCTCTCTTGAAACTGAAACCACAAAGAGGTTGTGAACGACGAGGCGAAGCTGTCACCACCACTCGCGCCCTCTGTCGTGACCAATTTCCGAAAACTCGATCGGAGCACAGTCGAGCTCCTCGTCAGCCAATCCTCTCCCACAACAGGTATTTGAAGAAATTGGTAAGGGGGTTTTGATGAGAATGAGAAGAGGAAGAGATGGGTGGTTGTCCGCCGGCGAACGGTGGCCGGAATCGCCGGCGTCGAGCAGGGATTACCGACACAGGAGGAGAGCTCGGGGAGCTCGGTTTGACCGATTTGGGGAGGTTTGACTCGGTCAAACCTCTCTTCTCTATTTATAGAGAAATCAACGGTTGAGATTCAATCTTGAAATGATCCAACGGTTCAGATTTAAGATGGGTAAGAAGTAAATGATAGAATGGTAAAAAATTATTTACCGGAATAGAATTTGGAAATTACCATACACTACATAAATTCACAGAAAGTAGCCAGAAGCTCCGAAAAATATTCCGAAAATACCGGGAGACTCGTGTCGACACGTACTACAACATCGAGCCATCACTTCAGGTATTTGGAGAACTTAGTAAAACTCGAGAATTAACTCGAGCGATAACTTAACGAATTACCGATCGCAATTAAAAATCCTCGGTAACTCGTGAATCTCTGTGAAAAGTAACTTTTATTAACTTCAAAAGATTCGGGGTGTGACAATTCTCCCCACCTTATAAAAATTTCGTCCTCGAAATTTCTATACTCGAAATCCAACACTGTGGGGAATAGTACCACTTAAAATACTAATATTGCTCTCCAATGTCTACTAAACACAACCAAATATTCTTATCAACCACAAGTGACGTCGTCACAAAACTGCTAATACTCATTCTGATCCCATCACCCCCCGCTTATCGCGGGTAAAAATTCCTTCAAAGATACTCGTATTCTTTCGTGGAACCTTAAATATCAACTCGACACATTCCCTCTACAGGAAATGACTACCACGCCTGAGGGGTAGGGTCCGATGTCACTAATGGATTTAAAACCTCTGGTAACACAATACAACGTGGGGTCAAAACCCATGACAACCTGCCCACGAGAAAACCATAACGACTTGTGTTACACGAACCATCACCTCATTTGAACCAGGCTTCCTGATCTGGTTTACGCTTTCTAGAAACCATTCTGTCAAGTTGTCCTGTTGTAGAGTAATTGTCTTCCCTTACTCTATCAATACTCAAACCACTGACACACACAGGACACGAACTACCATGAATTCTTTTGCGTAAATCCAAAACCATAGCCTTTAAATCAGGGAGATACAAGTCTCCAGACATCGAGATCCCACAATACTTACTCCCCGCATGATGACAAATTGTCAGGCTACACACTGCTCACGTGACTATTCTGACAACAACAAATCCGGACCCTTTTTACTCACAAGCCAAGCATATAATCGCTAACTCAATTATCACCTCGTGGAACTACAGCGTACTTTACCACTGGTAACACATCTCCGTACTACTCATAGGTGAGGTGCCACTGACCACCCTATCTCTTACCTTAGCCTGGAATGACGCATAGTGCAGAACTTGCACTTCAACCATAACTGTGCGTCTATTAAACAATATCTGCATCACATTCTGGGATAAACTTACCATTAAATGACTCCCAGAGCCTTACCCGCTCAACATGGTTATTCCATTCCCAGATGCCTCCATTACCACTTCGTCCGTATTAACTGACAACTTGGGCATTTAACCAGATCGGACATCTACATAAAATTCAGTGCCACTGGTGCACACCCAAAGGAACCCTTGATCAAGCATCGGGAAATTAATTCCGCCCGAACTTAGCCATATTGATCACCGAGCATCCAGTTATCAAGGCATAATTTAACAAATGTCATCACCGCACTGGGTGAGTGAACATCACAGTGTCCACTCGTACAACTAGACAGTTCCTAACACACCTGTCCCCCACGCTCTACAAGTACACCATCCACCGCAACCTTTATTCGGTAAGATTCAAAATTCTCAATCGCTTACCACTCTAGATCTTAAACCACAAGATCCACTGCCACACGTTAACATCCTCTCAGATCATACTTAATCTGGACGTGGCATAATCACTCCACGGTTTCCGATGGAGTGTTGCACAACTTAACAACATACTTTACTACTCTTGTAACAATTTGGTTTCCAAAACCTTGACTCGTAACACCTTTGAGTCATGAAAGAAACTCTTTCCTCAGTTTCACTGCATTTCAAACTCGCCGAAATGTTGACAATTTCGCAAGTCACCTCCAATGATCTTTCTTGCTACCACTTTACACTCGTGGCGCCAAGAACTGTCGTTAGGTCAATCATTCCTAACAAGTAGGGTCACTACTCAAATGACCAATGACCATAGCAATGCCTACAATAGTTTAATCCTCTCAGGATTTCTTTAAATTATCCTCAATAATAGATCTCCCAGACCTTAATCCTTATTCCCCATATCAAGATTGAGGATATTTCCTGTCGCTGCAGTGAAGGTGTCACACCCCGAATCTTTTAAAGTTAACAAAAGTTACTTTTCACAGAGGTTTACGAGTTACCGAGGATTCTTAACTGCGATCGGTAATTCGATAAGTTATCGCTCGAGTTAATTTTTGAGTTTTTAAAAGTATTCCAAATACCTGAATTGATGACTCGATGTGGTAGTACGTGTCGATACGAGTCTCCCGGTATTTTCGGAATATTTTTCGGAGCTTCTGGCTATTTTCTGTGAATTTCAGAAGTTGATGGTAATTTTTAATTCTTAATCCGGTAAATCAGTTTTACCATTTAATCTTTTCACTTTTTACCTTCTTTAAATCTGGACCGTCAGATCATTTGGAGAATGAATCTGGACCGTCCATTCAAGTATAAATAGGAAGTGAGTTGGTTGACTGGGTCAAACCAGAAACTCGGGTCAAACCCGAGCTCCTCTCTCCTTCGATCTCCGTCTGCTCTTCCTCACCGGAGCTGCGTCCGGCCACTACACGCCGGCGGACCAACACCATTCAACTCCACTCCACCTTCTCGTCCTAGCCCATCCCTCTTTTCACCGTATCGTCCACCGTGAAGGGAGATCAACGACGAGGCCAGGCGGCGAATTTCACCGGATTTTGGCGAGCTCAGGCGACGGCGAGGGCAGCTATAGGTAGGGTTCTTCTTCCCTCTTCTTCCTCTTCCTTCCTGTGCTGTTTGTTTGTTCGATTCGAGGATGAATCGAAAACTCCCTTAATCCACTGTTTTCCACTGTTTTCGGGTTGCACAGGCAGGCTTCCGGCGATCTAATTTTGGAGCCTTGACATCTCCGCCGTGCCTTAGGGAGTTGTTGGAGTGGGTCTAGGTGGTGGTAGGCAGCAGGAAGCTGCTGGGTTTGTGATTGATTCGAGTGGAAGCACAGAGTCAAAGGGTAAGGTTTTTCCCCCTCTTTGAACTGTGCAATTTGTGTGGAATTGATGTTGTGTTGTAGTGGTGTTAATTGTGTCGTTTTTGTTGCATGTGTCGAGAACTTGGAGATCCGAATTTACGGGGAAACTCTGGCGAAATTCCGGCAAAGTTGTCGGAATCCGGTAACGATTCCGACGGCAGTAATCCGGTTGAATTGCCGAGGTAGTCTTCGATCCCTTTAAATGTGTGGGTTCCGCTTAATAAGAGTTAAACTGCCATAAGTCGGAAATTACGTAAGGAAACGTGAAAAACGGAAACTAACCGTAATTTGGGGAACCTTCCATTTTGGGAAATCTTCTAAGTTTGGAAACCTGTTAATTTGGGAAACTTTCCATTTTGGGAAAGTTTCCATTAAAGGAAAGTTTTCACTTTGGAAAAGATGCATTTTCAGAAAAATGGTTAAAGGGTTGAAATTCAATGAAGTTGGACACTAGTTGGTTAAATGGGTAAAGTGCTAAATTGTTATCGGAAATTGATAACTGAATTTGAGGAGAAAATGTTAATTCGGTATATCGACTCGAGGTAAAATATATTGATTAATACGCGACCCCCTAACGTCAAGTTAAAGTAATAAAGGAAAGTTCGGAAGCTGAGTCGGACTTCTGGTAAATTGAATAAGAGTCAATAACCGGGAAAGGAAGTCAAAAAGGTTAAAGTGTCATAAAAAGGAACTTGGTCAACTTGTGGTCAAATAGGAATTTCCTGGTCAAACTAGGAAAAGACCAAGTCAACTGTGATTGATTAATTTGATGATTTGTTGTACAGTCTCTGGTCGGACGTGAGACGGGCTCGACTACGCGGGTAGTTCGAGGGTTTCGCTCGAGGAGCTTTCCGAGCGGGAAGGTCACAATAGTACTGTGAGTGGACATATTATTTTAAATGAATGCATGCCTTAATGATTGATTTAATTGCATGGTTTTTATGATTGTTTTCGAGAAACATATATTCCTCGGGTTCATGATTGTTTATTGGGAGAAAGTTTAGCGGGAACCTCGGTTGATGATTTTTATCATGTTGAGGCATTGATTTTGATGATTGAACGAATTTACCATTTTTACTTAAATTTTCTATTTCTTTCCGAAAATGGTTATAGACGGGGAGGGCCCGTCCTTTGAATGGAATTGAACCCGAGATTTCGTTGGAAAGTGGATTTATGTATATATAACAAGGAAATGTTTTACTTATCTGTTTGGGAAGAGAATTTGATTGTTGTATTGTTATGAATATTTATTTTAAGGGTTGACCAATAAATATGCTAGCTAGAGTAGCGTGAGGGCGCTACTAGAGCTCTTAGCTCCGACCCTAGCCTGAGAGGTCAGGCAAACTACGTAGTGCACTATGAGGGTTGACCGTATCATTTTATTTAGAGCTCTTAGCTCCGACCCTGGTCTGAGTGGACAGACAAACCTGAGAGGTCAGGTTGATATTATAAGGGTTGACCGTATCATTTTATTTAGAGCTCTTAGCTCCGACCCTGGTCTGAGTGGACAGACAAACCTGAGAGGTCAGGTTGATATTATAAGGGTTGACCGTATCATTTTATTTAGAGCTCTTAGCTCCGACCCTGGTCTGAGTGGACAGACAAGCCTGAGAGGTCAGGTTGATATTTCAAGGGTTGACCGTATTATTTTATATAGCTAGCATAGAGTAGCGTGAGGGCGCTACTAGAGCTCTTAGCTCCGACCCTAGTCTGAGAGGTCAGACTTATTATGTTGAGAACATTTCTCTTCCCATAATCCTTGTTTATCTTATCATGCAATTGTGGAATATTTGGTATTTGTGGGCATGCATAAATGATGTTTAAATCATAACATTTTTGGGAGAACATTAAAAGAAATGGAGCTTTTATATTTGATTTTCGTCCACTCACTCTAACAGTTTTTAAATGTTTTCTCCCCTGGGCCTTTCGTTTTTAAATGCCCAGTGATGCAGGGTTCTTGAGAGGAGGTCGAGCGCGTACGAGAGTCGAGGCATAGTCGATCATTCCGTTGCTGCGTAAAATTCTTTCGGGTAATCATCTCTGTAGACTGCTCTGACTAACCCGGTTTAGTTAGTTTAGTAGGAAGGGTTGGCCATTTCAAGGGGGTTTCGGTAAGAAGTTCCCTTGAGGTGGTCCCCGCAGGATTTACTTCGGGTTAAAAGGGTTTAACCCGGGGTGGGTCCTGTCAAGAGTCGTACGAGTCACTGGAAGATGTTGCATCCTGTGATGGAAAAAGGAGCCGAAGTCGCTTAGCGCGATTATTCAGTGAGGATGAATATTAAGATTTGACGATTGCCACGATTTTGTTGAGGTTCGTCATTAGTGTGGTTTCAGAGAAACCAACTGACACTTGAAAGTAGAATGATTCAAGAGAATTGAGTGTTGTTATTTTGTGGTCTGGATCTAGTGACGAGTCCCGAGTGTGACTTAATTAAAGACATTAAGTAAGTGATAGTTTGATTGGTCACTTGAAGCTTTAGGTGACAGCCACTGAAACTAATGGCTTGGGTCACTTTTGGTGCTGACATTGTTGTCGTCAGCTACGATCAGATCCACTCCGCTTCAGCCACCCATGTTTGGGGTACTAGAAAGATTTGAATTGTTAGTGAGTCCAAGCGTGATTTGAATTGTTGGTGACAAGGGTCATTGGGCTATGTTCATGGAAGCAGAAATTGAATCGTGTCACCAGATCTTGGGACTCATGTCAACCATAAGGTGAGTTATCCACCTGTGGTCAGAGTATTTTAATTAGTACACCTGTGGAGGGGTCTCCAGGTTGGCTGTGTTAGAGTTCGATTTTCTGATCGAGAAAGCGTTACTGGTGGTAAATAAAGTTAAGTGGTTCCGGAATTTTAAGGAACATGTTGAAAGTGGCAACAAGCCACCAGGTCTCGGACCAAGAGTGCTTGGGGTACCGGAGATAGTGATACGAGCCTTGATGGACTTGGTATTATTGTGGTGTAGGAACCGGTAGTTGTGCAAACGGCACTGTGTGACGGCTGAAGATGTACATGGGTATACTTCACATGAGCACGTGTACCCTCCTGTGTAGGGAAGTGGTAAAGTTGGAATTTGGGTAGCACATGCTGGTAAGGCATAATTATATGGTACAGCTGTGTGTGGTCAAAATGACACCAGGTAAGTGACTAAGGCTGGTGATGACATCATCTCAAGAATGTATTGTGAGAGTTCCATTTAGTGAGAACGGAGATTAGAGACGTTTGGTTGGAAGTTTCTGTACAAAACGTCCAGAAGATGGCCTAACCATTTAAGTATATGTCGGAAGTGGGTTATTGTTAGTGGCTCCGACTTTTATGATGGTTAGCGAGATTATTACATGTCGTTGGTAGGTGGCTGAGTGCATGTTGAGTTAGATGCACGGAAATGGAGAAGGGACAGCAGTGAGGCAAGGTTTACTGGGTCATTAATTTGAGCAAGAATGTTTGTAGTTGCTCAATCTTGAACCTGCAGCCCCAGTCGTCTGTTATGACACTTGGTTTTCTCGAGGGCAATTAACCGAGCTTGATGGCATGGGAATTTGTGCACCCACTGGCTGTGGTCTAATCAAGTATTGTAAACGAAGGTGAACCTAGTCATGTTTGGGGTTCATAAGTTACACCCACTGCAGTGACAGGAAATATTCTCAATTTGATTTGTGGAATGAGGATTTGATCTGGAAAATTGAATTTTGGTGTACATCATGAAATCCTGAGAGGATTAAAGTATTGTTGGCATTGCTATGGTCATTGGTCATTTGAGTAGTGACCCTACTTGTTAGGAATTTTTGACCTAACGACAGTTCTTGGCGCCACGAGTGTAAAGTGGTAGCAAGAAAGATCATTGGAGGTGACTTGCGAAATTGTCAACATTTCGGCGAGTATGAAATGCAGTGAAACTGAGGAAAGAGTTTCTTTGATGACTCAAAGGTGCTACGAGTCAAGGTTTTGGAAACCAAATTGTTACAAGAGTAGTAAAGTATGTTGCTAAGTGGAGCAACACTCCATTGGAAACCGTGGAATGATTGAGTCACGTTCAGACTAAGTTAGATCTGAAGTGGTAGTTTGATTCCTTGTGCATGTAAGTAGTTGTTTATTTTGGAATCTTACCGAATAGGTGATGCGGTGGATGCTTACTTGCAGAGCATGGGGGACAGTTTTGTTGGAAACTGTCTGGTTGTACGAGTTGACCTTGTGATGTTTACGCGCCCAGTGCGGTGGTGGTATTCGATGAATTGTGCCTTGATAACTGGATGCTCGGTGATCGATATGGCTGAGTCTGGTGAAATTAATTCCCGATGCTTTGATCAGGTGTTCCTTTGGGTGTGCACCAGTGGCACTAAATTTTATGTAGATGTCCGGTCTGGTTAAATGTCCAGATTTGTCGGTTATGGCCAGACGATTTGGTAATGGAGACATCTGTGAATGAACCATCCTTGTTGAGCGGGTAAGGCTCTGAAATTTTTAAATGGTAAGTTTATCCCAGATTGTGATGCGGATATTGTTTAATAGACGCACAGTTATGGTTGAAGTGCAAGTTCTGCACTATGCGTCATTCCAGGTTAAAGTAAGAGATGGGGAGGTCAGTGGTACCTTGCCTATGAGTAGTACGGTGAGGTATTACCGTGGTAAAGTACGTTGTAGTTCCACGAGGTGATAATTGATCAAGCGATTTTATGTTTGGCTTGTGAGTAAAAAGGTCCGGATGTGTGTTGTCAGAATAGTTACGTGAGCAGTGTGTAGCATGACAATTTGTCTTCATGCGAGGAGTAAGTATTGTGGGATCTCGATGTCTGGAGACTTGTATCTCCCTGATTTAAAAGGCTATGATTTTGGATTTACGCTAAAAATTCATGGCAACTCGTGTCCTGGGTGTACTATGGTTTGAGTAATGATAGAGTAAGGGAAGACAATTACTCTACAACATGACAGAATAGTTTCTAGAAAGCGTAAACCAAATCAGGGAGCTCGGTTCAAATGAGGTGATGGTTCGTGTAACACAAGTCGTCATGGTTTTCTGGTGGATTTGTTGTCATGGGTTTTAGACCCCACGTTGTTTATGGATATCAGAGGATTTAAATCCATTAGTGACATCGGACCCTACTCCTCAGGCGTGGAAATCATTTTCTGCAGAGGGAATGTGTGGAGTTGATAACTGAGTTCAACGAAAGAATACAAATGTTCTTGAAGAGATTTTACTCACGGCAAGCTTGGATCACATGAGTATTAGCGCTATTGTGACGACGTCACATGCGGTCGGTAAGGACAATTGTTGGTGGATCAGTGATAGGCAGAGTAGTACTCCACCTCATAAATGAGAAGAAGTACAGTAAGAATTCGGGGAATCAGTTAATCAATGATCTAAGAGAAAATCATTGTGACCCACGGTAAGACTTTTGATGTTTTAGTTTCGACCCGAGAAGTGTGGTCGGGTGTCAGAAAATGAAGGAAGTTGATATTGGAGGACAATATTATTGTTTTTAAGTGGTACTATCCCCCACTGTATTGGCCTTTGAGTATTGAAATTTCGAGGACGAAATTTTTATAAGGTGGGGAGAATTGTCACACCCCGAATCTTTTAAAGTTAACAAAAGTTACTTTTCACAGAGGTTTACGAGTTACCGAGGATTCTTAACTGCGATCGGTAATTCGATAAGTTATCGCTCGAGTTAATTTTCGAGTTTTTAAAAGTATTCCAAATACCTGAATTGATGACTCGATGTGGTAGTACGTGTCGATACGAGTCTCCCGGTATTTTCGGAATATTTTTCGGAGCTTCTGGCTATTTTCTGTGAATTTCAGAAGTTGATGGTAATTTTTAATTCTTAATCCGGTAAATCAGTTTTACCATTTAATCTTTTCACTTTTTACCTTCTTTAAATCTGGACCGTCAGATCATTTGGAGAATGAATCTGGACCGTCCATTCAAGTATAAATAGGAAGTGAGTTGGTTGACTGGGTCAAACCAGAAACTCGGGTCAAACCCGAGCTCCTCTCTCCTTCGATCTCCGTCTGCTCTTCCTCACCGGAGCTGCGTCCGGCCACTACACGCCGGCGGACCAACACCATTCAACTCCACTCCACCTTCTCGTCCTAGCCCATCCCTCTTTTCACCGTATCGTCCACCGTGAAGGGAGATCAACGACGAGGCCAGGCGGCGAATTTCACCGGATTTTGGCGAGCTCAGGCGACGGCGAGGGCAGCTATAGGTAGGGTTCTTCTTCCCTCTTCTTCCTCTTCCTTCCTGTGCTGTTTGTTTGTTCGATTCGAGGATGAATCGAAAACTCCCTTAATCCACTGTTTTCCACTGTTTTCGGGTTGCACAGGCAGGCTTCCGGCGATCTAATTTTGGAGCCTTGACATCTCCGCCGTGCCTTAGGGAGTTGTTGGAGTGGGTCTAGGTGGTGGTAGGCAGCAGGAAGCTGCTGGGTTTGTGATTGATTCGAGTGGAAGCACAGAGTCAAAGGGTAAGGTTTTTCCCCCTCTTTGAACTGTGCAATTTGTGTGGAATTGATGTTGTGTTGTAGTGGTGTTAATTGTGTCGTTTTTGTTGCATGTGTCGAGAACTTGGAGATCCGAATTTACGGGGAAACTCTGGCGAAATTCCGGCAAAGTTGTCGGAATCCGGTAACGATTCCGACGGCAGTAATCCGGTTGAATTGCCGAGGTAGTCTTCGATCCCTTTAAATGTGTGGGTTCCGCTTAATAAGAGTTAAACTGCCATAAGTCGGAAATTACGTAAGGAAACGTGAAAAACGGAAACTAACCGTAATTTGGGGAACCTTCCATTTTGGGAAATCTTCTAAGTTTGGAAACCTGTTAATTTGGGAAACTTTCCATTTTGGGAAAGTTTCCATTAAAGGAAAGTTTTCACTTTGGAAAAGATGCATTTTCAGAAAAATGGTTAAAGGGTTGAAATTCAATGAAGTTGGACACTAGTTGGTTAAATGGGTAAAGTGCTAAATTGTTATCGGAAATTGATAACTGAATTTGAGGAGAAAATGTTAATTCGGTATATCGACTCGAGGTAAAATATATTGATTAATACGCGACCCCCTAACGTCAAGTTAAAGTAATAAAGGAAAGTTCGGAAGCTGAGTCGGACTTCTGGTAAATTGAATAAGAGTCAATAACCGGGAAAGGAAGTCAAAAAGGTTAAAGTGTCATAAAAAGGAACTTGGTCAACTTGTGGTCAAATAGGAATTTCCTGGTCAAACTAGGAAAAGACCAAGTCAACTGTGATTGATTAATTTGATGATTTGTTGTACAGTCTCTGGTCGGACGTGAGACGGGCTCGACTACGCGGGTAGTTCGAGGGTTTCGCTCGAGGAGCTTTCCGAGCGGGAAGGTCACAATAGTACTGTGAGTGGACATATTATTTTAAATGAATGCATGCCTTAATGATTGATTTAATTGCATGGTTTTTATGATTGTTTTCGAGAAACATATATTCCTCGGGTTCATGATTGTTTATTGGGAGAAAGTTTAGCGGGAACCTCGGTTGATGATTTTTATCATGTTGAGGCATTGATTTTGATGATTGAACGAATTTACCATTTTTACTTAAATTTTCTATTTCTTTCCGAAAATGGTTATAGACGGGGAGGGCCCGTCCTTTGAATGGAATTGAACCCGAGATTTCGTTGGAAAGTGGATTTATGTATATATAACAAGGAAATGTTTTACTTATCTGTTTGGGAAGAGAATTTGATTGTTGTATTGTTATGAATATTTATTTTAAGGGTTGACCAATAAATATGCTAGCTAGAGTAGCGTGAGGGCGCTACTAGAGCTCTTAGCTCCGACCCTAGCCTGAGAGGTCAGGCAAACTACGTAGTGCACTATGAGGGTTGACCGTATCATTTTATTTAGAGCTCTTAGCTCCGACCCTGGTCTGAGTGGACAGACAAACCTGAGAGGTCAGGTTGATATTATAAGGGTTGACCGTATCATTTTATTTAGAGCTCTTAGCTCCGACCCTGGTCTGAGTGGACAGACAAACCTGAGAGGTCAGGTTGATATTATAAGGGTTGACCGTATCATTTTATTTAGAGCTCTTAGCTCCGACCCTGGTCTGAGTGGACAGACAAGCCTGAGAGGTCAGGTTGATATTTCAAGGGTTGACCGTATTATTTTATATAGCTAGCATAGAGTAGCGTGAGGGCGCTACTAGAGCTCTTAGCTCCGACCCTAGTCTGAGAGGTCAGACTTATTATGTTGAGAACATTTCTCTTCCCATAATCCTTGTTTATCTTATCATGCAATTGTGGAATATTTGGTATTTGTGGGCATGCATAAATGATGTTTAAATCATAACATTTTTGGGAGAACATTAAAAGAAATGGAGCTTTTATATTTGATTTTCGTCCACTCACTCTAACAGTTTTTAAATGTTTTCTCCCCTGGGCCTTTCGTTTTTAAATGCCCAGTGATGCAGGGTTCTTGAGAGGAGGTCGAGCGCGTACGAGAGTCGAGGCATAGTCGATCATTCCGTTGCTGCGTAAAATTCTTTCGGGTAATCATCTCTGTAGACTGCTCTGACTAACCCGGTTTAGTTAGTTTAGTAGGAAGGGTTGGCCATTTCAAGGGGGTTTCGGTAAGAAGTTCCCTTGAGGTGGTCCCCGCAGGATTTACTTCGGGTTAAAAGGGTTTAACCCGGGGTGGGTCCTGTCAGAAGGTAGCTTATGAACCCTAAATACGACTAAGTACACTTCCGGTTACAATACTAGATTAGACCACAGCCAGTGAGTGCACAAATTCCCATGCCATCAAGCTCAGTTAATCGTCCTCGAAGAAACCAAGTGTTATAACGGACGACTGGGACTGCAGGTTCAAGATTGAGCAACTACAAACATTCTTGCTCAAATTAATGACCCAGTAAACCTTGCCTCACTGCTGTCCCTTCACCATTTCCGTGCATCTAACTCAACATGCACTCCGCCACCTACTAACGACATGTAATAATCTCGCTAACCATCATAAAAGTCGGAGCCACTAACAATAACCCACTTCCGACATATACTTAAATGGTTAGGCCATCTTCTGGACGTTTTGTACAGATACTTCCAACCAAACGTCTCTAATCTCCGTTCTCACTAAATGGAACTCTCATGAGAAATTCTTAAGATGATGTCATCACTAGTCTTAGTCACCTACCTGGTGTCATTTTGACCACACATAACTGCACACCATAATTATGCCTTACCAGCATGTGCTACCCAAATTTCAACTTCACCACTTCCCTACACAGGAGGGTACACGTGCTCATATGGGGTATACACATGTACATCTTCAACCGTCAAACAGTGCCGTTTGCACAACTACCGGTTCCTACACCACAATAATACCAAGTCCATCAAGGCTCGTATCACTATCTCCGGTACCCCAAGCACCCTTGGTCCGAGACCCGGTGGCTTGTTGCCATTTCCAACATGTTCCTTTAAATTCCGAAGCCAATTACCTTTAATTACCACTAGTAATGCTTCCTCGATCTGAAAATCGATCTCTAATACAGCCAACCTGGAGACTCCTCCACTGGTGTACTAATTACAACACTTTGACCGCAGGTGGATAACTCACCTTGAGGTTGCCATGAGTCCCAAGATCTGGTGACACGATTAAATTCTTGCCTCCACGATAAATGGCCAAATGACCATTGTCACCTATAATTCAAATCACGCTTGGACTCACTAACGATTCGAATATTTCTAGTACCCCAAACATGGGTGGCTGGAGTTAAGAAGATCTAGTCGTAGCTGTCGACAACAATGTCAGCACCCAAGCTGACCCACGCCATTAGTTCTAGTGGCTGTCCCATAAAGCATCAAGTGACCAAAACAGCATTTACTTCCTTAACATTCTTCAATAGTGTCACATCATGGACTCGTCACTAGAAAAAGTCCATTGATCACAAAATAACCCCACTCAACTTTCCTTGAGTCATTCCACTTTCATATGTCCGTTGGTTTCTCTGAAACCACACTAATGACGAACCTAAACCAAAATCGTGGCAATCGTCAAATCTTAATATTCATCCTCTCAGAATAATCGCGCTAGGCGACTTCAGCTCCTTTTTCCATCACAGGATGCAACATCTTCCAGTAACTCGTACGGCTCTTCACTGCTAAGAGTCTCATAACACGAACACCCAAGCCTTGTCTTAGGCTTCTACAGCATCCCTGTCAACGACCATGACAGCCTCCCAGGCGTGAATTAATCGTTTCACCACCGAGTACTCACACGTAAAGCTCAAACGTTAAACAACGTGAGTTTACAGCTCGATCCCCAACTCAAATCTCATAAATCAATGGGGAATACAAAAACATTAATACGTAACGAGCTTACCTTGTTCCTTACAGGAACTCTCTATGAGGTCGCGCGTACTGAGGCATAGTCTTGAAGATTCGATCGTTTATAGGACCACTCGGTCCATATCTCAATCAGGAAGTACTAACTCATATCCTCAATAAACATTAAGCGTCCAAGCATAAAATGCCGATGGATCCGCCGCGGTCGGACCATCACTCTATAGACACTAAGTGATACTAAGTATATGAGGTAGTAATAGGAAACGATAACCTAATGCTCTGATACCATTGACAGGACCCACCCCAGGTTAAACCCCTTTAACCCGAAGTAAATCCTGCGGGGACCACCTCAAGGGAACTTCTTACCGAAACCCCCTTGGAAATGGCCAACCCTTCCTACTAAACTAACTAAACCGGGTTAGTCAGAGCAGTCTACAGAGATAATTACCCCAAAAAAATTTCAAGCAGCAGCGGAATGATCGACTATGCCTCGACTCTCGTACGCGCTCGACCTCCTCTCATGAACCCTGCATCACTGGGCATTTAAAAACGAAAGGCCCAGGGGAGAAACATTTAAAAACTGTTAGAGTGAGTGGACGAAAATCAAATATAAAACTCTATTTCTTTTAATGCTCTCCCAAAAATGTTTTGATTTAAACATCGTTTATGCATGCCCACAAACACCAAATATTCCACAATTGCATGATAAGATAAACAAATAAGGATTATGGGAAGAGTAATATTCACAAACACAATAAGTCGGGCCTCTCAGATTAGGGTCGGAGCTAAGAGCTCTGGTTGCGCCTTCACGCTATGCTAGCTATATAAAACGGTAATGGACAACCCTTAATATATCCACCTGACATCTCAGGCGTGTCTGTCCTCTCAGACCAGGGTCGGAGCTAAGAGCTCTAGGTAAGTGGTGATGGACAACCCTTATAATATCCACCTGACATCTCAGGTGTGTCTGTCCTCTCAGACCAGGGTCGGAGCTAAGAGCTCTAGGTGCAATGGTGATGGACAACCCTTATAATATCCACCTGACATCTCAGGTGTGTCTGTCCTCTCAGACCAGGGTCGGAGCTAAGAGCTCTAGGTGCAATGGTGATGGACAACCCTTATAATATCCACCTGACATCTCAGGTGTGTCTGTCCTCTCAGACCAGGGTCGGAGCTAAGAGCTCTAGTAGCGCCCTCACGCTACTCTAGCTAGCATAATCGTTGGACAACCCATACTAGAAATTCACAACAATACTTTACTTAAATACTCTTCCCATACGAATAAGTAAAACTATTCCTCGACATATATGCATAAATCCAAATGAAACATCCAAGCACCCGAAGAACATATCATTCCCGAAACAATCATAAAAAAACCATGCAATTAAATCAATAATTAAGGCATGCATTCATTTAAAAATATTCTGTCCACTCACAGTACTATTGCGACCTTCCCGCTCGGAAAGCTCCTCGAGCGAAACCCTCGACTACCGCGTAGTCGAGCTCGTCTCACGTCCGACCAGAGACTGTACAAATGAACCAATATATTAGTCATTTCATCGTTGACTTGGTCTTTTCCTAGTTTGACCAGGAACTCCTATTTGACCACAAGTTGACCGAGTTCCTTTTTATGACATTTTACCCTTTTTGACTTTCTTTCCCGGTTATCGACTCTTAACTCAATTTACCGGAAGTCCGACTTAGTTTCCGAACTTTCCTTTATTACTTTAACTTGACGTTAGGGTGTCACGTATTAATCAATATAATTGACCTTGAGTCGATTTACCGATTAAACCTTTTCTCATCAATTCCAGTTATCAATTTCCGATAACAATTTAACATTTTACCAAATTAACCAACTAGTGTCCAACTTCATTGAACTTCAACCCTTTAACCATTTTTCTGAAAATGCAACTTCCCCAAAGTGAAAGCTTTCCTTTAATGGAAACTTTCCCAAAATGGAAAGTTTCCCAAATTAACAGGTTTCCAAACTTAGAAGGTTTCCCAAAATAGAAAGTTTCCTAAATTGGTAAGTCTTCTTTAGAATGGCAAGTTTCCCAAAATGGAAACTTCCTACTTACGTCCAATTAACCGTAAATAATCCAATTCTTTAATTTACGGAAACTTTACGACAATTAGATTATTGAAAGAATCAACTCCTACCTCTTCGGCATTCAGCCGGTTTTACCGTATCACCGGAATCTTCTCCGGATTCCGGTGACTTGCCGGAATTTCGCCATCACCTCCCCGTTTCCTTCGTCACCAAGTTATCGACCACATGCACAAAACAACACAATTCCAATTCAGTAATAGAGCACCACAACAACTATCACAACAACAACAACCTAGTTCTAACTCACCTGTATACCTCTAATTCCATGAACCAGATGCTACTCCTCGTCCAAAGTAACTGAAGGACAGAAGCTTATTCCAACATCAGTAAAACTTACACTAGACCTGCATTGAGCAGAAAACCCAAATTCATCCAATCCCCCAATCTCAATCAAACCTCAAAATCAATTATATAGAGGGGTAAAACACAGTGAGTAGATTGTCTTCCTCACCTCAGTTGCTTACGCTGGATACCAAATGCATTAGGAATTCGACAGCACAGTAATCCCTCCCTCTGCTCACATATTTCTCCCCAATGCTCCTCTTCGAAAAACAACACCTCAGTGGCGTCAAGGATGACCAAACGAAGCTTCGCCACCAAGGAGAGACTTCGAATGGGTCTGAGACAGAATCCCCCAAACCGGCTGCAGAGCCACCTTCTCTCCTCCCTTCCTCTGCCACCAAAGCTCCTCTCTTGAAACTGAAACCACAAAGAGGTTGTGAACGACGAGGCGAAGCTGTCACCACCACTCGCGCCCTCTGTCGTGACCAATTTCCGAAAACTCGATCGGAGCACAGTCGAGCTCCTCGTCAGCCAATCCTCTCCCACAACAGGTATTTGAAGAAATTGGTAAGGGGGTTTTGATGAGAATGAGAAGAGGAAGAGATGGGTGGTTGTCCGCCGGCGAACGGTGGCCGGAATCGCCGGCGTCGAGCAGGGATTACCGACACAGGAGGAGAGCTCGGGGAGCTCGGTTTGACCGATTTGGGGAGGTTTGACTCGGTCAAACCTCTCTTCTCTATTTATAGAGAAATCAACGGTTGAGATTCAATCTTGAAATGATCCAACGGTTCAGATTTAAGATGGGTAAGAAGTAAATGATAGAATGGTAAAAAATTATTTACCGGAATAGAATTTGGAAATTACCATACACTACATAAATTCACAGAAAGTAGCCAGAAGCTCCGAAAAATATTCCGAAAATACCGGGAGACTCGTGTCGACACGTACTACAACATCGAGCCATCACTTCAGGTATTTGGAGAACTTAGTAAAACTCGAGAATTAACTCGAGCGATAACTTAACGAATTACCGATCGCAATTAAAAATCCTCGGTAACTCGTGAATCTCTGTGAAAAGTAACTTTTATTAACTTCAAAAGATTCGGGGTGTGACAACTCGAGGCGGTGAGGCTCCGCCGAGGGAGGAAGCAGAAGGGAGGAAGAGAGAGAGACAGATCGAGGGGAGGAGAGAGAGTAGAGGGAGAGAAGAGGGATCCCCCCCTCGGTCAACCCACATACTCATATATATATATAAATAACAAACGGCCCAGATTTGATCTCACAAATCCAACGGTCCAGATCTGCCAATGAATAGTTACCATGAATAGTAAAAAGATATTTTCTCCTAATTACTTTTACCGCACGGTAACAACACTTTATCCCTCATAACTTCCGCATATGTACTCCGATTAATTCATAGGACATACCCACGAGTTCGTATTAACGTCCTCCACATCTTTCCCGAAGGAAACTCCCTCAAATTCTCGACTTAACGCAAAGTCCTCTTTTTCTACGATAAAGCAACTTATCATTTGTTACTTCCGTAAATTCGATAAATTCGTAACTAACAACTCATAGCTCCGGAAAATCTTCCGGACATACCGGGGATCCCGTAATAACATAATCTATCCCTCGGGACATTAATTCTATTTTTCCCCAAAACTAAGAATATCTCGATAATAATTCGGGAAAAATTAACAGTGCGGTTACCATTCCCTGTAACTCGCCTAATCCCGGTAAAAAATGTTAATTTCGGGACGGGGTGTTACAATCTACCCCCCTTATAGAAATTTCGTCCCCGAAATTTCCTCTGCGAAAGGTAAAACCAACTGTCAAGGAATGTCGTCAAGTTCCACCGAACAGAGCTTCAGGAAAACCAGAGTCACAAGCTCTATGTATCATTTCCTTTAGCATTCAGAGTCTCCCCGCATTTGCAATACGGAAAACATAGCTACACTCGCTTAAAACACTAGGGTACGTTACCCTAGTCTCGTCCTTTTCATCGTAATCGACTCCATAAGACTTGCCTCTTAACTCTTCACAAGCAAATTTCCAAAATGCCAATTTCGACAATCCGGCAGCTTTCCCAAACGTAACCCAAACTAACTTGAAGTCGACTCGAATGCTCTACTTACACGACTGCCACACTTGGCATTTAACACCAAAGTCTTCCACATGGAAGGGTAAAAATGCTACGGTCCCTTACCGTGGAGGAAACTCATATATCTCTTGCACCTTTCGAGACTAAAATGATATGAACTTTCTACACTAGGCCCTGAGACCACAGACGGATTATCTCTTGAGTCCATAATCAAAACTCACTCACCCACGTCCCTAATACCCCAACTTTTAACCACAGGGCTCGAACAAACTCGCATACCACAATGCGACCTCAAACTGCTCACTTGAGCTGATGAATCCGTTATGCGACTTCGCGCCTACATGTATGTCATCTTCACATACTTAGAAATAGTGAATTTTCCTCATCCTACCCCTCTCTTATAAAAGAGTCTACAGTAGGGTATTTTCCAATAATCAGAGCTAACAAGCTCGCACACTAACTCATGCGTGCTAAAGTCTTGCCCAACATCCTGTATGCTTCTCATAGTGCTTCTATAATCAGTTTCCACTGTTACACCAATTAGCTCGACAACTACCATACCTCATGTCAAAAACATTCCGAAACCAAGTCAAATCCCCCATGACTTTACCTCAAACCTTAATCCTTATTAGAAAAGTTCACGCACACAAAAGAAATAACAAGTCTGACTTCTCAGACTAGGGTCGGAGCTAAGAGCTCTAGTAGCGCCATCACGCTATGCTAGCTAGATAAAATAATAGTGGACAACCCTTATAATATCCACCTGACCTCTCAGGCGTGTCTGACCTCTCAGACCAGGGTCGGAGCTAAGAGCTCTGGGTAAAGTGGTAATGGACCTGACATCTCAGGCGTGTCTGTCCTCTCAGACCAGGGTCGGAGCTAAGAGCTCTGGGTAAAGTGGTAATGGACAACCCTCATAGTATCCACCTGACATCTCAGGCGTGTCTGTCCTCTCAGACCAGGGTCGGAGCTAAGAGCTCTGGGTAAAGTGGTAATGGACAACCCTCATAGTATCCACCTGACATCTCAGGCGTGTCTGTCCTCTCAGACCAGGGTCGGAGCTAAGAGCTCTGGGTAAAGTGGTAATGGACAACCCTCATAGTATCCACCTGACATCTCAGGCGTGTCTGTCCTCACAGACCAGGGTCGGAGCTAAGAGCTCTGGGTAAAGTGGTAATGGACAACCCTCATAGTATCCACCTGACATCTCAGGCGTGTCTGTCCTCTCAGACCAGGGTCGGAGCTAAGAGCTCTGGGTAAAGTGGTAATGGACAACCCTCATAGTATCCACCTGACATCTCAGGCGTGTCTGTCCTCACAGACCAGGGTCGGAGCTAAGAGCTCTGGGTAAAGTGGTAATGGACAACCCTCATAATATCCACCTGACATCTCAGGCGTGTCTGTCCTCTCAGACCAGGGTCGGAGCTAAGAGCTCTGGTAGCGCCCTCACGCTACTCTAGCTAGCATATTCATTGACAACCCTTATAACAAAAATTCATAACAAAACTTTACCCAATTACTCTTCCCAAAACAATAAGTAAAACCATTCCTCGTCTTATATGCATATTTCCACATAAAACATTCATGAACCTGAGGAAAATATAATTCTCGAAACCATCATATAAATCCTGCAAATAACTCAATATTTAGGCATGCATTCATTTAAAAAAAATAGTCTGTCCACTCACAGTACTATTGCGACCTTCTTCCCGCTCGGAAAGCTTCTCGAGCGAAACTCTCGAGCTAACCGCGTAGTCGAGCCCGTCTCACGTTCAACCAGGGACTGTACAAACAACCCAATACATTAGTCATTTCATCGTTGACTTGGTCTTTTCCTAGTTTGACCAGGAACTCCTATTTGACCACATGTTGACCAAGTTCCTTTTTAACTTTCTTTCCCGGTTACCGACTCTTAATCTCAATTTACCGGAAGTCCGACTCAGTTTCCGAACTTTCCTTTATCACTTTTCAAACTTTACACTTATTTCCGATTATCGACTCGAAGTTTGGTTTCTGTTTACGCCACCTTAGCGTAAGTAATTCCTCTCACTAAATGTGAGTCGATGCGTCGATAACAAAATTATCCGATTGCTCTTCCACGATCCACTTGACAATACCGTTAATAGGAGTCAACATCTCCCTCAACCACTAGAGTGGTCTTCATAATATAGTTCCCATATTTCACCAATTATCTTCAAAACCTTTAACTTGAATTCTACATTTTCTTTAACCTTTTCAACCCGATTTAACATCTTCTCATAAATGGAAACCTTCCAAAAAGGGAAAGTTTCCCAAAATGGAAAGTTTCCTAAATTGGTAAGTCTTCCTTAAAATGGGAAGTTTCCTAAAATGGAAACTTCCTACTTACGTCCAATTTTCCGTACATATCCCGATTACGAGTCAACTGACACTTTTCGACTCAAATGGGATTCGGTTTCTACCTCTTCGGCATTCTGCCAGTTCAACTGCATCACCGGAACCTTCGTCGGATTCCGATGTCTTGCCGGAATTTCGCCATACCCTCCCCGTTTCCTCCGATCTACCAAGTTCCGACAACAAGCAAACAACAACACCGACAATACTGTAATTACACAGTGATCAAGAACACACACAGGAGCTCTAGGTAACAGTAGTTACCTTCAAAATTGATCCGAGGCAGAAATACCCAAACCTCTGCCTCTGTCCAAACCCCCCAACAACATACCTCAAAGAAAGAATTTATTTAATTCTCGCAACCATTTGGTCCGAGATTTGAACCTAGGCTCTGATACCATTGACACGCCCCGACCCAGGATTACCTCCCTAACCCTGAGTTAAGACGTGCGGGACCCAACTCAAGAGAGATTTACTAGAAATCCCCCTTAAGCCAGGATAACCCTATTCAAACAGACCAACGGCACCGGAATAAACCTCAAACCGGAGGTTATTCTGATTCCTACATTGGATCTCAAATATGCCAATTAAAGAACATAGGGGTTCTAATAATAGTTGTGGCTGCACCTGAATCCCGGTCAGGCTGCCTACGTACCCTGCCCTTTTCAGGGATCAAGCCACACGTAGCTCTTGTGTGAGATTCACCCTAGCCGGGCAGAATCCCGCTTTTCTAATTATCGGCCGATTTATTAGTATGGATATCAAACATCTAACGCGTATCCGGAGTTTAACCTCTCCGCTAAGGTATCCACCGACCATCTATCTGTCGGGACTATCCCAAACAATCCACCATACAATTATACAACAGGATTTCACAGCAATCGTAAAGATATAACAACATGCACACATAAATAAATATATATAAAAAACATAGTGGCAACCACGTAAATAAACCAAACCACTGGCATCTAGGATATTTCCTCCTACTTGGCATCCCTGAAAATAACTATAATTACCAGGGGTATTTATGGAATTACCATCTCAACGGCATTCCTGTAATTAGCCCAAAACTGTCAGGGCAATAAAGTTAATTCCACCTCAATGGCAGTTTGGTAGCTATGTTAAGCTGTCAGGGGCAGTATTGTCTTTTTACCCCCCAATGGCAGTCTTGTGATTATACCAAACTATCAGGGGCATTTTGGGATTTTAGTCCCAAGGGCAGCCCTGTAAATATACAAATCTATCAAGGGCGATTCTGGGATTTCAGTCCCAATGGCAGCCCTGTAAATATATAAAACTGACAGGGGTATTTATGGAATTTCCCACCCAGGGGCTGTCCGGTAATTAAGTTATACTTCCAAGGGTAGTTCTGAAATATTAGCCCTGAGGGCGCCCCTGTAAATTCCCCAAACTGTCAGGGGCAGTTCTGATATTTCACCCCATGATAAAACAGTAAAAGGGGTAAAACTGAAGCGGTAAAACTCTTATTTTTACACGTCTTCTCCGATCGACTGCCTTGCCGGAAAACCCAGCTTTTCTGGCCAAATCTAGCTTCTGCAACTACCTAACAAGCCCCTAAACATCCTAGGAGATCCAACAATACCAACAACCCAAGAATAGACGAGGTTTTCATACCTCAAAGTAACCTCTGCAACTCCGGCGGTTCTCCTCTGGCGAAGCTCAGTTGCGCTCCTCCTCCTTCCTTCTTCCTCATGAGTAGTTCCTGAAGCAGCCTGGAGCTACCTCAGCCCTCAAATGGTTCGATTCGACTAGAGGCCGAGAGGCAGCCCTCCTCGAGTTTTCTCCAACCTCCAGCAGACAGCGACACGGTGGCTCTGGCGTGACTGGAGGCCAGAGCTTGGTCGTGGAGGCGAGACAAGTCTGATGAAGGTGGCGGTGGGGCACCACTCGAGGCGGTGAGGCTCCGCCGAGGGAGGAAGCAGAAGGGAGGAAGAGAGAGAGACAGATCGAGGGGAGGAGAGAGAGTAGAGGGAGAGAAGAGGGATCCCCCCCTCGGTCAACCCACATACTCATATATATATATATAAATAACAAACGGCCCAGATTTGATCTCACAAATCCAACGGTCCAGATCTGCCAATGAATAGTTACCATGAATAGTAAAAAGATATTTTCTCCTAATTACTTTTACCGCACGGTAACAACACTTTATCCCTCATAACTTCCGCATATGTACTCCGATTAATTCATAGGACATACCCACGAGTTCGTATTAACGTCCTCCACATCTTTCCCGAAGGAAACTCCCTCAAATTCTCGACTTAACGCAAAGTCCTCTTTTTCTACGATAAAGCAACTTATCATTTGTTACTTCCGTAAATTCGATAAATTCGTAACTAACAACTCATAGCTCCGGAAAATCTTCCGGACATACCGGGGATCCCGTAATAACATAATCTATCCCTCGGGACATTAATTCTATTTTTCCCCAAAACTAAGAATATCTCGATAATAATTCGGGAAAAATTAACAGTGTGGTTACCATTCCCTGTAACTCGCCTAATCCCGGTAAAAAATGTTAATTTCGGGACGGGGTGTTACAGTAATCATCTCTGTAGACTGCTCTGACTAAACCGGTTTAGCTAGTTGTGTAGGAAGGGTTGGCCATTTCAAGGGGGTTTCGGTAAGAAGTTCCCTTGAGGTGGTCCCCGCAGGATTTACTTCAGGTTAAAGGGGTTTAACCCGGGGTGGGTCCTGACAATTATTGTTTCTAACTCAGAGGCTAGAGTTTTGTTTGATACAGGAGCTTCACATTCTTTTATTTCCACTTGGTTTGCTGATGCATTGGGACTAGAGTCTGAGTCCACGGGTAGTACATACTGTTTCAGCTCTGCCCTTAGAAAGGGGGCAGCTACAGATAGGATCTTTCGTAAGTGCCAGCTGCTGGTTAAAGAAGGAAAGTTACTAGCAGATGTTTACCCGTTAGACAGTGATGGGTATGATTTGATACTTGGAATGGATTAGTTGGAGAAGTATCGAGCTCTTATTGATTGTGAAAAGAGAACAGTCACAGTGAGGACTCCAGGCAAGGATAGAGTTATGGTGATCAGAATGGACGAACGACTCACACAGCCGAGTCTACTTCTGCGACCATGTTTCCGTGGGAGGAGGATTTTGACTTGCTACAGTATTGTGAGATCGACAAAGGAGACAGGTGGATCCAGTGGTGATAGATACATTCCGGTAGTTGATGAGTATCCCGGGGTGTTTCCTGAAGATTTACTAGGTTTACCGCCACATCGTGAGGTAGAGTTTCAAATCGACTTGGTTCCAGGAGCCATGCCGATTTTGATTCCACCTTACCGTATCGCCCCAGCAGAGTTGCAAGAGTAAAAGCTACAGTTGGAGGATCTTATGAGTAAGGGTTTTATCAGGCATAGTTCATCACCGTGGGGAGCACCGGTGTTGTTTGCCAGAAAACATGATGGGACCCTTCGACTCTGTATAGATTATCGAAAGTTAAACAGTGTCACTGTGAAGAATAAGTATCCACTTCCGAGGATTGATGATTTGTTCGATCAGCTTGCAGGAGCTCAGTTCTTTTCTAAGATCGATTTGAGGTCTGGTTATCATCAGCTTCGAGTACGAGATGGTGACATAGAGAAGACAGCTTTTCGTACACGGTACGGGCACTTCGAGTTCCTTGTCATGTCATTCGGATTGACGAATGCCCCAGCAGCTTTCATGGATCTCATGAACAGAGTCTTCCGGCCTTATCTGCATCAGTTTGTTATTGTGTTCATCGACGACATTTTAGTATACTCCAAGACACAAGCAGAGCATGAGTATCATCTTCGCACCATTCTACACTTTATGGAATCACCAGCTTTTCGCGAAGAAGTCAAAGTGCGAGTTTTGGCTTTCACAGATGCAGTTTCTTGGACATATAGTCTCAGCTTCAGGATTGTCAGTGGATCCGACGAAGATCGAGGCAGTCCTTGATTGGGAACATCCTCGTAATGTTACAGAAGTGAGGAGTTTTCTTGGTCTAGCTGGATACTACCGCCGTTTTGTACAGGACTTCTCAAAGATTGCCACGCCACTAACCAACTTGACAAAGAAATGAGTCAAGTTTGAATGGAAAGGAGTCAAGTTCACTCTACGATACCATTCAGGCAAAGGAAATGTTGTTGCCGATGCTTTGAGCAGGAAGCCGAGGTATGAGCTTGCGAGTATTTTTCTTTCTCGCATGGAGGCTTTGGAGACGCTGGAGGATTATGACTTGGATGTGCGGTTTGGGGATTCTCATGGATTCTTGGCCAATGTGTCATTCAGGCCCCACATCTTACAGCAGGTGGGAGAGTACCAGTGGAATGATCTAGAGAGTCACTTGCTTCGAGCCCAGGTTTACTCAGGTGAAGCTGATAGCAAGTGGAGCGTCAGTGATGATGGACTTATGAGGTATAAGGGACGTGTCTTTGTCCCTAGTGATGATTACATCCAGAAACTTATGTTGGATGAGTCACACCGGACCAGTTTCACCATGCATCCTGGAACTACAAAGATGTACCAGGACATGAAGCGCCAGTTTTGGTGGAAAGGCATGAAACAGAGTATTGGGGAGTATGTAGCTAGATGTGATGTGTGCAGGCAAGTAAAGGCAGAGAACAAGTATCCAGCAGGACTTCTTGAGCCTTTAGCAGTTCCACAGTGGAAGTGGGACCATATCACCATGGATTTCGTCACCGGCCTACCCCGATCACGGGAAGGTCATGATGGGATATGGGTGATAGTTGATAGATTGACGAAATCTGCACACTTTCTACCTGTCAAGATGAGCTCACGTACACAGTACTTTGCAGATTTGTATATTAGTGAGGTGATCAGACTTCATGGGATACCAAAGAGC
Source organism: Comarum palustre (assembly GCA_951800085.1). Taxonomy (NCBI): domain Eukaryota; kingdom Viridiplantae; phylum Streptophyta; class Magnoliopsida; order Rosales; family Rosaceae; genus Comarum; species Comarum palustre. The sequence continues at coordinate 19,131,522 of OX637573.1, read as the reverse complement.
ATCATCTCAGACCGTGACCCACGTTTCACTTCCAAGCTCTGGAAGTCATTGCAGAAAGAGTTGGGCACCGAGTTACATTTAAGTTCAGCTTATCATCCTCAGACGGATGGACAGTCCGAGCGTACGATTCGTACCTTGGAGGACATGCTTCGAGCCTGCATAGTTGATTTTGGTGAAAAGTGGCATGAATACCTGTCACTTGCAGAGTTTGCCTATAATAATAGCTACCACCGTAGCATTGGTATGGCTCCATTTGAGGCACTGTATGGTCGATCATGTAGGTCCCCTACGTGTTGGTTGGACAGAGAGGACAAGGTTTTATTTGGTCCTGATGTGAAACAGGAGACTTCAGAGAAACTTCCAATTATCCAGGAGAGGCTTAGGACAGCCCAGAGTAGAAGCAAGTCATATGCAGATACACGCCGGACACCCCTTGAGTTTGCAGTGGGAGACTTTGTGTACTTGAAAGTCAGTCCCCGCAAGGGAGTTAGACGATTTGGGGTTAAGGGGAATTGGCCCCAAGATTTGTAGGGCCCTTCTAGATAGCTCATAGAGTTGGATCCGTTGCATACCGGATTCACCTGCCACCACGATTGCAGCATATACATGACGTGTTCCACGTCTCACAGTTACGGAAAAGCCCACCGGGAGCCCCACAGAATATTGTTTGGATTGATGTACAGCTGCGCAGCGACGCTTCTTACGAGGAGAGACCGTACCGCATCTTGGATCGTGATGTGAGGAAGCTCAGGAACCGTGAGGTTCCAGTTGTGAAAGTGCAGTGGGATCATCATAGTGAGGAAGAGGCTACTTGGGAGCTTGAGTCAGTCATGCGGCAGGCTCATCCACACCTCTTCTGATGTCAGGTAAATTTCGAGGACGAAATTCAATTTAAGGGGGGTAGAGTGTGAGACCCCGATAATTTTATTTAATTTTCCGACACATTTAGGGTTTAATTCCGATTACTTTTTAGTACGTCGTAAATTTTTGTCTAACGTCTTCACGTTAGGACACACGTTGCCACATGCGTGAAAGTATTTACGGAATATTTTCCGGCACTTCACGTATTTTTCGTACAACTTTTACGATTTAATTTGACTTTTGGTTGTTTTTAAATAGTTTTGAAAAAGAATTTGGTTTGGTAAATTATTTTGAAAGTGGGATTAAATCGTGGCCGTTGATTCGATCGTCGAATCGTGGCCGTTGGTTTCTTTTTTTAAAAAACCCTATCTCATCTTATCCTCCTTTCTCTTCTCTTATCCACTCCATTCTCCTTATATTCTTTCCCCCTTTTCTTTTCGCCCTCACTTTCCTCTTCTTCTCTTTCCTCTTCTGCTTTTCTCCCGAAGCGGAAAGTCTCCCTCCTGCTCTCGACCCAGCAGCTCAGCTGCTCCCACCATCCGCGCGCGTCGACACTCACCGCCGCCTCCATCCACCTCGCCTCGCCCCGGCGACCTTGCCTAGGCCACCAGCGACGCCAGCGCCGCCCAGCAGAGGACGAAAACTCAGGAACACTGTGCAGAGCAGATCGAAGTGATCCAGAGGGTTTGAAGAGCTAGGAAGCTCCCAGGCGCCACCAGGAGCTACCCCGAAGCAAGGAGGAAGGAGGAGAAGGCCAGCAGAGCTCCGCCAGAGGGGTTTTGCCAGAAAAACCAGGGAGGAAGTGTGAGGTACGAAAACTCGATCTTTTCTTCTGTTTGAGACGTTGTTGGGTAGCCTAGGTGTGTAGAAGGAGAAAAGAGGAGTCAAATGACTCGATTTGGCCGGAAAACAGACCCATTCCGACGACACAGTCGATCGGAAACCGGCACGGTAAAAACAAGAGTTTTTACCGTGTCAGTTTCACTTTTACAGTTTTACCCAGGGGTAGAGTTACCAAATTACCCCTGACAGTTTAAATAATTACAGTTACTGTTTTACTGTTTACCTTTAACTATTTACTGTTACTGTTTACTTTTTACTGTTGACTTTTACTATTTTCCGGTTGACTTTGACCGTTGACTTTTACTATTTACCAGTTGACTTTGACCGTTGACTTTTACTGGCCTCACTTGAAAATTAGCCACCGTGGCTTCTACTTCATCTTCCCAAAGTTCAACACCAGTAGCCCGCAACTCGTAGAGAAGCGGAACCCGAACCACTCTCAAATGAGCTAAAGAGACGAAAGGGTTGTGGCTAAGTGCATCGGCCACTAAATTGGCCCTTCCTGGATGATACTCAATAGAAATATCATAATCTGCCAGTAGCTCCATCCATCTTCTCTGCCTCAGATTTAAATCTCTTTGGGTAAACACATAACGGAGGCTCTTGTGATCGGTGAAAATTTAACAGTTAACTCCGTAAAGATAGTGTCTCCATAACTTTAGCGCGAAAACTATCGCTGCAAGCTCTAGATCATGGGTGAGATAATTTCCTTCGTGTGACTTTAATTGCCTAGAGGCATAGGCAATAACTCTCCCATGTTGCATCAGCACACCACCCAAACCTTGTCTAGAAGCATCACTATAAACCACAAACTCACCATTATCGTCAGGTAATGCCAAAACTGGAGCACTAACCAAACGGTTCTTTAATTCTTGAAAACTCTGTTCGCAGTTTTCACACCATTCAAACTTCACACATTTCCTCGTCAATCTAGTAAGAGGAGCCGCAATCTTGGAAAAACCTTCCACAAAACGGCGGTAGTACCCAGCTAGACCCAAGAAACTCCGTATGTCCTTTACACTGGTGGGTCTCCTCCAACTCACAACTGCCTCTATCTTTTGGGGGTCCACACTAACACCTTCGGCCGTCACAATGAGGCCCTAGAACCCCACTTTATCTAGCCAAAACTCACACTTGCTGAGCTTTGCGTATAACTGAGCCTCTTTCAAAGTCCGTAAGACCAACCTCAAATGTCTTGCATGTTCCTTTGCATTCTTGGAATAAATCAGAATGTCATCTATGAACACGATCACAAATCGGTCAAGATATGAGTCAAACACCCTATTCATGAGGTCCATAAAAGCTGCAGGTGCATTGGTAAGCCCAAAAGCCATCACCACAAACTCATTATGGCCATAACGTGACTGAAAAGCATTCTTGGTTATGTCAGTCTCTCAAATTCGCAACTGATGATATCCCGACCTCAAGTCAATCTTCGAAAAGACTGTTGCCCCTTTCAATTGATCAAACAAGTCGTCAATATGGGGCAAGGGATGCTTGTTCTTCACAGTAACTTGATTTAGCTTCCTGTAATCCACACAAAGTCTCAACGTACTATCCTTCTTATGAACAACACCGGGGCACCCCAAAGAGATGAACTTGGTCGAATAAATCCCTTATCCAACAACTCCTGTAATTGAGTTCTCAACTCCTTCTATTCGGCAGGGGCCATTCTGTATGGTGCTTGAGAAATAGGTGCGGTTCCAGGAAGTAAATCGATTGTAAAATCGATCTCTCTTTCAGGTGGCAATCCAGGCAATTCATCTGGGAAAATTTTTGGAAACTCCTTAACTATAGGAATATTATCCAAACCTACTTCTCCTATACTAGTATCAACCACATGCGCTAGGTAGGCTTGACAACCTTTATTTAACAATTTCCTAGCGGCCACAGCTGAAATTAGATACTTTGGAAGAACCTCCCTTTCTCCTTGAAACGTAACCTCCGGCATTCCAGGACTTCGAAACACTACTTCCTTCTGGAAACAATCCACCATGGCCCTATGGGATCCCAAAAAGTCCATACCCAAGATTACATCAAACTCTATCATATCTAAAGGAATTAAGTCAGCTTCGAACACAAGTCCATCCACTAACACCTCACAACCACTACACACCCAGTTTATCTCCATTGTATCCTCAGAAGGCAAGGATACACGCCACTCACCTGGGAGTGGTGAGGTTGGCACATTGGCATGGAGTGAAAATCTACTTGACATAAAAGAATGCGTAGCACCCGGATCAATCAAAGTAAAGGCAGGCTGACCAAAGATTAATAACGTACTAATGATGACCTCTGGAGAAGTACGACCCTCCTGCTGAGTCATGGCATGCACTCTAGCATGAGTAGTGGTGGGACGTCCTCTGTTTCCTCTGTTCTGCTGAGCATTGCCTCTATCTGGACCCAACATGCTAGTACCGCTGCCAGAAGCACCCGTTGGAAACTGGCCCATGGTCTGAGTCAGGAAAGACACTCTCTTAAAGTGGTCCTGCTGATCACAATGATAACATCCTCCTATCTGCTGCTGACTCTGCCCTACCTGAAATGACTGACCACGTGAGGCCCCACTCTGGCTACTAGATCCTCCACTAAACTGTCCAGATGAGCGTTCACCAAACCGGTTCCTAGAACGTCTCCTACCAAACCTCTTGAACATTCCTCGAATTCCGGAGCCAGAACTCGAGTGGCTATTATAACCACTGCCAACAGATGATCCAGAACCAGAAGTAGATGTCCCCCACCAATGAAGAAATCGACTAGGACCTCCAAAATGAGGTAAGGGCCAACTGCTAACTCCTGTGCCTCAATATGCATAGCCAACATCAAGGCCTGTTAAAATGTCTGGTAAGGCACGGCTGTCATCTAACTCGCATACATACCACCAAGTCCCTTGACAAAGTAATAAATCTTCTCCTCATCTATCTTAACCAAGTCAGGCACATAGAATGCCAACTCCCTGAAACGCTGCTGAAAGGCTGTCACTGTCATACTGTCATCGTTCTTCAAATCAAGAACTCCAACCTCATTCGGTTGATGTGGGCTGGGCTGATGTAACGCTCCTTGAAATGAGCTGTGAACTGATCCAGGTCATACCCTGAACTCCATCGCCCAAGCCTCTGCCCAAGTCTAACCACCAATGCCAAGCTTCCCTTTCCAGGAACTGAACAGCTATGATCACTTTCTTGCTCTCAAGACACTCTGCCTGCATAAACATTTTCTTCATACTCTCTAACCAGCTAAGAGCATCTAACGGCTCATCGGCATGAGAGAAAACCCGGGCTCCATTCCTGGGAGCCTTCTCATAAGTGATATCTGAGGCAAAGGTAGTGAGTCGCCTGAAGAATGTTCCAATGGACCATCAGCTGGCACTCTCTCATCCCCTCCCAATGGAGGATTGGAAGGATTGGGAGGATTTTCCTTACGGGCTCGACTACGACCACGACGCATAGTTACCTGAGTAAGAAAACATTTAGCACCATGTATAACATCAGCACTAGATTAACTACTACAAATACTTAAGGAATACCTAGTATCTCATGCATAAAATGCTAATGGTCCGCCATGGTCGGACCATCACTCTATAGATACTAAATACTCTTGAGCACAGATAGTAGTATGAAAGAATCGGATAACCTAATACTCTGATACCAACTGTCAAGACTGCAGAATCGGTTAAACCCCTTAACCCGAAATAAGTCCTGCGAGGATCACCTCCCAAAGAAGATTCTGCAGAAATTTCGATATAGTCTCCCTTAAAAAGTGGACAACCCTTAACCTGCAATAAACCCAATTGAACACTTCTAAAAACCAATAACCATCCGAAATCTCCTAGAGCCATCCTGCTCCCAAAACCAACAACCTCCACAAGATACACATCTAATTAATTTTTAACAAAAGGTACAACTCCAAATTTAAAAGCTGCATAAGGTTCCAGTTCCCTAGGAGTTCACCAACAAATAAAACTACCCGATGTGTATCAGAGCGTCTAAGAAAAATGAAAACAGAGAAATATTACAAGTAGGTTAACCCGGAACCTACTGATAGTTCGGAAAATGGTGGTAACTATGTCTGGCCTCCACGAAGACTAGTTGGGTCGAGCACTGCAATCTGGGCATTTAAAACGAAGAGCCCAAGGGAGAAACTGAAAAAATATTAGCGTGAGTGGACAAAATCAAATATAAAAACTCTATCTTCTTTAATGTCCTCCCTTGGAGTTTTTTAAGAAAAACCTTATGCACGCAAATTATAGACAAATCATTAAATAACTCACTTGGCTCAAATCCATAATTAAATGAGGGGTATTAACCTCAACCACGAGAAAACTGACCCACTCTACCACGAGAGTCTATTGACCAGCTCATCGGAGAGGGTCCCATGACCCGCTCTATTCGGGAGGGTCCAACCGACCAGCTACCACCGAAGAAGGTCCTGACCTGCTCTATCCGGGAGGTTCATAATGACCAGCTACCACCGAAGAGGGTCAAACTAGCTACTATCCAGAGAGGGTACCATCTCCATCTGGAGAGGGTCCATGCTAGCATGCAATACATATATCCATATCCTTTAAAATCCTTTTAAAAACCACGTGGAAAAATAAATCGAAAACCTAATCAAATCTCCCATGACTTTACCCCAAACACATTGGATTTAAAATGTTTTCAAGAACCCAAAACCGGTTCTCTGACTTTACTTTAAAATCCTTAAATCCAAGAGCCAAGTTTCCCCTTTTTAAATTTCATCCCCCTCCATAACCCAAAACGGTGATAACAATAAAAACCGTATTCCGGGAAAATCCTATAAAATCACGGGAAATGTAGGAACCTATTTCCAGCTCACTTATTTTTAAAAAGTATAAAATTCTCATTTTTCCAAAATCACCGTAAAACTTAAAATGGAGGAAATCACATATAAAAGAGAAACTAATTAAAGTCTACTGCATGCATTATATTTAAAAATAAAGTCCACTCACAGATGCCGCTAGGTCTGCCGGCTACCAGAAGGCTGCTCAGCTCAAGCTCTCCTACGTCTTGTTCAAAATACACAAACAGGTCTTAAACCAACAATTAAAGTAAGGGCAACAGCAATAAATCTCTACCCTTAACGTTCATCCTTAACCACCTCTAGAAAAACATGGGGAGTCGGCCTCAAATACCCCATTAGCGTAAAAACTCTTAATTACACCCTCAAACCTAGCCGGTACTTCCTAAACGACCGGTAGTCATTTAATTACCCAATTAACAAACCATACCTTCCAAAAATACTAAACGTATCAAATAAATCTCCAAAAATTAGAAACTGTCCTTCAATGGCCTTCTCATAATTTTTACAATTTAATGGGCACCAAAAACCGCCCAAAAAGCCGACGGCGGCCGCCGGTAAAGAATTCCGGCCAGACTCCGGCGACCTCCGATCGCCACCAAATTTTACCAGCAGTTTCGTCTCGTCAATTGGAACCACTTCCTTGTTCAACTCGAAGGCCAATTCGGCCTCTAACTAGGTCAATCGACAAAAAATCCAAGAACCCGAAATAAAATTCAATTCAAACTTCAATCCTTCAATTCTCCCTACACACTTCGAACCAAGCTACCAAATTCTAGGGGATTATAGTACTCATCAAACTCATCAAAACCATATATAAAACTCAACGAGAGGTGGCCTGAGGAGGGAGAAATCCGGCGTCTCCCTAACGGCGGCGAGTTAGCTCCGATGACCACCCCCAACTTCAAGGCGGCACAGCAGACTTCAAATTGATACCTAGCACACACCCTAACTCCGCCGGACGGAGGAGAAATCCGGCGGAAAAAATCCGGTTTCAGAGGAAAAATCGACGGTGACTTTTTGACTTTTTAACTTTCCTACTTTTTGACTTTTCACCGTTTCACCCCAGTAAACCACTATCTATAGACTTTTCACTAAATAGTAACTTTGGTTTTTTGATAATAAGTTCTTCATACGAACTCCGATTTAAGCGTGCTACGTGTCCACGAACTCGTAACGACGCCCTTTACAACTTTCATGAAGAAAGTTTCCCAAAATTCCAGACTTAACGAAAAGTCAACTTTATGACCTTTCACGGTAAAACGGTTACTACGAAATGGTTAAAGATGAAAGTAACTTGGGTAGTAACCGACCGTAAATTGATTCTAGAACCGGGATGTGACACGATGTCGGTGTGCTTAGGGGACGCCCCGGGACTCGAATCGGTAATCAAGAACATGGAAATCTCGATGTGTTATGAGAACACGGTATTATTGCTGGACCGATCATCCATGCATATCGATGATGTATTTGCTTATGCCATGGCTCTTGAGATAATTGAGCAAGATGATATCGAATCACGCTCCGTCAATGAATGTGAACGTAGAGCGGATTGACATAAATGGAAAGTTGCTATCCAGGAGGAATTGAATTCCCTAACAAAGCGACAGGTGTTTGGACCGGTTATGCTAACGCCGCCAAGTGTAAAGCCTGTGGGACATAAATGAGTCTTTGTTAGAAAGCGTAATGAGAAGAACGAGATACTAAGGTATAAAGCTCGCCTTGTGGCGCAAGGTTTCTCACAACGCCCTGGAATAGACTACGAGGACACATATTCTCCCGTAATGGACATAATCACTTTCCGCTACCTTGTCAGTTTGGTATTATCTAAAAAACTGGACATGCAGCTCATGGACGTGGTTACAACATATCTCTATGGGGATCTTGATTCAGAGATATATATGAAATTACCTGATGGTTTCCAGGTGCCTAAGTCAAGTGACTCTAAACCACGGAGTGCGTACTGCATTAAGTTACAACGCTCACTATACGGATTGAAGCAATCCAGACGGATGTGGTATACCCGTCTTAGTGACTACTTGATTAGGAAGGGTTATAAGAACAATGAGTTGTGCCCTTGCGTGTTCATAAGGAAAACGAGTTCCGGATTTGCGATAGTCGCCGTTTATGTGGATGATATGAATATCATAGGGACTCTTGATGAAATCAATGACCGCGACACTGAAGTCCGAGTTTGAGATGAAGGACATGGGAAAGACTCGGTTTTGCTTAGGCATTGAGCTAGAGCACCGAGCCTCTGGAATCTTAATACACCAGAGTGCATATGTTCACAAGATGTTCAGGCGCTTCAATGTGGAGCCGAGGTACCATATCTTAGTGCAATCGGTGCGCTACTATATTTGGCTCAGTGCACTCGGCCAGACATTGCTTTCTCAGTGAACATGTTAGCTAAACATAACTCTGCGTCAACGCAACGTCATTGGACCGGTGTCAAGAACATATTTCAATACCTTAAAAGGTCAATGGACATGGGCATGTTCTTTCCATATAAGGATTCAAGATGGACTGCAAAAGAGTGCAGAGTTCCTGAGAATCTAAGCGCTGGTCACTTAAGGAACCAAGCTACCGGGTACGGTGCACCTTGCTTCACCACAGACAAGCCAACTTGTATTTATAAAGATAATGCCGCATGTATTGAACAAATGAGGCAAGGCTACATCAAGGGTGATCATACGAAGCACATCTCACCAAAGTTCTTCTATAATCAATAACAGCAACTCCTCCTCAACATTCAAGTTAATCAAGTGAGTTCAGAGGCAAACGTAGCAGACCTGTTTACTAAATCTCTGCCTAAGTCTATTCTCGAGAAGCATGTGAAGAGCATTGGAATGCGACGACTATCGAGCCTCCCTAAGTGAGCTACTTATCAGGGGGAGCCACGCTCTCGATCGAGAAGCATTGTGTATTGTACTCTTTTTCCTTCAACCAAGAGTGTTTTTTCCCACAGCGTTTTTATTACTTGGCAAGGTTTTAACGAGGCAACATTGTAAGCACCATCCGACATTTCGACGGGCGACACAATGAGGAGTGTTGTAGGACATAACATGTGCGTGTGTGCACTTGGTCTTATGCCGTGTATATGGGTTTAGCCCAATGGGCCTTATGCGTGTGCCCTAGTTGTAATAGGTTTACATTATGGACTTAACCCAATCCATGTAGGATTGGTCCATTGTACTTAGAGTGAGTCTCTATATAAAGAGTTCATCCCTATTCATAATGAGGATTGATTCCATTCATTCTATCAGCACATATTCTAGGACATAGGTTTAATCAGAGACAATCTCGTGAGAAGGATTCTCAGTATCGATGAGTAAGGGATTTGATTGTGCCAGGGAGCCATTTTCTTCTTGGGCTGCACATCTTTCGAACCAAGTGGCCTCCCCCTCTTCTTTTGAGGAGCCACGGCCTCCACCCGTCCACTAGGTTCGGCAGCCCCCATACTAGGGGCAGCGGTGCTCGGACCCGGGGTGTCCATGCCCATCTTTGGGACTTCTAGCCTTGCAGGGACATTAGTAGCTGGTATGTCCGATCTCGTGACCTTAGCAATCTCAGCAAATGAGTCAGGCATCTGATCCGCCACTTGCTGCAGCTCAAGGATTCGCCTCACTTCCTTCTCGGCATGAGAAGTGCGGGGATCATAATGAGCAAGCGTTGGAACTGACCAGGCCAATTCCTGTCGTTCACGCCGAGCATGCATGCTCTCATCTCTCCCTAACGACGGGAAGACTGTCTCATTAAAGTGACAATCAGCGAATCGGGTCTTAAAGAGATCACCTGTCAAAGGCTCTAGGTATCTGATGATAGTTGGGGAATCATAGCCAACATAGATACCCAAACGTCGTTGCGGACCTATTTTCTTACGCAGTGGTGGCGTAATAGGCACATACACTCCACAACCGAATATGCGTAAGTGCGAAATGTTAGGCTCATATCTAGTAACCAACTGGTACGCACTAAACGCTTGGTTGGAGGCGGGTCGGAAACGAACTAACACGGCTGCATGCATAGCATAACCCCAAGACGCAAAACCAAATCCAAAACCTCCCTAGTCCTCTCCACCATAGTTTCAGTAGCTGATACTGTAACAACAATAAGAAAAACCAGTCAGGATCCAATTAGAAAAACGTAACTAAAAATTGAACAGCGAATTTGTTGAAGGTATACTGCAGGCACAGATAGTATACTGTAATCAACTTCTATCACTTTAAACCAGAGCAATCGATGACTGAGATCTCAGACTCCAGCATCAATAAAATCCCCTCAAAATCAAGACCCAGTAAGTTAAAAAAACAACAGCAACAGAAAACAAAATCAAATCGCACAAAAAGGACAAACTAAGTCGTTACCAGTGCAAGCCTACAAATCCCAAACAGCCAAGAAATATGAGTAGATCAGTGACAAAGTTAGCAAAACAACATAGCACAGCACATAGTAAAATAAGAAGGGAAAGGAGCTTTTTGCTTCTCAGAACATGTAGTTTACTGACACAACATTTTGTAATTTGCTCGAGGTAAGATGAATGAGGTGAGCAATGTAGACGGACGCGCGATGGATGAATGAGGTCTGAGAGAGTCGAGGCTAGATGGAGGAATGTCTCTCTCAAGTTGCCTTGTAATTTGCTCAAGTTCGCAAGGGTACCCACTGTCATTTTGAAAAATTCATTAATTTGCAGCTACAAAAGCGTGTTTTTCTGACTTCTGCTTATAAAAGGAGGGTTCCCCTTACTTTTCCTTTTACCTCAAAAACAACACTTCTTTAAAAATGAGCTTCTTTATGTGTTTACCAAACACCAATTTCATCCTTGCTTATAAGCACAGGAGCTTATAAGCCCCCCCAAAAGCACCCTAAGTGAATTAGGACCTGCAGATAAGACATTTTTTCTATATCTGTAACCTCAAAAACAACACTTCTTTAAAAATGAGCTTCTTTATGTGTTTACCAAACACCAATTTCATCCTTCCTTATAAGCACAGGAGCTTATAAGCCCCCCAACGCACCCTAAGTGAATTAGGACCTGCAGATAAGACATTTTTTCTATATCTGTATCCTTGTACTACAACTGCCGCCCAGTAAACAGACATTTTTTCTATATCTGTAAACAGACTGAAACCACAACATAATTTGAGTCAGCATAGATATAATAACTACAAATGCGCTAAAGAAAATAAAAAAACAAACAATGCTGAAATCTATTGTATGTAATTCATTTTAGAGCAAACTTTCCGTAGGAGAAGAGCATCACATCATATTAGCATGAAATTGAGAGCAAACACATATACCTTCTGAAGTCAACACAGTCAGAATAAACAACTCTGAACCTGCAGCTAACCAAAAACAAAAGCGTTCATGAATCTTCCATACACAATCCAGTATAATCTTAATGTATCCATAGTATAATGTATCCAAAACAATGATTAAGATTAGGCAAAAATAAACCACAATTAGGATAACTGAAGGACAGACAATATTACCACTTCCAAATGTAGAAAGAGAGTTCAAATGCTCAATCTCCACTCCTATAAATTCAACCAAAATCAATTTTTATGTTAAATTCAAAAAAGAGTAGAAGCTATATAGAAACAAAGATTAAAAGACCCAGAGTTACAATACTCAATAATTGATCAAATGATTGAACTTCCCAAAAAAACACATAATCTGTTTTCAAGCCAACCATCCTATCTCAGATTTCGATGGCAGCTGTGTTTGATGCTACAAAATAAAAGGCACTAATATAATTCATTTTGAAAAGAATGAAATGTTACAAAAATTTAAGCATTTGAAATTTGCAATTCAATTAGAAGAGATTAAGAAAACAATGTCAATGCAAATCTCCAACCTGCAATGTTCTCAACTGAAATATTGATGAATGTACAACAGCTGATCCAGTACCTACAACTTTTCACTCAAAGGTTAAAAGCTAGTATGGAGTTAGTGGTTCTTTCTGATATGCTAGTAGGCCGATTATTCAGGCATGTCCAAGCTGATTATTACCGTTGATTGTTAGAGTCAGTTCAAGAGTTTCATGCTTTGTTTAATTTGGTAGAATAATAAGTACTCTTCTTTGGTGTAATGGACATAGAGATCGAGAGGCTCCATATGCTCACAATGTTTGCAAAATTGTAAAAGCTTTGCAAGTCTGGTCCCAATAAAAGAAGTAATATAATTCATCACATTTCAAACCTCACAGAATTTTTTTTGAAAAAAAAAAATCACAATCTAAATTAGCATATAGCATCTAATAAAGACTAATATCCAACTTTACATTATCATTTAATCTTCCACCAATATAGTGAATTTTACATGACACCATCTCGTCCAGAAAACGTATGTGCAACATTATAGTTTTTATCATCAGACATCTATAAGACCGACAATAACTCAAAGCAAAACATCCATCCAATACACTGAGGCCAATAGAGCAAAACACTCAACAAAATAACAAGAGGGCAGGTAATTATCATCAGACAAAAAATCACAATCAAATAACTGAGACCCAAACAGATACCAAACCGAAAAAGAAACAAATACACCAATGGGTAAAATCTGGAAGCCACGAGGTAGAAAAGTGATTCATCATTCATCATCTGCCAACAACTCACAATTACACAACTGAGACCCAAACAAATACCAAACCAAAAAAATACACCAATAGCTGAAATCTGGAAACAGCAAGACAGAAGATGAAGTGATTCATCATCTAACAACTCACAGAGAAATTAAGAGCAAACACATATTACCTTTTGAAGTTAGCACAGAGAAAATAAACAGTTCTGAACCTGCACCTAACCAAAAAAGCTAAGCGTTCAGGAATCTTCATTGCACAATCATCTGCCAACAAGTCACAATCACACAACTAAGACCCAGACATATACCAAAACAAAAAAAGAAATAGAAACAAATCCACCAATAGATGAAATCTGGAAATGGCCAGGTAGAAGATGAATTGATTCAGAACAGACCTGGTTGTTAGTTGTTACCCGGTCATGAGTCACTCCAATACTCAAACTCGTACTCCTTTAGTCAAACTTGTACTCGTTCTTCAGTTTATCACTTTACCTCAGCATAATAACAAAAATAGATACTTGAATTAAAATTTTGTTTAATGAAAGGATTGCTGATCTAAAAGTGAAAACAACATTCAGTGCCAAAGACGAATTCCTTACAAGATTAATAGGATCTGAACCTGATTGTCTTTCCACTAAGCTCCAGAGCTGCACATTAATCTCCAAAATGAATTTTAAGCACATTAAGCAGAAAACTCTGATAGTTTTTTAACCTTGACAATGCTAATACAAAAGAAAAGAAAGCAATCATCTTAAGGCCTCTTGCTGAAACCGAACCCCAGCAGCATTGATACTGTGTACAAATGAAAGGAATAAATTGCAAAACAGATACAACAATACTGAACTTGAATACCATGACCAAGTTGAAAAATCCATGTTCATATGTATCATTTCAGTAGGAAAGTTATCCAAAATTTGTAATCAAACCCAATTAATCATTAAAAGTTCAAGTTGACAGATGAGGGCCCACAATTTCTTGGTTCAAATTGAAACAATTTGTATAGACAAAGATAAAAGATTATTGAACCTAAAAGTCACTTTGGTTCAGTTTTCATATCTAGTCAGTCCCAATCTCCAATTAATACCAACACAACCCAATTTATAACCAATGCACTATCAAATCCATATATAACAAAAAATTGGATCAAATATAATTCTAAGTAAACAATTGCCTTTGCCTGTTCTTCAATCTAAATTCCAAACCAAAACACACGCTGCAGAACCATTATACCAAACCCAAATGGTAAACCCTAATGGGTTTTCAAGGCAAACAAGTCATGAACTCCACAACACCAATTGATCAATCGATGGAAAATTAAACCAACGCATAGAAAGAAAACAAACAAGGATTTATGCTGTAAATTGGGTCTCCCTTCTCCAGGAGGAAGGGCGGAGAAGCCACCATCAGCGTCACCGGCGGAATCAAGAAGAGAAGCGAAGATGGAATCGCCGCGCGCGTGAGGAGACGTGTACAACTTCTCTCTCTCTCTCTCCGTCTCCCTCTCTCTAACTTCTCTCTCTCTTCGTCTCCCTCTCTCTAACTTCTCTCTCTTTGTATGCATACAAGAGAAAGGGTTTCGAAATGGCATAAAAATAAAAATATTATGTCGGCAACGGCTCTTTTCTCTCTCTTTTTTGAACAATTTTCTCTCTCTTCTTCCTTTTTAGCACAAACGAGGTCCTTTTTATTACAGAAAAAGACAGAAAAAAATATATTTTTTTATTTTAATTGAGAATTAAATTTATCTTATTATAAAAATAAAGGATATATATGAGATCTAATATCTATTTAATAAGTAATTATTTATTTTTGATTATGAGTTCACAAAGTCAGCTAAAAGTAACACATATATTATCATTTTGGTTGGAGTTTTGATAAAAGTAAAAGTAAAATTTGTCGGCTATAATTATTTATTTATTTAATTTTAACTGACAATTTATATTAAAATTCGTCGGGTATTGCTAGTTATTTTTTTTCCTTAACTATACCCGACGAATTTTAATCGTCGGCTATAATTATTTATTTATTTTATTTATTTAACTTTAACTGAATAATAAAATAAAATTCTTCAGCTATAGTTAGTTATTTAATTTTTTTTCTTGTATTTTTGATTAATTTTTTTTTACTTTTTTGTTTTTCCACCGGTGGTGAAAGAGGAGAAGGAGAAAGAGAAGAGAAGGAGGAGAAGGAGGACAAGGCCGAGAAAGAGAGGTGGAGGAGGAGAAGGTGCAACTCCTCGTGTCTAAAAGTTACCTTTTTACAGAGGTTTATAACTTATCAAGAGCATTTTACTACGATCGGTAATTTAATAAATTATTGCTCGAGTTTATTTTTTAAGTTTTTCTAAACTCTTCAAATTCCTTATTTAAAGACATGGAGTCGTAGTAAATGTCGACACGAGTCTCCCGATATTTTCAGAATATTTTTCAGAGCTTTCGTCTATTTTCTACGACTTTCTGAAGTTTATGGTAATTTTTAATTACTATTATAATAAATAGTTTCTACCATTTACTTTTTACCTTCTTTAAATCTGGACCGTCAGATCTTACCAAGATCCCCCTTCCTCTCGACCCTCTCGTCTCAGACGAGCGCCCCAGCGGCGCTCTGCCGCGTCCAGCCGCCTCACGTCGGTGTACCACTCAGAGAACCAAGGAGGAGGGAGATCGCTCGAATTGGGTGCGGCTCTCCTCAGTGAAAAATCTGACGAACCAGGCGGTGATTTAACGAACTAAGGTCCGATTCTTGCTCATCTGCTTCTTCTCTTCCTTCCTATATATTTTTTTCATCATATTGAGCCCTAATCAAGATTTTCCCATTTTCTTGTTTTTCTGGTTTTTCGGGTTTCTCCACAGGGGACGATTTCTGACGTTTTTCCGTCCTTGTTGACGTCGTTTCAAGCTGTTAGTGGCCGAGTGGGGGTTGTCCGAGGCTAGGGTCCCTGTTATGGCTACTCCAGCCTGAGGCAGGGTTTCAGTGTGCTAGCAGGGGTGTCATCGAGGTTGTATGGCCCTGGTCGAGGTAGTTGGGGACTAAGTCTGCGTCTGGGGGTGTCTAAAAGTCTGCACGACAATCGTTAGCAAGGAGAAGCGTTGGTGCCTGTGTTTCCAATCAATTAGAGTTAGGAGTTTGGTCGAACAAAGTGTAAGTCTCAGCATTTCTTTCAGATTTTGGTGTTTTTGTGTTGTTATGATGATTTGTGACTGAAATGGAGATAATCTGTGATTGTATATCGATAACTAGGTGAACAGAGAAAAGAGGAAAGCTATTGCGAAATTCCGGCAAGTCGCCAGAATCCGGTAAGGGTTTCGGTCAGACAAGTTTCCGACAGAAAGCCGAAGAGGTTTAAATAATCCTTAGATAACATCATAATTATGGAGTTTCAATTAAATCGTAAATTGAGTCGATACGGAAAACTTGCCCTATTTTGGAAGTTTCTATTATGTGAAACTTTCCCTTTATGAAAACTTTCTATTTATGGAAGTTAATACTTTGGGTCGATAATTTAGAAGCGAGGTTAAAGATAATGTGAATTCAAAATTATGGACTTATGCGTGTGCCCTAGTTGTAATAGGTTTACATTATGGACTTAAGCCAATCCATGTAGGATTGGTCCATTGTACTTAGAGTGAGTCTCTATATAAAGAGTTCATCCCTATTCATAATGAGGATTGATTCCATTCATTCTATCAGCACATATTCTAGGACATAGGTTTAATCAGAGACAATCTCGTGAGAAGGATTCTCAGTATCGATGAGTAAGGGATTTGATTGTGCCAGGGAGCCATTTTCTTCCTGGGCTGCACATCTTTCGAACCAAGTGGCCTCCCCCTCTTCTTTTGAGGAGCCACGGCCTCCACCCGTCCACTAAGGTCGGCAGCCCCCATACTAGGGGCAGCGGTGCTCGGACCCGGGGTGTCCATGTCCATCTTTGGGACTTCTAGCCTTGTAGGGACATTAGCAGCTGGTATGTCCGATCTCGTGACCTTAGCAATCTCAGCAAATGAGTCAGGCATCTAATCCGCCACTTGCTGCAGCTCAAGGATTCGCCTCACTTCCTTCTCGGCATGAGAAGTGCGGGGATCATAATGAGCAAGCGTTGGAACTGACCAGGCCAATTCCTGTCGTTCACGCCGAGCATGCATCCTCTCATCTCTCCCTAACGACGGGAAGACTGTCTCATTAAAGTGACAATCAGCGAATCGGGTCTTAAAGAGATCACCTGTCAAAGGCTCTAGGTATCTGATGATAGTTGGGGAATCATAGCCAACATAGATACCCAAACGTCGTTGCGGACCTATTTTCTTACGCAGTGGTGGCGTAATAGGCACATACACTCCACAACCGAATATGCGTAAGTGCGAAATGTTAGGCTCATATCTAGTAACCAACTGGTACGCACTAAACGCTTGGTTGGAGGCGGGTCGGAAACGAACTAACACGGCTGCATGCAATATAGCATAACCCCAAGACGCAATAAGGAGCTTTGAGCCCATGACCAGTGCTCTAGCTATCAACTGAAGTCTCTTTATCATAGCTTCAGCCAAACCATTTTGCGTATGCACGTATGGAACATAATGCTCCATCTTTGCTCCAACCTTCTCCAAGTTTGCTATGCAGTTCTGGAACTTGCATATATGATCATTAAGATCATCCCCTTCCTCCATCTTGAGGCCAAAGAGTTGTTCCTTTAAGAGTAGCTTGTTGCCGATGCTTTTACCCCGGTAGACACTTTCAAGCTTGTCCCAGGCTTCTTTTGCCGTCATTTTTCTCCAATATGAGGCAAGACATTATCAGCAAGATGCAACTCAACACAACTCTTTGTTATCTTGTTCTTCTTCGTCCAAACTACTTCAGACATCTCTGTAGGCTTTGTTCCTGTAGCCTCATCAGTCTCTTGTTGAATCAGGACGTTCTTCAACTTCCTCTACCAAAGCGTGAAATCAAACTTGCCATCAAAGGGTTGATGGACGACTTCACATCTCCTGCTTCGACCCTCCCTTTGCCGTTCACCATCGCAAAGTATCCAGATATGGCTCTAACACCACTTATAGTGGTAAACGCCTTTTAGATCCTTATTGGTACTTTGTGAAATAAGCAAAGAATAAAACTGGACACAGAACACATCGAAATTTTATAGTGGTTCGGCTATAAATAGCTTACGTCCACTTAGTGATCTCTCGAGAGACTCACCAAAACACAATGAAGAATTTAGGTTTACAAGATCTTTTGTAAAACCCTCTCCCTTCCCTGTCTAGGTCTTATCTCTCTATCACTCTTGATTCTCTAGGTTTTCTGCCTCTCTTAGAGAATTCCCTGCAGCTCCCTTTTCTGATGCAATAATATCTTAGGATTCCTAACCCTAGCATACAAATCTTCACAGAATCTAAAAAAGATTAATTTCCTAAAACTTATAGAAAAAACTGACTTATATTTGTCTGCTGAATCCTAACCATTAGATCGTATCAACGAGCCAAAACACAACAGTATCACTGTCCTCCTCTGCCAAGCCTCCAATAGGGGGAAATAAAGAAAAAGAAATCTTGGTTCAGTTCTCCACCTTAACGTCATAAACGAAATGAAAAGCACTTACGTCTGCCAAAACACAACAGTATCAGTGTCCTCTGCCAAGCCTCCAATAAGGGGAAATAAAGAAAAAGAAATCTTGGTTCAGTTCTCCACCTTAACGTCATAAACGAAATGAAAAGCACTTACAGACTACCAATTGGTTTCTTTAAAAAAAAAGAGCTATCCATATAGATGTACATGTATATCAAACCTAAAACTCTCTTTCCAAGCTTCACTTTTTACCTTCAGTCCTAATCCAATCAATACCAGCTCTCTATATTCGCAACCTTTCCAAAGCAAACACCCAATTTATAAAAATTTCACATTGCACTATCAAACACCCATATATAACCTGAACCCAAAAAACCCGCCAAAAATTGAAAAGCACCGTGCTTTAGTCCAATAAAGATTGAATGAAATACACAAAACCCCAACATGATTTTAAATAAACTATGACGATGGGACGAATAATTATACCTGTAACCTGAAACCGTATTCATGCTGATAAGACGCTGCAAATTTCATAAAGATCAGAGATCAACATATACCAGAATCAGTATCAAAAAGAGAACAAAGAAGATCAAAATTCAAATTCACAATATAAAAAATGAAATAACAAACTTAGCGCAAGTAAGCACACTTTTCATACCGTCAATCCTAATCCAATCAATACCAGCTCTCTATATTCACAACCTTTCCAAAGCAAACACCCAATTTATAACAACTGCACATTGCACTATCAAACACCCATATATAACCTGAACCCACAAAAACCCGCCAAAAATTGAAAAGCAACATGCATTAGTACAATAAAGATTGAATCAAATACACAAACCCCCAACATGATTTTAAATAAACTATGACGATGGGACGAATAATTATACCTGTAACCTGAAAACACCAGTAAAACCCCAGTATTGCGTTCCGTATTCATGCTGATGAGACGCTGCAAATTTCGTCAAGATCAGAGATCAACATACACCAGAATCAGTATCAAAAAGAGAGCAAAGAAGATCAAAATTCAAATTCACAATATAAAAAATGAAATAACAAACTTAGCGCAAGTAAGCACACTTTTCATACCGTTAGTCCTAATCCAATCAATACCAGTTCTCTATATTCACAACCTTTCCAAAGCAAACACCCAATTTATAACAATTGCACATTGCACTATCACACACCCATATATAACCTGAACCCACAAAAACACGCCAAAAATTGAAAAGCAACATGCTTTAGTACAATAAAGATTGAATCAAATACACAAACCCCCAACATGATTTTAAATAACTATGACGATAGGACGAATAATTATACCTGTAACCTCCAGTATTGCGTTCCGTATTCATGCTGATGAGGCGCTGCAAATTTCGTCAAGATCAGAGATCAACATACACCAGAATCAGTATCAAAATGAGAGCAAAGAAGATCAAAATTCAAATTCGCAATATAAAAAATGAAATAACAAACTTAGGGCAAGTAAGCACACATGGAAAAATATAATCCCCTTACAGCCTCTCACACATGCAGCACCACCTTCAATCTAAAATCTATTTCCAAAACACGCAGAACAACAAACCAAACAGTTAAAGTAAAAAGGAAGCAAGATACTTATCAAAGTCAAGGAAACATTCAAGTGAACCCAAGAGTTCTGAAGTAACACGGTTGCTCAATTCCTAAACGTCAAACTTTCTTTGGTATGACATAATACAGATGCTAAAATTTTAAATAATGATTTGTGTATAAAGCTACTCAGAGAAGTCATAAAGAGATAGATATTGAAAGTCAATTTTGCTGATTGGTTTGATCCAAAGTCAATTTTGTTCGATATCAATGATAATTACAGACTACATATCTAAATTTCATATCTAAAGCAAATGCCACAGAAGCTACCAATGAAATTCAATTACTATAATTAGTTCTGCCTGAACAAAGATTAAGATTGTGAGATTTGCTCAAAACTCCAAGCAAACCAACAGTAGCAGAAATCAACTGTAATAGAAAAATATATATTCAAAACCCATAACTAATAAACCCACATCCATGAGACCAACAAAAACTCAAAGCAAAACACCCATCCAATACATTGAAGCCCATAGAGCAAAACACTCAGCAAAATAACAATAGGGCAGGTATCATCAGCAACAAATCACAATAACACAACTGAGACCCAAACAGACACCAAACCAAACAAGAAACAAATCCACCAATAGTTGAAAAATCTGGAAACCGCAAGGTAGAAGATGAAGTGATTCATCATCTAGCAACAAAACACGATCACACACCTAAGACCCAACAGATACCAAACCACAAAAAGAAAAAAATAGAAACAAATCCACCAATAGAAATCTGGAAACCGCTAGGTTAAAGACGAAGTGATTCAGAACACATCTGGTTGTTGTTGTTACCTGGTCGTGAGTATTGACTCCAGTACTCAAACTCATACTCCTTCAGTCAAACTTGTACTCATTCTTCAGTTCATCTCTTGACTTCAGCATAATAAAAAACAGATACTTGAATTAATTTTGGTTAAACGAAAGGATTGCTGATCTAAAAGTGAAAACCAAATTCAGTGTGAAAGACCCAGAATTACAATACTCACTAATTGATCAAATGATTGAACTGACTGAACTTCCCAAAAAACACAGAATCTGATTTCAAGCCAACCTGTGTATCTAAGATTTTGATGGCAGCTGCATTTGATGCTACAAAATAAAAAGCACTAATATAATTCATTTTGAAAAGAATGAAATGTTACAAAAATTTAAGCATTTGAAATTTGCAATTCAATTAGAAGAAATTAAGAAAACAATGTCAATACAAATCTCCAACCTGCAATGTTCTCAACCGAAATATTGATGAATGTACAGCAGCAGTTCAAAGGTTGTTAGGCAGTATGGAGTTGCACAGTTCAAGGGTCCTTTCTGATATGCTAGTGGGCCGATTATTCAGGCATGTCCAAGCTGATTATTACTGTTGATTGTAAGAGTCAGTTCAAGAGTTTCATGCGTTGTTTAATTTGGTAAAATAATAAGTACTCTTCTTTGGTGTATTGGCCATAGAGATCAAGAGAAAGGCTCCTCATGCTCACACTGTTTGCAAAATTGTAAAAGCTTCGCATGTCTGGTCCCAATAAAAGAAGTAACATAATGCATCACATTTCAAACTTCACAGAATTTGTAAAAAATAAATCACAATATAAATTAGCATATAGCATCTAATAAAGACAAATATCCAACTTTACATTATCATTAGTTGATTACTCTTCCACCAATATAGTGAAATTTTACATGACACCATCTCGTCCAGAAAAGTATGTGCAACATTATAGTATTTATCATCAGACATCCATGAGACCAACAATAACACAAAGCAAAACATTCATCCAATACATTGAGGCCAATAGAGCAAAACACTAAGTAAAATAACAAGAGGGCAGGTAATTATCATCAGACAACAAATCACAATCAAATAACTTACCAAACCAAAAAAGAAACAAATACACCAATGGGTGAAATCTGGAAACCGCGAGGTAGAAGATGAAGTGATCCATGGTTCATCATCTGCCAACAACTCACAATTACACAACTGAGACCCAACAGATACCAAACGAAAAAATACACCAATAGGTGAAATCTGGAAACCGCAAGGCAGAAGATGAAGCAATTCATCATCTGACAACAACTCACAGAGAAATTGAAAGCAAACACATATTACCCTTTGAAGTTGGCACAAAGCAATTCATCATCTGCCAACAAGTCACAATCACACAACTGAGACCCAGACAGACACCAAAACAAAAAAAGAAATAGAAACAAATCCACCAATAGTTGAAATCAGGAAACGGCCAGGTAGAAGATGAAGTGATTCAACTGCCAGGTAGAAGATGAAGTGATTCAGAACAGACCTGGTTGTTAGTTGTTACCCGGTCATGAGTCACTCCAATACTCAAACTCGTACTCCTTTAGGCAAACTTGTACTCATTCTTCAGTTTATCTCTACCTCAGCATAATATAAAAACAGATCCCTGAATTAAATTTTGGTTTAATGAAAGGATTGCTGATCTAAAAGTGAAAACAAAACTCAGTGCCAAAGACGAATTCCTTAGAAGATTAATAGGATCTAAACTTGATTGTCTTTCCACTAAGCTCCAGAGCTGCACATTAATCACCAAAAAGAATTTTAAGCGCATTAAGCAGCAAACTCTAATAGTTTTTTAACCTTGACAATACTAATACAAAAGAAAAGAAAGCAATCATCTTATGAACCTTAAAACAAAGGAATTGATGTTGTTAAGGCCTCTTGCTGAGACCGAACCCCAGGAACATTGATACTGTGTACAAATGAAAGGAATAAATTGCAAAACAGAAACAGCAATACTGAACTTGAAGACCATGACCAAGTTGAAAAATCCATGTTGATATGTATTATTTCAGTAGGAAACTTATCCAAAAATTGTAATCAAACCCAATTAATCATTATAAGTTCAAGTTGACAGATGAGGACCCACAATTTCTTGGTTCAAATTGAAACAATTTGTATAGACAAAATTAAAAGATTATAGAAACAAATCCACCAATTGAAATCTGGAAACCGCAAGGTCACGAAGTGGTTCAGAACACACCTGGTTATTAGTTGTTTCCCGGTCGTGACTCCAGTACTCAAACTCGTACTCCTTCAGTCAAACTTGTACTCATTCTTCAGTTCATCTATTGACCTCAGCATAATAAAAAAACAGACTTGAATTAATTTTGGTTTAATGAAAGAATTGCTGATCTAAAAGTGAAACAAATTCAGTGTCAAAGACAAATTCCTTACATTATCATTAGTTGATTACTCTTCCACCAATACACTGAAATTTTACATGACACCATCTCATCCAGAAAAGTATGTGCAACATTATAGTTTTTATCATCAGACATCCATGAGACCAACAAAAGCTCAAAGCAAAACATCCGTTCAATACAGTGAGGCCAATAGAGGGAAACACTCAGCAAAATAACAATACGGCAGGTAATTATCATCAGATAACAAATCTCAATCAAATAACTGAGACCCAAACAGATACCAAACCAAAAAAGAAACAAATACACCAATGGGTGAAATCTGGAAACCACGAGGTAGAAGATGAAGTGATTCATCATTCATCATCTGCCAACAACTCACAATCACAAAGCTGAGACCCAAACAGATATCAAACCAAAAAAATACAACAATAGGTGAAATCGGGAAACTGCAAGGCAGAAGATGAAGCGACTCATCATCCCACAACTCACAGAGATAGCACATATATTACCTTTTAAAGTTCGCACAGAGAAAATAAACAGCTCTTATCCTACAGCAAACCAAAAACCAAAGTGTTCAGGAATCTTCAAATACAATCATCTGCCAACAAGTCACAATCAAACAACTAAGACCCAAACAGATACCAAAGCAAAAAAATAGAAACAAATCCACTAATAGTTGAAATCTGGAAACCGCCAGGTAGAAGATGAAGTGATTCAGAAGAGACCTGGTTGTTAGTTGTTACCTGGTCATGAGTACTGACCCCAATACTCACTCATACTCCTTTAGACAAACTTGTACTCATTCTTCAGTTCATCTCTTTACTTTAGCATAGTAAAAAAAACAGAAGCGTGAATTAATTTTGGTTTGACGAAAGGATTGATGATCTAAAAGTAAAAACCAAATTCAGTGTGAAAGACGAATTCCTTACCAGATTTATAGGATCTAAACCCGATTGTCATTCCACTAAGCTCCAGAGCAGCACATTAATCACCAAAAAGAATTTTAAGCACGTTTAACCGCAAACTCTAATAGTTTTTAAAGCTGTAGTTACTCTTGAAGAAGCTTTTCTTGTCGTTTGTGGCCACACCCATTGATTAGCATATGTAAATCCTTATTTTGTTCATGCAGTTAAAAGTTGTATGGCTGTCCTGTCAAATAAAAAAACCTATGACTGTCCTGTCGTTTGTGGACCCATTGATTAGCATATGCAAATCCTTATATTGTTCATGCGGTTAAAAGTTGTATGATTGTCCTGTCAAATAAAAAGAAAACCTATAAGCTATATTCAGCTCGAACAGAATAATTGAAATCACTGATTAAGAATTGTACCTTTAATACCTCTACAAATCTTCCATAGATTTTCATTCAAAATTGGCTGTACACTGAAAAGCAAAAAATAAATAAAAATTGTGGATAGAACCAAAAGAAAAGGATAAGAAATACTGTGACATTAGAGGCCCGTTTGGAATCACGTTTTCAGGATTTAGTGTTTGGTTGATTAATGAAAAACCACATTTTAACAAAGTTGTGGTTATAAAACATTGATTTTCGAAAGCAGCCACTGGGGTGCTTTTTTAAAACGGTGGTTTTCTCCAGCAAGCTGAAGTTTCGCAGGTTTAATAAATTCATGGTAATATATATATATATATATATATATATATATATATATATATATTGTCCTCATCTATTTACAATGTGTGTTCTGTATCAATTTCCTCTGAACCACTCCCCTTCCTGTCTTCTTTTCTTCCCTCTATCAGTCCAAATCCTTTGGTTGTTGTTAATTTGTTTTTCAATTCAATTCTCATCTTCCTCAATTACCAAACAGTTAATTGTGTTTTTTTATAGCTGATTATTCATATAGCTGATTATTTTATATTTGATTATTCTTACCTCAATACCAAACTGAGCCTAGAGCTGCTAAAAATATGGACAAATAAGAATAAACTGGTCTTCAAAGGTGGAATATCTATTTTTTTCTTTCTTTTTTACCAAGATCAAAGGCCAGAGTGGCTCGAACTCTATTTGAATCATATAACACTGTTATGGGAACAAATTAAACCCTGGACAAATAGCAACATTAGAATCCCGAGTCAGAACCAAAAATAAAAGACATACAAACATGCACAAACCCAAATACTACTCTATCTTTCACTTTATCAATGCTAGTCTTGCTTTGCATTTTCATCTAGTCTCATTGACTCACATTATTGCTCATTAAGAATCATATTCAGATTACAGAAAATAACCCACTAGAACGAAGTGGATAGTTATAAAGTACTCACCAGAGCTTGCAACAGTACGTTGTTGCTGGGATTATCAATAACTAACCTGGAAAATATGCATATACATGAACTTCAAGTGGAACTGTGGATGCATAAAATACTTGTGGAAGACCTACAAAAAAACTTGTCTTCAAATCAAAGAGGATTCCGAAAAGCACCATCCTGTTATATATACACACAGCAAAACACTTCATTAATTAGCTTGAATAAAAGAGAAGAAAATGAAAGGAAAATCAACTTCAAAGAAAAACAAAACCCGAACCCCAACTGAAAAGCAAAGAAAAACAAAATGACCAGCCCAAATTAACAAACATTAAAAATGAAAATCGAGGGAAAACTGAAAGGATTACCAAGACCTCAAAAGAAGACGAAGTCACTATCGTCCAGAGCTAACCAAATCCAAAACCTCCCTAGTCCTCTCCACCATAGTTTCAGTAGCTGATACTGTAACAACAATAAGAAAAACCAGTCAGGATCCAATTAGAAAAACGTAACTAAAAATTGAACAGCGAATTTGTTGACGGTATACTGCAGGCACAGATAATATACTGCAATCAACTTCTATCACTTTAAACCAGAGCAATCGATGACTGAGATCTCAGACTCCAGCATCAATAAAATCCCCTCAAAATCAAGACCCAATAAGTTAAAAAAACAACAGCAACAGAAAACAAAATCAAATCGCACAAAAAGGACAAACTAAGTCGTTACCAGTGCAAGCCTACAAATCCCAAACAGCCAAGAAATATGAGTAGATCAGTGACAAAGTTAGCAAAACAACATAGCACAGCACATAGTAAAATAAGAAGGGAAAGGAGCTTTTTGCTTCTCAGAACATGTAGTTTACTGACACAGCATTTTGTAATTTTCTCGAGGTAAGATGAATGAGGTGAGCAATGTCGACGGACGCGCGATGGATGAATGAGGTCTGAGAGAGTCGAGGCTAGATGGAGGAATGTCTCTCTCAAGTTGCCTTGTAATTTGCTCAAGTTCGCAAGGGTACCCACTGTCATTTTGAAAAATTCATTAATTTGCAGCTACAAAAGCGTGTTTTTCTGACTTCTGCTTATAAAAGGAGGGTTCCCCTTACTTTTCCTTTTACCTCAAAAACAATACTTCTTTAAAAATGAGCTTCTTTATGTGTTTACCAAACACCAATTTCATCCTTGCTTATAAGCACAGGAGCTTATAAGCCCCCCCAAAAGCACCCTAAGTGAATTAGGACCTGCAGATAAGACATTTTTTCTATATCTGTAACCTCAAAAACAACACTTCTTTAAAAATGAGCTTCTTTATGTGTTTACCAAACACCAATTTCATCCTTCCTTATAAGCACAGGAGCTTATAAGCCCCCCAACGCACCCTAAGTGAATTAGGACCTGCAGATAAGACATTTTTTCTATATCTGTATCCTTGTACTACAACTGCCGCCCAGTAAACAGACATTTTTTCTATATCTGTAAACAGACTAAAACCACAACATAATTTGAGTCAGCATAGATATAATAACTACAAATGCGCTAAAGAAAATAAAAAACAAACAATGCTGAAATCTATTGTATGTAATTCATTTTAGAGCAAACTTTCCGTAGGAGAAGAGCATCACATCATATTAGCATGAAATTGAGAGCAAACACATATACCTTCTGAAGTCAACACAGTCAGAATAAACAACTCTGAACCTGCAGCTAACCAAAAACAAAAGCGTTCATGAATCTTCCATACACAATCCAGTATAATCTTAATGTATCCATAGTATAATGTATCCAAAACAATGATTAAGATTAGGCAAAAATAAACCACAATAAGGATAACTGAAGGACAGACAATATTACCACTTCCAAATGTAGAAAGAGAGTTCAAATGCTCAATCTCCACTCCTATAAATTCAACCAAAATCAATTTTTATGTTAAATTCAAAAAAGAGTAGAAGCTATATAGAAACAAAGATTAAAAGACCCAGAGTTACAATACTCAATAATTGATCAAATGATTGAACTTCCCAAAAAAACACATAATCTGTTTTCAAGCCAACCATCCTATCTCAGATTTCGATGGCAGCTGTGTTTGATGCTACAAAATAAAAGGCACTAATATAATTCATTTTGAAAAGAATGAAATGTTACAAAAATTTAAGCATTTGAAATTTGCAATTCAATTAGAAGAGATTAAGAAAACAATGTCAATGCAAATCTCCAACCTGCAATGTTCTCAACTGAAATATTGATGAATGTACAACAGCTGATCCAGTACCTACAACTTTTCACTCAAAGGTTGCAAGCTAGTATGGAGTTAGTGGTTCTTTCTGATATGCTAGTAGGCCGATTATTCAGGCATGTCCAAGCTGATTATTACCGTTGATTGTTAGAGTCAGTTCAAGAGTTTCATGCTTTGTTTAATTTGGTAGAATAATAAGTACTCTTCTTTGGTGTAATGGACATAGAGATCGAGAGGCTCCATATGCTCACAATGTTTGCAAAATTGTAAAAGCTTTGCAAGTCTGGTCCCAATAAAAGAAGTAATATAATTCATCACATTTCAAACCTCACAGAATTTTTTTTGAAAAAAAAATCACAATCTAAATTAGCATATAGCATCTAATAAAGACTAATATCCACATTATCATTTAATCTTCCACCAATATAGTGAATTTTACATGACACCATCTCGTCCAGAAAACGTATGTGCAACATTATAGTTTTTATCATCAGACATCTATAAGACCGACAATAACTCAAAGCAAAACATCCATCCAATACACAGGCCAATAGAACAAAACACTCAACAAAATAACAAGAGGGCAGGTAATTATCATCAGACAAAAAATCCCAATCAAATAACTGAGACCCAAACAGATACCAAACCGAAAAAGAAACAAATACACCAATGGGTAAAATCTGGAAACCACGAGGTAGAAAAGTGATTCATCATTCATCATCTGCCAACAACTCACAATTACACAACTGAGACCCAAACAGATACCAAACCAAAAAAATACACCAATAGGTGAAATCTGGAAACAGCAAGACAGAAGATGAAGTGATTCATCATCTAACAACAACTCACAGAGAAATTAAGAGCAAACACATATTACCTTTTGAAGTTAGCACAGAGAAAATAAACAGTTCTGAACCTGCACCTAACCAAAAAAGCTAAGCGTTCAGGAATCTTCATTGCACAATCATCTGCCAACAAGTCACAATCACACAACTAAGACCCAGACATATACCAAAACAAAAAAAGAAATAGAAACAAATCCACCAATAGATGAAATCTGGAAATGGCCAGGTAGAAGATGAATTGATTCAGAACAGACCTGGTTGTTAGTTGTTACCCGGTCATGAGTCACTCCAATACTCAAACTCGTACTCCTTTAGTCAAACTTGTACTCGTTCTTCAGTTTATCACTTTACCTCAGCATAATAACAAAAATAGATACTTGAATTAAAATTTTGTTTAATGAAAGGATTGCTGATCTAAAAGTGAAAACAACATTCAGTGCCAAAGACGAATTCCTTACAAGATTAATAGGATCTGAACCTGATTGTCTTTCCACTAAGCTCCAGAGCTGCACATTA
This sequence comes from Comarum palustre, assembly GCA_951800085.1. Classification (NCBI taxonomy): domain Eukaryota; kingdom Viridiplantae; phylum Streptophyta; class Magnoliopsida; order Rosales; family Rosaceae; genus Comarum; species Comarum palustre. Next base: position 19,102,199 of record OX637573.1, on the reverse strand, counting down.
ATCTCCAAAATGAATTTTAAGCACATTAAGCAGAAAACTCTGATAGTTTTTTAACCTTGACAATGCTAATACAAAAGAAAAGAAAGCAATCATCTTAAGGCCTCTTGCTGAAACCGAACCCCAGCAGCATTGATACTGTGTACAAATGAAAGGAATAAATTGCAAAACAGATACAACAATACTGAACTTGAATACCATGACCAAGTTGAAAAATCCATGTTCATATGTATCATTTCAGTAGGAAAGTTATCCAAAATTTGTAATCAAACCCAATTAATCATTAAAAGTTCAAGTTGACAGATGAGGGCCCACAATTTCTTGGTTCAAATTGAAACAATTTGTATAGACAAAGATAAAAGATTATTGAACTTAAAAGTCACTTTGGTTCAGTTTTCATATCTAGTCAGTCCCAATCTCCAATTAATACCAACACAACCCAATTTATAACCAATGCACTATCAAATCCATATATAACAAAAAATTGGATCAAATATAATTCTAAGTAAACAATTGCCTTTGCCTGCTCTTCAATCTAAATTCCAATACCAAAACACACGCTGCAGAACCATTATACCAAACCCAAATGGTAAACCCTAATGGGTTTTCAAGGCAAACAAGTCATGAACTCCACAACACCAATTGATCAATCGATGGAAAATTAAACCAACGCATAGAAAGAAAACAAACAGGGATTTATGCTGTAAATTGGGTCTCCCTTCTCCAGGAGGAAGGGCGGAGAAGCCACCATCAGCGTCACCGGCGGAATCAAGAAGAAAAGCGAAGATGGAATCGCCGCGCGCGTGAGGAGGCGTGTACAACGGCACTCTCTCTCTCTCCGTCTCCCTCTCTCTAACTTCTCTCTCTCCGTCTCCCTCTCTCTAACTTCTCTCTCTTTGTATGCATACAAGACAAAGGGTTTCGAAATGGCATAAAAATAAAAATATTATGTCGGCAACGACTTTTTTCTCTCTCTTCTTCCTTTTTAGCACAAACGAGGTCCTTTTTATTACAGAAAAAGACAGAAAAAAATATTTTTTTTTATTTTAATTGAGAATTAAATTTATCTTATTATAAAAATAAAGGATATATATGAGATCTAATATCTATTTAATAAGTAATTATTTATTTTTGATTATGAGTTCACAAAGTCAGCTAAAAGTAACACATATATTATCATTTTGGTTGGAGTTTTGATAAAAGTAAAAGTAAAATTTCTCGGCTATAGTTATTTATTTATTTAATTTTAATTGGCAATTTTTATTAAAATTCGTCGGGTATTGCTAGTTATTTTTTTTCCTTAACTATACCCGACGAATTTTAATCGTCGGCTATAATTATTTATTTATTTTATTTATTTAATTATTTATTTAACTTTAACTGAATAATAAAATAAAATTCTTCAGCTATAGTTAGTTATTTAATTTTTTTTCTTGTATTTTTGATTAATTTTTTTTTACTTTTTTGTTTTTCCACCGGTGGTGAAAGAGGAGAAGGAGAAAGAGAAGAGAAGGAGGAGAAGGAGGACAAGGCCGAGAAAGAGAGGTGGAGGAGGAGAAGGTGCAACTCCTCGTGTCTAAAAGTTACCTTTTTACAGAGGTTTATAACTTATCAAGAGCATTTTACTACGATCGGTAATTTAATAAATTATTGCTCGAGTTTATTTTTTAAGTTTTTCTAAACTCTTCAAATTCCTTATTTAAAGACATGGAGTCGTAGTAAATGTCGACACGAGTCTCCCGATATTTTCAGAATATTTTTCAGAGCTTTCGTCTATTTTCTACGACTTTCTGAAGTTTATGGTAATTTTTAATTACTATTATAATAAATAGTTTCTACCATTTACTTTTTACCTTCTTTAAATCTGGACCGTCAGATCTTACCAAGATCCCCCTTCCTCTCGACCCTCTCGTCTCAGACGAGCGCCCCAGCGGCGCTCTGCCGCGTCCAGCCGCCTCCCGTCGGTGTACCACTCAGAGAACCAAGGAGGAGGGAGATCGCTCGAATTGGGTGCGGCTCTCCTCGGTGAAAAATCTGACGAACCAGGCGGTGATTTAACGAACTAAGGTCCGATTCTTGCTCCTCTGCTTCTTCTCTTCCTTCCTATATATTTTTTCATCATATTGAGCCCTAATCAAGATTTTCCCATTTTCTTGTTTTTCTGGTTTTTCGGGTTTCTCCACAGGGGACGATTTCTGACGTTTTTCCGTCCTTGTTGACGTCGTTTCAAGCTGTTAGTGGCCGAGTGGGGGTTGTCCGAGGCTAGGGTCCCTGTTATGGCTACTCCAGCCTGAGGCAGAGTTTCAGTGTGCTAGCAGGGGTGTCATCGAGGTTGTATGGCCCTGGTCGAGGTAGTTGGGGACTAAGTCTGCGTCTGGGGGTGTCTAAAAGTCTGCACGACAATCGTTAGCAAGGAGAAGCGTTGGTGCCTGTGTTTCCAATCAATTAGAGTTAGGAGGAGTTTGGTCGAACAAAGTGTAAGTCTCAGCATTTCTTTCAGATTTTGGTGTTTTTGTGATGTTATGATGATTTGTGACTGAAATGGAGATAATATGTGATTGTATATCGATAACTAGGTGAACAGAGAAAAGAGGAAAGCTATTGCGAAATTCCGGCAAGTCGCCAGAATCCGGTAAGTCGCCAGAATCCGGCAAGTCGCCAGAATCCGAGTTTGGCCGATTTTTTCCGAGTTGAGCCGACTACTCGGCCGATTTTCTTCCGGCCGACTTTATACTCCGATTTTCTTAAAATCGCCTCGAAATGACGCCGACTAGCGAGTACTCGCCGAGTACTCGGCCGATTAGGCCGAGTTTTAGAACACTGCATAGGCTTTAAAATTAACCCAATATATCAGTCTTAATTACCGTTGACTTGATCTTTTCCTAGTTTGACTAAGAAGTTATAATTTGACCAGGAGTTGACCAAACTCATTCTCTTTAACGACTTATCAACGAATAGAATTATTTCTGATTATTGACTCGAAATATAGTTTCTAACTACGTAACCTTAACGCATCAACTGTCCTTAAGATTTCATTTGACGTTAGGTTATCTCATATCCTAACTTGAATTGGCATAACTATAAACCCTTCAATAAATTACAAATTACCGAATTCAAATATTACTTTTCAAAAATGTCAATTAATACTTCTCGAGTCGATCTTTTGTCTTAGTTTGACCAAGATTCATGAGTTGTCCGGATTTTCATTTAAAGATCCAATTGGCTTATTTTAACCGGTTAACTAAGATTGACTTTTCTTTTTACCGGTTAACCTTCCAATAATAGAATCTTTTCTAAAAGGGAAACTTTTCCAAAAATGGAAACTTCCTATTTAAGGTAAGTTTTCAGTATTTAATCCGATTTACGATTTAACAGAAACTTTATGACTTTAAACTTAACGGAGGAATCTATTTCTACCTCTTCGGTTTCTGCCGGAACTTCTGTTGCTTCACCAGATTTCAGCAAGTCGCCGGAATAGTTTGCCGGATTCTCCATTCACCAAGTTATCGACAAACATGCACCAAAACACTATAATTAACCATTGATCCAAAATACAACAACTTATAAACTTCATTGAGATAACAAATTTTCCAAGGAGACCGAGACTTACCTCTAGTTGACTCCACCCAAACCCAAGTGCCTTTCCATGGATGTAGCCTCCCCTTAAGCTCCTCCTCACTTGACCAAAAACCCAAACCAGAAAACCATCAAGAACATGGATCCTCTCCTCACCTGCAACCCCCCTGCCTCATTGAGGAACACGAGCTGTTGCCACCCAAAACGTCACCAACACCCATCCGGAGCTCCACTAGTACTCAAAGAGACCAGTAGTAGCAGCAAAATACAATCGTCGGAGCCACGCTGGGAGAAACCCAGAAAACCAGAAAAAGGGCAAATTGGGTTAGTCTTCGAATCAGTCGAGTAAGGGCAGAGAAAGATGAATAAGTCAAAATCTCAAAACTCGAGTCATAATAACCTTATCAACAAGCTATAACCCAATAAGGTCGTGCTCTAAGGAACTTACTACAAATTCAACGACCGCTACAAGTAGAATTCCAACCACCGACGAGTAAGCTCCTAAGCCTCCATCCTGCAAATCACTGATATTTCCAAACCTGTAAAACTAACCCTACACCATTGATAAACGCATTTTATGCTACATTTCCTACCATATTTGGCTTCGTTATTTCCTTAATAACTTCATTTCTAACATGTTTTGTGTTTGAGTCAATAAAGGTAGGTTTACACGAAGTAAGGCTAAAACAAGGAAAATGAGCAGATTCCTAATCAAAGGAGGATTCCTGGTGCAACTAGGAAACTCAATGAGTCGTAAAAGTCAAGGATAAGTCGTTTAGGAAACTTTCCTACTTTGAAAAGGGAAAAGTTACATATTCCATTTTGGAAAGCTTTCCTAATTTGGTTAGAGAAACTTTCCTTATTTGATTTGGGAAACTTACTATCTTTGAATCTTTCATATTCTGACTTTCCTACTTTATTTTGAAAACTTTCTTTCCTTTTGTGACAGGGATTCCACATGAGGCAAGGTAGTCAAAGTCACCACATATCAAAGAGAAGGATAGGGTTTTTGCCGAATTTAATAGGGCTTTTTAAGACAAGTTTTCATTGTCTAAATTAAGGGAGATAATTTGAAATTCAAATCTGAAATTTATGAAATTAATTCCTTAAATTCCTTTTGTCTAAAATCAAAATTATTCTGATTTTATGTTAACAAATTCCTTCCCTTTTCAGAACATTAATTGGCGCACCAAAATTGGAGGAATGAAGTTAATTTTCGACAAAACACGGAAAGGAACTAAAGGGGCTGATTTGTGTGGAGAACAAGCAATGAACCTAGCCTATAAATGCAGCCGAATTCATCACCTTTGTGCATAAGGAAATTCTGGAAATTTCCTAACAAGTTTTTATTAATTTGTTGGGTAATTTTCCTTGACCGTTGGATCAAATGTAAATCAAGGGATGAGAGAACTCCTAGGGGTGACATAACACTATAAAAGGAGAATAAGAGCAACCAAATTCAACATCATAAAATGCTCTATCTCCCTAGCGTCTCCAATAGTGGTGCGACATTCCTCAAGAAGAATCAAGCCGACGGCACCCCTTAGAGCTTCCTCAAGTTGCTGCCATTGAAGTTTTTGACGTATAGCAGCACCTTTGCCATCTTCAAAGATCAACAAAAAGTGTAACACTACACCTCATAAACTTGTTGTTTGTTTCCGGATTGGATTTCATATTGCTTGGTAGAAGAACATGATGAGTTAGTAATTTTCAGATTTATTTGTGCATGACTTTGTATGTTTATGATTTTCTTACAATCTGATCTTGTGATTCTTAATAATTGAAAGGTTATGTTTTTGTTTAATACTAAAGCTAGTATGCATGCTAGCTTATTACCAGGATTTGTACTAGCTTCTTCAACTAAGTATAGATTCAAAGTGGTGGAAACTATGTGATAATGGTCGAAAACATAAACTACATAATACATGTTACGACTTCTCGGACATGGTTGTGTTTAATCTCAGAATTCTTTAGATCTTAATGATTCATGTTTTGTGTGGACGGGTACTTTGAGTCGACGCTGAGTATCGATCGCAGCCTTTGCATGAAATATCTTAGGTTCTAGACTTCTCTGTGTTTAGGAGATAAAGTAAGAATAATTAAAGGGATGCATGACCTCTTCAAGTTTGTATTTCGAGATAAACAAAGAATGTTTATCAAGTCTTAATCGTAGATAGTAAATCCTCGAATTACATATACCTAACTGTCATTGTTATCTCACCCACAGACTCAGGAGCACATCGACGTTGGCTTCAGGAGGACCAGGAGTTGGAGCGCAGCCAGCGGTATCGACATATCAGGTAGTAGGAGGCACGCCCAATGGGTGAGCCGAAACCCTCCCGAGTTGGTGGCTTTTTCTTTACTTATATATAAAAGTTTAGCTGCATCGTTTTATTATATGACCACAGCATTTGGCGTGCGTGTGTGCATTTGGCGAACGACTCACACAGCCGAGTCCACTTCTGCGACCATGTTTCCGTGGGAGGAGGACTTTGACTTGCTACAGTATTGTGAGATCGACAAAGGAGACAGGTGGATCCAATGGTGACAGATACATTCCGGTAGTTGATGAGTATCCCGGGGTGTTTCCTGAAGATTTACCAGGTTTACCGCCACATCGTGAGGTAGAGTTTCAGATCGACTTGGTTCAAGGAGCCATGCCGATTTCGATTCCACCTTACCGTATGGCCCCAGCAGAGTTGCAAGAGTTGAAGCTACAGTTGGAGGATCTTATGAGCAAGGGTTTTATCAGGCATAGTTCATCACCGTGGGGAGCACCGGTGTTGTTTGCCAGAAAACATGATGGAACCCTTCGACTCTGTATAGATTATCGGAAGTTGAACAGTGTCACTGTGAAGAATAAGTATCCACTTCTGAGGATTGATGATTTGTTCGATCAGCTTGCAGGAGCTCAGTTCTTTTATAAGATCGATCTGAGGTCTGGTTATCATCAGCTTCGAGTACGAGATGGTGACATAGAGAAGACAGTTTTCCGTACATGGTACGGGCACTTCGAGTTCCTTGTCATGTCATTCGGATTGACGAATGCCCCAGCAGCTTTCATGGATCTCATGAACAGAGTCTTCCGGCCTTATCTGGATCAGTTTGTGATCGTGTTCATTGACGACATTTTAGTCTACTCTATGACACAAGCAGAGCATGAGTATCATCTTCGTACCATTCTACAGACTTTGTGGAATCACCAGCTTTTCGCGAAGAAGTCAAAGTGCGAGTTTTGGCTTTCAGAGGTGCAGTTTCTTGGACATGTAGTCTCAGCTTCAGGATTGTCAGTGGATCCGACGAAGATCCAGGCAGTCCTAGATTTGGAACATCATCGTAATGTTACAGAAGTGAGGAGTTTTCTTGGTCTAGCTGGATGCTACCGCCGTTTTGTACAGGACTTCTCAAAGATTGCCACGCCACTAACCAACTTGACAAAGAAAGGAGTCAAGTTTGAATGGAGTGACACGTGTGAAGAGGCCTTTGCAGAGTTGAAGAACCGTTTGACCACCGCCCCAGTCCTCGTTCTCCCCAACTGTGTAGATCCGTACCAGGTGTATACGGACGCTTCAGGGACTGGTTTGGGTTGTGTGCTCATGTAGAATGGCAGGGTAGTTTGTTATGGCTCCAGACAGTTGAAGCCGCATGAGAAGAATTATCCGACTCATGATTTGGAGTTGGCCGCTGTTGTATATGCTTTGAAGGTCTGGAGGTCTTATCTCTACGGAGCCACCTTTGAGATCTATACCGATCACAAGAGTCTACAGTACATCTTCACTCAACGTGATCTTAACCTACGACAGCGGAGATGGATGGAGTATCTTACAGATTATGAGTTCACTCTACGATACCTTCCAGGCAATATGGTTGAAATGAGTTGCCTCTCATGCAGCGCTTAATGTTTATAGTCTGTCAGCCTAGACTTCTTCTTCCTTTCTGATGGCGCCATCCTTTCTTGCCATGGCTCTCCCACATTGTGCTTTTCAACATTTGTGCTCTTGTTGCTCATTCAACGATGAAGACACAATATCTGGTAAAGTGTCATCTTCTCCTAGATATGCATACTTCAAGTGCTTGGGGAGATCTTTAAATTCTAACTTAGGGTCCTGTTCCAAAGATGATAACATTTTGTTAGTAATAATTGGAATTGACCACTAGGAAGTTGTTGAATAAAGGTTGTCATGTCTACCTAGCGCATGTGGTGGATACTAGTTTGGGAAAGTGTGTTTGGATGATATTCCTATAGTGAAGGAAAACCCAGAAGTTTTTCCAGAGGAGTTGTTTGCTTTGCCACCTGAGAGGAAGATTGATTTTACGATCGATTTACTCCTTAGAACCACACATATTTCTCAAGCATCATATAGAATGGCCCATGCCGAATTGAAAGAGTTGAGAACTCAATTACAGGAGTTGTTGGATAAGGGATTTATTTGACCCAGCACATCTCACTAGGGTGCCCCGGTGTTGTTTGTTAAGAAGAAGGACGGTACGTTGAGACTTTGTGTGGATTACATGAAGTTAAATCAAGTTAATGTGAAGAACAAGTATCCCTTGCCCCGTATTGATGACTTGTTTGATCAATTAAGAGGGGAAACAGTCTTTTCAAAGATTGACTTGAGGTCGGGATATCATCAGTTGCGGATTCGGGAGAATGACATAGCCAGAACTGCTTTTTTTGTCACGTACTGTCGGCCGAAGGAGTTAGTTTGGATCCCCAAAAGATAGAAGCAGTGATGAGTTGGAAAAGACCCACTAGTGTAAAAGAGATTCGAAGTTTCTTGGTTCTAGCGGGTTACTATCGTCGTTTTGTGTAAGGTTTTTCCAAGATTGCGGCTCCTCTTACTAGATTGATGAGGAAAGGTGTGAAATTTGAATGGTGTGAAAATTGTGAGTAGCATTTCCATGAACTAAAGAGTCGTTTAGTTAGTGCTCCAGTTTTGGCACTACTCAAAGATTGTGGAGAATTTGTGGTCTACAGCAATGTTTCAAGGAAAGGGTTAGGTGGTGTGTTAATGTAGCATGGAAGAGTTATTTCTAATGCCTCTAGGCAATTGAAGCCACATGAAGGAAATTATCCCACCCATGACCTAGAGCTTGCAGCGATAGTTTTTGCACTTAAGTTATGGAGACACTATCTTTACGGAGCTAAGTGTCAAAATTTCACTGATCACAAGAGCCTTCGATATGTGTTCACTCAGAGAGATTTAAATTTGAGGCAAAGAAGGTGGATGGAGCTACTTGCAGCTTATGATATTACTATTGAGTATCATTCAAGAAGGGCCAATGTGGTGGCCTATGCACTTAGCCGTAACCCTTCCGTCTCTTTGACTTATTTGAGAGCGGTTCGGGTTCCATTTCTTCATGAGTTGCGGGCTACTAGTGTTGAGTTATGGGAAGATGAAGTTGAGATCCTGATGGCTAGTTTTCAAGTGAGACCTGTTTTGATTGATAAAGTGCGGGAGGCACAGTATTATGATAAGTCAATAGTGCGGTTGATTGAGATGACATTTGATGGGACAACGGTCGATTTCTAAGTTAGGAAAGATGAGACACTGATGTTCAAGAATAGACTTTGTGTTACAAAGAGGAATGGAGAGCTGAAGCAAGAGATTATTAAAGAAGCTCATAGTTCAGCATATGCAACACATCTTGGTAGTACACAAATGTATAAGGCCTTAAAAGATCATTATTGGTGGCCAAATATGAAGAGAGAAATTGCGGCTTTTGTGAGTAGATACTTGATTTGTCAGCAAGTGAAGATTGAGAGGCAGAAGTCTGTATGTCTGCTTCAGCCTTTGCTTATTCCTGTGTGGAAGTGGGCAACATTGCCATGGATTTTGTCTTCAACTTACCAAGTACTCGTGATGGGCATAACGGTATTTGGGTGATCGTTGATCAATTAACCAAATCCGCACACTTTTTGCCAGTGAACAAGAAGTATGCCTTGGAAAGATTGACAGAATTGTATGTGAATGAGATTGTGAGATTTCATAGGGTGCCTGAGACTATAGTGTCTAATCAGGATCCTAGATTCGCCTCCAGGTTTTTGAGAGACTTACAGCAGCTTTGGGCACTAGATTGCAATTCAACACAGCCTTTCATCCTCCAACTGATGGGCAATCTAAGAGGACTATTTAGACATTGGAAGACATGTTGAGGTCTTGTGTTATGCAGTTTACAGGAAGTTGGGACAATGATGGAGTTTGCTTACAACAATAGCTATCATTCTAGCATTGGTATGTCGCCCTTTGAGGCCCTTTACGGGTGATAGTGTCGTAAGCCTTTGTGTTAGAATGAAGTAGGTGAAAAAGAGTTATGTGGTCCTGATTTGATTCATGAGACAAATGAGAAGATCAAGGTTGTTATGAACAAGCTCAAAACAGCTCAAAGTAAGCAAAAGAACTATGCAGATAATCGAAGAAAGGATCTAGAGTTTCAAGTAGGTGATTGAGTGTTCTTGAAACTCTCCCATTGAAAGAGTGTAGTATGTTTTGGAAAGCGGGGGAAGCTTAGTCAGAGGTACATAGGCCCATAAAAGATTATTGAGTGGCTCACTTGCTTATCGAATGGATCTACCATCCGATTTAGCGAAGATACATAATGTCTTTCATGTGTCTATGCTTCGCAAGTATATTGTCGATCCATCTCATGTGTTGCAAGAGCAACTAGTCAGTTTTTGAAAAATGATTTGACTTATGAGGAATAGCCGGTGAAGATCCTTGATTGGAAGGAGCAGGTGCCCAGAAACAAAACTATTTCTTTGGTCAAGGTGCTTTGGAGGAGTCACGAGGTAGAGGAAGCTCAACCGGACAAATGGACGGGTTGGACGGTTAGCGGGCGAGCTTTAGCGGTTAGCGGGTTTAGCGGGTTGAACCCGTTATAACCCGCTAAGCTAATGGATTATAGCAGGTTGAACCCGTTGGGTTCGTGGGTTACCTGTTAGGATCCGGTAAGACCCGTTAAGAAATTTTTTCATCATTTCTTTATATATATATATATATATATATATATTTAATCAAATAGCAAAAGAAATTCTTTTAGCGGTTGGAAGTTCCAACAATTTAGATGAAATAAAGAAAAAGAAAAAAAATAGGAAGATGAATTAGTAAGGTTTTCTTCATTTTATCATTATTTTTTATTCCTTAGCGGGACTTAACGGGTTAAATGGGTTCTAACGGACAAACTGTTTCCGTGCACTAACTAGGGGGTTGTAACGGGTTGACAATCCATTAACCCATTATGTAATCGGACGGTTAGCGGACGAGTTTTTAACAGACGGTTAACGGGCAGTTAAAGGGTAGCAGGTTGAATACCAGGTTTAGAGGAAGCGACTTGGGAACCCGAGGCACGGATGAGGCTACAGTACCCCATTTCTTCTGTTGACATGTATGTAATTTCGAGGAAGAAATTTTTATATGGGAAGAGAATTGTCACATCCTGGTTCTAAAATCAATTTACGATCGATTACTTTTTGATTACTTTAATTTGTAACTGTTTGAAGTAACCATTTTACCATAAAAGGTCATAAAGTTGAATTTTTCCTATGGTCGTTTTTAGAAACTTCCTTCATGAAAGTTGTAAAGGACGTTAATACGTATCCATAAACATACTATGCATCTTAATCAGAGTTCGTATGAGGAAGTTCTAGTCTAAAAATAGGAAGTTACTGTTTCAAGAAATTACTGTTTCAATAAGTTTATAAAAAGGGAAACAGTTGACCTGAGTTATTACTTATGTAGAGAGAAATTAATTAGACTTCGGTTTAAGTTTTAAAACGAGTTAGGAAGTTGACGTGGGATTTCCTATGCTAAAATTGAAGGGCCAGGAGTAAACTTGATGAATTTGGGAAGTTGGGCTTAGAGGAGCAAGTAGTACGCTCATCTCGCTTGCGACCCATTTATTTAATTATAATTTTAGAGTTGGGAACTCAACTATTTATATATATCTCGCCTTGAAACAGGACGCGAAGAGACTTCTGCTGAGGGGGATCGTCGACAGACCTAGCAGTACGGTGAGTGGACTTTGTTTTTAAAGTCCTGCATGCTTCACATTCATGAAAATTTATACACAACGTAATTTTAAATGTTTATTGAGTTGGTAAGGCCGGGAAGGTGGATTGCTCCCCTTTCGTAAGCTTCTTTGTTTTGTCAGCTAAAACGTGTGTTAATGATTTGATTCATTTATGGCCATTGTTTTGAAGGCTGTCGAGAAACCTTACCTTATGCATGAGATGCTTCTTATATTTTATTTACAGGGAGAGGTCATTATTGACTTTTCGTAGTTGTTTGTTTTCTTTACAATGAAGGGTCGTTATATATATATTATAAATGCTAACTAGCCATACGCCCCCTCCCACTTAAGGAAGTGGAGCGGGGCAATAGTAGCCTTAGTAGGCTCCGACCCTAACCAAATAGGCTCATTTTCATGATAGGATCTCTCCACTATAAAGGGTTGTTATACACTTAGTAGCCTTAGAAAGTTGCGACCCTAGTCTGGGAGACTCTCCGTCATGGTGAAACCTCTTTCCCTATTTTCTTTAAGTATTGATTTTCTAAGCCAATGAGATTGGCGTGACTTACTGAATTTTTAGTGATTACTTGGGAATGTATCCTTAATGAGGCATGCTTGAATGATTTTTTGGACGTTAAAATGGAGGACATTACTAAAGTTATTTTAACGTTTTAAATGTTTCTCCCTTAAGCTCTTTGTTTTAAAATGCCCAGATTGCAATAATCGGCTCGGTCATAGCTAGGAGGCAAGACGTAGTTACCACATCCCCATTTTTCTATAGTAGGTTCTTATATACCTACTTGTGTAAATTTTCTTGCTTCTTTCTATCGTTATTAGAGCTCTAACAACTATAAAGAGTTTGTAATATTTGCAGTTGTGTGTTAGGAGGTTAAATCCCAACTTAGTAGTTAAGAAATGTTACTCCTAAATTTGTTTGACGTGACGTTACTTGTATCGTAAATGATCATAAGATATTTGTTTGTTTGTGTCAGAAGATGTTTATTGAGAGCAGGATGACTCTAAGAGTTTGTGGGTGCTTGATGAATAATTAGAAGTGTGAATTTTGAGTTGTTTTAGGTTAAGGGTTATCCGCTTTTTAAATGAGGCTATGTCAAAATTTTGACAAAATCTTCTTTATGAGGTGGTCTCCACATGATGTACTCAAGTTAAAAGGGTTAATTTAGAGTGGGTCTTGACATGTATGGTTCAATAGAAGAGTTACCCCTGGAGCAATTTACACATGGAGCTGAACATCGTCGTTGTGGAAGAAATCCAATGTCATAACCTACCAGTACCAAAACATTAGCCTCATTCATAGTAGTCCAATGTAAAACTCTATCACAAAAGCTTTCAGGGCACACAATTGCAAATGCAGTGGTCCTTTCTGCATCCAAATAATAGGTTTAGTCATATTCATTTATTTTATTTTATTTTATTTTTGAACATGCATTTTCCATATTTTCTATATGCTGCATTAAATAATAGGTAAAATGTAAGTTACATACACAATTTTTCAACTCACCCACCCTCCGTAATCATCTTCAAGCTGCTGTGGGAGATCACTGTGGTGCAAATTAACATGTGGCTGGATTCCTGTCTGAAATAAAAATTGATAAACAAGCGGGAATAATTATATCAGATCATATTGAGAGCTATGTTCTTCGCTTCCAGAGCCCAACTGATAATCACTCCCTAAGTGTAAGGGTAACAGATGAACATAATATTTATAAAGGATGGTACCAACCATGGGAGATTAGTTAGTCAAATAGATTGTAGTAATATTGAAGACCCTTTGGATTGTTCCATCGGAAATAAATACATTGAATCAAGCAAATATATACAAGGGAAGAAGAACCATTTTTCCACATGTTTGTTACTGAAAAACAGCTGGGTAGTCTTAGTATAAGCCTTGACCATGGGATGGAAAATCTATAAGCCTCCAAAGTCTAAACCAGTATCCACCATGAGCTGCACACATCTTCCGGCAACAGTTTAAATGAAGCAGATCATGCACATGGACACTAAAATAACATGGTTTAACAAAAATAATGATAATAATAAAAACAAAATCTGATTCTTGCATAAAGCACTAATGTGATATGAAATGGCTTCTAGGAAAACTAGAAAGCATTGAATTAGCAAAAGGAACCTTGTATTCGTGATATGCATCACATGGAACATCTCCATTAGCTCCATCAAAAATCCCTGAAAATTTAACCAACTCACAACTCTAACTGAAGTTTCCTTTCCAAATCACAAACATATGAAAAATGGGAATATATTAAAAGGTGAAGCAGACCAACATGTGCATAGGTGTCAAATATGCTCGGTTTCCTCCCATGTTGGCCGCCTTCCACCTTGAGGAATTATACCAAACTAAATTTCAAACAAAGTGGACAAAGTGATGAGAACATCAGAGCCATACCTTTCAAGGTTTATGAGGAAGAAATGGAAGCAGAGAGCACCTAATCATTCCCTTTCCATATGGTTGATTAATTGCTCTTAATATAATTTCCCCAACATGGAAGGAAATATTGTGGTTTAGGGCCTTAGGATCTCTTCTGATCTTTACTGGTACTTTATATGATTTAAGCAAAGTTATAGTATAGATAAACTTGAAGAATAGAAACACAACACACCAAATTTTATAGTGGGTCAGCCAAAATCCTGTCTTACGTCCACTTACGTGATCTCTCTTGAGAGATCACTAGCACTATGGAGAAATAACAACTTGATTGCAAGTATTTATTGAAATCCCTATGCTAATCCCCAACTCCATGTTAGATCTCTCTATCATCTTTAGCTCCCGGTTTTTTCTGTGTTATCTGTCTTATCTTAGAAAACCCCTTGTAGCGCCTATTTATACTAAATAGGGGTTGCTGATACAACATGGTTTAGGACTCCTAAACCTAATACACATAAGTCTATTCCAAATCCTAATAGAATCTTGAAAGACCCACTTTTCTAGAACTTGTAAAAAAGCTACAGCGCTGTCCTTTTTCCATTCTATACTTGGATTTATGTGTTGAATCCTAACTCTCCAGATTGTATCAATGAGCCAAAAACACAACAGCAAAACCAAGCTGATTCTAGAAGTCACTGCTTGTGTTCCATTTCAGTTTAGAAGTCTTAAGGCCTCTTTTAGTTTATCTTAAATACGTCAGTTTCAGTAGTCCTGATCTCTACTATTATAAAGCCGTACGTTCAACAAATTCACCAAATTATGTTCTGACGATATTACCCCTGACAACATGTTTTATTGAGAACAGTATCAGAGATAGGCTTTTAGAGTGAATCAACTACTTTTAAAACCGAGGGAAATATTTTTACTTGAATACCATCTACGAAAAACTTTTCTGTAATGGATGAAAACATGGGAGAAAATTCGATTGCTAAACTCTAAACCCTCTCTCGCAACTTTTGTTAATGAGCTTGTGTATAACCTCCAAGATCAAACCACGCATAGAATAATTAACTTCTAACTTTATAGGTAACGCAGCAAACCAAAAATCCAGAATTTGTATGAAATAAAATAACTGAAAGATGTACATGCAAGAGGTAATCACCAATATCTAGAACTTATGTCCAAAATAGTGTGGTAAAATAAATCACCGTCAAAACTTAAATGGAAAAGGAAAAAAAAGGATAAATAAACAACCCCTCTCGCTCTCTGAGTAAACCAAATCCAATCGATTAGTACAAAAATAAAAAAGCAAAAACAGAAATCCCAAACCACTTACCCAAATTCTTCTTCCTGTAGGTGAGCACAAAAGTATCATAACTAAAGAGTATTAATATAAATAGTTCCTTGGAGAAATTGTTGTTGACATTTAACCGTCCCAAACCAATCCCTAAACCCTGTACTACATCATGAAAATGAGAGATACATCTAACTGAATTAGGCATCTGCAGCTAAGACACATTTTTTATATATCTGTAACCTTATACTACAACTGCCTCAGTGGCCTCACAGTAAACAGGTTAGAGAGGAATGTCTCTTTTCTCATCAATGACCTTGCTTACCACCAAAACTGTTTCCAAATGTCCATCCTTCACATATATAATTCAATAATCATTTGACTGCCTCACAGTTCATGTTTCCTAGTTCAACATTTTTAAGGATCATGGTAATATGTTGTTTGCCTCAAGGAAACCCCAGATCCATTATTAAAAGTAGTTAATAATGGAATATAATCCAAAAGAAGTTATTGCATATAAAAATATGACAGAAAAATCCAACCTAACATTAAGTTCCTCCAAACTTCATTAACAACATATGACAGAAAACATAAACATGAATTTTCAAACCCTCGATCCAAGGCTATACTAACAAAGGTGCATGTGTCACAATCAAGAACACACGTAAAAACCGTCTTTTTGTATAAGAAACGTGCATGTTAGAAGCCTGTACAAGTTGTGGTATATCTAAAAGCATACTTTGCAGGAAATTATCAATATTTTAAAGTTCAGAGATTCAAATATAATGCATTAAAAATGTTATTTGGAGATTTTTTGAAAAACAAAAAAGGAGAAAGGGGATGACCCACTTTTTGTGCATATAAAACACAGTTGATTTTAAACAATCTTTGATCAAACATTTACTGGTTGCAATGATGAAATCTAGTGTTTGTAATCCCTTTTAGAGCGAACTTTCGGTAGGAGAAGAGCATCGCATCAGTCATCAGATTAGCATGAAAAGGAGAGCAACCACATATACCTTTTGAAGTCAGCACAATTGATATAAAACACAGTTGATTTTAAACGATCTTTGATCAAACATTTAATGGTTGCAATGATGAAATCTAGTGTATGTAATTCATTTCAGAGCGAACTTTCCGTAGGAGAAGAGCATCACATCGGTCATCATATCAGCATGAAATTGAGAGAAAACACATATACCTTTTGAAGTCAGCATATAGAGAACAAGCAGCTCGGAACCTGTAGCTAACCAAAACCCAAAGCGTTCAAGAATCTTCAATATACAATCTAGTATAAATTCTGGATGGTTCTACTACAGAGAAAGATACAAACCTATTGTGTCTATGTCAACGTCCAACTACTGTTTTACACCGATAACGTAAATATTCAGTAAGAGATCAGCAACTACTACCTGAAAATAAGAGTCAATCTGTACGAATAACATCCAAACGCAAAGAAGGTGAAGATATCCCAATAATCCAAGAACAAATTTAACAGAACTAAATGCAGTGAAAATTGGAGAAAAAAAAACAAGACCAGCTCAGATTCACAAACATTAAAAATGAAAATCGAGGGAAAATTGAAGGGATTACCAAGACCACAAAAGGAGACGAAGTCCCTATCGTCAAGAGCCAACCAACTCCACAACGTAAAGGCATGCTTAGATAGAATACAACATAATCCAAGGTTAACATCAGTTAATTGATAAACAGATAACCTAAATGTCCACGTTAACTTGCCTGATTCTCAAAAAAGTTCCAATCTTTACAATCGCTATCCAGATTGGGAGGTATCCACTGACATGGGAAACTTTGCAACACAAGGAAGAACTTATTTCAACTAGATTTCATAAGCAAGAGTTCTCAAACAGCACTGAAAAGGAGCAGATGAAGCAACCCCATATTTTTCTTCAATGGAGATGATCGTTGAGGAATATTATTGGATTTTCTTACAGAATATTCACCAAAAAATTGCAAATTCTCATCCTCCCTGCATAAACAGAGAAAAGAAGAGTTAAAGAATTTAACAAAAAGGAGCTTCATCAATTAAGTACTCGTTTTCAAAAAAACAAAAGAAAAAACAGCATCAATCACTACAAGAAAGAAAGATTAATAACACTGAACTCTCTTCCTCTTCAATAATTACACACTAGTTCCTCTAGTTTTGCTACACATCAATCAACTCATTTTACTAAAACTAATCCAGTGTAGGCCTCATTATGGGTCGGGTTAGGACCAGCCCGATCTTAAGTTTTAGGATTTAAGGTAAGGTATGGTGTCACGTCCCAGTCCAAGCTTATCTCTTTAAACCCGAGATAGACGTGCGAGACTCATCCAAAGAGAAATTTACTCGAAATCCCCCTTGAGAAATGATAACTCTTTGTCCCAAACCATTTTACACAATCCAAACGATACCGAAACAGACCACACAATCGGAGGTTATCCCGATTTCCACATTTGGATCTCAAACCAATTACTTTAGTGGACCTAAGTTTCTAATATTATTTGTGACAACACCCAAATCCCGGTCTGGCTGCCTACAAGCCACACGTAACTCTTATTTAATTAACGCCCCAACGGGTAAAATCCCGCTTTTCTAATTATCGGTCGATTTAATATTATGTATAGCTTACACCTATCGTAACCAGAGTTCAACCTCTCCACTGAGGTATCCACTAATCATCTATCTATCGAGATTAACCCAAACATTCAACCATACTTGTCTATACATAAATAATAGAAAGACAACCACGTAAATATATAAATCCCCTCAAGGGCATATAAATAAAACCACCTAATGGGAACCGTTGTAGTTAACGTGAACTGTAAAGGGCATTTAAGAAATTTCAACTTTAGTGGCAACCTTGTAAATAAACAAAACTGCCAGGGGTATTTCTGAGATTGCACCCTCAGTAGAAATTACACCTCAAAATCTCACTGCGTCAACTACCGCCACACGGTAAATCCTCAACACTTGGTCGATCAATATACACCTATAATTATATAATCGACTTTAGTTACCTCACGAAGGTAATAATAACTCGATTCGACTGAACATCACCCTAAACGATAACTGAAACAAGCAAATTAATTATCCACGCGCTCGTATCGACAAGTACATGAACCTGAGACAACTCACTGTCCCTGAGGATGTCAGGCGCGCCACCACGCGCTGCCACAGGCGGTTGCGCATGGGCCCCACGTGCCACCACCCTCAAACCTGTCAACTTCACCCAAAAACCACCTACATGCAACCACAACAACCCTAGGAAGCCTATAGGAGCAACCAGAACTCCCAGAACTGGCGGACGTGCCTACACGCGCAGCCACAGACAGCGGCGTGAGCGTCACGCCCCTCTAGGAAAAACACCGAATTTCAACAAACTTCCATCATTAAAGATGAAGATCAAAGCAAGGGAAACAGCTTTAATACCTGGAGTTTTGATCAATTCAGACCGGAAGTCTGTCCAGAACGCCTTGCCCGTACTTTTTAGGCTGGTTTCACGCCTCGCCCCCGTCCTACGCCGGAGAACAAGTCGGGTCAGGAACCGGGTTTCGACGTCGTACTGTTCAAACCCAGATGCGCCGTTCTAGACCGAACTAGACCACGCCACCACCATAGGGAGGCTCGCACGGAGGAGAGGAAGAGATCCTAACCGGCCTCGACGTCTTCGGTGGCTGGACCTCGCCGCAAAAGTCAGGTCGGCCGGGTCCGGATCGGATCAGTTCAAAATTTCAAATAGTGAAGGAACGCACGCACACGAGGAAAGGGAGAAGAAAATGGATTCTTTCCATTTTTGGAAACTCATCCCTTCTATTTATATACTTTCTAAAAATAAAAACTCAACTTCGGTTGTTCATAACTTCTCCACACGGTATCTGATTCACACCTGCCGCGTGTCCACTAACTCGTATCGTAGAGCACTACAACTCTCGTGAAAGAGGTTTTCCGAGAAACTCTACGTAGTAAAAAGTCAACATTTGACCCTTTAATTAAGTCGTTTCTGAGCGTCCCTTGACTCCGAACACTTTGACACTCTTCTCGAAGGTACGAATACGCACGAATACTACAAATAAATTTTCAGGTTATTTCACTCGTTATTAATTCGAGAAAACTATCAACGCGGTTATAACCCTCTGTAACACACCTGGTCCTGATAAAAGGGTAAATTTTTAGGACGGGGTGTACAAACTACCCCCTTACAAAAATTTCTACCTCGAAATTTCCATTGCGGA
The DNA here is from genome assembly GCA_951800085.1 of Comarum palustre. Classification (NCBI taxonomy): domain Eukaryota; kingdom Viridiplantae; phylum Streptophyta; class Magnoliopsida; order Rosales; family Rosaceae; genus Comarum; species Comarum palustre. Next base: position 19,082,682 of record OX637573.1, on the reverse strand, counting down.
ACATGAAACTAACCGTCATTCCTAATGACACCATTCAGTTAAAGATGATCCACATTCTAAGACTTTATTTGTCTAGGCGTCAAGGAATGTCGTCAAGTTCCACTCGACATAACTTCAAGCAAATAAGATTCAAAAGCTCTACGTACCAATTCATTTAGAAATTAAAGTCTCCTCATAATTACAATAAAAGATACACAACTATGCCCGCTTTGATCATACACTTACTCGGGCACGACACCCTCGTCTCATCATTTTCGTCGTAAATCGATTCCACAAGGCTTGCCTCTTAACTCTTCTCGAGCTAATTTCCAAAATAGCCATTAAGACAAGCTTGTAGCTTTCCAAGACATAAACGTAGACTAACTCGTAGTAAATAAATATGCTCCACTTTTACAACTGCCACACTTGACACTTGAATCATGAAGAAAGGGTATGGTTGTCCATGATTTTCCAAAATTTTTAAATTTGTTATCCGGGTAGTCTGCTAATGACACTTGAATGTTCACTTGATAAATCATCGTTATGAGTCGACGTGGGAATCTGTCTACCAATTTAATGTCGTTGGTATGGATTGTGAACCTACGCACATTTTATTTCATAATATTTGGGTTGTGTGTGCGTGAGAAATTGATTTATTGAATTAGTGAAGACACCCTATTATGCATGTTGTAGGCCTTATGAGTGTTGGCCAGGGTAAAATATATCCTTATAGGATTTCTGTTTATAGACACAAGTTTGAACTTTCTTTGATGCTGGCATGGATTATCCCTGAATGGGGAGTTTATATAATTAAATGGATTGAGCCAGAATGTGTATTAGATTCATTGTGTGGATTTGTGAAATCAAGAGTAATAGTGTATGTTTGGAATCGTACCTCCAAGATTGAATAGAGGTTGATTAATAAGGGGGTCCAAGAATATCTCAAGTGTTTCAGTTGAGTGAAAAGTGTTGCATGGTGTAAATGTGCATGACATGGACCTAAATTACATCCTGTCTTGGGACGAAATTTGATGTTATCATCTTCGATTTTCTTCATGCAGGATTTTACCCAGGGTTGGATGAAAGTAGCTTCCAGTCATTGAGATTTTAGTGACGTTTCTAGAATTCTATCAGTACATTAGGGTTCGAATGTTAGAGCAGTTTCGACCCTTATTGGTACGAGTTTCGAGATTTCTCGTGCGACCGTCAAGTAGAATTGAAAGAGATGTGCTTGTACCATGAAACTGATAGGCACCTGGGGGAATGTGAACCCCTTAGCTACAAGCCTAGTTTTATGTCATTCAACATTTCCACCTTCATCTCGTTTTGTTTTAAAACCCCATTTGCAACCTATGTCTTTATGTTGTGAAGCTAGCTTTACCTGTTTCCTCACTTTATTTTGACTCATGTATTGTAATTCAGCTTCCATGGCCAGCTGCAATTGTTAACAATTTTCACTTTCAACAGCTCATCTGTAAGTTTTTGGATCATTTTTTTCTGCAAGAAGACAATGTAGTCACTGTTTTCATCATATGGGCTGTCTTTGTCATTGGGATCTTCTAATTGGTGGTTCTACAATTTTTGGTTGTTCTGCAATTTCTGGTTCTTCTTGCTCTATGTTTTCAGTGTTATCAACTGCAACATGATCTTTTTCTGCAGGTTTTTCTACTACAATTCGATTTTGATCTATGTTTTGAGTTTGCACATTTACTATAGTTGTGTTTTGATAAGCTTCTAATATTTTATCACTTAAGATTTCTCTAAAATCTGAAGAGAGATTTTCAAAAATTGAGTTGTATATAGTCTCATCTAGGAATTTTGCTTGACCTGTTTCAAAAATCCTTGGTGAATGTTTAGCTTCATTAAACTTGTAACCCTTTGATTTTTCACAATACCCTATAAAATTGCAACTCACTGTTTTGGACCCCAACTTTTAAGTTAAAACATTTGGTAATTAAGCTTCAGCCTTGCATCCTCATACATGTAAGTGGTGCATACTTGGCTTTCTGCCACACCAGGTCTCAAATGGTGTTGTTTCTATAACCTTGTTAGGTATTCTATTGCAAATGTAATTTGCAGTTCTTAAGGCTTCACCCCACAAGAATTTTGGCAGACCTAAGGTGCACATCATGCTCCTCACCATATTTAAAAATGATTTATTTTTTCTTTCTGCTACTCCGTTTTTTAAGGATTATAAGGGTTAGTGTACTGGGTCTTAATGCCATGTTCCTGAAGGTATAAAGCAAAATGTCCCTTTTGCTAACTTGCCTCACAGTATCTTCCAAAGTATTCCCCTCCCCAATCAGATCTCACTGTTTTGATTTTTCTTTCAAGTTGTAACTCCACTTCAGATTTGTAAATTTTAAAGACTTGGAGTGCTTGTGATTTTTCTGACATTAAATAGATATAGCAGTATCTTGAACAATCATCTGTAAAAGTTATGAAGTATGTGTTTCCACACATGGTTTTATTGGTATGCCTGAAATATAACACCCCGTCCTAAATGCACCATTTTAACAGGATCAAGGTTACAGAGGGTTGTAACTGCACTTTTAGTTTTTCCAAATTAATATTCTAGTTTAATATTGAGATATTCTCGATTTTGATAGAAGATAGAATTATATTACAAGTGTGTAGAATATGTTAATACGAGTCATCCGGTATGTCCGAAATATTTTTCAGAGCTACACGCTGTTTAATAAAGATTTATTCAGCTAACGGAAAAATAATAAATCTTATTTATTTTAACGTAAAAATGTGACTTTGAGATAAGTCAAAAATTTGGAGAAACTTCACTCGAGGAAGTTGTAGAGGCCGTTAATACGAACTCGTGGGTATGTTCTTTGAATTAATCAGAGTTCGTATGCAGAAGTTATTCGAAAAAATATATAGTTACTATGCGATAAATAGTAAATAGTAAAATATCTATTTATTGTTCACGATAACTTTCTACTATTCAATCTGCGCCGTCAGATCAATCAAAGATTTGATCTGAGCCGTTAAATTTTGATTATATGTATGGGGAGAGGTTGACCAGAAGGGGGACACTCGCTCTCTCTCCTCGATGGAGACCGACCTAACTACCTCCCCACAGCACATCACCACCACCAGTGGCTCTACCTTGCTCCGACGACCGAGTCTTGACCTCTATCCATGCCAGAGCCGCCTAACAAAAGGGAGTGGAAGTTCGAGCACTGTCCTGTCGGAGTGTCACGTCCCGACCTAAGTTTACCATCCTAAACCTGGGTTAAGACATGCAGGACCCATCCCAAGAGAGATTTACTCGAAATCCCTCTAGAGAAAGGACAACCCTCTTTCTAAACCAAATTCAAACTGTCCAAACAATACCGGAATAGACCCTACAGGCGGAGGTTATCCCGATTTCCGCATTTAGATCTCAACCCAATCATTTAGAAGACCTAGGGTTCTAATAATATTTGTGACTGCACCGAATCTCGGTCAGGCTGCCTACATACCACGTACTCAGGGATCAAGCCACATGTAGCTCTTATTTTAAATAACGCCCTATCCGGCGAACCCCGCTTTTCTATTTATCAGTCGATCTATCAATGGAATGCTAACGCCCAAGGCATAATCGGAGTTTTACCTTTCCGCTGAGGTAATTACCCACCCACTCTATCGGGATTATCCTGAACATTCACCACAATTATAAACATTCCCACAAATAAATATAACAAATGACATTCACGTAAATAACCAATCCTCAAGGGGTAATATTGTCAATTCGACCTCAAGGGCAGTTTGGTATTTATGCTCAGCCACCAGTGGCATTTCAGGAATTTCACCCTCTATGGGCAGCCTTATAATTAACTAACACTAATAGAGGCAGTATTGTCTTTTTAACATTATGGGTAGTCCTGTAATTAAACATATTGACTCGATTCGGCTGAATGTCGCACTAAACAATAACCGAAACTTACAAATTATATATCCACGCGCTCGTATCGACGAGTACATTATCCTGGGACAACTCACTGCCCCTGAGGATGTCAGACACGCCACCACCCTCAAACCAGTTAACTTCACCCAAAACCACCTACAAGCAATCACAACAACCCTAGAAGGCCTATAGGAGCAACCTGAACTCCTATAACTGCCAGACGCGCCCATAATCGCAGCCACAACCGGCGAGACGTGTGCGTCACGCGCCTCCATCAAAATACAGAATTTCAAGAAGCTCAAAACATGAAGGTTGTAGATCACAAGGGGAGCAACTTTAATACCAGGGGTTTTGATCAACTCGGCCAAAAAGTGGCCCAAAACCGCACCGAAAGGTCTGCCTCCTCCTCAGCCACTTCTATCGTCGTGTTGGGCTTCAACTCCACAGGAGATCCGCCTAGAACGCTTTGGGCATCCTTTCAAGGCTGGTTTCATGCCTCACCGCCGCCCTACGCCGGAGAACAATTCGGGTCGAAAACCGGGTTTCGACGCCGTACTGTTCTTGGATGCGTTAATCCAGGCCGAACTGGACAACTTCACCACCACAGGGAGGCTCGCACGGAGAGGAAGAGATCCTGATTGGCCTCGACCTTTCCGGTGGCCGGAGCTCGCCGCAAAAGTCGAGTCGGGTCTGCCTGGTTCTGGTCAGGTCAGTTCAAATTTTCGGATAATGAGGGGAATGTGCGCGCGTGTCGAAAGAGAAAGGAAATGAGTTATTTTCCTTTTTGGAAATTCATCATTTCTATTTATATACTTTCTAAAAACGGAACCCCAAATTCTGTTGACCATAATTTCTTCACAAGGTATCCAATTCCAACATGCCGCATGTCTACGGACTCGTATCGTCGAGTACTCCAACTCCCGTGAAGGAAGTGTTACGAGAAACTCGACTTAGTAAAAAGTCAACCTTTGACCCCTCCAAATAAATCGTTTACACGCGTCTCTTAACTCCGAACACTTCAGCTCTCTTCTTGAAGGTACGAATACGTTCCAATACCACTAAAATTTCTAAATTTTACACTCGTTAATACTTCGGGGAAAATAACAGCGCGGTTACAACCCTATATAACCCGGCTAATCCGGATAAAAAAAATTAAATTTCGAGACGGGGTATTGCAATCTACCCCTTATAAAAATTCCGTCCTCGAAATTTCCACTGCGGGACGTAAAACTATCTGTCATTCCCAATGACACAAAACAGTTAAAGATGATCCACAATCCAAAACTTTATTAGTCCAGCCGTCTAGGAATGTCGTCAAGTTCCATTGGACCGAACTTCAAGGAAAACAAGAGTCACCAACGTTTGTACCAATTTCTTTAGAAACCAAAGTCTTCTCGTAGTTGTAATACAAGATACACTTAAATTCGAATTTACTTTTCCAAATCTGGCTCGTTACTAAATTTACGAACCTCTCAACTTTTCGATCCAACATAACTTTACTAATTCCGACCACAGGTGACAACCCTTGCCACCACACATACTAACAAGTATAACGACTTGTTACACTTGGAAATTAAATACACATTTAAACATTTCCAAGGATTCTAATTACCCAAATCTTTGGTCCGAGATTTGAACCTAAGCTCTGATACCAGTTGTCACGCCCCAACCCAAGTTTACCTTCTTAAACCTAGGTTAAGACGTGCGGGACTCATCCCAAGAGAGATTTACTCGGTATCCCCCTTGAGAAAGGATAACCTTCTTTCCAAACCAAATTCAAACTGTCCAAACGATACCGGAATAGACCCCACAGCCGAAGTTATCTCGATTTCTGTATTTAGATCTCGACCCAATCATTTAGAGGACCTAGGGTTCTAATAATATTTGTGACTGCACCCGAATCCCAGTCAGGCTGCCTACATACCCTGTACTTAAGGATCAAGCCACACGTAGCTCTTATTTTAAATAACGCCCTAACCAACGAATCTCGCTTTTCTATTTATCGATCGATCTATCAATGGAATGCTAACGCCCAAGGCATAACCAGAGTTTTACCCCTCCGCTGAGGTAATTACCGATCCACTCTCTATCGGGATTATCCCGAACATCCACCACAATTATAAACAACATTCCCACAAATAAATATAACATAATGACATTCACATAAGTAACCAATCCTCTAGGGGTAATATTGTCAATTCGGCCTCAAGGGCAGTTTGGTATTTATGCTCAGCCACTAGGGGGATTTCTGGAATTTCACCCTCTAAGGGCAACCCTATAATTAACTAACACTAATAGGGCAATATTGTCTTTTTAACATTATGGGTAGTCCTGTAATTAAACATATTGACTCGATTCGGCTGAATGTCGCACTAAACGATAACCGAAACCGGCAAATTATATATCCATGCGCTCATATCAACGAGTACATTATCCTGGGACAACTCACTGCCCTTGAGGATGTCAGACGCGCCACCACCCTCAAACCGGTTAACTTCATCCAAAAACCACCTACAAGCAATCACAACAACCCTAGAAGGCCTGTAGGAGCAACTAGAACTCCTAGAACTGCCGGACGCGCCCACACGCGCAGCCAAAATCGGCGACGCGTGCGCGTCACGCGCCTCCATCAAAACACAGAATTTCAAGAAGCGCAAAACATGAAAGCTGTAGAACACAACACGATAAGCAACTTTAATACCTGGGGTTTTGGTCAACTCGGCCGGGAAGTGGCCCAAAACTTCCCCGAAAGGTCTGCCTCCTCAACCGCTCCTGCCACTGTGTTGGGCTTCAACTCCACCGGAGATCTGCCCAGAACACCTTGGACGTCCTTTCTGGGCTGGTTTCATGCCTCGCCGCCGTTCCACGCCAGTGAACCAGTCGGGTCAAAAACCGGGTTTCTACGCCGTATTGTTCAAGCTTAGATGCGTTGATCCAGGCCGAACTAGACCACGCCACCACCACAGGGAGGGCTCGCACGGAGGAGAGGACGAGATCCCAACCGACCTCGACGTCTCCAGTGGCTGGAGCTCGCAGGAAAAGTCAGATCGGGTTGGCCGGGTTTGGGTCAGGACAGTTCGAATTTTCAGATATAGTGAGGGTAACGCGCGCGCGTGTGGAAAGAGAAAGGAAATGGGTTATTTTTCTTTTTGGAAACCCATCATTTCTATTTATATACTTTCTAAAAAAGGAAACTCAACTTCCGTTGACCATAACTTCTTCACACGGTATCTGATTCCCAAAAGCCGCATGTCTACGGACTCGTATCGTCGAGCACTCCAACTCCCGTGAAGGAAGTTTTCTAAGAAACTCAACGTAGTAAAAAGTCAACCTTTGACCCCTCCAAATAAGTCGTTTACAAGCGTCCCTTAACTCCGAACACTTCAGCACTCTTTCAAATTTCAAATTTTACGAATACGAATACGTTCCAATACCACTAAAATTTTCAAATTTTACACTCGTTAATACTTCAGGGAAAATAACAAAGCAGTTACAACCCTCTGTAACCCGTCTAATCATGGTAAAAAAAGGTAAATTTCAGGACGGGGTGTTACACGGAGTTGACGTCGAGCCAGGACCGGAGGTAAGCCAAGAGACTTCCATGCAACACCAGCAGCTGCCTAGGAACAAGGAGGAAGGAGGAGGCCAGCGGAGCTCCGCCGGAGGAGATTTACCGGAGTTCACAAAGGTTGACTCCAAGGTATGACAACCTTGACTTTTCTCGTGTTTGAGGAGTTGTTGGACTGCTGAGGATGTTTAGAAGCTAGAAAAGCAGGTGTAGAAGCTCGGTTTGGCCGAAAAATATCGATTTTCCGACGAACCAGTGATTAGAGAAGACAAAGGGTAAAAACTCGGGTTTTTACCGCAGTAGATTTACCCTTTTACTGTTTTACCGTGGGGTTAAAATGTCAGAAATGTCCCTAACAAATCAGGATAATTACAAGGATGCCACTAAGGCTGAAATCCAAGAAATTTCCTTGATAGTTTTGTTTAATTACAAGGCTGCCACTGAGGCAGAAATCCTAGAAATGCCCTTTGGCACTTTTGTTTAATTACAAGGATGCCACTGAGGTTAAAATCTCAAAAATATCCCTGGCAGTTTTGTTTAATTACAAAGCTCCACTGAGACTGAAATTTATAAACACAATTTATACAACATTCTTAACGTATTTCCTACCCTATTTATCATCGTTATTTCCTTAATAACTTCATTTCTAACATGTTTTGTATTTTAGAGTCAATAAAGACAGGTTTACACGAAAGATGTCTAAAACGAGGAAATTGAGCGGATTCCTAATTAAAGGAGGATTACTGGTGCAGCTAGGAAACTAAATAAGTCGCAGAAGTTGAGGATAAGTCGTTTAGGAAAATTTCATGTTTTGAAAAGGGAAAAGTTACCTATTTCACTTTAGGAAACTTTCCTTATTTGATTTCAAAAACTTACTATTTTTGAAACATTCCTATTCTGACTTTCCTAATTTATTTTGGAAACTTTCTTTCCTCTCTTGACAGAGATTCCATATGAAGCAAGGAAGTCAAATCCTACATGGATTAGACCCAAGATGTGTTGCCATAAATCAAGGAAAGGGACGACAAAACCTTAGGGTTTTCTTGCTAAATTTCCTAGGCTTTTTAAGACAAGTTTTCATTGTCTAAATTAAGGAATATAATTTGCAATTCAAAATCTGAAATTAATTCCTTAAATTCTTGTCTAAAAGTATAATTAGTCTGATTTTGTATTAACAAATTTCTTCCCTTTTCAGGAGCAATAATTGGCGCATCAAATTAAAGGAAATGAGTTAATTTTTGGTAAAACAAGGAAAACTAAATGGCTGATTTGTTGTGGAGAACAAGCAATGTACCTAGTCCATAATTCAGCCGAATTCATCACCTTTGTAGAAATTCTGGAAAAATTTCTAACATATTTTTATTAATTTGTTGGGCAATTTTTTGAATCATTGGATCAAGATTAAATCAATGGCTATGAGGACTTCTAGGATGCGACATAAACACTATAAAATGAGGACAAGAGCAACAAAATTCGACAACACTTCTTCTATAGAAAAATCAGAAATTGCCCTCTCTCTAGCGTCTTCCAATAGTGGTGTGTCCTCCTCAAGATGAAGCAAGCCGACGGCATCCCTTAGAGCTTCCTCAAGTCGCTGCCTTGGAGTCTTTGATGTATAGCCGCACCTTTTTCATCTCAAAGAAGCCTCCAAAGATCGACAAAAAGTGTAACAATATGCCTCATAAACTTAATGTTGTTTGTTTCCGGATTAGATTTTGCATTGCTTGGTAGAAGAACATGAGTTAGTAATTTTCAGAATTATTTATACATGATTTTGTATGTTGATGATTTTTAATAAGCCATTTTGATGTCTTGATGATATGTTAAATGCTTGGTTCTGTTCGTATTAATGACTCTAATCTGCAGGTTAGAAGATGCTAGGTCATGAATTCATTTCACATAATCGATTTGGAATTGTAATCCAAGTAGCAAAAACTATGTAATAATGGTTGTGAACTTTTGCGTTACATGTTAAATCAAGCAACTTCTTGTAGGTTTGAGAGCATGTTCGAATCCAACTTTTTCTTGCTTAATGATTCTTGTTGTGTAGACGGGTGTCTTTGCATCGATCGCAGCCATATGAAGTATAAAATATGAAATCAAATGCACAAATGGTTTCTGAAGCAACATATTGGAAAACTTCACTTTCATACCTGTAAACTGGATCCAAAATAACCCTAGTGGTTGCAGCGATCTCCTTCCAAAAGTAAGCTCCTCAGCAGTGTTGATAGCATAGCCTAGACCCTTGGCCTGTCAGACCACAAATACCATGAATTTTCAAAACATGATTCCATTTCATCTATAATAACCATATTCTCCACTTATTATAGAAGATTTCAAGTTATAGCATTCAAAATTGTAATCAATCATGAGGAAATCCTCAAAACATAACAAGACCATAAAAGGTCAAAGTACCCATGAATGTAAGCCAAACTATTTGCGCCATATCCTAGTTTCACAAGTTAAATAAGACAAGAAATAAGGAAGATCTAATGTGATCTACTCTGACACTCACATTTTGGATGTTAATAATATGACGTGAATCAACACCTGCTTCATGTCCATCCAGTAGGCCTTGAACAAAGTCACAGAATTAATCAGGGTCATCGCAGACAGAGAATGCATGAACCTGCAGAGCAGAATGAACAAATGATTTCATGACATGACAAGAACAGCATACTGACAATCTAGTAATGACCGAGGGGATTCCTACTTTTGCCTTCAACGAACTCAGCCAAGACCCCAATGACAAACCAGCAATTGTACCCCCACTAGAATCAACAACAGAAAAATTATTAAACACAAGGAAGTATTACTGGACAACAACAGATGATCATGATCAACTTGAATTTCTCATATATATACTCCCGTCATAGAAAATATGTAAGGAGATAACATAGAGCCAAACCTTCCACATGCTACAACAATATCATCAAACTTTAGTTTGCCAGTACCACTGTGAAGCTGCTGCTCAATCTCTCGAATTGCTTCAATATATCGCCTAAATACAATCAAACGCCATGTGATAATGTCAAAGAAAAGGAGAGGCGAAGGAGAAGAGAGAGAAACAGAGGCGGAGATCTACTTCAAGTATAAATTGCGTGGCCGGCCGGTGGATCGAGCGTGAGAGATCAAAATGGGTTCTTATGGAGCGTTGGGATTTTCGTTCGCTCAAGCAGAGATCCGGTTGAGGGCGATGGGCTTTCAGTTTTCCTTTTGTTGAGAATGAGAATTGAAAGTGATTGGCATGCGGTGGTGGTCAGAGCGGAGCTTGACGAAGCAGAATTGGAAGTAATCGAAGGGGAATTGAATTGGGTCGTGCTTCATGAGGGGGATAGAGGTCGAATTTGGGGTGACAAATAGAAAAGTGAGAGAATCGAATGAGCGGATTAGTGAGTGGGATGGTGTTTTCAGTTTGGGGGGTTTGGCTAGGGTTGGGTTGGGGTGTGTTTTCTGTGCGGGATATGTTAAATAGAGAGAGCGTGAGTTTTTTTTGTTTTTTTGATACATCCGAGAATACGTTAAAAAAATTGTAGGTTAAAGACCACAAAAATCTGTTATCTTAAAAAACATGAAATCAGACACAGATTCTTTTATTTTTAAGACTTGACATATTTCTGTCGTCCCACGAACACCTTAGTTTTCATTGTCTATGGGTCGATATATTCAGACGACAGAATATTAAATGTCTGTCGTAAAAATATATCAGACGACAGTAAAACAATACTTTGTCGTCTGATCTGTGTCGTGTGATAGCAAAAATGGCGTAGTGAATACTACCCCAGCGAAGGGGTTAAACTCCGGGTTTATGATAGTAATGCTTTAGCGGGTTTATCAAATGGTCCGCTAAATAGAAAAGTGGGAACTATCCGCTTAAAAAACTAAAGTAAATAAGAGCTACGTGTGACTTGATCCCTGTGTAGAGGGTACGTAGGCAGCCTGTCCAGGATACTTGTGCAGTCACAAATAATATTTAGACCCTAGGTCCTCTAAAGTATTTAGTATGGAACCAACTCGGTAATCGGGATAACCTCAGGTTTTGTGAGGTCTATTCGTGTGTCGTTTGGACTGTTGAAAATGGTTTGGGTAAAAGGGTTATCTATTCTCAAGGGGGATTACGGATGAATCTCTCTTGGGATGGGTCCCGCACGTCATATCCTGGGTTTAGGGAGGTAAACTCGGTTCGGGGTGTGACATGAAAACTGAATTGCATAACAAATGAAATCAAGATCGTTTCACAATGAACACAAACACAATACTAAAGAATCATAAAACCAATATCATATATAAAGTTTCCTAGCTGCTCTAGGTGATTACCATAAAGGCTAGCATCATTCGGGATCCCGTTCACATTTGACATATGTGACTGCAACACAAACGGTAAATTTTACAAAACACAGAACTAAGAAAAATCGTCTATGCTATGCTACTTCTTTCTAATAGAATGGGGCTGCTTAATCTCAATAAAAAGCGTAGCTAGCATAGGGACTTTCATCTGATATATATATATATATATATAATGGCCTAGAAACTAACTTGTACTTATCTCATAAGGAGTCCAAGTTTTACTTAATGTTTATCAGATACAAGTCTTTAGATTATCTTAAAAACTTAATGTTGATCAGGTTAATCAATTTGATAAGTCTCCAACTTCTAATGAGAGACATCTATCTTAATAGATAACAAGATAGAGTTTAAATATATGTTTCTTTATCAAAAATTATTTATTTAGACAAGGATAATGTAGTCGAATATTGTTTTCCAATATTGTTTTGTTTGTTCCAAGGATTATAATATAAGTCAACTTATACAATGCAAAAGCTTTTCTTTTAGCTTTTGCTTCCTTGGCATTACTAGACTTGACTTTCAGTTGTTATCTCGTTTGTTTCCATGCTTACGTGTCTTCAGAATATGCCTAATAATGTGTCTGGTTAGGTTGCTTGGATCCTGAGAAATTCAAGGAATTTAAACTTGTTAAACGCAGTCAGCTCAGCCAAAATGTGGCCGGGTTTAAGTTTGCTCTTCCAACACCAACATCAGTATTGGGTCTGCCTATTGGACAGCATATAAGTTTCAGGTTTCATTTTCTGTATATTCATTCTTTTTTCAACCGACCTGACTTGTCTGATACTTGTATTACAATTGGTGTTTTAGCATCCAGCATGATAGCTTCCTGTTAACTAGATAGTCTTAACGAAGTTGTCAAAGCATATACCCCAACTACTTTGGATACAGATGTTGAATACTTTGAGTTAGTCCTTCTCATGCCCTTAATTCTTATATATCAGTTTCATAGTTCTTAGTTGTTCTTTTCTTTTGTTTCACATGAATAGATGTATACCCAAGGTAGGATGTCTGACCATTTTCGTGTCATGAGTGAAGGTGATTATCTGTCTATTAAAGGACCTAAGTTAAACTTACATTCCATGATTAGGCCTACATTTTAACTGCTTATAACCAAGGAGTAAACTGATGAATTACAACAGAGAACACTTGGTCACAAACCGTCTTTATGTCATTACCAACACTTGATGGTGTTTAAATTTGTGTCTCTAGGGTCGATTCAAGTATCAGCCTAACCAAGTCAGAGCTTTTGGGATGCTCGCTGGAGGCACTGGCATCACTCCAATGTTCCAGGTATAATGGAGCCTGAGCTTTGCAAAAGTAGTTTTATAGTTTATTGTGTATTTTTCTTTCTGGTTTTACAGGTTGCTAGAGCCATAATGGAAAATCCTAGTGACAAAACAAATGTACATCTCATATATGCCAATGTCACATATGAAGACATTCTATTGAAAGTAAGCACATCCATTTCAATACATATAATACCCAAAGTATGTATTTGTCCATGTGCTTTATCTCTCTCTCTCTCCTATTTACCATTATATCACTTGACTAATGTAAATTATGAAAATATCATTTGACTAATGAAATTATACAATTTCATGAAAGATAGTTGGGCCTAGGAGAAAGTGAACTGACAGTACTGTGTATGACATCAGTGTAATAACTTTACATCTTCCTTGGCATGCACTTCTTTTCCTCAAGTCTTTTGGGTTTTTTTCCTATTCTTTTTGTGTTTTATAGGAGTTTTTGAAATTACTGGTTCTCTATTTACAGAGCTTGTACTAAACATAAATAAGTTGGCCGGTTATTTAACCAGATTGATACATTCCAAAACTGATGGTCCAGTTTCGGATAGCTTTCGTTAGGTGTCTTTTATTTCTTTTGTGAAGATAGGACAAGAAAGGAGAGGACGGAGTGAGGAACAGGGAGGTCTAAAGTATTAAGAAATGCACAAGAAATGAGAATCCTTGGAAATATTTTGGCCATCATTTTATGTACAAGATTTGTCACTTTTCCTTCCTCCCGCATTTCAGCATATATATATGGTCTTACAATGAAAAAGAAAGGTGAATAACAAAAAAAATCAGTTTAACCAATGCGCCCTTTAACAATGGTGAATCGTGAAGGTTTTGTTAAATTTGTTAAACTGTATTTGCAGGAAGAGCTGGATAATCTAGTCAGTAATTTTCCCAATCGTTTCAACAGTTATTATGTTCTGAATCAGGTATTGTTATTATAGTTTGGTTTTGCATGCAATGGTAGATTTGTAAACTTCTGATTTATAAGTCGCATTTTAGTTCTATCTTCTTTCACAATAGTACTCATTTCTGAGCTCTTATTCCAATTAAACTATGAGAAGTTGAGAATTAGGTTCTTGATTAAAACCTGTCTAGTATCTTCTCCCTTTCGAAAAGTTATGAACTTTTTGGAAGCTGACAATGTTTCAGTGGAGCGAACAGGAAGTACTTTTGTAATGTAAATTCTTACTAGTATCACCTATAAGGTGATAAAATGAATGTTTATGTCCTCAAAACATTTTTATCTAATATTGAATGCCAAAACTTAAGCACAAACACTTTGACTTGGTTCATGTCTTATCTCCTAAAAATTTTGCTTGCATCATTGCGTGAAGCCTGCTGTTCTTTTTTTTTTCAGTAACAAAATCAATGTTAAATCTGGGAGTTGATGTTGCTATTCCATTTTTGTTCCTTTTGTATCATGTCCATGGTCACCTACCTAAGGTGGTTTTAGAAGCTGACATGGCTCTATTGACAATAGGATTTAACTTTTGGTACCGACATGGCTACATGACTATTATTTGCACTTCACGACCTCAATGGACAAATAACACTAGGACTATTCCGAGTATTCCCACTATGGTAATCTTTGAGCCTATGCCAACATGGCTCGCTATTTTTCTCACTTTCCTTCAGAATCTTCATTTCCTAGCCAACTGGAGCATAATCATTTGATATGCTAATTAGACAAGCTTACCATTCAAGACTAGACTCAATAAACGAAGCGACCAATTGTGCAGCAATTCTCTTCATCAATCAACAAAACAAGGAGACAAGCAGAGGGAAAATGTTAAACGAGACCACTAGGCAAGATCACAGCTTAAAGCCGGTTCAAACTACACATACATTGCTGCTACCCAAACATGTTACAAGAAATCATTCATGTTGCAAGTTACAGTTCAAAAGAAAGTAGCACTCCAAGGCACACCATCAACCAGAATGACAAAACTGTAGAAAACCCGGCCTGCTTGGTCATGACGAATGCTTGGCCAGACAATCCTGTGACTATCGTCTTCGCATTCCACGCCCACGACCACGAAAAGCAGCACCTCCACGCCCTCTACCTCCCATGGCACCAGCAGCAGCAGCATCTCCCTGGGCACTCTCAGACTGCATTCATGTGACAGTAAGCATTAAAGAGCTTACTTTCTATAAGAATACAAGATATAATGTTGTAATATATAATACTTTTAAGCATCAATTAAGTAGCCAATATCTCATGGACTCCATCAGAAGACCAAGAATCCCGAGTCCATTATTTAATTCTGACAAAACAAAAATGAAAATTTTTCTCCTTTGAGACCAAATGAAGAGGGCTATAATTGTAGTTGCATGATGACCCCACTACTTTCAAGGAAATATGAAAATTGTGACTACACATACCTTTGGATTTTTCACTGTCTCATCGACACTTAACACAAGACAAGCAGCCTCAGTAGCAGCATTTATAGCATTGATCTACAGTACAAGACAAGATTATTCCACCAGCCAAATGAGTGACAAAAGGGAAAAAGAAAAAAAAAAGAGGGGGCATTATGATGTGGCAATGCACTACATCTATGCTGTTAGTATAACAAGCATATATACCTTTACAACTGCTGGCTCCCATACAAAGTTGGCATACGAATCAGCTATTCCTCCGGTGTTTATGTCAACCCCATAAGGTGCACCCTCACCTGCAAGAAATTCATTTTTGGAATCCTTAGCAAACAATTATTAAATGCCTACAGAACAATTCCACAAAACTATCCAATACAAATTAAATCTGTGTTATAAGTACAGTGTCCTCTATAACATATTGCATTAACAAATGATTGTGTTTGTCATCCAGAGAAGAGATTAACTAAAACAAATAGATAAGTTCTAAAAGAATGAAAGCTCAACCTGTCGAGTGTTTCTGCCTTAGTTTGTTTAGCATATCAGTTGCGTCGAATCCCGCATTGTCACACAGTTGTCGTGGAATAACCTGCAACACAAGTGGAGAACAGTTTATTTAGACCACTTACCACCATTCAATTACTATTAGTATGGCATATCACACTAAGGGTCCGAGATTAAACTAACATAGTATCTTAATCTCCACCACTCAATAACTCCAAGGATAGGTGACGAAAAAATCATGGTTGACCTGGTGAACCCTGCCCAATCATATTTCTTTTGTTTCCTTTTTTTAAAACATTATGAATTTCAAGTTAAAACAAATCATTCACAGATACAGGCTTCAAGAATAAGTGGCCCCAATATGTACTGAAGAAAATGAACTATAATACAATTCTTGGATTTCAGTCTGAAAGGGAAAGAAGAGCCTTCACAGAGAACACATCTCCATTTAATGAACTAATCAGTAAATACAGTTAGCAATCCCATTCAAGTTATCCACCCGCCCTGATTGACCTACCGTTTAACCTCATCAAGGTCAAAACAGAACAACTTTAACAACCCGCCAGATATGCTATTGAATGTTAAACTAGCGAAATTGGTTATTGATGGCTATCCTAAGCCTTAGCAACCCATGATTCCACATAAACACGTCAACCAGATAATACATCCAATGTCACATGATACCATCATTACATGCAATTTAATTTACTCTGCAATCACCACTGGTTTACATACCTCCAAAGCTTTCGCATATGAGTTGATAAAAAATTGAGACCTCCCAGCAATCTCACGCGCTTTGTCCCTCAAGTGACGACTGAGCTCCATCTGCCACCAAACACAACAAAACAAACAACGAGGCAAACCACTCAGATAAACTTTGCAGATACTAACTAAAAGTACAAAACACATACATCTATAGCACCACCACCAGGAACTACAGTTGAATTCTTTAAAGCCCTTCTAACAATCATGATTGCATCGTGTAAGCTACGCTCAGCTTCCTCAATGAACTAAAATAAGATTCCAAGAGTAAGTCAGTGAGAACAGCATTGAAAAGAAAATTAAAAAAAATAAGGATAACAAGGTATCTTATGAGCAGAATGCAAGATGAGAAAGCTTAACAAATGACATACCTGATCAGCTCCACCACGAAGAACAATTGTAGCAGTCCTACCAGATGGACATCCACTAAAGATATTAAATCTCTCATTTCCAACTTGTGTTTCTTCAAAAACCTCGCATGTTCCAAGGACCTACAAATCAGAAGAAGAAACAGTGTGTCAACCAAAAACAAAAGAAAAGATCTTAATAAAAGGAAACACTTGCATAGTAAAATAAGAACAAATACACGTCACAATTGCACATAAACCTATAGTGTGACAATAGGTGAAATAGCAACCTCATCAATAACATCATTGATGGATGTCTGCACAGTGCCACCAGTGGCAGCAGCTACCCTTTGCAGATCTTCTTCAGCTACACGGCCAGCACAGAATATATCCCGATCGGCAAAATACTGTCAACCAAACAAATGCATCAATTGTTTGTTCATACAACTCTTCTCTAATGGTGTTATGATGATACTTTTTACTTCACATCAAAAAACGCTTAGATTCCACAATTATATAGATTATTACACAAGCATATTGTGAAAATAGGACATAATAAATATAGCATATAAATTTTCTAAGATCAGGAAGGTTTTGGCAGCAGGTGAGATAGGGGTGAAATAAAATAATAAGAGTTTTATAGAAAATGACCACAACTAAAGGGAAAAATTCTTCTTCCGTTTACTCTTGAATGCGTGTTTCCACTCCACAAAGTAAACAAATTTTTACAAGCGTATTGCCCTAGGGTCAAAGGAGGAATCAATAGGGAAATTAATGGGGAGAATTCAGGGAGAATGGAGGCATCACCTGAGTTGCCAGATCACCAATAGCCAACCGTGAAAGAACAACCTTGGCTCCACTATGCACACACTTATCCAGCTTGTCATAAATGATATTCCATTCAGCATCAACAATGGACTGATACTGGGATGGGTCTGACAATCTGCAAGGAAATGAAAGCATCAGTACAAATACAAAATTTGATCAAAGGCAATAGCCTCAAATTTCAAATGGAGCAACATGGCCCTACCTTATCTCAGCATTTTCTTTCTCGGACTTAAGCTCCAATTCAATATTTAGTATTAGTATCTTTGGATTAAGAAACTTTTTTGGTTGCTGTTCGAAACCGGCATAAGAGAATGTCTTCTTAAAGGCAACACCATTTACTAGAAAGGAATCACGCATGTTACCACCAGCAACCTGTAAATGCCGAACCAATTCCATCATTCAGAATAAACTAACCAACCCAGCCAATAGTATTCCTTGCGTCCTCAAACCAGGCCAAGATTTTTACCTTCTTTATACCAATCATGTTAAGACGATCCTCATCACCTATCGCAATGACAGCATCCACAACCATTTTCGCAAAGAACACCTTCTCTCCACCGATGAGTTTTGAAGAGAGTGTTGTAGCAGCACAGTTAGCCAGTAGCTCCTTCTTCTCTTCAAGGCTCTTCCCCTCAATGCTGGAAGCGAGCTGTTTGATTCTCTCAATCGCCTGCAAGATGCACAAACTTAAGAGTAAGCAAAGCATTTTCAAACATGACAGGGGAAATCCAAAACTGTGATTCTCCGAAATTACCAAATAGCTAGCGGTTCGATAACTCCGGATCAAATTCTGCGGGTGCACCCCGTCCTCAACGAAAGGCTTGGCCTCCTTGAGAAACTCACCTGCGAGCAGAACAACCGTAGTTGTTCCATCACCGACCTACAACGAAATTCGAGACTAGATCACTAAATGGAATTCAAAAACTGAATCTGAGATTCGGAGAGATTGATAGGCATACCTCGGAGTCCTGAGACTTGGCGATGTCGACGAGGATCTTGGCGGCAGGATGAACAATATCGAGGAGCTTCATGATGGTGGCGCCGTCGTTGGAGATGGTGACATTGCCTTTGTCGTCGTGAATGAGTTTGTCCATGCCACGTGGGCCGAGGGTGGACCTGACGACGTCAGCGACGGCGGTGCAGGCGTTGATGTTGCTGACGAGCTGCGCCTTCCCTTGAGAGGTGTCCGTTCCCTCCTTGAGAAGTATGATCTGCGGTTGCTGTTGTTCCGTTTCATTTCACAAATCAATACACACAGTTAGATTGATTCCTGAGACCCAACAACCGATAAGATTACAAACAGAGGGAGACAGAAAGCGTACCAGCATGCTCGCCATTGCTACCGACCGATGGATGGACAAGAGCGAGCGACTGAGAGAGAGAGGGAGGACTAGGGTTTAGTGAGTTCCACGCTCTGCTCTACTATCGTGTACGGTTGGGCATTGGCATGGGCTTGGTGGTGATTAAGTTTGGGCCCATTTTATTTATGTTGCTTTTTTATTTATTGTTTTGTGCATTTGTTTACCGTGTTATATTGTCGAAAGCAAAAAATTACAAATTGTTACTAGGTTCGACATTCACTCACTGATATTTTTTGGGCCCATTTTATTTATGTTGCTATTTTATTTATTGTTTTGTGCATTTGTTTACGGTGTTATATTGTCAAAGGCAAAAAATTACAAATTGTTACTAGATTTTGATATGTTCGACATTAACTCACTGATATTTTAAAAATATCACTTAATTCACTTATTTTTGATTTTGTCTCTCACATAATTTACTGTCGTTTAATCTTCCATTTAAATTGAGGATATATTTGTCTAACCACTTAAAATGCATTTCTATTTCAATGTTTTACTTTCTAAAATTAATAGATCATTTTCCAGCTTTCTTTATTTATTTTCTGAAATATTTATTGACAAAAAAAATTATAAAATTTGAATTTAATTTTGAAAAACACTTATTTGTAGTTTTTTCTTCCTAATAAAAAAAGTTAGCTTGAAAATACATATTTTCTTCTTCTAAAGCTATTAAATCATTGTGAACTTTTTCTTTAAACTTTATACAATTTATAATACAAAATAAATGTTTTGAAATCAAAGTCAAATGATGACAAAATAATGTGACATAATTTTTTCTCAAAATAAATAGAAACTAATCATTTTTAGTCACTCACTTTGAATAATGAGTTTAGGCACACAAGATGCATAAACTCACACAAAACCCTCATCCCATATTTTCAAAAAAAAACCTTACACTGATGGAGTGATTATTGACAATAGGCAAAATATCACAAATGATCACTGAGTTTTGTCCAGTTCGACACTTAACTCACTAACATTTCAAAAATATAACTTAAGTTACTCATTTTTTTTCATTTAACTCATTGTCGTTACTCTACCGTTAGAAGTTGTTAACATCGAGAGCATATGGGTTTTGCGTAAGTTTATGCATCTTGTGTGCCTTCTTATTTATTTAATATAGACAAAATATTTTGTTTGATCAAATGGTCCAAAACCTTTTTCTTTTTTAAAGTGAAACCTTTTAATAATGGTAAGATAAAATTAAGTGTCATTGAGTTTTTTTTCAGCGACAAAATAGTAGAAAAGTTGCATTATTTCAAATTAGGATATATTGATCTTTCTACTATGTCACAACTGTTTCAAAACAAAAAATATTGTCATTAGAACTGTGATTTTTTGTTAAGATATATTTGTTTTATAGATATTCTTGAAATTGTTGCATAAAATGTTTATTGTACTCAGGGGATGTAATAACCCCTCTTTATAATCGACAGCTTCATTAGTGAAAGCTTGAGGGTATCCCACCAATTCCTTATTCAAAATATAACAAAATTCATGACTTAGGGCTTTTGTATTCAATATTTCATATATGCTCCTGAAAGCTATTCAACTATAGCAAGTGTCAATTCATGGAGGAGAAGAGCCCACTTGAGGCGAGGGTTGTGGAGGGTTGGCAGCACCATCTCAGTTGGAAGGAGGATTTGTGGCAGTTCGAAGCGACGACGACGTGCAAGAAAGCATAGCGTAGATGACTGGGCTATCCTAATTAAGGCACTGTCGCAGGATTGGCGTTTTCATGGTGCAGACGACTTGACGAAGGCAAAAATTTGGTGGGTGATGAGATCAGATCTATTTTATTAGGTCTGGGTTCTATGTTTTGTGGCTGCTCTTCGGTGTTACCGTACTCGTAGCCAACATCTTGGTGTTCTAAGATGACATGTGGCCTCTGGATGACAGGTTGACGGTAGCGGCAATGTAGGTGATGGCCGAAAAGCGACGATGTTGACAAGATGGTGGTGATCTGATTTTTACAATTTTGGGTTCTTGATTGGGCCCAATAATAATTATGCTAGGGTTTGGGCCCATGATCAATTTTGCAACGTTGGGATTTGGATTGGGCTTATTGTTGTCGGGGTTGGGTGTGGGCGCGCCCTTGGTCCATAGATTTTTATTTTTTTCTGCTATAATTTTTATAGGACAAAATTCAGTTTAGTATCCTTAACTTTAGTATTAAAATCAATTCAGTCCCTCGCTTGAAAAAATCATCTTTTTTGTCTCTCAACTTTCAAATGGCTACACCTAAGTCCAAATTTTGATATTGACTCCAAATATGACGTTAGGTGTCAAGACCCACCCTAGGTTAACCCCTTTGACCCGAGGCAAATCCTGTGGGGTTCACCTCTAGGGAACTTCTTATCGAAAACCCCTTGAAATGAACAACCCTTCCTGCAAATACACAAGCACTTCCACGTAATATATATTTCAACTCTAACACCTGGAGTCATCCTGCTCCCCAAATCGTAACTATATATGTTTCACAAATGTTAAACTAAGCTAAGCTGGGGTAATCAGAGTAAATCTACATGGGTGAGATACCTAAGTAAAATTACTAGCGTCAATGGATTAGTTGGCTATGTATCGTCTTCTTTACGCAAGACCTCCTCTCAGCAACCCTGCACCATTGGACATTTGAAAACGAAGGGCCCAGGGGAAAACATTTAAAAAAAAACAGGACGTTAGAGTGAGTGGACAAAAAATATCCAAGCATGAGAAAATTATCGATTTATGCTCTCCTTTTGATTTTCCAGAAAATCCATGTGCACGTCTCATTGGGAAATAATCCCAAATAATCATTTTGAAATTCAAAACATAATATGTCAATCTCATTGGCTTAAAAACTAACATTAAAAATAAGAGAAGAGGATTCACTATGACGAAGAGTCTCCCAGACTAGGGTCAGAACCTTTAAGGCTACTAAGTAATATGACGACCCTTCATGGTGGAGAGATTCCACCATGACGATGAGCCTCTTAGGCTAGGGTCAGAACCCTCTAGGGTTACTATTGTGGCTAGCTAGCATATTTATATATATGACGACCTTTCATGGTGAAGAAAACAAAACAATATAGAAAAGTCAATAATGACTCATCCCCCGTAAATAAGAATGTCATGCATAAGGTACGGTTCCCCGATCGTCCTCAAAATAATGGCCATAAATAATTTAATTCTAAATGCAATCAACATAACATAAATTCCAACCGACATAACAAAGGAGCATACAAGAGGGGAGCAACCCGCCTTCCTGGCCCCACCGGCTCATTAAAACAATAAAATCATATTATTTGTAAAATTTTCATAAATATTTGAGCATGCACGTTTTAAAATAAAAATGTCCATTCACAGACTTAGGTCTTAGCCTAATGAAATCCGGATCACTTCTCAAGAGAGAACTCTTCATTAATAATATTAAATCTCAATCGTCAAACGAATAGTTCTTTAAAATTGGCGATAGCTCTCCCCTCGGCCAAAACTTTCAAACTTAATCAACAAAAAATCCCGACCTTCAACAATAGCTTAGTAGTCCTTAAAATATTTCTTAAACCTTAACCCGTAATAACCGATGACCGGAATAATATTTTATTATACGTCAATAATACTAAATATGAAAAATTCCAAAACCTATTTAAACCATAGACTCCTCTCATTTTATACTATTTAATTGACATGAAAAATTGCCTAAAAAATGGCAGCGCCGCTGGCAGAAATTTCGATCAAAATTCCGACGATCTCCAATCATCACCAAATTTTAACAGTAGCTTCGTCTCATCATTTGAAACAACTTTCTAATGCAACTCGAAGGCCAATTCAGTCTCTAACTAGGTCAATAGAACAAAAATGTAAAAACCCGAAATTCTTAAACTTCAAAGCTTCAATTCTCTCTCCACACTCCAAATAAATCCACCAAACTTTAGGAGTGAGTAATACTCCTAAAACCCTTTCTAACCATATATAAAACTTACAAATTGGTGTCCTGAGGAGGGAGAAATCCGATATAGATCTCCTATTGTACACTCAGTAATTAACTTGAAATTTCTCATAAACCATGGCAAGATAGGTCGAAAAGCTTACCTAGAATTAAAGTAGACTCAGAGGCGCTCCGTTTGGGACTGGTGCGGTGGCCTGAGGTGGCCTGGATCAGCGGCGGTGACGCCGAGAAGGTCCTGCAGAAATCTGCCTAATTTCTGGGTTTTAGGCTATTATAGCTTTTTTGTGAAATTATCCATATGCCCTCTGACTTCAGACCCGTATAACTCATTCATACGAACTCCGATTTGAGCATGCTACATGTTCACGAACTCATATCGACGTCCTCTACAACTTTCATGAAGAAAGTTTTCTCAAATTCTCGACTTTACGAAAAGTCAACTTTACGGTCATTATACGGTCAAACAGTTACTTGAAATGGTTAAAAACTAAAGTAACCAACTGTAAAATAATTCTAAGATCAGGATGTGACATTAGCTGCTGACCTGGACCTGACA
Organism: Comarum palustre; assembly: GCA_951800085.1. Lineage (NCBI taxonomy): Eukaryota > Viridiplantae > Streptophyta > Magnoliopsida > Rosales > Rosaceae > Comarum > Comarum palustre. The sequence goes on along the minus strand of OX637573.1, from coordinate 19,058,927 downwards.
AGATAGCCCAGCTTAGTAGTGTTTAAACACTCAAAAATCGTATAATAGACTTTAAACTCCAAAACTTTATTTTTTACCGCACATATGCGCCTCAGCACTCTTCTATTATTCTTGACAAAAAGTGGTTACCAACCCTTCTTTGCTTGCCCTCTCTTATTGCAGCTCTTAGAATTCTCACAGTAGCCAAAAACATCCCATTATAAAACCAATGGTTGATCATATCCACAGATAGGTTGAATTCAGGATATTTATGTCTTGCATTTTCCTCATCTAATGATATGTACTCAGGTCCTATCATCTCTTCATCTAAATCCGTAGCTGATCCGCACATGATGACATGTATTCATTGTCTTCAACACTCTAATCATCCATATATTGTCCTTGTTCAGTAGCTCCTTGAGATATTAAAGTTCTAACTCCTTGTGTAACTCCTTTTGTAAGCTAGTTAATCAAGAAATCATCATCTACATAACCAGCATATTCATCATCATCTTTAGCCGGATCATAATCATCATCAGCTGATTCATCATCATCTTTAGCCGGATCATAATCATCATCAGCTGATTCATCATCATCATACCACTCTTGTCCCACCCCATCTACATCCTCTATATAATTTTCTTCTACTTCTGGTTCCTAGCCATCATCTTCACTATTAGATGCACCATTTTTATGAAACTTCATAATCTTCTTTCCTTTATCAGTAGAATGTATGCTAGGAGTCTGGCTTGCCTGAGTTGGAACCATATTCTTTGAACCCTCACTATTGATGATTCTATGTAAGCTCCGCATCATAGCATTAGATGTCATTTGACTCTCTCCCATATTAGGAACTAGGCTCTCATACACAAACAGCTCATAAAGTCCATCAACGTTCCTAACTTTCAAAGTTCAGTTATTACTAATCCTTCTTATGCTCGTGTGTCATTTTCAAGTAGGTTACAAAAATCGAAGAAAAAATAATTGGATGAGGCCATCTTGGAGGTTTTTAAGAAGGTGCATGTGAACATACCATTTATTGACTGCATTACTCAAGTTCTCAAATATGCAAAATTTTTGAAGGAGTAATGCACCACAAGGAGACAAATAAGGGAGAAAGAAGTTGTGAAGATGAGTGAAACCGTTTCTGCGGTTTTTCAAAGGAGGTTATCACCTAAGTTAAAGGATCTCGAGAATTTTTCTATCCCTTATAATATTGGTGACACTACCTTTGAAAATGTCATGTTTGACCTACGAGCTTCAATAAATGTTATGCCATATAGTTTATATGCTTCTATGGACCTAGGTGAACTTAAAAAGGATAATGTCATTATTCATTGATTGATGGATCTAACATATATCCTAAGGGATATGTGGAATATGTTCTTGTGTGAGTTAATCATTTAAATTTTCCTGCAGATTTTTACATTATTGATATGGAGGACTCACCCTCAAATTCAACTCCTATACTTTTAGGGTGTCAATTTATGAGAACAGCAAGAACAAAGATTGATGTGCACGCTGGCACATTAAAAATGGAGTTTGATGGAGAAATAATTGGTTTCAACATTTTGAATCCATGAGGTACTCTTTATCTGAGCTTAAACTGTGTTATTCTATTGATGTTGTTGATTCTCTTGCGTAGAATTTTCTACAATCAATAATTGACAACAAATTGGAGCGCACAATTTCTCAAGAAGTAGGATACAACGCTAATGGTATCAATGCATCAAAGGCTGAAATGGAGGAAATATGGGATGACACTATGTTAGAAACTGTTGTCGTTGTAGAAGGCTCACCATTCAGATTTGACCTCCTCTTGTCACTTCCCATTTCCACTAACAAGTTGTTATCATCTATACAGCAACAACCCATGTTGGAGTTGAAATCACTACCTGATCATTTGAAGTATATGTACTTGGGTGAGAATGAGACATTACTTGTAAATGTGTCCTCAAAGTTGATGGAGGATCAAGAAGAGAGATTGGTGAAAGTATTGAGTACAAGACTTCCATTGGTTGGATCATAGCCGATATCAAGGGAATCAGCCCTACCACTTGTGTCCATCGCATTCTGCTAGAGGATGGAGCAAAACCCACCCGAGAGGCTCAAAGACGTTTACACTAACTAATGATGAAGGTAGTGCAAGATGAGATTATCAAATGGCTTTATTGTGGGATCATCTACCCCATATTCAATAGTAAGTGGGTCTCTCCCGTTCAAGTTGTACCAAAGAAGTCCAGAGTAACCGTTGTGAAGAACACTGAAAATGAGCTTGTGCCCCAAAGACTTGTACATTGTTATCGAGTTTGCATAGACTATAGAAAGCTCAATGCCACAACAAGGAAGGACCATTTTCCCCTACCATTCATTGATCAAATGCTTGAGAGGTTAGCTGGTCACAAGTTTTATTATTTCCTAAACGGATATAGCAGCTACAACCCGATTTTCATAACCCAAGAAGATCAAGAGAAGACCACGTTTACATGTCTCTTTGGCACTTTTGCCTTTAGGCCCTACAGTTTGTGCAATGCATCAGATACTTTCCAAAAATGCATGATATCTATTTCCTCTGAGTTTATTGAAGACAAAATTGACATCTTTATGATGACTTTAGTTTTTTTGGTAAAGACTTTGATACATGTTTAGATAATTTAGAACTCATTTGAAAAGGTGTATTGAATCTAATCTGGGTTTGAATTGGGAAAAATGTCATTTCATGTCATACAAAAGAATTGTTTTAGGATATATCATATCTGGGAAAGACATTGAAGTTGATAAGGCCAAGATTGATGTTATTCATTACTTACCCCACCCTACTTCGGTGAGGGAGATTCGTTCGTTTCTTGGTCATGCAGGTTTTTATCGTAACTTTATCAAGGATTTTTCTAAGATAGCTAGACCTCTAACGAGCTTTCTTTAAAAAGAGGTAGCCTTCAATTTTGACGACGAGTGCAAAGAAGTATTTGAGAAGTTGAAGGAGTTGTTGACAACCGCATCTATGATGTTACCACCTGATTGGTCTGAGTCATTTGAATTGTTGTGTGACGCATCAGACAACGTTGTTGGAGCCATGTTAGGGAAAATGAAGGGTAAAAAGTCATATGCAATTTACTACACCTCAAGAACGCTCAATAAAGCACAAATGAATTACATCATAACTAAAAAAGAGTTTCTTGCTGTTGTATTTGCTTTAGATAAAGTTTGTTCTTATTTGATTAATTCTAAGGTAACTATTCTAATCATATAACATTGAAGTATTTGTTTACAAAGAAATATGTGAAACTGAGGCTTGTATGATAGATTTTGTTGCTCCAAGAATTCGCTATTGAAATAAAAGACAAGGGAGTGACAATATAGTTGCGGACCACTTGAGCAGATTAGTAAGAGAAAAAGACGTCTTACAATTGAGTGAGACGTTTCCGGATGAACAACTCTTCAGAGTTGAGGTAAGTGAACCATGGTATGCTGACATTCTTTCCTTCCCGTACTTTTTTTCCTAGGAGCTACATCTAAAGCAGATAATAACAATAAACTATTCGTGGACAGCAGAAATTTTCATTAACAAGAATTTATAACTTAATACAATAACTGAACATCCGATTAAAACGTACTAATCTTGAGAACCTACTAATGTAATCGCTTTTTCAATGTTTTGTAATTTAGCTTAACGCCAGAAGCGGTATTGTTCACGTGCGTGGACTTTTTTGCTTTCTTTTATCTGTTTATTTACTATTGGTGAAATTGAAGATCTTGTGCGTTAAACACATGATTGATCAAAGGGATGCTTACCTTCCAAAAGATTCTCTGTTTCTCTCCTGTTCTGACTTACAACTAAGGCGACTAAACCAAAACGAAGGAAAGAAAAAATAAGCAACAAAGGCGAGGTAAGCGGACAAGATGGATGTCTAGCCAACATTGTAAATAAACAGAGAAAGGAAAGCAAAAATGTCTGCGCACTGTTGAACGTGAACTACAAGCTAACTAGGGTTGAGGGTTTGAAAGACAAAGTGGTCTGCGAGCAGGCTACTAATTTACACGTAGAATCCAAAGCAACGAACATTACCATGGAGGTTCATCCCCCTCTCTCACAAAACTACAACCTCTATATCCAAGTATTATTTAGGTAAATGATGATTGGGTTGAATTGACTGGATAAAAATTAGTAAGAATAGAATAAGTAAAACAGAGACGAGAGTAGAATTCAGTGTCAAGGGTCCATGCGGGCATTAGGCGTTCAAAATGATTGAAGCAAATACATAATACTTTTGAGTGGCAAGGGTCCCGGGATATTACTAGAAAGGGATGAAACAGTTTCTGTTTGTGGTGAGCAAACTTGATGGTTTCTAATCATGAACCAAAATATACATCAGATGATGAGAAAGACCACATTGACATGTATACACAAAAGCCAACCTTAAAACCATATTTACAAAAAGTTAGACCACAGTCAAACATCCTAGGTCAGAACCAGTATCTAGGAATATACAAAAGCGCTGGTCTGTCATACCAGTCGTCAAAAATATATGTTACCAACATCCAAGATTCATGACTACCAAACCCCGACTACCCAGGCGTCAAAAATACATGTTGCCAACATGCAAGATTCATGACTACCAAACCCCGACTACCGACCCCCTATACGGTGGGAGGCTACTCCATAAGTTCTGATACTATACATATATTGCAAAGGCACCGAGACCTCAGCAGAAAAATATAGAATAGGCAACATTTTCCTTCAACCTTGGAAGCTGGGGGACTGGCACCACTCCAGCAGAAGTCGTCCCACCATGGCTTGAAGAAGTCTCAGATGCATTTTCAAACTTCACAAATTGACTCATTTGTGTGGCAGCTAGATGAGCAAAGCAAATCGGAGCAACTGAATATATATATATATATATATATATATATATATATATATATATATATATATTAAAGCCTACAATTTACTTGGTGAAATATAATGTATCAATTCTACCACTATTTGCACTTCAATAGCATAAATACACGAGGGTTTCTACAATGCACTTGCCTACAGAAATTGCAGTGGTGCTTCTCTGGTACCTATAACCATTAAAATCAGAAATTAGGCAAGCCCACAACCATGACTAAATACAGTAAATAAGTCACGCAAGCCTACAAATTTTACTTACACATAGGACAGAGAATGCACTAATTCATGCAGATCATCAGCTGAAAACCCAACATCATCCAACAGAACATGATAATGGGTAGGCCTAGTGGTTCCCTTGAAAGAAAAAAGAAAAGAAAAAGAAAACAGGCACAGCAACAGTCAAACTCAAGGGTAGACCCCTATAACAAAATACATTTAATTGAAAATCAAGACATAAAATACAAGCATACATCATGGTCATAACTATTCTCACACATCAAGCCACTTTTTAGATGTTGAAACACAGAACAAAATTTCATTAAAAAGGAACGGAAAAAATACACAGCAACACAAAGCAGCAACAATGGTGGAATGCAGTGAGAAATATAATGCACCAATACCATAACAACCAGTATATAGTAAGAAAAATAAGCAACGAGTCTAACGCAATAAGATATCACAATAAATCAATCACATATGGGAGCATCAATCACAACTGTGACCATGGTACTAGGAAAAACCAACTAGCTACAAGCTATCCATAACGAGTATAAACACATGGGGAGAGAGAAAAATACTGAACCATAAACAAAAGCACAATATTTGATACTCACAATCATTCCAGCCTGTGCACAGAGATAAAAATCATTGTTTTTCAGATGACAAATTCTGTTGTCAATAATGGTACCTTCAAAGACAAGAAAAATATCAGTATCAAAAGGTTTTAGGGTGACAAGGGTTTGTTTTGAATTTAGTGATGCCCTACTAGGTGGAACATTATCAGGTGACTGAGGCTGAAAGAATTTTGTGTGGTGATTTTTCTGAGCAATAATCACCACAAATTTTGGGCACCAACTTTCATCAAGGAACTTGCACGCCTGACAAAATAATATATACTAGGTGAGGTAATTTCCAAACTGAACCCAAATTTGAAAAGTAACAGGCAGTACACAAAACCTCAATGATCTGATCAAGCTCAATTTTCAAGACTTGGTTAAACTGAGACTCGCTAACACCATCCCTAAATTCAATACACAACCGTCAGTAGCGCCTTACAGTGTAAAAATAACAATTGCTATATCAAAATTAATAGTAATGACTAATTAACAATCATCGTATCACATTGTACCATTGCCGAATATAGTAAATGAATACAAGTTGTATAAGCATTCCCAAGATGTTACAACTGGCATAGTCAACCATAGGATCACAGCTGATTTAAATACCATTGCATTACAGACAAACATTTTCCATCCATATTATAAATCTCAAACTGTGACTTTTGCACTATTGAAATGGTTTGCAAAATTTTGACCTGTTAACCATATGCTCAACAATTCTGGTCCTATCTATATTGACCAAATAGGTCGCATGCGGATAATTTAAAAAAATAACTGAATTGAAACTTTACAAATATAAGCATTATAGATATGTAAGAGCAGGACATGATTAATATAATTAATCTATATGCAGATAAAAATGGTCAAATGGAATTTTGTTTTGCAATCTGAATTTGAGTAATAACTTAACATGAATATGTACAATAAATTTGAAAATAATTACCTGAATATGATTATCTGATCTGGTTTACGCTTTCCTAAAGTTATATAGAAGTCCAAAAGCAGCTCTCTGAAATTGAGAAGTACAAATCTTAAGTAAAAAAATACAAGTGTATTGAACCAGTAAAAACACAATCCTGTATCCCTTCCACGTAATGATGTGACCATACAACTATCTACTCGCACCCAGAGAGAGAGAGAGGCATTGCACCTCATTATGCCATCATCTTCAGTATCAGAAACACGCTTGAACAGTGAATCAATCATTTCGACCTTAGGAGACTGAGTTCGAACAGAAGCCCTATAGCGGGAAATGAGTGGCCAGTGCCTTGAGCTGACAACCTATCATTCACAATTGTATGGACATTCTTAAAATATTATACTGTGCGTACATAGTTGATACATAACAAAAGTACAATGCACCATCTGATCAAATAGACGAGCAGTTTACCGCAGCAATTGATGGTATGTCTGACTGGCCAGGTGAGCCATGAGAGACATCCATTCCTAGGATGATTGTAGGAGCCTTGGAATGGAAGGTGAAAATTCAACAGCCAACAAGGAATTCAATCCTCCAAGCTGTAAAAAATCATGAGGTCAGATCAGAGTACGAAAGCAAAAAAAAAGTATATAAAACATCCTAATCGGGAACAAGGAAATAGCCAAAGCAACAGATCACCTTAGCATTAATTTTCAGCAAGACATTTGTCAGGTATTGGTCATTGACCCTTGTAGGAGCTATGCACTGTGAGACAATGCCAGATTCTTACGCTTCCATGGACCTGGGTAAAAGAAAAGATTAGGGACCAATCAATTATAACCGAACTTGGCCAATATAGTATGGATGAATGAGCAAACCATATAGCCTCTCCGGAAGCAAACAGAGAATGGACTGTCGCTGTCCTCAAACATTCTCTCAACCCTGACCATAGGCGGGGCGCGTCTTGACTGGATTCTCTTCAAAAACATCAAATGGAGGGTCTATGGCCTGCCGAAAGGGAAAAGTATTACATGATAGCACGAATACTGTCACTTGCAACACTTACAATTCCCTTCATATCTCCACATTTAATCAAATCACGGACCAGGGCTTTCAGATCACAGCGCGCGGAGAAGTTAACAACAACCCATCGTTCTATCTTAGTATGAAGATAAAACTTACTCAAATGTATTATTGTACGGTATAAACACGAAAGGATGACAGGAGGAATTAACATAGTTGAAATTCCACCGCCCATTTCTGGGAAAGAAATCATCCCCATTGCCGACTTTCAACTGTAATCAAAACAATAAATCAGTAAAAGAACATTACAGAACACAAAACTAGCAACTGGATAGGCTCCTTCAGAAAGGTAAATACAACATAAACCTTAGGAGCAGTCAGAACACGGCCATCCACTTGTGTAAAACTATTACCAATTGAAACACCACATGCACATAGCATAGGTCACCATCATAATTGTTGATTTTCAAAGCCTGAGACATGGATGTATGTCGTCAAATGAGAAAGCAAGAAGACTACCATTAGACAAGATGCTCATCCTCTCTTGTGGCTTTTGCCTTGATTTCTCCACCAGTGAAGATCGCTCAAGAGTTGAAAGAGCTTTTGTATACCGTTGCAACGAAACCAATTCACACAGCTACAGAAAAAATATCAAAGAATATCACATAAGCAAGAATACAAAACATAATAAAAATGAAGTAAAATAAATAAATCTGAAAATAAACATGTTACCTCAAGGGGAATGTATGTTGGACGCTTGGGCTTCCCAACATTAATGCAGGGCAGATCGCCAGAATAACGCAACGATATATTCCGATGATTAAGAAAATAGTTATACAGTCACTTCAATTTCTGCATCCTCACCATCCTTTGCATTTCTGTTTGTCAATGTAAACCTAGATTACAGAAACAAAGAACCAATGGAGCTCGTTAGACAGACTTGAAAACGGAAAAAGTGAAAAAGAAACCACACAATGGTTCAAAATAACAATATATACAATTGCTCTTTGCATGGTCTCTCGCTCAATCCAGTTATCTTGTATTCTAGATTGGTTGGGTTGGTTTTAACCCTCAAATTCTTCAGAGTTCTCTTAGCCTGTCCATGGTGATGAGCAGAGAAAATCAATGAGTAAATTTATAACAGTAACATGCAATATAAATAAGCAAAAACTACTAGTTACCTTTGTCCAGTCGAGTGAAAAGGAATCTTTTGCCCTTTTGTTCCAAGGCCTCGCCTATAAATTGGTTGGCGCACATTCTTCTTCTTTACAGGTCATGTCCACCGCCACTACAACTACCCCATCTGCTCCCATTCCAAACCCAACCTATAGAAAGTGGTTCACAATCGATCAACAAATCGTCAGGCTTCTCATCAGCACTTTGGCCAGCAAAGTTAAGAAACTTACCGTGGGATTTGATACCTCCAAAGGCATTTGGGACTGCCTAGCTCGCCATTATTCCCAAAAATCTACAGCTCATCCAGCCTTAAACTCCAATTGCTTGAGTTACAGAAGGGCTCCCAATCTATTGATGATTACCTTCAACAAGCTAAGAGCATTGCTGACAACCTTGCAGCCATTGATAAGCCTGTCTCTCCTCCTTGCAACTCTCCATGGTCTTGGACATGCCTATATGATGCTCCACATAGCCCTCACTCAACAACCTTCTCTTCCTGACTTCACTGAGCTTCAAGCTTGGATTTTAGCCTTTGAAGCCCAACAACCTCGACATACATATTCCCATCTGCCCACTGCTCTCATCCATCACAACCCCCAAAACAATTCTGTCTCAGCTCGACCAGAATCATCGATCCAGCATCAGCGGCCTAATTTCTCTAGTCGAAATCCGAATTACGGCGGCCGACAACAATATGGAGGCCGTCAGGGCTATCGGGGGCGACCAAGACGCAACAATGACATACGATATTACTCTTAACATCAGGTGTTCTATCCACCAACTGGTCCCTTCAATTCCTCTCCATGGACAGCCCGTTCCCAGGCATATTGGGCTCTGCACCACAATGGTGCCCATATTGGCACACAAATCACCATGGGTCGGCCCAATGCCCACACAGGTTTCATTGACCAGCCACTCATCACATGACCGCCATGCTTGTTTTCAATCCACTGCCTTATGGTGGGCCACATATTGAAATATAATTCCCTTGATTACAATTCTGTGATTGATACATATTTATATACAGCTGTCATTATGCTCTATTACAAATAAGGAAACAATCATCCCTTCATTGCAGAGATGTCAATCCCTGAATAGAGGGAGGAATGATTGTGAAAACTTGGAATCAATCCTGATTTGATGATGATTGATTTGTGACAGAGAGATTATTGCTAACACCCCCTTCAAACTTGAAGTGCCTGCACGGATAAGTTTGCTAGCAAGGAGATGATGTCGTGGCTTATGAAGAGGTTTGGTAAGTAGGTCTGCCGGCTGATCTTGAGTTGGAATGTAGCAAACACGATGACTGTCAAGAGATACCTTTTCCCTTACGAAGTAATAATCCAATTCTATGTGTTTTGTGCGAGCATGGAAAACAGGATTGGACGCCATATATGTAGCACTTAAATTATCACAGTAAAGCAAAATTGGGAAACAAATGCAGGTACCAAGTTCATGTAGTAAGTAGGCTAACCAAGTGGTTTCTGTGCTGGCATGAGCGAGTGCGCGGTACTCGGATTCTGCACTGGAGCGTGCAATAGTTGGCTGCTTTTTAGAACACCAGCTGATGAGATTTGAACCAAGGAAAATGAGGTATCTGGATGTTGAACGACGAGTATTAGGACAGCCGGCCCAATCTGCGTCTGAATATGTTGAGAGATGAACTGGTTGGTGTTGAGGACTGAACAAAAGACCTTGGCCAAGTGTTCCTTTGACATAACGAAGGATGCGTTTGACGGCAATGAAGTGGGAGAGGCGAGGCTGGCTCATATATTGGGAGATAGAATTGACAGCATAGGCAATGTCGGGGCGAGTGATTGTAAGATACTGCAACGAGCCAACCATCTCTCAAAATGTTGTGGGATTAGCTAGAAGAGCCCCATCTGTGGCAGTGAGCTGTGCTTTAGCAGACATTGGAGTAGAGGCTGGTTTGCAAAGTAACAGGTCATATTTCTGTAGCAGATCATGTGCATATTTGAGTTGATGAACATGAAGTCCATTGGTTTGTGCTGCTACTTGAAGACAAGAAAATAATGGAGAGGCCAAGATCTTTTAAATCAAAACCAGAACTGAGAGTGTCAATGAATGTTTGTAAGAGCTGGTGACTGCTCCCGGTGACCATAATATCGTCGACATAGAGAAGGAAAAATATGGTGTGCACACCTTGTTGATAAATGAATAAAGATGGGTCTGCCTTACTGTGACGAAAACCAAGTGATAAGAGAAAATGGCTCATTCTCTGAAACCAGGCTCGAGGTGCCTGCTTGAGACCATATAGAGCTTTATGAAGCTTACGGACATGGTGTGGGCGTGAGGGATCAACAAAGCCTGGTGGTCGACTCATGTAAACATTCTCTTACAGGTAGCCATGGAGGAGGGCATTAGTGACATCAAGTTGGCGAAGAGGCCAGCCTCTAGAGACTGCTAGAGAAAGGATTGTTCGAATGGTGGCTGGTTTGATGACTGGACTGAATGTTTCTGCATAATCCACACCTTGTTGCTGGTCATAACCCTTGGCGACTAATCGAGCTTTGTAGCGCTCCACTGAGCCATTTGATTTCCGCTTGATACGGAAGACCCACTTACAACCGACAGTGTGTTGAGAGAGAGTTGGTGGAACGAGAGACCAGGTATTGTTCTTCATTAAGGCATGGATTTCAGTTGTCATTGCTGCATGCCACTGTGCATCCTTGGTTGCCTGGGAAAAACATGTAGGTTCCGAAGTCTCAATTGCAAAATGTAAGGCACGAGGCAGAGGGTACCGAACTATTCCATCTTGTCTGACAACTGGTTTAGTTATGCCGGCTTTGAGGCGAGTCGTCATCGAATGAGAGGATACTGCCCGAGGTGGAGGGGATTCTGCTGCCGTCGACGGAGCAGCGTCGGTGGGTGAGGTTGTTGTAGGGTATGCGGTAGGGGCAGCGGATGATGAAGCTGGGGCAGTGTCGATGTGAGGGATCTGATCATTGATGACTGAGGAAGATGGGATATCTGCAGCCAATGGTGGGATGAGGGTGACAGTAGCCGAAGGCAGGGCAAGCCGAGGGCAGCATGTATAGGTCACGATTGAGGGTGATGAAGGAGGGCGGTCAGGGAAGGGCACCACCGGAGGTGAAACGGTGGTCGACTGGTAGGTGATGGGAGAGGAAGCCAATGATGGTGAAGTGGGTGGTGGCGACTCGGAGGTTGGAGGTGAGGGTTGCGGTGTTGATGATTGATGATGCAGCGGTGAGGGAGAGTAGACTTGTAGTGCTCCTGTGTTGGATGTGGGCTCAACAGTTGGGCCTGGTAGTGGTAGTGGTGATGGGCTCAACAGCTGGGCCTGTAGAGGAGTTGTGTCACTTGATGTCAGGACCCACCCCGAGTTAAACCCCTTTAATCCAAAGTAAATCCTGCGGGGACCACCTCAAGGGAACTTCTTACCGAAACCCCCTTGAAATGGACAACCCTTCCTACATACCACTCAGCACTTCCATGAGTATTTAAAAACAATCCTTAACTCATGAAGGCATCCTGCTCCCTAACCTACTTAACTAGCTAAGCTGGGTTAGACATAGCAGTCTACATGGAAGTTTACCCTAATGAATTTGCAAGCAGCAGCGGATTAATCAACCCACATATTTTGAGGGACACTAGAGGTGAGGAGTAGAGTCCGAGTAGTGGATGCAATGTGACGATGCTTTCTCTCAGCTAGGCCATTTTGTTGAGGAGTGTATGGACATGAAAAACGTTGTTGAATACCTAAAGAGGTACAAAACTAAGAGAAAACATGATTAACATATTCAATACCATTGTCACTTTGAAGAAATTGTACTTGCCCATGAAATATAGTGCGTAGCATTGCAACCAAAGTTTGAAAGTGTGTAAGAACCTCATTTTTCCGACGCATCAGATAAATCCATGTATAGCGTGAGTATTCATCAGTGAACAACACATAGTATTTGAAACCAGTCACAGATAAAACGGGAGATTGCCAAACATCACTATGAATGATAGAAAATAAAGAGGTAGCGAAAATATTATTGGAGGGGAAAGGGAGTCTGTGAGACTTGCTCAAGGCACACTTATTACAGAACAGATTATTAGTAATTTTGGTGCCAATATTATTGCCTACACGTGCTAAGACACGAGAAGAAGGATGGCCTAGGCGATTGTGGCAGAGGGTGGAATGGACGGAGGCGAGTGCACGAGGAAGGTGGGAGGTGGTGGGAGAAGGGAGTGGATAAAGACCATCTTTACATTGGCCCTGAAATAATAAGCGACCAGAAGTTAAGCAATGTATCTGATAGTAATCAAGAGCAAATATGAAGAACACATGGTTATCTTTAGTGAAACGAGCTACGGAAAGAAAATTTTTACGAATGAAAGGAATATGAAAAACATTATTAAGAGAGAAGTCAGAAGATCCTAAAGAAAGTGGAAGGTTACCAGTATGGGATATTGGCATAGAGCTACCATCTCTCATATAAACATTGTGTGGGCCACCATATGATTGAGGGTTGAAGTGTCACACCCCGAATCTTGTGAAGTTAATAAAAGTTACCTTTCACAGAAATTCACGAGTTACCGAGGTTTTTTAATTGCGATCGGTAATTCGATAAGTTATCGTTCGAGTTAATTTTCGAGTTTTTAAAAGTACTCCAAATACCTGAATTGACGACTCGATGTTGTAGTACGTGTCGACACGAGTCTCCCGGTATTTTCGGATTACTTTTCGGAGTTTCGGTTCATTTTCTACGGATTTTCGAAGGTTTCGGTAACTTTTAAATTATTAATCCGGTAAATCAGTTTTACCATTTACCCTTTTACTTTTTACCTTCTTTTAATCTGGACCGTCAGATCTTTCCAAGATCTGATCTGAGCCGTTGATCTTTCTATAAAAAGGGTAGAGAGGTTTGACCCGAGTCAAACACCCAACTCGGCGTTGACCCGAGCCAACCACTCTCCCTCTCCGCTCTCGGTCTGCAGCCTTGTCACCTCCATCTCCGCCGCGTCCGGCCAACCCACGCCGGCGCACCCCTGCCAAATTGACCCTCTCACTCTCCTCTACAAAACCCAGCCACCCAATCCAAGATCCTTCAACCGTCGAAGGAGATCGGAGGACGAGGCCGGCGACTGTGTTCGCCGGAAATCAGGCGCCTCCGGCGGAGGTTCGATGAATTGAAGGTAGATTCTTGCTCCCTTCCTTCTGCTCTTCCCTCCTATGCCTCGTTTCGAACAATTGGAGGCCTAATCGGAAATCCTTCGTTCTCACAGTGTTCGGTTTTCTCTGGGTTCGGGTTCTTGGCCTCCGGCGAGCTGTTTTTCGAGTGTCAGTGAGGCTCTGGAGTTAGAGAAGAAGGAAGGAAGGTGAAGGAAGAAGAGAAGCTGCTGTTGGATCGATTTTGGAGGTGAGGGGCAGTCTCCTGGTTTTGAGCTGCTGTGTTTTTGTCACTGTGTTGTTGAACTTGTGATGTTAATCTGTTGCTGATGATGTTGTTTGTTGTTTCCCTACGCATGTGTTGTCGTAACTTGGTAATCGGAGAAACGAGGAGGTTATGGCGAAATTCCGGCAAGTTACCGGAATCCGGCGAAGATTCCGGTGATACCGTAAACCGGCAGAATGCCGAAGAGGTAGAAACCGAATCCCTATTAAGCTTTGAGTCGAAAAGTGTCAGTTGAATCGTAATCGGGTTATTTACGGAGAAAATGGACGTAATTAGGAAGTTACCATTTTGGGAAACCTTCCAAGTTTGGAAACCTGTTAATTTGGGAAACTTTCCATTTTTGGAAAGTTTCCATTAAGGGAAAGTTTCCACTTTGGGAAAGTTGCATTTTCAGAAAAATGGTTAAAGGATTGAAGTTCAATGAATGTGACACTTTTTGGTTAAAGGGGTAAAGTGTTAAATGGTTATCGGAAATAGATAACTGGAATGTTTGAGAAAATGTTAAATCGGTATATCGACTCGAGGTTATATATATTGATTAATATGTGACAACCTAACGTAAAGTTAAAGTGATAACGGAAGGTTCGGAAGCTGAGTCGGACTTCCGGTAAATAGAGTTAAGAGTCGATAACCGGGAAAGAAAGTCAAAAAGGTTAAAGTGTCATAAAAAAAGGAACTTGGTCAACTTGTGGTCAAATAGGAATTTCCTGGTCAAACTAGGAAAAGACCAAGTCAACTGTGATTGACTAATTGGGTGATTTGCTGTACAGTCTCTGGTCGGACGTGAGACGGGCTCGACTACGCGGGTAGTTCGAGGGTTTCGCTCGAGGAGCTTTCCGAGCGGGAAGGTCGCAATAGTACTGTGAGTGGACATATTATTTTAAATAAATGCATGCCTTAATGTTTGATTTAATTGCATGGTTTTTATGATGGTTTTCGAGAAACATATTTTCCTCGGGTTCATGAATGTTTATTTGGAGAAAGTTTAGCGGGAACCTCGGTTAATGATTTTATCATGTTGAGGCATTGATTTTGATGATTGAACGTATTTACATTATTACTCAATTTTCTATTTCTCCCGGAAATGGTTATAGACGGTGATGGCCGTCCTTTGAATGAATTTGAACCCGAGACTCGTTGGAAATTGGTTTTATGCATATATGACAAGGAATGGTTTTAAATAATTGTTTTGGGAAGAGAATTTGATTATTATTATGAATTTTAAGGGTTGACCAATAAATATGCTAGTTAGAGTAGCGTGAGGGCGCTACTAGAGCTCTTAGCTCCGACCCTAGCCTGAGAGGTCAGGCAAACTACGTAGTGCACTATGAGGGTTGACCATTTCCACTTTATCCAGAGCTCTTAGCTCCGACCCTGGTCTGAGAGGTCAGACAAGCCTGAGAGGTCAGGTTGATATTATAAGGGTTGACCGTTATCACATATTCTAGAGCTCTTAGCTCCGACCCTGGTCTGAGAGGTCAGACAAGCCTGAGAGGTCAGGTTGATATTATAAGGGTTGACCGTTATCACATATTCTAGAGCTCTTAGCTCCGACCCTGGTCTGAGAGGACAGACAAGCCTGAGAGGTCAGGTTGATATTATAAGGGTTGACCGTATTATTTTATCTAGCTAGCATAGCGTAGCGTGAGGGCGCTACTAGAGCTCTTAGCTCCGACCCTAGTCTGAGAGGTCAGACTTATTATGTTTGGTGAACATTTCTCTTCCCATATTCCTTGCTGGTTTATCTTATCATGCAGTTGCGGAAATTTAGTATTTGTGGGCATGCATAAATGATTTTTAAATTGATATACTTTTGGGAGAGCATTACAGGAAATGGAGCTTTTATATTTGATTTTCGTCCACTCACTCTAACAGTTTTTAAATGTTTCTCCCCTGGGCCTTTCGTTTTTAAATGCCCAGTAATGCAGGATTCTTGAGAGAAGGTCGAGCGCGTACGAGAGTCGAGGCATAGTCGATCATTCCGTTGCTGCTTAAAATTCTTTGGGGTAATCATCTCTGTAGACTGCTCTGACTAACCCGGTTTAGTTAGTTTAGTAGGAAGGGTTGGCCATTTCAAGGGGGTTTCGGTAAGAAGTTCCCTTGAGGTGGTCCCCGCAGGATTTACTTCGGGTTAAAGGGGTTTAACCTGGGGTGGGTCCTGTCAATGGTATCAGAGCATTAGGTTATCGATTCCTGTTACTACCTCATGTACTTAGTATCACTTGGTGTCTATAGAGTGATGGTCCGACCGCGGCGGATCCATCGGCATTTTATGCTTGGACGCTTAGTGTTTATTGAGGATATGAGTTAGTACTTCCTGATTGAGATATGGACCGAGTGGTCCTATAAACGATCGAATCTTCAAGACTATGCCTCAGTACGCGCGACCTCATAGAGAGTTCCTGTAAGGAACAAGGTAAGCTCGTTACGTATTTGTGTTTTGTATTCCCCATTGATTTATTGAGATTTGAGTTGGGGATCGAGCTGTAAACTCACGCTATTTAACGAGCTTGAACATTTGTGTGAGTATTCGGTGGTGAAACAGTTAATTCACACCTGGAAGGCTGTCATGGTTGTTGACAGGGATGCTGTAGAAGCCTAAGACAAGGCTTTGGTGTTCGAGTTATGAGACTCTTAGCAGTGGAGAGTCGCACGAGTTAATGAAAGTAATGAAGTCGCCTAACGCGATTGTTCAGAAAGGATGAATATTAAGATTTGACGATTGCCACGATTTTGTTGAGGTTCGTCATTAGTGTGGTTTCAGAGAAACCAACGGACATATGAAAGTGGAATGACTCCAGGAAATTTGTGTGTTGTTATTTTGTGGTCTGGATCTAGTGACGAGTCCCGAGTGTGACTTAATTAAAGACATTAAGTAAGTGATAGTTTGATTGGTCACTTGATGCTTTAGGTGACAGCCACTGAAACTAATGGCTTGGGTCACTTTTGGTGCTGACATTGTTGTCGTCAGCTACGATCAGATTCTCTTCGTTCCAGCCACCCATGATTGGGGTACTAGAAGGTTTGATTTGTTGGTGAGTCCACGCGTGATTTGAATGGTTGGTGACAATGATCATTGGACCATTTATCGTGGAGGCAGTAATTAAATTGTGTCACCAGATCTTGGGGCTCATGTCAACCATAAGGTGGGTTATCCACCTGTGATCAAAGTATTTTAATTGGTACACCTGTGGAGGAGTCTCCAGGTTGGCTGTGTTAGAGTCCGATTTACAGATCGAGCGAGTGTTATCAGTTGTAGCTAAGGGTAATTGGTTTCAAGATTTAAAGGAACATGTTGGAAGAGGCAATAAGCCACCGGGTCGTGGACCAAGAGTGCTTGGGGTACTGGAGATAGGGATACGAGTCTTGATTGACTTTGTATTATTATGGTGTAGGAACCGGTCATTGTGCAAACGGTATTGTTTCGACGGCCGAAGTTGTACATGGGAATACCCCACCGGAGCACGTGTACCCTCCTTTGTTGGGAAGTGGTAAGTTGAAATTTGGGTAGCACATGCTGGTAAGGCATAATTATCGTGTGCAGCTGTGTGTGGTCAAAATGACACCAGGTAAGTGACTAAGGCTGATGATGACTTCATCTTAAGAATTTGTCTTGAGAGTTCCATTTATTTTGAAGACAGAGGTTAAGGACGTTTGTCAATAGTTTTGGTGCAAAACGTCCAGTAGCTGGCCTAACCATTTAAGTACAGGTCGGAAGTGGGTCATTGATAGTCGCTCCGACTCTTATGATGGTTAGCGAGATTTTTATATGTTGTCAGTAAGTGGTTGATTGCCTGCTGAGTTAAAGGCACGGAAAAGGTGAAGTGACAGCAGTGGGGCAAGGTCTACTGAATCTTTGAATTTGAGTGAGAATGTTTGTAGATGGTCAAGCTTCGACCTGCAACCAAAGTGGTCCGTTATGACACTTAGTTCCTCGAGGGTGATTAACTAAGCTTGATGGCATGGGAATTTGTGCACCCACTGGCTGTGGTCTAATCAAGTATTGTAACCGGAGGTGTACTTAGACGTGTTTGGGAATCATAGGTCATATCCCCTGCAGTGACAGGAAATATTCTCAATTCGATCTGTGAAATGAGGATTTGATCTGGGAAATTGAGTTCTGGTGAATATAATGAAATCCTGAAAGGATTAAAGTATTGTTGGCATTGCTATGGTCATTGGTCATTTGAGTAGTGACCCTACTTGTTAGGAATTATTAACCTAACGACAGTTCTTGGCGCCACGAGTGTAAAGTGGTAGCAAGAAAGATCATTGGAGGTGACTTGCGAAATTGTCAACATTTCGGCGAGTATGAAATGCAGTGAAACTGAGGAAAGAGTTTCTTTGATGACTCAAAGGTGTTACGAGTCAAGGTTTTGGAAACCAAATTGTTACAAGAGTAGTAAGGTATGTTGCTAAGTTGTGCAACACTCCATCGGAAACCGTGGAGTGATTATGCCACGTTCAGATTAAGTTATGATCTGAGAGGATGTTAACGTGTGGCAGTGGATCTTGTGATTTAAGATCTAGAGTGGTAAGCGATTGAGAATTTTGAATCTTACCGAATAGAGGTTGCGGTGGATGGTAAACGCGCAGCGCCTGGGGAACAGTTTTGTTAGAAACTGTCCAGTTGTACGAGTTGACTCTGTGGTGTGTACTCGCCCCGTGCGGTGATGGCATTTGTTGAATTGTGCCTTAAAGATTTGATGCTTGGTGATTAGCGTGGCTAAGTTCGGCGTGAAATTAATTTCCAGTGCTTTGATCAGGGGTTACTTTAGGTGTGCACCTGTGACACTAAATTCTATGTAGATGTCTGATCTAGTTAAATGTCCAAAGTTACTGGTTATTACCGGACGATGTGGTAATGGAGGCATCTGGGAATGGAATATCCTTGTTGAGCGGGTAAGGCTCTGAGATTCTGTTAATGGTTAGGTTAATCCAGTTTGTGATGCGGATAAAGTTTATTAGACGCACAGTTATGGTTGAAGTGCAAGTTCTGCACTATGCGTTATTCCAGGCTAAGGTAAGAGATAGGGAGGTCAGTGGCACCTCACCTATGAGTAGTACGGAGATGTGTTACTAGTGGTAAAGTACGCTGTAACCCCACAAGTGTTATTGAGATGGCGATTCTAATGATCGGTTTGTTGGTAAAGTCCAGTTTTATCCGGTCAGAATAGCTCGGTAGGCAGTGTGAAGCCTGATAATATTGTTTTCATGCGAGGAGTCAGTATTGTTGGATCTCGATGTCAGGAGCTTTTGGATCTCCCTGATTTAAAGGCTATGATTTTGGATTTACGCTAAAAGTCATGGCAATACATGTCCTGTGTGTGCCAGTGGTTTGAGTAATGATAGAGTAAAGGAAGACAACTACTCTACAACATGACAGAATAGTTTCTAGGAAGCGTAAACCAGATCAGGAAGCCTGGTTCGAATGAGGTGATGGTTCGTGTAACACAAGTCGTCATGGTTTTCTCATGGGCTTGTTGTCATGGGTGTTGATCCCACGTGGTATATTGATATCGGAGAATTACAGATGGTGGATCAGTGATAGGCAGTGTCGTATTCCACCTCATAAATGAGATGGAGTACAGTAAGAATTCAGTGATTCAGTGGATCAATGATTCAAGAGAAAATCATTGTGGGTCACGGTAAGACTACAGATGCTTTAGTTTTGACACGAGAAGAGTGGTCGGGTGTCAGAAAAAGAGAAAGTTTTGGAGGTTAGCATTCACGTAGGAAGGAGTGCTACATTGACTAGATGGGACATGTGACAAGGTTACATGAGTTTGAGAAATATGTTGGGTGTCTGTAGAGTTGTTGGATGCCTAGTGACACGTATGTTCTTGTCACGGGAACAAATTTACTACCTTACATCTTATGGCATTAGTCTTCTGGTTAGTATTAGAGGTTGGCATTGGAGAGTAATTTTATTTTAGGTGGTACTATCCCCCACTGTATTGGACTTTGAGTATAGAAATTTCGAGGACGAAATTTTTATAAGGTGGGGAGAATTGTCACACCCCGAATCTTGTGAAGTTAATAAAAGTTACCTTTCACAGAAATTCACGAGTTACCGAGGTTTTTTAATTGCGATCGGTAATTCGATAAGTTATCGTTCGAGTTAATTTTCGAGTTTTTAAAAGTACTCCAAATACCTGAATTGACGACTCGATGTTGTAGTACGTGTCGACACGAGTCTCCCGGTATTTTCGGATTACTTTTCGGAGTTTCGGTTCATTTTCTACGGATTTTCGAAGGTTTCGGTAACTTTTAAATTATTAATCCGGTAAATCAGTTTTACCATTTACCCTTTTACTTTTTACCTTCTTTTAATCTGGACCGTCAGATCTTTCCAAGATCTGATCTGAGCCGTTGATCTTTCTATAAAAAGGGTAGAGAGGTTTGACCCGAGTCAAACACCCAACTCGGCGTTGACCCGAGCCAACCACTCTCCCTCTCCGCTCTCGGTCTGCAGCCTTGTCACCTCCATCTCCGCCGCGTCCGGCCAACCCACGCCGGCGCACCCCTGCCAAATTGACCCTCTCACTCTCCTCTACAAAACCCAGCCACCCAATCCAAGATCCTTCAACCGTCGAAGGAGATCGGAGGACGAGGCCGGCGACTGTGTTCGCCGGAAATCAGGCGCCTCCGGCGGAGGTTCGATGAATTGAAGGTAGATTCTTGCTCCCTTCCTTCTGCTCTTCCCTCCTATGCCTCGTTTCGAACAATTGGAGGCCTAATCGGAAATCCTTCGTTCTCACAGTGTTCGGTTTTCTCTGGGTTCGGGTTCTTGGCCTCCGGCGAGCTGTTTTTCGAGTGTCAGTGAGGCTCTGGAGTTAGAGAAGAAGGAAGGAAGGTGAAGGAAGAAGAGAAGCTGCTGTTGGATCGATTTTGGAGGTGAGGGGCAGTCTCCTGGTTTTGAGCTGCTGTGTTTTTGTCACTGTGTTGTTGAACTTGTGATGTTAATCTGTTGCTGATGATGTTGTTTGTTGTTTCCCTACGCATGTGTTGTCGTAACTTGGTAATCGGAGAAACGAGGAGGTTATGGCGAAATTCCGGCAAGTTACCGGAATCCGGCGAAGATTCCGGTGATACCGTAAACCGGCAGAATGCCGAAGAGGTAGAAACCGAATCCCTATTAAGCTTTGAGTCGAAAAGTGTCAGTTGAATCGTAATCGGGTTATTTACGGAGAAAATGGACGTAATTAGGAAGTTACCATTTTGGGAAACCTTCCAAGTTTGGAAACCTGTTAATTTGGGAAACTTTCCATTTTTGGAAAGTTTCCATTAAGGGAAAGTTTCCACTTTGGGAAAGTTGCATTTTCAGAAAAATGGTTAAAGGATTGAAGTTCAATGAATGTGACACTTTTTGGTTAAAGGGGTAAAGTGTTAAATGGTTATCGGAAATAGATAACTGGAATGTTTGAGAAAATGTTAAATCGGTATATCGACTCGAGGTTATATATATTGATTAATATGTGACAACCTAACGTAAAGTTAAAGTGATAACGGAAGGTTCGGAAGCTGAGTCGGACTTCCGGTAAATAGAGTTAAGAGTCGATAACCGGGAAAGAAAGTCAAAAAGGTTAAAGTGTCATAAAAAAAGGAACTTGGTCAACTTGTGGTCAAATAGGAATTTCCTGGTCAAACTAGGAAAAGACCAAGTCAACTGTGATTGACTAATTGGGTGATTTGCTGTACAGTCTCTGGTCGGACGTGAGACGGGCTCGACTACGCGGGTAGTTCGAGGGTTTCGCTCGAGGAGCTTTCCGAGCGGGAAGGTCGCAATAGTACTGTGAGTGGACATATTATTTTAAATAAATGCATGCCTTAATGTTTGATTTAATTGCATGGTTTTTATGATGGTTTTCGAGAAACATATTTTCCTCGGGTTCATGAATGTTTATTTGGAGAAAGTTTAGCGGGAACCTCGGTTAATGATTTTATCATGTTGAGGCATTGATTTTGATGATTGAACGTATTTACATTATTACTCAATTTTCTATTTCTCCCGGAAATGGTTATAGACGGTGATGGCCGTCCTTTGAATGAATTTGAACCCGAGACTCGTTGGAAATTGGTTTTATGCATATATGACAAGGAATGGTTTTAAATAATTGTTTTGGGAAGAGAATTTGATTATTATTATGAATTTTAAGGGTTGACCAATAAATATGCTAGTTAGAGTAGCGTGAGGGCGCTACTAGAGCTCTTAGCTCCGACCCTAGCCTGAGAGGTCAGGCAAACTACGTAGTGCACTATGAGGGTTGACCATTTCCACTTTATCCAGAGCTCTTAGCTCCGACCCTGGTCTGAGAGGTCAGACAAGCCTGAGAGGTCAGGTTGATATTATAAGGGTTGACCGTTATCACATATTCTAGAGCTCTTAGCTCCGACCCTGGTCTGAGAGGTCAGACAAGCCTGAGAGGTCAGGTTGATATTATAAGGGTTGACCGTTATCACATATTCTAGAGCTCTTAGCTCCGACCCTGGTCTGAGAGGACAGACAAGCCTGAGAGGTCAGGTTGATATTATAAGGGTTGACCGTATTATTTTATCTAGCTAGCATAGCGTAGCGTGAGGGCGCTACTAGAGCTCTTAGCTCCGACCCTAGTCTGAGAGGTCAGACTTATTATGTTTGGTGAACATTTCTCTTCCCATATTCCTTGCTGGTTTATCTTATCATGCAGTTGCGGAAATTTAGTATTTGTGGGCATGCATAAATGATTTTTAAATTGATATACTTTTGGGAGAGCATTACAGGAAATGGAGCTTTTATATTTGATTTTCGTCCACTCACTCTAACAGTTTTTAAATGTTTCTCCCCTGGGCCTTTCGTTTTTAAATGCCCAGTAATGCAGGATTCTTGAGAGGAGGTCGAGCGCGTACGAGAGTCGAGGCATAGTCGATCATTCCGTTGCTGCTTAAAATTCTTTGGGGTAATCATCTCTGTAGACTGCTCTGACTAACCCGGTTTAGTTAGTTTAGTAGGAAGGGTTGGCCATTTCAAGGGGGTTTCGGTAAGAAGTTCCCTTGAGGTGGTCCCCGCATGATTTACTTCGGGTTAAAGGGGTTTAACCTGGGGTGGGTCCTGTCATGAAGACTGGCATAGCTGTCATGTGGTGGGTCGCACCAGTGTCGGGGTACCAATTTGGGTCACCCGAAATATGAGATCCAACAAAAGGAGGAATTGTGGCTAGTCCATGAAATTTGTGAGGGCGTTAGGCCAAAACCGGTTTTGGGTTTGGGCGTTAGGCAGAGAACCGGTTTTGGGTTCTCTGCCTTTACTTTAAAACCCTTTAAATCCAAGAGCCAAGTTTATCCTTTTTAAAACATCCCCCTCCATAATCCCAAAACGGTGATAACAATTAAAAACCATAATCCGGGAAAAATCCTTTAAAACCTCGGGAAAGGTAGGAATCTCTTTCCCGGCTCATTTATCTTTAAAATATAAAATCCCCATTTTCCCAAAATCACCGTAAAACATAAAATGGAGGCAATCACATAAATAAAGGAGAAAATAATTAAAGTCTATGACATGCAATTTAATTTAAAAACAAAGTCCACTCACACACTGAGGTCTTAGCTTGACGAAAACCCGAATTCCGCTCAAGCCAAGTCTCCAACACGAGCCTCTTCGCGTCCTGTTCCATAATTAATATTAATTTTCTAGACGCAAAATAATAATTAACTAGCATAAGCGTACACATTTAAAAGCGTACAGCTCGCTCATCGGCTCTGAATTTCTCAAATTGTCAACTAAAAATCCCCGACCTTCATCAATAACTTAGGAGTCCTTAAAATAATCCTTAAACCTTATCCGGTAATAATCAATGGTCGGAATAATATTTAATTATCCGCAAATAATACTAAACTAGAAAAATTCCAAAACCTAACCAAAACTCCTCCAAAAATTACCAAATTTTAACCATAGACTCCTCACAATATATACTATTTAATGGGCATGAAAAACTGCCCAAAAAGTGGCGGCACCGCCGCCAGCTACGCCGACGGCAGAAATTCCGGCCAAAATTCCAGAGACCTCCCATCGCCACTAAATTTTACCAGTAGCTTCGTCTCATCATTTGGGACAACTTTCTAGTTCAACTCGAAGGCCAATTCGGCCTCTAACTAGGTCAAAAACGTGATGAACAGTAAACCCGAAATAAATTCAATTCGAAACTTCAATCCTTCAATTCTCCCTACACACTTCGAATCAAGCTATCAAATTCTAGGGGATTATAGTACTCCTAAAACCCATCCTAAACATATAAAGAACTCAACAAATGGTGATCTAGGGAGGGAGAAATCTGATCAAGAACAATTCACTGTACACATGATGAACAAATCGGAATTTCTCCCGATTTACGGCAAGTTAGGTCGGAAAACTTACCTAGGAATGAAGTAGACTCGGAGGCCGATCTTTTGGGACCAGTGCGGCAGCAAGAGGTGGCCGGACGGCGGCGCTGTGGCGGCCGAAAGCTCCGGCAGATTTTCCGTCGGGAGAGGAGAGAGAGGCCGGGTGAAAAATCTGATTTTTCACCCCGAAAACTCCTATATATAGCCATTTTACCGTATAGTAACTTTATACTTTTGTTTATAACTTTCCCATACGAACTTTGATTTGAGCGTGCAACGTGTCCACGAACTCGTAACGACGCCCTCTACAACTTTCAAGAAGGAAGTTTTCCCAAATTCTTGACTTAACAAAAAGTCAACTTTACGATCATTGTACGGTTAAACGGTCACTTCAAATGGTAAAAGACCAAAGTAACCAACCGTAAAATAATTCTAGGATCGGGATGTGACAATTCTCCCCACTTTATAAAAATTTCGTCCTCGAAATTTCTATATTCGAAGTCCAACACAGTGGGGGATAGTACCACTTAAAATAATAATATTATTCTCCAATATCAACTTCCTTCTGAGACGCCACACGAATAGCATTGTCAAAACCCTAAACACATGCCCTATACGATCAACATCCTTACTGATCCTCCTTATAAACCAATTTCCAGTACTAGTCGGAAGTCTATCGACATAAGATGTAAGGTAGTAAACTTATTCCCTTAACAGGGACATACGTGACACTAGGCATCCATTATAACTCTAAGGATACCCAACATATTCCTCAAACTCAGGTAACCTTGTCACATTTCCATCTATCTCTGACACCGGACATCTATCTTTTGATTAACCTGACTCTACTGTCACATTTAACCAACGTAGCACTCCTTCCTACGTGGATGATAACCTCCAATACTCCCTCATTTTCTAACACCCGACCACTCTTCTGGGATCAAAACTCAAGTATCTGAAGTCTTACCGTGGATCACAATGATTTTCTCTTGAATCATTGATTAACTGAATCACCGAATTCTTACTACTCCATCTCATTTATGAGGTGGAATATGACACTGCCTATCACTGATCAACCAACTGTAATCCTCGCGAAACTCACTATTGTTTTTCACAAAAAGATGACAAATTATGTCATACGCTGAAAACATCCTTTGGCAACAATTCCATGTTGCCTAAGCCAGATTATAACCACTCCAAGGCTTGTCCACGTCTTTCCACTCGTTGGAAACAGCTAACCCAAACGAGAACAAAGTTCGTTACCATCACCTGGTTCGAACCTCATGACGTCAAGCAACAACTCGTCATCAAACTACTCAATAACTCAACGTCAAAGCCAATCGTTAACAGGCTATATCTCCAGTATTCACCCATACTTATAGCGATCAACTAACCCTCCAATCGTACCGATTGAGGATTTCGTGCCCCGCAAACTGCAGGAACCCAAAATTCTAAATGATAAAATACTTCGCATGTAGAATCAAGGCTCACGATAAACCACGAAGAAATCCATAGCCAAATCGAATCACGTGAACTCTTTCTTCTTCCAAATATGTCACAAGATCCGATTCATATTTTTCGTCGTACGAGCCTGATGAATAACAATATTCTTACTGCACATGACAGTTAAAACCCTTTAACCCGAAGTAAGTCTTACCGAAACCCCCTTGAAATGACCAACCCTTCCTACATACCACTCAGCACTTCCGTGAGTATTTAAAGACAATCCTTAACTCATGAAGGCATTCTGCTCCCTAACTTACTTAACTAGCTAAGTTGGGTTAGACAGAGCAGTCTACATGGAAGTTTACCCTAATGAATTTGCAAGCAGCAGCGGATTAATCGACTATGCCCCGACTCTTGTACGCGCACGACCTCCGCTCAAGAACCCTGCACCACTGGGCATTTGAAAACGAAGGGCCCAGGGAAGAGACATTTAAAAACAATACGTTAGCGTGAGTGGACAAAAATAAAGGTATAAAAGATAAACATCTTTTACTGTTCTTCCGTTAGTTTTCCCAAGAAAATCCGCATGCAAGCAAATCATAGACAAATAATAATTAAATCATAAATTACAACCTCGGCTCAAACATAAACATTTGTGTGGGGTATTAACCTCATCCACGAGAAAACCGACCTGCTCTACCACGAGAGGGTCCATTGACCAGCTCATCGGAGAGGGTCCCATGACCCGCTCTATTCGGGAGGGTCCAAACGACCAGCTACCACCGAAGAGGGTCCTGACCTGCTCTATCCGGGAGGGTCATACTGACCAGCTACCACCGAATAAATTAAAACTACTGTAGGTACATAAGTATACAAATAAAAAGATCAAGAAAAAAGGATCATGAAAAATCTAGTTTAGGCTGTATCTTTTGTATAGATATATTCCCAGGAGTGCAGGAGTAGGATTGCTGTTGTTTATGAATAAATTAAAACTACTGCAGGTACATAAGCATAAAAATAAAAAGATAAAGAAAAAAGGATCAGGAAAAGAATACGAAGAAGATAAAGAATAACAAACTTGTATACCAGAATTTAAATAGAATACAATATATTGTGTCCCTTAATATGTGTTTTCCTGATGTATTCTTACAAGAGTATAATGTGGCGATATATGCCACCCATCAGGTCCAGCAGCAACAAATATTCCAGTACTTGCAAGAGTTTTTACCTGCTCAGCTTCAGGGACTTCCGGCTCCGCCCATGCCTATACCGCTACCTCAACCGCCGCAACCTCCTCTACAATAGCATATATTAGAATCAGATATAGATTTAGACAATATAAATTTTTTGTAGTTTATATAGTTTTATGTGTTTATGAACAATTTTTAAAATTTATAATGAAAAACGTGTTTTGTCACCATTTTTGGTGTTTGTGGTTATATGAAAATGTTTTGGTGTATTCTGTAAGTTGTTTGCAATGGTAATTTAGAAATTTAGGTTTTTTTTTACTGGAATGAACTTATAGTCGACGAAACTGGCCATAATTCGTCGACTATAGTATTTTTTAATATTTTTTTATATTAAATGTTTGGCTGATGAATTATGGCTAGTTTCGTCTGCTAAAGTAGTTTTTAGCCGACGAAACTTGCTATAATTCGTCAGCTATAGTTATTTTTTATTAAATACATTAGCCAACAAATATTTTAAATGTTTCGTCGACCAAAGTCTCATACTATGGTCTCATACTTTAAAATTCAAGTTTATAAACCATCCTCTCACCTTTAGCTACTATTAGAACAGACGTCACATACAACAATCATGGTTTATAAATAAATTTTATAATCAATTTTAAAAAAACGAATAAAATAAAAAATATTTTTTTTTAAATAATAATAATAAAGAAAAAAATTAAAGATCCGTCGAGCTAGCAAAACCAAACCGGAAACTACTGTAGTATTTTTTTGGTGCCTAGCTGAAAAAAAAATTGAATTCGGCTTCATGCGGGTATGGAAAGGCAATACGAATGATGATCGAGAGCCTCCTTCCCAGTTTTCCATTTCAAAACATTATTACCGTTAGAGGGAGAGAGCCTCCTTACCCAAGCGTTACTCTTATCTCCCCCAATTCTCTTCGCTCCTCTCTCATTTCTTCTCTGTTTCTTTCTCTCTCTCTCTCCACACCAAATCCAGACCGATACAATTTTACAGATGCCGGCGACGACGGATGAAGCGATGACGACCACAGACGCGCAAACCTCGATGATGATTGACGGAGCAGGTGATGACGATCACGGAGGCGAACCTCGATGATGACGACCACGGAGGTTTACGACCTGCGGTTCTTGGATTTTATGAAGTAGGAGAGCGAAGGCGTAAAGAACAAAGCCAAGCCCCTAAACATACCCTAATCCCGTACGTCTTCTCTCTCTCTCTCTCTAATCTGGAGGTTTTACTTTCTTTTCCAAATTAGGTTTTCTTATTTGAATTCGATTCCCTTAATTGCAGTTACGTACTTAGGGTTTCAGTTGCAGTTACGTACTTAGGGTTTCAGTTGCAGTTACGTACTTGTGTTTGTTTTAGTGTGATATCTTTTAGGTTGTGGTTGCAAATTCGATTTGGTTGTGACGGTTTCTTTTCATCGGTAAACTCATATAAGCAAGGGTATAGGAATTGTTTGAGATAAGAGTTCACGAAAATTGAACAAATCAGAAATGTGTAAGTATGCATTCGATATTGGGGGTTTTCTGATGTTTTTGTTTACAACACACTACTTCAGATTAGTGTAATAGGTTTTAATCCGTTTATTATTGACACAAGTTTAAAAAGATAAGTTTCCTGGGAATTATACATTGTGGATAAGAGAGAACATGGATGTGTCAACTTCACCTCGATGATGATGACCACTGAGGTTTACGACTTGCGGTTCTTGGATTTTATATAGTCATTAGCATTCACCTCCTACTTTAACTAGTCTTTGTTTAGTTAGTTACAGGTGTGTGCATCTATATATAGTACAAAGTAAAATGGTGAGGAACAGCAGGATTTAGCATCCTCCAAGCAGGACAGGCCATTGGGTGGTCTGAATTCTAAAGCTCAAATAGCACCCAATGCAGTTAATACATGTGTTTCTAGCACCCTTATGTCCTTTAGTTTCATTGATCTCAAGAATGCTACTAGGAACTTCAGCCCAGATAGTCTACTTCAAGAGGGAGGGTTCGGGTGGGTCTTCAAAGGCTGGATTGATGCAAACACCTTAGCTCCCACTAGACCAGGGACTGGCATGGTGGTGGCAATCAAGAGGCTCAAGCAGGAAAGCTTTCAAGGTCACAAGGAATGGCTTGTATGTACAATCTGGATGCACCCTTTGCTGTCTTAGATACTTTGACCAATTACTGCTAGTCCTACTCTTAGGTTAATTAAATCAGTTTTACACTTGACAGGCAGAAGTCAACTATCTTGGTCTGCTTCGCCATGAAAATCTTGTCAAACTCATAGGCTATTGCTCAGAATCTGACAATAGACTTCTTGTTTACGATTTTATGCCTAAAGGGAAGTTTGAGAACCATTTGTTTAGGAGTAAGTAACATATCCTCTTTCTATATTTGATTTGGTAATCAGTTTTTCATGATTATTGAACACGTTATATATATATCTTTCCTGGTTAGACTGCTGGAATCATCTAACTAAATAATAAAGTATTTTTCCTCAAAATTTTGTGCCGTTGAATGACTTGAATCTCGATCATTATCCGCATGGAATGGATGCTAGGCTCTTGTACTCCTTCAAACCAGTTGCCCATCCTATATCTTATCATTATTAATCAAGTGTTGAGCTTTTTCTCTTTTAGTTTTTAGTTTTTAATTTACCTAGTTTTGTAAGCAAGTATAATTGAAAAGACAAAATGCTTGATCTTGATTGTCCTTCAGTTGTGTAATTCTACTCTGCTCTTGGAAAAGATCTTATGTACGAGTCTTTTTGAAATATATACATAATTCCCAGCTGATATTCAGTTGATTTGACTTAACAAGAAGCTAAATTCTAAGTACAGAAGTAGATGATGTGTGAATGTTATAATGAAGTGGATGGATGTAGGCCGGCAGCTTCCTATATAGACATATTTTCTTATTTCGTAGCGTCCTTAGAAAATACAAACAGATTTTGAAAGAAAATTTCAATTTCCTCTCCTTAAAGGTTGTAAGAGCTTCATGTCTTCTATGAGAACTACTCAAATCAGCCACATTTTCAGGGAATCTAATATGACTGCAGATGCGTTGGCTAAAAACAGTGTGCTTCATGAGTTAGGTCTGGTTGTGCTTGATAATCCCCCTGTCCATGTTGCTCATCCATTTCATGATGATCTTGCTGCTGTTGCAAGAGCCAAAAGAGTTTAGTTTTTCTTGCTTTTTGTTTAGGCCTTTTCGGCCTAGTTTGTAACCGAAAAATAAAAAAAATTCAATTTCAGAAATAATTTAAGATTCTCATTTGGTCCTTTTCCATGAATCTGGATCTTTTCTGCCTATTTGCATTAAACAAAAATAAACAAGAACTTTTTCCTAGGAAGTGCCTGAATTATTTTATTATTATTTATTCTGTGGTGGTTTGCAGAAGGTGTACAGCCTATACCATGGGCTATGCGGATGAGTATTGCAGCTGATGTTGCAAGGGGGTTGTCCTTTTTGCATCGTTTAGATGCTAATGTTATCTACCGTGACTTGAAGGCTTCCAATGTTCTACTTGATTCAGTATGCTTTCTTAATTATAAACTAAGCTCTTATTACTTTGTGGATAAACCATGCCCATGCTCAACTATAACACATGAAAAAAACCCTGATGATTGAGTTTAATTTTGATGTAATTTATATATAGGATTTCAGTGCAAAGCTATCAGATTTTGGCTTAGCAAGGGACGGTCCTACTGGAGACAACACTCATGTTTCAACTAGAGTCGTGGGAACTTGAGGCTACGCTGCACCGGAATATGGTACTACAGGTGAGTGTTACATTTGAATTACATCCTTAAACATTTGTAGATGATAATCCTGGAAGAGAGAACAATAATTCAATTGATATAAAGCCATATAATAATTCTTTTATTCCATGTCATTGGAGGGAAAGTCCTGGAAGTGATAAGGATCACACATCTGGTCAATCATGTTGTGTGCTATTCATTTCCATCAAAACAAGGAACTCATCATTATGTTGTGTGTGGTAATGCATAACAACATTATCCAAGTAAAACCTAATGACAATTTAACACACACATCATGTCCTTGCACTCTTTCCCACTTGTTTAGGCCACATGTAAAACACTAGTTATCTTCCTCACTTATTCTGATGGTTTACCTTCTATGCGGTATAAAACTGGTCAGTCCAGATAAGTGGAAGTATGATCCATTCTACTCTGTAAAAGAGATTCTTTTGTTCTATTTCAGTTTGATTCTGATCTTCTTTTTTTCAAGACCAATTAAAGTAGTCGGAGCATACATTGTATTTTGTAAATCGAGTTTTCTTTATTACAACAATTTTTCAGCTCGGATCAATTTTCTGAGTTGTTTCTCATTCTCTCATAGCTTACAGTGCTATCTAAGTAAACCATTATGCCAGATATGAACTGCATTGCTGCTCCTTTATGAATAATCATTTCAATGACCCTTTCAGCATAGTCAAGGATGAAATTACATTCTGAATGGAATCCTTCTTCCATTGGCCAAAAGATGCACAACATCTAATCATATTTTGAAGCTTAATTTATTGAATAAATTGCTCTCTTCATTAACTGGTTTAAAATGAGCAGGTCATTTGACACCAAAGAGTGATGTGTACAACTTTGGTGTAGTGCTGTTAGAGCTACTATCAGGAAGACACGCAATGGTGATGAGAGTTGGCAGTGTGGAGGAAACACTGGTTGGTTGATTGGGCAAAGCCATTTTTGAGTGATAGTAAGCGAGTTTTAAGAAGGTACTTTTGTAACATCCAAGTTATGGCCTGATCTCAACTTTCATTCATGATATGTCCGTTGATTCACTGAACTTTGCTGGTCGTTACTTATTCTTGAAGCACCATCATTACCTGCAATGTCAACAAGTACCCCACGACCACCTGCATTTCAGGTAAAGCTAAAAGTGAACTGTGCATAATCATAAGAAGCAAATTCAAGATTGTTTATCATGTTGAATAGTTCTAACCTGTCATATTGCTCTGATGCAGGAATTCCATTTAGAGAATAGCAAAAACGCAGAAACAGCCTCAGTAACTTCAACGGATGTATCACGACGACAGGTAAAGATAATTATGTTTCCTTCATATTGCTAAACCAGTTAAGGTGACATACTAAGGATATTCTCCTTACATCCATCATCTTTCTGAACCTAAAATTCCTGTGCTACATACATCATTTAGGGCAAGAGCTTTGAATAAGAAGGTATATCTCCAACCTAAACCAAGAAGGTCTAATTGTTTGTTTTCCTGTAACATAATGTGTAGATATTTGAATGTAAAGGAGATCAGGGCATGTTCTGCAATGCCAAGAAACATGCGACTTCCTCAGGAATATCACTTTGCAACAAATGAAAATATACCACAAAGGGATGTACCAAGCCGGAACCTTTCCTGCTAGAGAGCTTAGTGAGTCACGAGGAGGAAATACATAGGGAAATGGAATAAAGACACAGGATGGAGATGGAAGAAGCCCAGTTAAGGGTTTTCATGGCACAACCAATCTTAATGAGTGACGAATTTGGTTTAGGCTGTATCTTTCGTATAGATTTATTCCTGAGAGTGCAGGAGTAGGATTGCTGCTGTTTATGAAATTAAAACTACTGCAGTTGCATAAGTATAAAAATAAAAAGATAAAGAAAAAAGGATCAGGAAAAGAAAACGAAGAGGATAAAGAACAACAAATACCAGAATTGAAGTAGGATACAATATATGGTGTCCCTTCATATGCATTTGCCTGGTGTCTTCTTTAGTTGTTTTTTATGTTTAGTTGGTTAATGTCAATTTCTTTCTGGAAGAAGAGGACTGGAGTCTGGAGAGGCAGAATGTAAGCAGCTGCAAATGAGATGTAACAAGGTTTGTTTCTTTTCAAGTATGTTTTCAGTGACTATTTGCTTTTTGACCGCTACATATTTATAAATGTTGCAGGGCCATCGAGGTGATTTGAAAAGATGTAATTTACTATAATAATATTAAGGCGTCCCATAACTTGAGCTGACAAAGATTATTTACTATTGCCTCAGTTTGATTCAACTTAATTTATGATTGGTCCTTCCATCTTTTCTATCATTTTTAGTTTTAAAGCATCCTTTTTATCATGGA
Source organism: Comarum palustre (assembly GCA_951800085.1). Taxonomy (NCBI): domain Eukaryota; kingdom Viridiplantae; phylum Streptophyta; class Magnoliopsida; order Rosales; family Rosaceae; genus Comarum; species Comarum palustre. The sequence goes on along the minus strand of OX637573.1, from coordinate 19,025,550 downwards.
CGCTATCAGCTTCTTTAGTATATGTAGATACTCAATGCCTATTTTTCATAATTTCTTAATCCTCATTTCTAAAACCTAACTCCTTACCGTTGTACTTTTCTAACTAGAGAATCATAGTTTGGATATTAATTTTTTTTGTTTCCTCTAATTTTTTTTGAATTTGATACAAGTCTTTGCTTTCAGTCATTAATGGAGTATAAGAGCTCAGTTGCATAAGGGAAGCTTCAACATTGGAATACTTGCTAGGGAGGTTAGAGCAGTATGAGTAAGATATGGATGAATATCATCTAAAAGATTTCTTCTACCATCCTATTGTGTTTTTGTATTAACGCTTTTGATGAATACAATTTGATATTGGTTTGCTCAAGCATAAAACGTTTTGTTTTTAATATACATGTTGAGTTAGATGTCAGTTTCTTAAAGCTTAATTTAGAGAAGGTAAATATAAGGAAGCTGCTATATTCTGTTATATTGATTGTTGTATTCATATTGCTTGCTATAATTAAAATTACTTGGTATTTACAAATTGAACAAGCTTACTACTGTAGATACGAACTGTTTTAGCACATAGAAATTGTTTGTTTTATTGCATTTATGATCTTATAACTTTTTTGACCTCTAATATTGATGCATGTATGTTGCAAATCTAGTGTACTTAGGGTTCCATCTACTTTTAGTTATTAAATGCTGAGCAGTTTATTCTAACGAAAGTGCAAACATTTGAAAATCATGCGATTCTGTTTTTCAAATTCAAGGTAAAGAAATGAGAATCAATATGCAGTTGCTAGAAAAAGTTTAAGAAACAAGAAACTAATACGCTGTTGTGTTTCATATGCATGCAAAGATATAGGGCAATTGATGTGGAGTATAGTTGTGCTTTTAGATCCTATTATCAATGAGAATCAATATCCAGTTCCTAGAAAAAGTTTAAGAAACAAGAAACTAATACGCTGTTGTGTTTCATATACATGCAAAGATATAGGGCAATTGATGTGGATCCTATTATCAATGCTAAAGTGTTCTTTTGGATATGCAGGTTCATCAATATGTATGGGAAGAGAAATCCCCTACATATTAGTAGTGTTTCACAGTTTACTAATACGATGATGATTTATGAAAGATCAAGGGAAGTAATATGTAGGAACAATTATTTGAGTTATCTGTTGGTACTAACTGATATTATGGTTGGTTGATTTAGGGTAGGGTTCTCATTTATATGACAAATTGGTTCTTTATGAGAGAATCAGTAACTTGATTTTATTTTGTACAAGTAAACAAGAGGAGGAATCTGTTAATCACTTGGGGCCTGGAGTATCCTTCTTTTTCTCTCATGCGTATGAGTGTTCGTGTGTATGGGTAATCATCGATCATCTGTTCAACCCTTTCAATATGTCCTTTTCTCTGTGTTGGATATTTGAATAGGAAAGTTATTCTTATATTACTGATAGACTCAGGTTGATTTGATGGGCAAGGCGCGATGAGTCCAAAGTCTTATAAAATATCAAGTGGAAATACAATGATGATTTATAAAAGATCATGGGATGTAATATGTAGGAACAAAATAGTGTGTCAGTAAACTATATGTTCTGAGAAACAAAAAGCTCCTTTCCCTTCTTATTCTACTATGTGTTGTGCATATCATCTTTCTAACTTTCTGTCATTGATCTACTCATATTTCTTGGTTGTTTGGGATTTGTAGGCTTTGCACTGGTAATGACTTGGTTAGTTTAAGTGCACTGAATGGTTGGTTGAAAGGTATTTTATAATATACTTTAACTTGGCTTGCACTGGTAATGACTTGGTTCGTCCTTTTTGTGGGTTTTGATTTTGTATATTGTTGCTTGCTGTTTGTTTTCAAATGATTGGGCTTAGGTTTGATTGCATTATACAAGTTGATTGCAGTATCCTATCTGTGCCTGCGGTATACCTTTAACAAATTTACTGTTCAATTTTTAGTTCGGGTTTTGTGTAAATTGAATTTTGATTATAGGTTTTCTTATTGTTACAGTGTCAGCTACTGAAACTATGGTGAAGGAGACTAGGGTTGGCTATGGAACGTAGTGAAATGATGTTTATGTTGTGGTAGAGTTCACTGCAGGTTTGTTAGTTGTTCTTACTTATGGGAAATGATATTGGTGTTTATGCATATGCCTTCTATCTGTGCTACCTTACATTAAAACTAGAACGGTAACTGAAGCTGTGTCATAATTTCCAAACTTTTATTTCTTCTCTTGTATACGCACACACATACATAAATGGTGCTATTTTATTTGATGCCGGAACAAGTTTCTAGAAAAAGTGATACGCTACAGGTGCTTTGGTGCTAATTGTCTTTTCCTGGTGGTATAAGTATTGCGAATCTTTGGAAACTTGCTTAAATTTTGTATTTCTATTTTCCGAGTTTCTAGATTCTCATGGTGAGGTAAGTACTCGAGAAGATTCCAATTGCTACAGCTTTCGAAAATGCAGCAACAGTTTACAGTTTTCGAACACATATTCTAATTTTGTACACAAAAAACATTTTTGTGCTTATGGGAAAAGACTTTAAGAATGATTAAAGGATTGTTTGATCAAATGGGTGCAGAATTTTGTGGTTTCATCTCTCATAGTCTCCCTATTTTATTAATGGTAACTTTAGATGTTAGAACTAATCAAGTTCCAAAGCATTGCCATATTCTTCAAATTCTGTTACTTGGATCCTTGCTTACAATCCTGTTCTACCAATATGTTTGGTCATGGTAACAAGTAGAGGAAATTGGTGCAGACTTTTGTTGTTTCATCTCTCATAGTCCCCTATTTTATTTATGGTAACTTTAGATGTTAGAACTAATCAAGTTCCAAAGCATTGCCATATTCTTTAAATTCTGTTACTTGGATCCTTGCTTACAATCCTGTTCTACCAATATGTTTGGTAATGGTAACAAGTAGAGGAAAGTGGAAGTCACAGTTTACTAATACGATGATGATAAGGGAAGTAATATGTAGGACCAAAATGTTGTGTCAGTATTCAGTAAATTATTATGGTCTGAGAAGCAAAAAGCTTCTTTCCCTTCTTATTCTATCATGTGTCGTGCATATCGTTTTTCTTAACTTTTTGTCATTGACCCACTCATATTTCTTGGCTGTTTGGGATTTGTAGGCTTGCACTGGTAATGACTTGGTTCGTCCTTTTTGTGGGGTTTGATTTTGTTTATTGTTTCTTGCTGTTGGTTTTCAACTGATTGGGTTTAGGGTTGATTGCAGTATACAAGTTGATTGCAGTATCCTATCTGTGCCTGCGGTATACCCTCAACAAATTCGCTGTTCAATTTTTAGTTCTTGTTGTTTAAATTGGATTCTGCTTATGGGTTTCTTATTGTTGTGACAGTATCAGCTACTGAAACTATGGTGAAGGAGACTAGGGAGGTTTTGGATTTGGTTGGCTCTGGACGGTAGTGACTTGGTCTACTTTTGAGGTCTTGGTAATCCTTTAATTTTTCCCTCAATTTTCATTATTGTTATCTGTGGGACATAACATGAAATTTGTTCTGGCCTAGGCACTCTTCACTGGGAGGAGGGATGCTGATCGGGCTATGTGAAATGTTATTGGTGTATATGTGTATGCCTTCAATCTGTGCTGTCTTTAAACTAGAATGTTAACCTAAGCTGTGTCATAATGCCTTCACACTTTTATGACGCGCGCACACACATAGAAATGGTAAATATTTTATTTGATGCCAGAACAAAGTTTCTAGAAAAAGTGATAAAATTTTGACCTATCAAGTTAGTGCTCTGATATATTATACAATATTAGAGGTGCTTTGGTGCTAATTGTCTTCCTGGTGGTATAAGAAATGTGAATCTTTGGGAACATACACAAATTTTGTACTTCTATTTTCCTAGTTTCTAGAATCTCATGGTGAGGCAAGTACTCGAGAAGAACCATTTGCTTTATTTTTATATTTTACTTTAGAGTTTTCGAACATTCATTTTTAAATTCTCTTTATTTAAACTTGCTTATAGGAAGGGAGTTTAGCCATGATTAAAAGATAGTTTCTTTCTGCCAATTGTTTGAATGGGTGCAGAGTTTTATGGTTTCATTTCTAATAGTGACCCCATCTTATTTACAGTAACTATATGTTTTGTGAAGCAAAAAGCTACTTTCCCTTATTCTACCATGTGCTGTGTTATATCGTTTTCTTAACTTTCTGTCATTGACCTACTCATATTTCTTGGCTGTTTGGGATTTGTAGGCTTGAACTGGTAATGATTTGGTTTGTTTAAGTGCATTGAGACTTCGTCTCTTTTTGAGCTCTTGGTAATCCTTTCAATTTTCCCTCGATTTACATTTTTAATGTTTGTGAATTTGAGCCGTTCCTTTTTTTCTTTGCTTTTCTGTTGGGGTTCGGGTTTTTGTTTTTCTCTGAAGTTGATTTTCCTTTCATTTTATTCTCTTTTGTTCATGCTAATTAATGAAGATTTCTGCTGTGTTACACGTTGGTGCTTTTGGGAATCCTCTTTGATTTGAAACCAAAAAAATATAGTAGGTATTCCACCACTCTTGGTAATCCTTTCAATTTTCCCTCGATATACATTTTTAATGTTTGTGAATTTGAGTTGTTCCTTTTTTTCTTTGCTTTTCTGTTGGGGTTCGGGTTTTGTGTTTTTCTCTGAAGTTGATTTTCCTTTCATTTTCTTCTCTTTTGTTCATGCTATTAATGAAGATTTCTGCTGTGTTACAGGTTGGTGCTTTTGGGAATCCTCTTTGATTTGAAGCCAAAATAATATAGTAGGTATTCCACCACTCATTTGTTTTATGCATACGGCCACGGTTCCAATTGCAGTTCATGTATGCATATTTTCCTGGTTACTTGTTGATATCCCAGCAATAATTGCTGCAAGCTCTGTGCAGACTTTTTCATGTGAACTGTACATGCAGTTTGGAAGGATAGTGAAGCTATCTAGAACTAATTGTGTTGTATCTGGTATGATTAATGCTGTAAATCTTCATATCAACAGGTGCTGTTAATCTGGTCTTATTTTAATATAAAGTAGAAGCTGTCTTTTTCTATTTCTTTGCCATACTTTGCTGCCCTTCATCGTACTGTAGCTAGATGCTTGACATTTGGTCCTTGACTTTCAGATTTTGGTGGAAATAGCATGACAGTATAACACCTCATGGTTTGGTATTGAATGTTAGGCTCTCATATTGTTGAATGTGGTCTATGGGATACCCACAGTCGAGGGATTTTCAAGGAAGGTGATACACTAAACTCTGAAAATAGTAGATGTTTGCTGTTATAAAGTGTAGTGTGATATATACTAATTTTTATATAGTACGTTTAGTAATTTGAAGTTACTTAACTTCAAAGTTCAATTAATATTTTTTGCGTTAGTTTAGTCTACATCTGATTGTAACTGGCTTCCTTTTAACAGTTTTATACTTACGTGAAGTTAAGTTGTAAGCTTTTGGCTATTGAATCAGCAGTGGTCATAGTACTATACTATTCATCTACAATCTCTTGACAAAACCCCCATCTGCGGTCCAAAAGTAAGAGTGAAAAAGCATTGATGGCCAGATAACTGTTTTGAATATTTTGTTTTCTCACTTGACTCGAAATACTGTTTTTCCTCTTTGTGAATTTTTTATTGTTCATTTGTTCCTTTTTCTGTATTGTGATCTCATAACTATACTGTTCTGTCATTAGTTTTCACAACTGAATTCATCTTTTGTTTTTATTGTTCTCTGCTTAACAACTTGCTTGCTATAATGTTATGACTGAATTTATCTTTTTTGATTTGTTTTTTGTTTCCTGTGGTTTTTTATTTTATTTTTTTCAAATTTTGTTTTATGGTTCTGCTTGCTCGCTAAAATATTATTTGTCATCTATTGATGTTCAAGGATAACATGCTCTTTACCGAAGTTTTCAGGGAGGATTTGGCTTTCAAATACCTATCCGCCGGATTTGATACGACTTATAGGATTGAAAATTTTGGATTTGAGGTTTGATTTCTGAATTTACAGGAGGCTGCTTCTTGAGGGTAAGTGAAAGTTCTCAAAATAACATTACTGAGAATTTTGATGTTTGTACGCCTAAGTTCTCCCTGTTTTTTTAAATAGGACTAAAAATTTGATACAATACTGTTCTGATTTGGATCCGCCGGATTTGATACGACTTATAGGATTGAAAATTTTGGATTTGAGGTTTGATTTCTGAATTTACAGGAGGCTGCTTCTTGAGGGTAAGTGAAAGTTCTCAAAATAACATTACTGAGAATTTTGATGTTTGTACGCCTAAGTTCTCCCTGTTTTTTTAAATAGGACTGAAAATTTGATACAATACTGTTCTGATTTGGATTTCTTACATATCTATCTGAGATATGTACAGATATGTACAGCTGCAGTTGGTAATAGCATAGATCAAGAAGCTGGCATTATGTTGAGTTCAGCTGCAGTTGGTTCGGTATCTCTCTTCTTCTGTTTATTTTTAAATTTTTTGTTATTGCTTCTGCTTTGAGACCCTTAGGCTTTACTCGACTTGACGCAGCACAAGCAATCAAAGGATTACAAGCGTAATCCTAATAGAACAAGGATCTGGAATCCACCAGAAAATATAAGAGAAACTTCTCTAATAATAGGGTTTTTTTATCAAAAGTTGTCCCAAATACATAGAATGATGGTGCTTATATAGACATCCAAACCTAATACAATCAAAATCCTAATCTAACAATAATTCCTAAGAATCCTAATTAAAAAATGAAACAAATAACCTTTAATAACACAAAAAATATTATCAACCTAAAATACTAAAACACAAATCATATTAAGACTAAATCTTTAGGCTTCAAATCTCGTCCTACATCAGTCTCCTCCACTTGAAAAGAACTCGACCTCGAGTTATCACCTGGATAAAGGTCATCATCATCCTTGAATTCATGCAGATCAGCTACATTGAAAGTTTTGGAGATCCCCATGGTTTCCGGCGGATCAATTGCATAGGCATTGTCATTGATTCGCTTGAGCACCTTATATGGACCATATTTCCGTGGCTGCAGCTTGTTATACTTCCCCACCGGAAATCTCTCTTTTCTTAAAAACACCATCACATAATCTCCTTCTTGAAAGACTTTAGAGCGCCTACGCTTGTAAGCTGTTGTCTTAAACTTTGAATTAGTCTTCTCAAGTTTCTTCGTCACTTCATCCCGTACATCTACCGTCTCTTTAGCCATGCTTTCAGCAGCAACACTTACGCCATATCCCCTTGGAAGCTTCACCAAATCTACTACATGACTAGGGACAACAGTGTAAACCACAAAAAATGGTGATCTTCCAATAGAGCTATGGAAAGCGCTATTGTAAGCAAACTCAGCCTGAGGTAAAGCATAGTCCCACTGCTTCGGCTTATCTCCACAAATACTTCGAACCATGTTTCCTAGAGTTCTATTTGTCACTTCTGTCTGCCCATCAGTTTGAGGGTGAGCTGTACTACTACGATTCAAAGTAGTCCCAAACATTCTCCATAAAGTAATCCAAAAGTGACTCAAGAACTTCGTATCACGATCAGATGTCATAGACTTAGGCACCCCATGTAAACGAACAACCTCCCTGAAAAACAGTCTCGCTATATTAGAAGCATCCGCTGTCTTCCTACAAGCAATGAAGTGTGCCATTTTTGAAAACCTATCAACCACAACAAAGACCGAGTCCACTCCCCTTTGTGTTCTAGGCAACCCTAACACAAAGTCCATCGCAATGTCTTGCCAAATATCATCTGGAACAGGTAGGGGCATATACAGGCCAGTATTTTGTGCTTGTCTTTTAGAAACCTGACAAATATAACACTTCTTCACAATAGCTCCAACGTCTCTCTTCAGCTTGGGCCAAAAGTAACGCTCTTCCAAGCTAGCAATTGTCTTATCACGGTCCAAGTGTCCACTCAAACCTCCACCATGCAAATTCCTAATCAACTTCTCTCTCAAGGAAGATTGAGGAATGCATAGCTGATTTCCCTTAAACAAGAAACCTTCATTAATGTAGAAATCTTCTACCGCTGCATGATTAACACACTTGGCCCATACTTCCTTAAAATCTTCATCTGTCACATACAACTCCTTTAGAAATTCAAACCCCACAACTTCTTGTGATAATGTTACCAGCAAGGAAGCCCTTCTACTCAATGCATCCGCTACACGATTAAGAGTACCAGATTTGTGCTTAATGACAAACGGGAACTTCTGCAGAAAATTAACCCACCTAGCATGCATCTTACTAATATTTTTCTCACTGTTTATGAACTTCAAGTCTTGGTGTTCTGTGAACAACACAAATTCCTTCTGAATCAAGTAATGTTCCCATTGTTTCAAAGCACGAACAACTGCATAAAACTCCTGATCATAGGTACTCCACTTTTGACGAGCTTCACTCAGTTTCTCACTAAAGAAAGCAATCGGCTTCCTCTCTTGAGAAAGTACAGCACCCACGCCCACTCCACTAGCATCACATTCGACCTCGAATACTCTCTCAAAGTTCGGAAGAGCTAGAACTGGTGCGGTACAAAGCTTTTCTTTTATCAAGGCAAAGCTCTCCTCTTGCTCATCACCCCACTGAAACTTCCCTTTCTTCAAGCATTTAGTAATAGGTGCGGTAATAGTACTGAAATCACGCACAAACCTTCTATAAAAGGTAGCCAAACCATGAAAACTTCTCACTTCACTTACTGATTTAGGAGCTGGCCACTCTCTTATTGCTCGCACCTTCTCTTCATCAACATGAATCCCCTCTTCGCCCACAACATAACCCAGAAACAGTAGCTTACTAGTACAAAAAGTACACTTCTTTAAGTTATAATATAACTTATTTTCCTGCAGAATTGTCAAAACTTGTCGTAGATGTACCAAGTGTTCTTCTTTGGTTCGACTATAAATCAATATATCATCAAAATAAACCACTACAAAAGAACCAATGAAAGGACGAAGAACCTGATTCATCAATCGTATAAAGGTACTAGGCGCATTTGACAACCCAAAAGGCATCACCAGCCACTCGTACAAGCCATCTTTGCTCTTGAAAGCTGTTTTCCATTCATCTCCAGGCCTAATACGAATCTGATGGTAGCCACTTCGAAGATCTATCTTCGAAAACACCTTCGAACCCTCCAAGCAATCCAGCATGTCCTCCAATCGTGGTATAGGAAACCTGTATTTGACAATAATCTTATTTATTGCCCTACTGTCAACACACATACGCCATTGGTCGGTTCCTTTTTCAGAACCAAAAGGACTGGAACCGCACAAGGACTCATGCTTTCACGAATGAACCCCTTCTTCAACAAATCTTCTATCTGCTCCCTTAAAATTTCATTTTCCTTTGGACTCATACGGTAGTGAGGCAGATTGGGTAAGCTTGCTCCAGGAACCAAATCAATTTGATGTTGTATGTCTCTCATAGGGGGTAATTCGTTGGGTAACTCATCAGAGATCAACTCCGGAAACTCTGCCAATATTTTCTGAATTACATTTGGAATGACAACTTCTTTTACTACAGACATCAATCCTTTCACCACAATCGGGTAAAAAGCTTCTGATTCCTTAATGGCTTCATTCATCTCATTCTCATTGCTAGTGAGAGTCAAGAAATTCAAACTCTCTACCTTTGGTCCACTCGGTTTTCCAGAGTGTGTTAAAGGAGCCATAGCAATCTTATGAGAATTCCAAGTAAATAACACCACATTGTCACGCCCCTTATGCGTAAGATCGACATCATACTGCCATGGTCGTCCTAACAGAATATGACAAGCATCCATATCAAGCACATCACAAACAACATTATCTTTGTAATGCTTACCAATGGAAATGGGCACCCTACAAGTCTCTGTAACTTGAGCGGACGGTCCTTTCTTTATCTAACCGAGTGAATAAGGAGTGCTATGCGCCTCTGTAGGTAAATTCAGAGCATCTACCACCTTCTTTGCCACAAAATTTTCACAGCTCCCATTATCCACTATCACATTACACACTTTGTTTTTGATGGAACAAAGTGAACGGAATATGCTATTCCGCTGCCCAACCTCCTTCGGTGATAAGAGAACTCGCTGCAACACCAAGTTTAGTCTATCCAGACCCTCCTCATGTGCAAATTCAGCACCATCATAATCGTCCTCTCCGCCATCATCATCTTCTTCTTCCCCACAATCATCTACTATCACATTTGCTTGCTTTCTCTGTGGGTATACATTAGATTTATGTCCAGGTTTATTGCAACGATAACAGATATCGAGACCAGGTTTTGGATAAGTCGTAGGCCACTTCTGATTTCGATTCTGTCCACGACTTCCTTCTCCAGCTCCTCGGGGCTGAAAACTGGAAGTTTTATTGCTAGCATCCGAATCTTGTACTCCTTTACCACGGTCAGTGGTCATATTGCTAGAAACCTCTGCTGAATTCCTTCGAAAAGGGGTAATACGCTTCTCTTTTTCAAGAAGCTCTGCTTTCAAGGCTAAATTTGTGGCTTCTTGGACAGTCCACACAGTTTGCAACCCAATCTTCTCCTGAATGGAATTCCTCAAACCATTAATATATCTTGCAACCATCTGGTTTGGAGTCTCATTCAATTAGCAGCGCTCAGACAAGCGTAAAAACTCATCACTATACTCTGTAACACTTCGATTTCCCTGAACACAACTAATATACGAACGATACAGATGTTGTTCGTAATCAGAAGGTAAGAACCTGTCCATCATTAGTTGCTTCATCCTACGCCATGTCTGAATAGCTTTCTTGCCTTGTCTTTGACGAGTTTTCTACAATTGATCCCACCATACAGTTACACTACTTTTCAAACGAAAAGCAGCCATACGGACATGCCGTGTTTCCGGTACCTCCATAATTTCAAAGAATCGCTCAACCTCCACTAGCCAATCAAGAAAATCCTCGATTTTCAGGTGACCAAAAAATTGCGAAATATCAGCCTTCATCCGAAAATCATTGTTCAGATTATAGTTATTGTTTCCCTGATGATTTCCCGGATCTACTTCACGAACATCTTCCTCAGACTCTGAATCACTAGCTCCTCCCCTCTCTGGTTGTCTAGGATTTGGTGGTGGGTTGGGCCGATTGTTCATATTTTGCAGCAAGGTACGGATTTCATCCAATCGCGTTGACAAAGTGTCAATACGGGTGTTCTAAGCCTCCAAATCTGCCCGAGTAACTGGAGCAGTTCGACCTTGATCACCCATGATAAAGCCAACGATAAACAGAGGGGAGAAACCCAGGCTCTGATATCACTTGACGTAGCACAAGCAATCAAAGGATTACAAGCGTAATCCTAATAGAACAAGGATCTGGAATCCACCAGAAAATATAAAAGAAACTTCTCTAATAATAGGGTTTTTTTATCAAAAGTTGTCCCAAATACATAGAATGATGGTGCTTATATAGGCATCCAAACCTAATACAATCAAAATCCTAATCTGTATTCCTAAGAATCCTAATTAAAAAAAGAAACAAATAACCTTTAATAACACAAAAAATATTATCAACCTAAAATACTAAAACACAAATCATATAATTAAGACTAAATCTTTAGGCTTCAAATCTCGTCCTACATCACGACTGTAACCTGAATTTGCTCAATTTTGATTTTCAGGCTAATAGGACTGATGTAGAGACCTCCTGCGACTTCAATTTCTTCTGTCATCCGGTGTTAACAAGGTGAGAGTTGGCCATGTAATGTATGAAATTGAATTCAGCTAATTGGTATTTAAACCCCTTTTTCTATTTCATACCTCTTGGCATCTCGATTGGAGAAACAAATTAACAAAGAGATCAATCCTCTTTCTCATGTCCATCCTATAATTGTCATATAGGTAGCTGAATTTTCATGCCCAAGTCCCCAACTATGTTCTTTCATTAGTTTGTTTTTTCTGGCTCACAAATTTTTGTATAGTGGTCAATGAATTATTGACATTGGTTCTTTGTTTTTCATGAGAAAGGTAATCAATCTTAACAACTGTTCCAAGTTTTATTTTTGCATAGGTTAATATGTCTAACTATTTCAGCTATCCTAGCCGTCCATCACTTTTTTGTGCTCATTTTATGTACTTGATGTTGCCAATTTAACAATATATTATTTTTCGTCGGGGTCGGTGACAGTTCTGCTATCGCTCTTGGCTGTGAGTACAAAAACTTTTTTTCCAGTGCCGTGTCATTCTTCTCGATCTTTTGTGTTCTCTCACTTTCCCTTGCTTGATCTCTCGCATGTTTCTCTCTAGATATTTTTCCTCGTCGTTTCTCGCGTATGTCTTAAAGCTTCCAAAAAACGGATAGAAAAGTTGTGGCTTCCTCAATCTTCTACTCCGAATCCTTTCATCCTCTCTTTTTGTTTGTCCAGCTCAAAAGTTTAGGCAAAGATGGAGAGATCAAATGGTTGAGTTTTATTGACTTGAATTTGGAATGATTGGAGGAATTGGTTTGGGTTTTTATTTTGAAGGGACTTTGTTTCGGTTATGCTGGAGTCTGGGATCTCAGTGATCGATTGCATTGGTGTGAAGTGATAGAAACTGATAGCAAAACCCATTGCTTTTTTGAAAATTATCTGTACTCTAAAACTGTATGTGCAAGGTATTTAAGTTTCATAGACATAAATGAACAGTTTCATAGGTATTTAAGTTTCAGTTTATGCATGTGACGTGTGTTCCTAACTCTTGCAATCTAGAAGCACACATGTCAAATGAACAGTTTCTGCATCTTGATCTCTTTCTCTCCACTTTTCTTCTGTCAAATCTGATTCGTCCCTTGTCCTCTTCCTCCATGGCTTCTATTCCAAACACTACTCAATTTGAAAAACTGTTTGAATCCAACTACTTGGATTGGACTCGACAGATCCGATCGCATCTCAATGGTCAAGAGCTTTGGGGCTATGTTGATAGCCCTGTCCCAGCACCTTCCCTCACCATAATGTCCACCGCCACTACAACTACCCCATCTGCTCCCATTCCAAACCCAACCTATAGAAAGTAGTTCACAATCGATCAACAAATCGTCAGGCTTCTCATCAGCACTTTGGCGAGCAAAGTTAAGAAACTTACAGTGGGATTTGATACCTCCAAAGGCATCTGAGACTGCCTAGCTCGCCATTATTCCCAAAAATCTACAGCTAGTGCATCCAGCCTTAAACTCCAATTGCTTGAGTTACAGAAAGGCTCCCAATCTATTGATGATTACCTTCAACAAGCTAAGAGCATTGCTGACAACCTTGCAGCCATTGATAAACCTGTCTCTGCTCCTTGCAACTCTCCATGGTCTTGGACATGCCTATATGATGCTCCGCATAGCCCTCACTCAACAACCTTCTCTTCCTGACTTCACTGAGCTTCAAGTTTGGATTTTAGCCTTTGAAGCCCAACAACCTCGACATACATATTCCCATCTGCCCACTGCTCTCATCCATCACAACCCCCAAAACAATTCTGTCTCTGCTCGACCAGAATCATCGATCCAGCATCAGCGGCCTAATTTCTCTAGTCGAAATCCGAATTACGGCGGTCGACAACAATATGGAGGCCGTCAGGGCTATCGGGGGTGTTGACACCAAAAAAAAGGAATTAACAACATATATATAAAAGAGGAGCAGAAGAACGCCAGGAGGGGGAGCAAGAAGAAAAAAAATTTTGGTGTCATACTACACTCAGAATTGTAGTGTTTCCTTCCTATCCAAAGTGCTCAGAATCATGGATAAGGATAACTGAGGAAAAGAAGTTAGAGTCCAACATATACACTTCACAATAAATCTCTCCATCTATCCTCTATATAAACAAACCAATACAATCTCAAAAGAGGGGAAGACGCAAAAAAACAAAGGAGAAGACGAAAAAAAAAGACATATGGGCCTCCGAATTGGGCCCCCAAATTGGGCCTATACCGAGTGTCCAATTAAAAAGCTTGCCTCTTGAAGTCATGGGCCTTCAACAAAAAAAAGACATATGGGCTTCGGTCGTCTTTCTATTGGGCCTTCAACAAAGGGAAACCCACTTCACAGGCTCATCATCAATGCAAGACCAACTCTGCCAATTTTTCAGTATGAAGCCCAATCCAAATCCCAAGGCCCAACAACAAAACACGATGGGTGCCCAAATCAAATAAAATGTCTCTAAGAAAAATCTTCGGGCCTCTTGCAAATAAAATAGAAACAGGCCCACTTTAAGTCTCAAGGCCCAACTGCAAAGCCCAGGATACAAGCCCACAAAAGTCATTAACAATGCAAATTCGGTCTCACTAAATTACATGCCGAGCACAAGTCCAAATGCAGCAGTGTAAAAGCCCACTTTAAGTCTCAAGGCCCAACTGCAAAGCCCAGGATGATGGGTGCCCAAATCAAATCAGCTGACACCCCACCAAATGAAGTATCGACAAGAAATACAATTGATGGATTCAAAATATATGTACATCTGTCAAAACCAAATCCAGGCATGAACTACAACGGTTTGATTCCCTCAAGGGATATGTAGGCAGTCCGGATTTAAATCTGGATACAACCATGGCTAAAACCAAATCCTGGTTCTTTTCAAGCCAATTTCTAAACACAAAATCAAATCCCTGACTCTATCAGTCAAACTCACCACTCCAAACAGAATCTTTGAGACCACCAGTCAAAAACCATCCAGTCCAAATGACTTCAGTCAAATCCTCAAAAAATCACTCCCTTTCAAACTACACCTGGATGCGACCACAACTCCAAATAAATTCTCGGATTTTCTGAAGCCTCGCTTCATGCCTCATACGCTTTCAAATACAAACACTACTCTCATTTCAAAGTCAAAAGCCCTCCAATGATTCATTCACTTGTTGGGGATCTTGAACTACGAATGACTTGATCCCTCCTAGGGTACGTAGGCAACCCATTCGGGTGCAGTCGTAATACCAAACAAACTCACATCGGTTTCTTGATAAATTGAATCAAAGGGTGTTCCCTTGTAACGAGGGATTGTGATTAAGAGACACGTTCTGTCTTGAATGAGTTGAGTCAGACATCATTAAAACTCTATTTTAATCAATAAAATGGAGTAAAATTACCTTGGGTGACATTTTACATTTTTGTGCACATTTTTACTCAATATAGTTTTTGGCGACTCTGCTGGGGACTCATTTTTCCTTTCATCTCTTTTTATGAAGTTATTAACTTATTGTGTGTGTTTTGAAGGTAACAAATCAATGGCACCAAAGGTTACAGTTTTCTTCCACAAGCTCACTCCAACTACTAATCACTCGAATCGAACTGGTTATCGAATGTCATTCGCGATTGGTCATCTTCCTGTAATTTCTACAAAAGCAAGACAAGGTTGCCACAGGTGTGACGAAGACCCAGGTTTTCGATGGCATCTCCAAGAATGCTTTGAGAAATCAGAGGAAGAGGGCAGCACGAGCTCATTGGAAGAAAGAAGCCCAAACTAAGTCAATTGAGGCCGTCTTGACAAAAATTGCTCAATCAACACCAGCAATTGTGACAACCCATGCTCCGGCTTATGTCACGATTGGTACAATGCGGGTCCCTCTACCAACCGTAGAAACGGTGATGACAACTTCCACTAAGGGAGGAGAAGAAGACAAAGAGGATGAGTGTGTACCTCAGCTCCCTTTTGGAGGCTCACAAAGATCCACCTCATCCTCACAACAAACAACTTCTCAAGATAGTCAAGAGCTTGACCTAAAGAAGTTAGCAGAGGAGGTAGCAAAAGCCCTTGACGTACCCCCCAAAGCTCGAGAAAGAAAAAATGGATCTAAAGCCGAGGAGTATCCAGTATATGGAGATGATTCTTACACAGGTCCGATTACCCGCAATATGACTAAGAAGAGGATGCTTGACATGTTACCAACAAGTGATACGTCGGACAATCCTTTATTGGTCTCGTGGAAAGGAAACCCTTTGTATGAGGCTTCCAATCCAATCGGTGATTCTTCAATGTCTCAATTACAAATAAAGTCTAGCGACAGTGCTGAATTCAACAATGCCCAAGTACTTATGGCAAGCTCTGAAACCCCGCCAGAGGAACAATTGAGACAACGATTGGAAGAGATGGCAAAAAGAATAGCTCAACTTGAACTGGATGCCCAACAGAGACAAGCTGAGAGAGAAATTGAAGCTCAAAGGCTCACAGTTATTGAGTGTGAATCAAAGAAAAAGTCAGCCGAAAAGGAAGTAGAAATCGCTAGCCTCATGGCTAAGTGTGCTGCGCTCATGGAGAAGAAGAGACAAGAAGAACGAGAGGATCCAGGTCCTTCCTTTACTCAAAGAGACGATAACATGCTCTCAGCAGAAAGTATCAAGAGCTTGATAGCTGAAAGAATAAGAGACTTTCAGTTGTCTTTGGCTACGCCAGTTCTGGGATATCGCAAGCCATATCCTAACCATTATGATGCGATACCATTCCCAAAGGGATATCAAAGGCCAATTTTTGACAAATTCGATGGGACAAATAGTTCTCCACGAGAACATCTCGCCCACTTTTATTCAGCCTGTGGGGAAACGTCACAAGTAGACGCCTTTCTGGTCAGGCAATTCGTACAGTCCCTCAAGGGTTCTACATTCACATGGTACACACAGTTGGAGCCAGGTTCTATACTAACATGGGACGATATGCAGAGAGCATTCTTGGCACAATTTGTCAGTTTTAAAAAGAAAATATCAATTATTGACCTGGCGGATACCAAACAAAAAGACAAAGAAAGTTCCACTGAGTTCATCACAAGGTGGAGAAGTCAGGTAATGTTGAAAGACAGATTGCTCGTCAAAAAACAGCTTCGAGTTCGAGGAATCAAATTGCTGGCAAGAATAATGATGCAAAAAAGCCGTTTGTCAAGAAAGGAGAAACAATGACGACCTTCGTCAAGAATGACAAGAAAGGCGACAATGTCAAGAATAATAATGACAGCAAAACAAAAGATGATCGCCCTCGAAGACTCACTCTCAAAGAAAGGAGAAACGTCACTTATTCATTTGACAATGATGACATGGACGCAATTTTTGATGAGCTAATGGCGGCTAAGATGATTACACTGCCTGAATCAAAACGACCCTCAGAGATGAACAAAACCAATGATCCAAAATATTGTCGGTATCACCGCATAGTCAGTCATACATTGAAAGATTGTTACATCCTCAAGGACATAATACAGGAAATGATTAATAAAAATGAAATCGTGACAATGGCAGCCAATGTAATTACAACTGATGTGTCTAGGCCTGACGACGCACATCCCAACATGCCACGTCCTGGAAACCCTAATATCCCATCCCTATATGAACTCATGACGACAAGCTTTGAGATATGGGAAGATTCAGATGGGTTGGAAGATTCAGATGGGGAATGGACAGCTGTAAGGAATAACGCGAGGCAACATCATCCTTCCTCGGCTCAATCCTCTTCACCTTCTCTTTCTTCGAAAAACAAACATCGTGGTAGGTTCCCAAAAAGTAAAAGGAAAGGAAGAAATGCGAGAAAGAATGTTCAGGCTCAAAACACAAATGAGTATAGACAATCACCGCGAACTCCAATTACCCTTATAGAATTCCTACCAAAGGAGTTCTTCAAGAACGACCAGAAGAAAGAAGATTATGAAGAGGTGCTCCAATGTTGTATGACCTCTGTTAAGACAGCCTCCCCATCCAACTCAGACGCAGACGATGAAAGGCTGCATGAAGTCGATCAAATTCAACCACACTCTGTCCTGGTTATACCATCAGCTATTCAAGACGATGAAAAAACATTGCCTACGAAACTAAGAGCAAAGGGTGATGCAAACAATGCGGTCGACAAAATTAAAGCTATACCAAAAATGGTTCCTCGAAGGACAAATAATCTCAACAAAAGTCCAAATATGACATGTTGGCATATCTGCAATGTATTCCTTCACTCTTCAGTGTTTATGACGCTTTGCGCATGTCAAGAGAATTACGAGAAGCATTGATTGAGGCACTACTAAGTCCGGACTTGTATAAAGAGGATGTTGTTGAAGTTGATACGACAACCTCAAGAGTTTGCCCTAATTGCAGGAATTGCATTTCGTTCCTAGATGAAGACCTGTTATTGGGAGGCAAACAACATAATAGGCCCCTCTACGTCACCGGACTTGTGGGTAATATGACGATCAACAGGATTTTACTTGACTGTGGGTCGGCGGTAAATTTGTTGCCTCTTAAAACACTTCATATCATGGGGATGAATGCTAAACAACTCACCCCGTCTATGCTCACCATCCAAGGCTTCAACCAAGCTAGCCAGAAAGCGATGGGAACAATTGTCTTACAAATGGAAATTGGGGAACTCTTCTCAAGCGCTTTGTTTCACGTAATAGATGCTTCCACATCCTATAATGTACTGTTAGGGCGCCCGTGGCTCCATACTTATGACGTCATCCCTTCCACGTTACATCAATGCTTTAAATGGTTGCAAAATGAAGAAGTTAAAAAGGTCGTGGCGGACACCGATCCTTTCAGAGGCGAAGAGGTAAATTATTCAGATGCTAAGTTCTATAAGTTAACAGAGCTTCCTAACTTAATCATAGAAGAAGCACCCAAACATGTGCTAGAGGCTGAGAAATCGGAGGTGTATAACACACCTAAATTTCGGGCCAAAGCAACTCTGTCATTGCCCTTGAAAGAAGAGAAGGCTCCAAGCTCCGAGGTATCAAAACCAAAGATGACTTTCAGGTATATACGGAAAGACCTACGCAAACCCGGACAAAAGGTTATAGCTCCAGTCAAAAACACAATGGAGACTCTCATGACAAGCTACACCAGACCTCTTCGGAAAATTGATCAATCCATTCCAAAGGAAGGTATCGTAATCTCTACAATGCTCGATCATGGGCACAATAGACACAAACGAGTTATCTTCCACAAAAACAGGAATGTGAAGCCAGTATCTTCTGCTCCTTTAAAGATTAAACTTAGCGGTGGCAAAGCAACTTCAAAAACCACCCCGCTAAAAGTAATGATCAAGCAAACAAAGGGCATGCACAAAGTGAAAGTTCCTGAGTCTGATCCCTCAGAGTCTAATGTCTTTACAAGTCTTGACAAAGCTATGTTTTGTGAGGAAGACACACCGCCAACCACATCTCTTCAATGGATGGGAAAGGAAGATCTGCCTCGTGTCTCTGTTTTTCAACGTCTAGCAATTGAATCACAACCTCGAGTTTCAGCGTTCCTAAGATTGGGCGAAACCCCTTACAAACCACAACGGAAAAAGAAATGGAAGCTCAAGAATAAACAACACAAGGATGTAATTGCTGAGATCACGGAGGAGTCAGCATCCACAAATTCTGTCTCTATTGAGGAGGATTCAAACGAAGATGCGGAAGAATATGAATTCATCAATGATGCTGAACCTGTCCCACCACAAATAGAAGACGGAGGTCAAGCAACGGTGGATGAACTCCAAGAAATAAACCTGGGCACAATAGAAGATCCAAAACCCGTATTTGTAAGCACCCTTTTAACTCCGAAAGAATTTCAAGACTACAAAAATATTCTTGAAGAATTTAAAGATGTGTTTGCATGGGGATATCAAGACATGCCTGGTTTAGACCCAAAGGTTGCTGTTCACAATCTAGCGGTTTCAAAGGAGAAAAGGTGGGTTAAGCAAGCACCAAGACGTTTTCGCACAGAACTAGCTACTCAAGTCAAAGCTGAAGTGGATAAACTTATTGATGTGGGATTCATTCGTGAAGTCAAATACCCCACATGGTTGACCAGTATCGTACCTGTTGAGAAAAAGAATGGGCAAATCCGCATCTGTGTAGATTACAGAGACCTTAATGAAGCTTGTCCAAAGGATGAATTTCCATTACCAATAACTGAGCTTTTGGTCGATGCCACAACAGGTTTCGGTGCTATGTCCTTCATGGATGGTTTCTCTGGCTACAATCAAATAAAAATGGCACAAGAAGACGAGGAACTAACAGCATTTCGCACTCCTAAAGGAGTATATTGTTACACAGTTATGTCTTTTGGTTTGAAAAATGCAGGTGCTACCTACTAAAGAGCAATGACAGCCATTTTTTGTGACATGTTGCATAATACAGTCGAGTGCTATGTAGACGATTTGGTAATCAAAAGCAAAAAACGGGAACATCACTTAAGTGACTTGAGAAAGGTGTTTGAAAGGCTCCGTAAACATACGTTGAAAATGAACCCTCTTAAATGTGCGTTTGGAGTTACATCCGGTAAATTCCTCGGTTTCATCGTCAGGTATCGAGGAATTGAGATCGACCCAACCAAAATCAAAGCAATCTGGGAAATGCCGCCACCAAGGAACCTTCGAGAATTGCGAGGGTTGCAAGGAAGGCTTGCTTATATAAGAAGGTTCATTTCAAATCTTTCTGGGAGGTGCCAACCATTTTCAAGACTGATGAAGAAAGATGTACCTTTCGTGTGGGACCAAGCATGTCAAAACACTTTAGATAGTATAAAAAAATACTTGCTCAACCCACCAGTCCTAATGGCACCTATCAAAGGCAAACATCTAATCCTCTATATCGCAGCTCTTGAACGTTCTCTGGGGGCAATGCTCGCACAAAACAATGATGAGGGCAAAGAAAACGCTCTCTACTATTTAAGTCGAACGTTGGTGGGAGCTGAACACAATTACACGCCAATAGAGAAGATTTTTCTTGCACTAGTCTTCGCAGTTCAGAAACTACGGCATTATTTACTTGCTCATAATGTCACCTTGATATCTAGAGCTGATCCATTAAAGTATCTAATGACAAAACCTGTGCCTTCAGGACGCCTTGCTAAATGGTCCTTAATTCTCTCCGAGTTCGAAATAAAGTATGTCCCACAAAAAGCAGTAAAAGGACAAGTATTGGCAGACTTCTTGGCAGCACACCCGGTTTTAGATACCCACGAATTGCACGAAAATTTGCCAGATGAGGACGTGTTCTCAGCAGAAACTTCCTCATGGCAACTATACTTTGATGGGGCCGCTAGAAGACAAGGAGCCGGGGCTGGCATAGTGTTCATAACACCCTCTTGCGGTATAATCCCTTACTCGTTCTCTCTATTGGCTCTGTGTTCAAACAATGTTGCAGAATATGAAGCACTCATCATAGGCTTAGAGATAGCTTTGGAAATGGGGATCGACTCTTTGCAAGCATTCGGTGACTCTCAATTAGTTGTCAGACAAATAAATGATGAGTATGCAGTCAAAAATGTGAACCTTGTCCCATACCATCAAAAGGTCAAATATCTTATGGGGCAATTCCGAGACATAAATATTAGCCACATTCCTAGATCAGAGAATGACAAAGCAGATGCATTGGCTAACTTGGCAGCTTCATTAGCGCTCCCTAACGAAAGGGACATTCAGATAACGGTTGGGGAACGTCAATTGCTGATGGAAACTACCAACGAAACACATGTTAGGGAGCCCCTAAGAAAAATCTTCGGGCCTCTTGCAAATAAAATAGAAACAGGCCCACTTTAAGTCTCAAGGCCCAACTGCAAAGCCCAGGATACAAGCCCACAAAAGTCATTATCAATGCAAATTCGGTCTCACTAAATTACATGTCGAGTACAAGTCTAAATGCAGCAGTGTAAAAGCCCACTTTAAGTCTCAAGGCCCAACTGCAAAGCCCAGGATGATGGGTGCCCAAATCAAATCAGCTGACACCCCACCAAATGAAGTATCGACAAGAAATACAATTGATGGATTCAAAATATATGTACATCTGTCAAAACCAAATCCAGACATGAACTACAACGGTTTGATTCCCTCAAGGGATATGTAGGCAGTCCGGATTTAAATCTGGATACAACCATGGTAAAACCAAATCCTGGTTCTTTTCAATCCAATTTCCTAAACACAAAGTCAAATCCCTGACTCTATCAGTCAAACTCACCACTCCAAACAAAATCTTTGAGACCACTAGTCAAAAACCATCCAGTCCAAATGACTTCAGTCAAATCCTCAAAAAATCACTCTCTTTCAAACTACACCTGGATGCGACCACAACTCCAAATAAATTCTCGGATTTTCTGAAGCCTCGCTTCATGCCTCATACGCTTTCAAATACAAACACTACTCTCATTTCAAAGTCAAAAGCCCTCCAATGAGTCATTCACTTGTTGGGGATCTTGAACTACGAATGACTTGATCCTTCCTGGGGTACGTAAGCAACCCATTCGGGTGCAGTCGTAATACCAAACAAACTCACATCGGTTTCTTGATAAATTGAATCAAAGGGTGTTCCCTTGTAATGAAAGATTGTGATTAAGAGACACGTTCTGTCTTGAATGGGTTGAACCAGACATCATTAAAACTCTATTTTAATCAATAAAATGGAGTAAAATTACGTTGGGTGACATTTTACATTTTTGTGCACATTTTTACTCAACAGGGGGCGACCAAGACGCAACAATGACACACGATATTACTCTTAACATCAGGTGTTCTATCCACCAACTGGTCCCTTCAATTCCTCTCTATGGACAGCCCGTTCCCAGGCATATTGGGCTCTGCACCGCAATGGTGCCCTAATTGGCACACAAATCACCATGGGTCGGCCCAATGCCCACACAGGTTTCATGGACTAGCCACTCATCACATGACCACCATGCTTGTTTTCAATCCACTGCCTTATGGTGGGCCACATATTGAAATATAATTCCCTTGACTATAATTCTGTGATTGATACATATTTATATACAGCTGTCATTGTGCTCTATTACAAATAAGGAAACAATCATCCCTTCATTACAAAGATGCCAATCCCTGAATAGAGGGAGGAATGATTGTGAAAACTTGGAATCAATCCTGATTTGATGATGATTGATTTGTGACAGAGAGATTATTGCTAACACCCCCTGTCAAACTTGAAGTGCCTGCACGGATAAGTTTGCTAGCAAGGAGATGATGTCGTGGCTTATGAAGAGGTTTGGTAAGTAGGTCTGCCGGCTGAACTTGAGTTGGAATGTAGCAAACACGATGACTGCCAAGAGATACCTTTTCCCTTACGAAGTGATAATCCAATTCTATGTGTTTTGTGCGAGCATGGAAAATAGGATTGGACGCCATATACGTAGCACTTAAATTATCACAGTAAAGCAAAATTGGGAAACAAATGCAGGTACCAAGTTCATGTAGTAAGTAGGCTAATCAAGTGGTTTATGTGCTGGCATGAGTGAGTGCGCGGTACTCGGATTCTGCACTGGAGCGTGCAATAGTTGGCTGCTTTTTAGAACACCAGCTGATGAGATTTGAACCAAGGAAGATGAGGTATCCGGATGTTAAACGACGAGTATTAGGACAGCCGGCCCAATCTGCGTCTGAATATGTTGAGAGATGAACTGGTTGGTGTTGAGGACTGAACAAAAGACCTTGGCCAAGTGTTCCTTTGACATAACGAAGGATGTGTTTGACAACAATGAAGTGGGAGAGGCGAGGCTGGCTCATATATTGGGAGATGGAATTGACAGCATAGGCAATGTCGGGGCGAGTGATTGTAAGATACTGCAGCGAGCCAACCATCTCTCGAAATGTTGTGGGATTAACTAGAAGAGCCCCATCTGTGGCAGTGAGCTGTGCTTTAGCAGACATTGGAGTAGAGGCCGGTTTGCAGAGTAACAGGTCATATTGTTGTAGCAGATCATGTGCATATTTGAGTTGATGAACATGAAGTCCATTGGTTTGTGCTGCTACTTGAAGACCAAGAAAATAATGGAGAGGACCAAGATCTTTTAAATCAAAACCAGAACTGAGAGTGTCAATGAATGTTTGTAAGAGCTGGTGACTGCTGCCGGTGACCATAATATCGTCGACATAGAGAAGGAAAAATATGGTGTGCACACCTTGTTGATAAATGAATAAAGATGGGTCTGCCTTACTGTGACGGAAACCAAGTGATAAGAGAAAATGGCTCATTCTCTGAAACCAGGCCCGAGGTGCCTGCTTGAGACCATATAGAGCTTTATGAAGCTTACAGACATGGTGTGGGTGTGAGGGATCAACAAAGCCTGGTGGTCGACTCATGTAAACATTCTCTTGCGGGTAGCCATGGAGGGAGGCATTGGTGACATCAAGTTGACGAAGAGGCCAGCCTCTAGAGACTGCTAGAGAAAGGACTGTTCGTATGGTGGATGGTTTGATGACTAGACTGAATGTTTCTGCATAATCCACACCTTGTTGCTGGTGATAACCCTTGGCGACTAATCGAGCTTTGTAGCGCTCCACTGAGCCATTTGATTTGCGCTTGATACGGAAGACCCACTTACAGCCGACAGTGTGTTGAGAGGGAGTTGGTGGAACGAGAGACCAGGTATTGTTCTTCATTAAGGCATTGATTTAAGTTGTCATTGCTGCACGCCACTGTGCATCCTTGGTTGCCTGGGAAAAACATGTAGGTTCTGAAGTCTCAATTGCAGAAAGTAAGGCACGAGGCAGAGGGTACCGAACTATTCCATCTTCTCTGACAACTGGTTTAGTGATGCCGGCTTTGAGGCGAGTCGTCATCGAATGAGAGGATACTGCCCGAGGTGGAGGGGATTCTGCTGCCGTCAACGGAGCAGCGTCGGTGGGTGAGGTTGTTGTAGGGTCTGCGGTAGGGGTAGCGGATGATGAAGCTGGGGCAATGTCGGTGTGAGGGATCTGATCATTGATGACCGAGGAAGATGGGATATCAACAGCCAATGGTGGGATGAGGGTGACAGTAGCCGAAGGCAGGGCAAGCCGAGGGCGACGTGTATAGGTCACGATTGAGGGTGATGAAGGAGGGCGGTCAGGGAGGGGCACCACCGGAGATGAAACGGTGGTCGACTGGTAGGTGATGGGAGAGGAAGCCAATGATGGTGAGGTGGGTGGTGGCGACTCGGAGGTTGGAGGTGAGGGTTGCGGTGTTGATGATTGATGATGCAGCGGTGAGGGAGAGTAGACTTGTAGTGCTCCTGTGTTGGATGTGGGCTCAGCAGTTGGGCCTGGTAGCGGTAGTGGTGATGGGCTCGGCAGTTGGGCCTGCAGAGGAGTTGTGTCACTTGAGGTGGTGACAGTGGTGAATTCCAAGTCTGTAAGAGGTGTAACCTGCAAACTTTGATAAGGAAAACTATTTTCGTTAAACAAAACATGACGCGAGATGTAAACACGACCAGATTTGGGCTCTAGACATTTGTAACCTTTATGACATGGGTTATATTCTAGGAAAACACACTCAAGACTTCGACTCGAAAATTTGTTGGAATCATTGTGACCGAGATAAGGAAAACAAGCAGAACCAAAGACTCGAAAAGAAGAGTAAGAAGGAGAGGTGCCATAAAGGCGGAAGTGAGGAGTCTCCCAATTGAGAGTGGGAGATGGAAGAAGATTGATTAGATAGACTGAAGTGAGAACAGCTTCAACCCACCGATTTTGAGGGACACTAGAGGTGAGGAGTAGAGTCCGAGCAGTGGATGCAATGTGACGATGCTTTCTCTCAGCTAGGCCATTTTGCTGAGGAGTGTATGGACATGAAAAACGTTGTTGAATACCTAAAGAGGTACAAAACTAAGAGAAAGCATGATTAACATATTCAATACCATTGTCACTTTGAAGAAATTGTACTTGCCCATGAAATATAGTGCGTAGCATTGCAACCAAAGTTTGAAAGTGTGTAAGAGCCTCATTTTTCCGACGCATAGGATAAATCTATGTATAGCGTGAGTATTCATCAGTGAACAACACATAGTATTTGAAACAAGTCACAGATAAAACGGGAGATTGCCAAACATCACTATGAATGATAGAAAATAAAGAGGTAGCGAAAATATTATTGGAGGGGAAAGGGAGTCTGTGAGACTTGCTCAAGGCACACTTATTACATAACAGATTTTTAGTAATTTTGGTGCCAATATTATTGCCTACACGTGCTAAGACAGGAGAAGAAGGATGGCCTAGGCGATTGTGCCAGAGGGTGGAATGGACGGAGGCGAGTGCACGAGGAAGGTGGGAGGTGGTGGGAGAAGGGAGTGGATACAGACCATCTTTACATTGGCTCTGAAATAATAAGCGACCAGAAGTTAAGCAATGTACCTGATAGTAATCAGGAGCAAATATGAAGAACACATGGTTATCTTTAGTGAAACGAGCTACGGAAAGAAGATTTTTGAGAATGGAAGGAATATGAAAAACATTATTAAGAGAAAAGTCAGAAGATTCTAAAGAAAGTGAAAGGTTACCAGTATGGGATATTAGCATAGAGCTACCATCTCTCATATAAACATTGTGTGGGCCACCATATGATTGAGGGTTGAAGACAGGCATAGCTGTCATGTGGTGGGTCCGCACCAGTGTTGGGGTT